>ML675601.1:66421564-66595994 GCA_007922155.1 Mesoclemmys tuberculata
TAGATGATCATATTGGTCCCTTCTGACCTATGAGTCTATGAGTCTATATGTATAATAAAATGGTGGTCTCACTCCATTTCCTACTTGATAGGTGTCCATATCATAGAAAACAACCACTGTACAGGATGGATAAATTGCCATTCTTTTGGTGTTCTCTCAGGAAAGACAGTAGGAATTCAAAGAGTAAACCAACTTCTCACCATTAGTGATTGATCCACTGAGCTCATAAGTCACGTTTATTGGTGGTGGAGTGTACTATCTTTGCTCACACTGTACCTTTTCTGTGATTTCTTTCTAATACAGTCAACCCAGAACTTTGTACATAAATTCCATAAAGTTAAAACTCAATGTTTCCATTCCATCTTATTGTCAGTCTGCTAAGATATATAGATATCCTCTCAAGGGTTTTTGACTCCCTCAGGAGACCACAGATCTGTTTGGACCTTTATTTCTATTTTGCAAGCTGTTGCCTCATCTGAATCAATGGGCTACTGATATCAGGTTTTTCCATCTTTATTTGGAAAAAAAGTTGTCATACTAGATCATTGTCAAGCATTGATGACATTAAGTGAACATTTGTTAAACACCTTTGCTCTTATAACAGTGGGAATTTCAATGGCAAATAGTTTTCAAGTATCATTTTAATAGGAAGCTTGGTACACATGGGGATCACATTTTGATCTGAGTTATACCCCACCAACGATAGGATAAACAGATTAAGCAGTTGCTTAGGGCCCCAAGCAGCTCAAGGGCCCCTCCTATTCACTTTTAATTGTGTTTGGGGGGGGGGCAAATATATTCCTGGTTAAGGCCCCTAATTGGCTATCACTGCCTTACGTCAGTGTAAATCGAGTTGCTCCACTTAAGTTTAATGCAGGTTCACGCGTCTGTAATGCATAGCAGAATCTGAAACTATTGTCTCATATTTGGGAAGGGCTGGCAGGGGTTGCAGCTAATCTATAAAAAGGGGCACAGGTGAACCCAGACCTATGTCTAGTCTATCATTCATGCTGCTGGAACTCCCACCTTCTCGCTCCCTTTTCAGGGTTGTGAATTGTGTGGGCATTTTTTCTTGTCCCAGCAGGCAGTTGTCTTGTGCAATGATGATAATTTCAAATGGCTATAGCCTTGAAATAATCCAGGTGTGCCAGGCCAAAGACCTGTGTTGCTGATTAGCATTTTAGTATTGAAAAGTGAGTGGGTCAGTGACTCTGTAGGGTGGCTCTGGCCTTCCACCCCTCCCCCTTTTCCCAGCTAAAATGAAAGTTTGTCTTTAGGAGATATTAAACCTTTTACTTAAAATAAATCTGTAACCACTTGTCTGAAAGATATAATTTTTGTCTTCCTCCTCACTTTCCTTTTGCCTTTCACAAAAATGTTAATATTTAAATGGAGTATGTAATTTGTCCTGACCTTTGGTCGTATATGGTACAATGGCTGGAAATAATCTGGGATGTCATCTTTAAAGGTTAACATTTTTACAAAATGATCATAATTAGGGATTCGTGGAGTTTAGTTTTTTGGTTTGGGCTGCTTTTACTATTTGGCTTCTTAAAACTTTGGGACATCCTATAGAAATCAGGGTTTGAACTTAATGGAGACAAATAAAGTGAGCAAAAAAACCTGCTGCTTTATCACTAGCAATGAAACAAAAGGACTTAACAAGGACTCAAACAACACCCAAAAACTTGTTAAGCATGGCTTTCTTATGTTCTGATCTGATATACATTTGTTGCCATTTAATAACTTCCTTGCTGAGCAGCGATTGGTTGCTAGCCTGCAAACACGTCAGTGGCTTCCCTAATGGAATTTACTGAGACACATCAGGAATTGCCTCTTGTGGTACCCATCCCTTGTGTTGTGCAGATAGCCAGGAAAGGGTGATCACCCATTCCGAATTGGGTGGGACAGTCCCAAAATGCAGAGTTCACTTCCTGGTCCCAAGCTGAATGACTCCAGGACAGCATTTGTCCTGGATTCCCTGAGACACTCCTCCACGTCTGCCCAAGCCTCCGGGGCAGCACCAACTTCTTCCAGGTGGGGAAGGATAAAGTTGTCCTCTAGCTCCCCCTTGCAATGGGGCCCTGCCCCTTTCTCTTACTCTTCCCCTGAGGCTATGCCCCTGGCCAAGGCAGAAGCTGGAGCCAGGCAGTAGTAAAAGCCGCCCAGGCTGCTGTGGGGAGCCCTGAACCCTCCCAACTGCCCTGGGGGGCATGGACATGAGCCAGGGATCGCTCTTTGGTGCCCCGGCCAGTGAAGATGGAGAGTCTGGGGCTCCCAACATGGCCTAGGCTCCTTGGGCTACTCATATCAAGTCCTGGCTCCGACTTCCAGCCTGGCTAAGGGGTGGGACCAGAGGGAAAGAGGAGGAACAGGGTGGAAGCTCATGGGAAGAGGGGCAGGGCCTCAGGGGGAAGAGAAGGAGCAGAGCCACGGGGAGGGGTGTGTGTGTGTGCTGTGCTCCTTCATGTGTTCCACTTTTGCCTTTTGAAAAGGTGGTCACCCTAAGCCAGGACCATGTCTCTGCCCCAATAAAGCCATTCTTCAAAGGGCATTTTATCCTTAATTAGCACTTGTGTCATGCAAACAGCAGAGTAACCTGAATTTTAATTCCCTTGTATATTAATTTGAATAATGCCACTGAATATGTCCTAGAAAAACAACACGACTTTTAATAATAAGCTGCTAAATGCACGTTTTGTAAGGCCATTGAACAAAATGCAAGGGTCTCAAATTTTAAACTCTGGCTGCTCTGCAGGGTCCCTGGGGGCCGACACCTGGATCCTGCTCCAGTGGTGGGGACTGACTGCCCTCAAACACCCACTGCTCTAAGACACCCAGGGACTGCTCTCCAAGAGCATCTGTGGTCACTGATCCTGCCACTGCTCATGCTGCCCCTGGTACTGCTGCTGCTCCAGTGGTCCCTGGGGCTTCCCGAGGACCACTACTTGGGCAACCCCCAGGGCCAACCACATTGCTGGTCAGATGGCCCTGAGGTCAGCCACATTGGCTGCTGCAACTGCGAAAGTCAGAGGTTGCAGAAAGTCATGGAATCTGTAACTTCCATAACCACCGAGATAGACTCGCAGCCTTAGTTATTACTAATACAAATAGCATTTTCCCAGCTCTTTTGGTAGGTATCTCACTTTCATTACAAGTGCAGCAATTGAGCCTTAATTACATGCCTCAACAACTTACAAATCAGCCAGTATTGTTTATCTTATACTGCTTTTTTTTTTCCTTCCCTTTTAAAACCAAGAGAAAACTTTAAATGAAGCTGCCAGAGCTGGTTCATGCATTTCTGGTGTTTGTCAATCGTTTAAAATGAAGTTTTTACTTGTTCCATAAAGAGACTCTGCGAACTTGAAATTTTGTCAATATCTTAAAAAAAAAAAAGAGAGAGAGAGAGAGAGAGAGAGAGAAAGGAAGAAAAGTGTGTATGGGGGGGAGCATGACTATGAAATTATAAGGCAGATCATATGAACTGAGCAGCAATCTAATAACGTGTGGATCCCTTTCATTTCAAGCTCTCCACTACTATCATCTTAGCAGTGCAAAATGTGGGTTGTTGTAATAAGTAGCTTAAGAAACTTTCTGTTTTTGCTCCAAAAACACCCCTAAACTTAATACCCATGCTGATCAGTGTGTCCTTGCAGTGCAAAATTTACAGTAGATTTCATGAACAGAACGTGCAGTGTTTTTTACAAGATCCGTATCCAAAAATCCTTGTCATTTCCTAGAGGTTTGGGGTTTTTTTATCCCTTCAGACTGGTTTTAAAAATAATGCTTAGGAATGTTACAAGTAGTTATCTTCTATGTTTTTGGTTTAAATTAAAACTAGAATCCATAACCATATTTATGGTGTATTTGTATGGAATACACCAATATCAAATAATTAACCAGTTTATAAATAACAGCATTGCATGTAGTTACCAGGTGATGTGAGTACAGTAAAAGTTGGACTACTTGCCATTACAAATAATAAAGTTGTGAACTAGAATCATATAGTAAAGCCCCAAGAGATCTTGAGTGATCCAATCTGACCTCCTCACTGGCCCCATCTGGCATTTTGCATAATGACTCACTGCATCTTTACTACTAACGCCTTTTGTCTAATTTTTTTCTGGAATATCTTCAGTGATTGATATCTTGAACTCCTCCCTTGGCAGTATGTTGCACTTTAATCCTACTGTTGCACCAATAATTTACAGTACTCTTAATACATAGTCTACATTTGTCCTCCTTTAGCTATCGCTCCATGTCCTGCAATCGTCTGAGAAGATGAATACTTTTCTTGTTATGCTGATACCACAATGATGTCATAAATTAACCCTTCCAAGTCATCTGTAAATATTTGACATCGTTTTCATTAAAAAAATTGTGTGCATTTGTGCTGCCTTTCTTTGTATGTTTTTGCAGTTTTGCAAAAACCTATCCTTCATAAGATGAACTGTACCCAGTATTTAAATATGGTTGCCCAAGGGCTCTATAAAGTAGCACTATTATTTTAAGTAGCAATCTTTACTTTATATGCAATCACCTGTATCTGTATCCAAGAACAGAGTGGGGTTTCATTACATTTTATTTAATTTTCTTTGCTTTATTTATACAACAGTCGCTCAATACAAGATCTTGCTCTTTTTTTTCTTGGGCTTGCTACTTTCAAGATAGTTTCCCCTCAATTTTTATTGATGCTATTTGTCTTTTTTCAATCACATCTCCTGGCAGGCATCCCCCGGCTCTATTATTCTGAAGTGACATGGCAGTTTGGTTCTCTCTTGTGTTTTCTGCACCTCTGATTTTGGTCGTGTTGCAAAAGTTGATCTTTGTTGACCTTCAGCTAGATAATTAATAAACCGTGTAAATAGGAATCTTGATAATGAGCCTTATACTACTCCATATGATATGGGTTATATGTCACAGTAAGTAGTGCATTAAATGCTAATGTAGGGCCAGATTCACCCACATAATGTGGCTCCAGTAATGCAAATCAGTCACATCTTTATTAGGTGGTTAAATTGGGTTTATGGCTGCTTTATGCAGTTGGAGTGGTACAAATAAGCCTGAGTGTTTACCAAGTCTTCTCATTTTTGTTAGTGCTATATCTCAGATTATGTCCTGTGTAATGAAACATAACTTCACTTAATGTAACTTGACATGGCATGAAACGATGAAAAAAATAGTAAAAGATTTTTATCTAACACTGTTATACGTCTATAGAAGTATCCAACTCAAAGGTAATAAAAAATGACATGTTACTAAGAAGTACATATGACGAAGCCTAGCATATGGTTGTGAATTAAAGCGATTTCTGCATTTCATGTGTAGCAATCTTCCATCAAGTATACCTACCCCACTTAAATAATAGAAATTGACAACATTACTTTGTAAACTGAAGACAAAAGAAACTACAGCTTCTGTGTTTTATGTTCTTTCTTGCTGTTTCCCTGCTGTGAAACTCTAAATGTTCAAGGCTGACCTGAAGGAACCGAGTCAGCAGATTTAAAAATGTATCTGGTTCATAAAATGTATGTCAAGGCAGTATACATTTCTTGATGCTAGCTTTATGTTAATCTCTGCTAAATAGGCATGCTTATTTTTTCCTATGTCTGTTTGCTCCTGTACCTCTTTCTGACTTCTCCATTTTTCTCTCTAAAAATTTGTTGTTGTTATGAGCTGCTGCTTCTTTAACCTTTCTTAAAGACTTTACCTCTAAGATGTGCAGTTAAAGATTGCTTCACATTCAAGTACCACACACAGTACAGGATTCTTTGAGCATGCATTAATAATACAATATCACCACTATGGGACGGGGGTGGAGGAGAATCTTAAAACAATCAGTCATCTTTGCTATTCTCTGCTGGGATTAGCCCAGTTTCAATAATTTCTGTTTGGGCCTGTTTAAGAGTGCTTTCTGAAATATCCAGTCTATTCAAAGATATCTTTCAACTCATTTAATCTTCGTCATAGAAAGTTTGGGGTAATAGGTGAACAATAATGAAGAGAAGTGGGAAATAGTAGCTTTTAATTGTCTGTGTACTTAGATTATCTAGTTTTGATATTTGACTGACTACTGTGTTTTATGTACCACTGACCTCTACTGGATGCACAGTTAGGCCTCATAACTAGTTTAAAGAGGATATAGTAATACTGCTACATCTAACAGTGTAATTTAGTTCAACTGGTACAATGTTTGTTCTTTGGAGCTGAAACTAAGTCTATGTCTGCAAGACTTTTAGCTGGTGTCTGGCAGGTTTGCAGTCAATGGGTTTGTCATGTCTCCAAACTTCTGTTTCTTCCCTTACCCCATCATAGGTCTTTATCAGATCTGATGTGTTTAAGTTCTGTATTTAATACATCTAATTTACTTTAATGTCTAATTTATGCTTGAGATCTTGTGACTCACAACATAAAGTTGGATATTACATGAAAATTTCAAGCTATCTACCGTTAAGAATGTATGTTAGAGTCCTCTTGACTGGTCCACTAATGCAGCATTCTGAACTGTGTGGAGGAACCCAAACTCAGGGGTCCTAACTTACACATCCGTTGCCCAGTGGATGGTCCAAATTAGCCAGACAACAGGTTAGCAAAGTCAAAGTTTATTATCCTTACGTAAGGAGGTAGCCCGATGGTGGGGGGCGACCCTAAGCATACATTTCTTAAAGCTTATATAACCTTACACAAACAGGTCTTATACGTCACAGTTTCCATGGCAAAGACAAAGGCTGAGACAAAAAGTAAGGCAAAGGGCTCTTTATCTAAAAACACTTGGCCCAACACTTTTTGCCCCCCTCTATCTGAACTACAAGGTCTTCCTTCACATTCTGTACCTACTGGCGCCCAGCTCTCATAACTATCTTGTTATGGCAATAGATTCTAAGTCTAAACATCGGCTAGCAAAGCACTTTCTATCTTAGACCTTGACTGCTATACTCACAGACTAGAAATCAGTAAGGAAAGAGAATCCATCTTTTCCCCCATCTAGGGCAGAGAGACTCCATTTTAATTTTCCTCCACAACTGAAAATGAAAACTCTACTTGCAATTCATATTGAGGCTGATTAACATAGATTATATTCCCATCTCGGGAATAAAGAGGAACTATGAAGTAACTAGCTTTAATGGCAGGGATATCTGAGGCATACAGTGTACTAAATGATGACAATGTCAAAAAATGCCAGCACTACAGTATTGAGAAAATGGAACAACTGTTTTCCTGTGAAGTATAGTTACTTTGTCCGAGTGTAATAATTTGAACAAATCTGTTCTTCAGATGTTCTCATAAATTCATAGATGACAAATACAACTATCATTTTGAAGTAAAATGTAAAATTACTAGAATCCCATAGCCGCTCCACCACTGCTGCTGACACCTTTCATACTTGATACTTGGCGAAGCAAATATAAAACAATGGAAATGTATTTTTTTCATTTTTTCCTCTGCTAGAATGGACAGTTGGATCAGTGGATATGCTGGAAAGATCAATGTGCTATGTCGGTAGCATTAAAAATAACCTTCCTCCTTGAACTTCAACATTTTTTTCCTGACCCTCTGTCTGTTAGATGTATAAAATCTGCAATATTTAGATGCCAGTGAGATCCATCTCTGAATTACTTTGTATTTGGTATATCCTGCATATTTGTTTTTAAAGCCTCATGATAGAAATGATGCCTTTCAAGAACGTATAACTTAAAACAAGCTCTGCATTATTTAGAGTAGAAGGGAGTCATGAAGAAGCTGCACTTTCTAGTGTTGAAGTTGTGATTTTAAATCAATTTCTCCAGCTCTGGTTTTTGTAAGATACAGCCTATCGCATTTGGCTATGCTGTATAAACCTTCTGAATTCCACTTTTGCACAGAAAACTTCTCCATCAAGTTTGGTTTGTATGTGAATGGCTAATTGTCCCTCTCTATTCAGCACTGGTGAGAACTCTGCTAGAGTACTGTGTCCAATTTTGGGCACCACACTTGAGGAAAGATGAGGACAAAGAGGAGAGAGTCCAGAGCGGAGTAGTACAAGTGTTAAAAGGTTTAGAAAACCTGACCTATGAAGAAAGGTTAAACTGTGGGCACATTTAGTCTTGAGAAAAGAAGACTTTGATTTGATGACCTGATCAAATAAGGTCTGTTATAAAGAGGACTGATCAATTGTTCTCTATGTCCAATGAAGCTTGAACAAAAAGTAATGGGTTTAATCTGTGGCAAGTTAGGTTGATATTAGGAAAATCTTTCTAACTATAAGGATTATTAAGCTCTGGAACAAGCTTCCAAGGGAAGCTGTGGAGGTTTTTAAGAACAGGTTAAACACCTAGCAGGGATGGTATCGGTTTACTTGGTCCTGTCTCAGTGCAGGGGGCTAGATTAATTAACTACTTGAAGTCTCTCCCAGCCCTACGTTTCTATGGTTCTATAAAATACAAAATCTCATATTTACATGAGTGTGCACAAGCTCCTGAGTTCAACACAGTTCATTCCAAACACCCAGCCAAAGCCTATGTTCTTCTCTGAGACTGGCCTTGTTCTTCTCAGATGCTGACCCCTTTGATATATTCTACATGCCATAAGTTCCAACTGAATGGAGAGCACTTGGGTCCTTTTCGCTGAGCACAATCATAGTAACAAAAGGAAAATGACAGTTTGATGCAATAAGACAGAATGCAGGTATCAATGAAAATTTGTATTGTAAAACTAGAATGCAAATGACCAACCCAAAGATAAAAATAGAAACAAAACATTGTCCCATAATTGATAGTTACAGAAGATAATATATTTAGTATCGACAATTCCAACCATTCAAAAACTTTTGAGACAGGTCCCCAAATCATAAGTGATTTAAAATCATGATTAAAAAAATAATTGTTGAGTTCTTCATATTTATCTTGCAGAATCTGAGATTTGAGTTCACATTTTCAAGTTCTTCCGTGTAAGCAAAAGGACTAGAAAATTACTATATATATAAAGTGGATAGTCTCATGTAATCATGACTCTAGGAGTTGAGGTTTTAAGAAAAACACTCAATGTCATGAGACTTGTAATACAATGTGGAGAGTTCATATTTGCAGTTGTGTGCATTTTTGCAAGGGGACTCTACAGGTCTCTGATCTAACTTCTCCTCTGGTTCTCCCAGCATATCTCATTTGTGGGGCTGGCGAGAGGGAGGGGAATGTCTGCCTTTCAGGTACTGGTCCTGCAATTTGTTGCACATAGACAAGTTTCCATATGGGTATGCCTTTAACTTCAAAAAGAAGTCACATACAGTCACAGCAGTCTACCAACATGTCACAAAATGGTATGATCAATATCTTAGGTTAGTGGCTCTCAACCTTTCCAGACTTCTGTATCCCTTTGAGGAGTCTGATTGGTCTTGTGAACTCCCAAGTTTCACCTGCCTGCTTACAAAATCTGAAATATAAAAATACAAACATGTCACAGCACACTATTACTGAAAAATTGTTTACTTTCCCATTGTTACCATATAATTATAGAATAAATCAATTAGAATATAAACATTGTGGTTACAGTTCAGCGTATAGTATATAGAGCAATATAAACAAGTCATTATATGAAATTTTTGTTTGTACTGAGTTTGCCAGTGTTTTTTTATGTAGCTTGTTGTAAAGTTTATGTACCCCCTGGAATACCTCTGTGTACCCCTAAGGATGTGCACACCCCTGGCTTAGGTATCAAGCTCTTCAAGGCAGGAACTGTCTTGTGTCTTGTTGCATGTTGTTGAGGCATTTAGCAAATATAAAATAGTGGTAATAGTACATTTCAACACATAATTAAATGCTAACCCTAATTTTATCTTGTTTAACTTAACTGTTGATGGCTGATCACTTTCCAATAATAGTTATTCGTATAGTTTAATATTTTAACTCGCTAAATTACTTTTTTCCATTGGATACATACATAACACTGGAGTGAAACAAAGAAATGTTCAGTTTCTAACACTGATATGTTCTAAGAACAGAATAATTTCACTTTTGTGATGTAAGTAAAGGCCAAGTAACGCTCTGCTGACTCTAGCTTGGTCCATAATGGTCTCCAGTGTAGCTCTGATGTCTAGAGAGACTAACCTCATCCTTTGCACAGTAATGACATTGCCGCCACGCAGCATACACAACAACAATATATCCTTGTTTAAAAACTGCAACATACAGGGACATAAGAAAAGTTGAAGAATTCCTTTGATTTTTAGTTCAAAGCATTTAGGATGATGACACAGAATATTACCTACCTGACTTGGAGAGTGAGTATGCTGAAGTTGTTACCCAGTCCTTCAGCTGCTTTCATCTGATGTTTGCAGCATTTAAAAAAAAAAAAAGACAAGAAATTAAATTCCAACCTATATTCTGATAAATAACATTGAGTCTTCTATTAGCTTACTTTTATTAATGGAAAACCTCAGCGTCTTCTGCTAATTTTATTTGTGCATGAAGTAAAATATCAGACCTGGATAACATAGAATTATAATATTTGCAAAATATTTCCAAAGCTTTACACCTTAATGGACAGAGCGTTGGCAGCACTAAGGACCTTATCAATCAGAAACTTTCTATGGACTTCCAGATCAAACATAAGCAGGCCACAGATTCTGACTCTGTCCAATTCTGAGAAAAGGCCAGCCTGGTGGGGATGGATAGCCACCAAATCTTGCCTTACTCTCTGCTCACTGCCACCTTGTGGTGGTGTATACAAACTTCACACTGGACATGAGTAGAAAGGGGCTAATATTTTGCCCTGCATGTACGATCTGAAGTTCACTAATGTTGTAACAGGGTAAAAACTTGTTTGTAAAATCAGTGCCCCAAGTCCATCTTGAGAAAAGCTATAAATCCATGTGTGGGGGACTCAGACAGCAAAAAAGAAACAAAAAAGACATTGACCTAGAAGTAAACCCATGATAACGGGAGCTGGTACATGTAGCAGTTCCAGACCCAGACATGGGAATTTTGCCGTCGCTGCAAAATTAGCTTTGCAAGTTGGCAGTAAAGTTTTGAGGAGGGGGCTGCTGATGAGATGGTAAAGGAAGGGTCTATCATTGGCTTAGCAGATGCATTGGCTGAAGTAGAGATATAAAAGGGGTCACCAGACCGAGGCTTTTTGGGGAGCCACGAATCAAAAAGGGAGTGCACCAGAATAGCACTGCACAAAGGGTCTGATCAACCGTTTTGCCTCTCTCCAGCTCGTCGCTCAAAATAATAGGGTAGGATGTCAGAGCTGATAACCCATGGGGCTTTGTCCTGCGGATGATAACCTGGGTGTGAATATGATAGAGGTTCCACCTGGATGAAAATATAGTAACCTGACCATGGTATGTTTGGTTTTTTTGCTGCAGCTGAGTTCGTTCATATATGTGGTGAGTAGTGAGTATGAATGTAAAACTAGTAATAATTCTAACTGTTTTGTGTACATGTGTTATTGTAATCAGTTGTTTGTTTTTATTTGTGTGTTAAGAATTTGTAAAAGAATAAGAGAAGATAATTTGTGGTAAGGTAAAAACTCTCAATAAACAGTGAATTTAGATTGGATATAGAATGTGTGTTATTGTATAAATGAATGATAGATTTATAAACCGTTGACCAGGTCTTGGACTAAGACAGGTCCACAAGTTGGTCAGGTGAATAGCAAGGGGGGCCTGTCTGAACCTAGTGACCCAACGAGGAGGCGGAGTGTGTGGACCGAAAGGTCAGTTCTTTCTCTCTCCAAACATAAGCCCCTGCAGCTCCATTACTCAGTAGAGCTGTGACAGCAGGGGACTAACACCCTATGTGTGTCTGTACCTTTCCACCC
The DNA here is from genome assembly GCA_007922155.1 of Mesoclemmys tuberculata. Lineage (NCBI taxonomy): Eukaryota > Metazoa > Chordata > Testudines > Chelidae > Mesoclemmys > Mesoclemmys tuberculata. The sequence goes on from ML675601.1 coordinate 66,433,361, forward strand.
CCCTCCCGCTAAATAAGTGTTCCGTTATCGGATTCATTCACCTCGTCAGTATTACGAGCTGAAATTGAAACGGTGCGGATTCCTCAATAAGTCAAACCTAAGTTGCAAGCACACATTTATACAAGTGTGTGTCTTAAGAAATAATCTCTTTAGAAAACCCACTGTTTTAAGCAAGAAATAGAAAGTCCCATTTCAAGTTGTAAAACTGACAGAGTCATAAATTAGTGAAAGTAGATAAGATAAAAAAAACCCTCACACTTTTTCCCTCTCTCCTCTAATCCCCCTGCCCATCTAAGGCGTGGAAAATAGATGAACTAAAAAGTTTTTTTAACTCTTTGTCATCTCAACTAATACCTGCCAGAAATGCCAAGCTGGGAAGTAATCAGGAGGTAAGCAGAAAATAAAGAGAAGAGTGCACTTCCAGAGAGCTGACTTCTCTTAGGGAGGGAGGACCTCTCTGGAAATCCTAGAAAGAATAGCATTCCAGAACACTGAGAACTACAGCCTGCCTGCAAATGAGGAACTGAAGGGTTTTTTTTTTTTCTGAAGGGTAGGGCACAGGTTGCAGACCATTTATCCATCAATTCGATGGGTAGAAAGACTTGCTAAAGAAGAACCTACAAACCAGTTGTACGTTATCTTTCCCCCTTTTCAGCTGCATTTGAAAATTTGGTGAATGAGAGAAGCCCTTCAGAAAAGGGAAAGCCTAGAAATGGGCTAGATAGAAGGAAAAGGTTGTTTGGAAGCTGACTCCAGTCAACTACTGTCTTGGATAACAAGTTTGTTGCTTCTTGGGTTCTGCATTTGAGGAAAGAGGATTTCCCCCCCCACCTACAACTAGAAGCACAGTTTCTTTAAAACTCCTACTGCAGTGCAGGGGAGCTCCTGCTAATGGGGCAAGCTCACATTCCACGTCTCCACTCTGTTATTCTTTAAATTGCTTTTCTTTAATGCCACATCCATGGCGATCACTGAAAGAGAAGGAATCTCTTCCTTGTAAGATAGAAAAATCTCAGAAGTTTGGTTCAAAAAAGCACCCATAGGATAGAATGCTTATCAGAATCTTATTCAAACTATTCAGACTGGTTGGGTATGCTAAAGTGAGTTAGAGAAACATCTAGGAGAAGAGTTTTGTTCTTGTGGTCAAGATAGAACTATTATAAGGAGGGTGTGTGTATGTGTGTGGGCGCTTTAGACACCTGCTTCTGGTCTCAGTAAGAATCATGCAGAAGAAAATGCTTAGAAAAACAGTTTTTAAGTTGTTTTCCATTTGATTGTAGAACACCTGTTGGAAACCTTCTGCAAAACTATTTAAACCCTTTTTAAGTATGTGAATTGCTCAAAGTCACCAAACAAGTCAGTGGCAAAGATGGAAGGAGAGTTCAGATGTCATAGCCCTCCTGGTTTTAATCTCTGGGACACACTGGTTCAGTTCTGATTTCAATGTCACTGGTGTAAATCAGGAGTAAATCTATTAAAAGAAATTAAGTAAACCAGCATGAATGAGATTGAATTCAGATCCATGACTCTCAAAACTAAACATGAAACTACTGCTTTCCAAAAAAAGCAAATACCAGAATTACAAACACATACAAACTGGAACCTTTTCATAGAGGTTGGTATTAATCTTTACTTGTAATAAAGGGACTTTTACAACCACTATTAAATGTTACATGCTCTTGGGGACAAAATGATCTGTTTAGATGTTCAGTCAACAATTCTTCACTTATAGTCACTAATTACAGTAGCATTTCATCTGAAAAACAAGACCATAAAAATTATTCAATTTTAAAAAGATTTGAGTGACGTTTCTAATGGAAAATAAGAGCTAAATAAAGGTAATCTTGCACAAACATAGAGGTATTAACCAAATTCTTTTTGAAGTGTCTCCAGATCATTTAAAATAACTTATTCAGGCACATAAAAATGTTTTCATGATCATTGTGAATGTGAATGATATAAGCCAAAACATTAAACAAAACCTTCATTATTATATACTTTATAGAAAGGCAAACCATATTGCACAATAAACTTTCCAGTTCTCACTAGAGGGCAAATCCAGGTGGTTTTGCTTATCACAAAAGCCCCAGTGATGTCCTCAGTTGATGTGAATAAGATTATGTGGATTTGGCCCCAAAGTCATGCCATTATTTTACATGTAAATGACCAGACAGAAGATCTAAGGGTAGTTACTTAGTTGGTATAAATAGCATTACTCCATTGACTTCTATAGAGCTATGAGAGTGGAGCTATAAAGTTTACACCAGATGAAAATCTACCTCTTTATGTTCAAGTACAGTGAAAAATCTAGCCAGAAATATGGGGTGAAATGCTGGCCCCATTAAAGCCGATGGTTAATTTCCCATTGACATCAGTGGAGCCAGGATTTTATCCATAAAAGGCTAACCATAGAAGATATTACTCCTGCACTAAAAATGTTTTGATTTTTCCACAAAATTTGCTGAATTCATAACAGTTGGGGAGACTTCTCCAGTAAATTTACACTAGTGTAAATCTGGAATAACCAAACAAGAATGGCATCTGATTTTGTCTACTTTTGTCTTCAGATTTTTTCTTTTCTTTTCTAAAAGATACAATATTATAAAATTGCAAACTGCCATAACTCATTACTATTTTAGTACAATATACCCCATGTGCAACATAAAATATCCTAAATTCATTAATGTTCAAAGTAAAATTGGTTAATTAAGAAAGTAAATGTTAAAATATATGACATTATCTTGAAGTAGTACTCTGAAGACACTTGAAACGTATTACTATTCATACTTAATTAATACTTAAGAGAGATCTATGCTACAAGTTAGGGGTGTGATATTTTGCCTGCTTGTGTACACATATTAAAATGGTTGGCATGTAGTCGGCATGGCTCAGCCCTGACTCTGCTGCAGCTCTGCAGCTTCCCACATTCAAACTGATATGTATACCTGACCTATAGATAGCAAGTGTCTGTGTACAGTTCACAGTAGAGACATGTCCTGAGAGGACAGATCCTGTCTGTTAAATACGTGTAAATCATGAGTAACTCCACCCACTTGGCTCAGGTATTTTTCCCCCTGTTTTGATTTACAGTATCGAAATATTTTAGATTTGTTTGAATCAGAACTGTAATATTTTAAGACTACAAATGAGGTTTGTTTTTATGGATTTTAATATAAGCTTAACTTGTCCACACTAAATACAATTTTGTAAACCACAGGCATTTATTTTATTCAAATTTTTTGTATCTATTGGAAGCATAGACCAAAAAAAAATCTGTTTAGCAACTTCCATAAAAGAAATTAAGTGTTATTTCATAAAAAAGCTTCCTTATAAAACAGCTTTTCCTCCAAGCTCTTTTTTATAATTGTTTTCAACAATTTTTAATGTAATTGAATAAGATTTTAACTTCCTATCCTAAACTGGTGCATTGCACTGTGATCCAAACAAGAGTCGTTTCTCACCTCAGAGGTGACTGTATTCCAGTGGAATTTGAAGAATTGGAGGCAAAGAACTGTGCAGTTGTAAATTATTGTGGTTACACTTTCATTATAAAAATATGTATTTAACGTTTATATTGTGGGACTCCCTTGGATTGGGCACTGGACAGAGTAGGTGATGGTCCCTGTGCCAAAGATTTTACAGACTAAAATTAATTGTATAATATGATAGCTTTAGTTAAAAGGAGAATCCATTTTAAAGATTATCTAAAGACATCTGAGCACTGTGAAAGAAAAAATTGTTCTATTCATTCTGTTTAGATATTTGACTTCAATTAGGTCTGCCCATGAGCAGCCCACTGCACAGTCTGGGCCATTGAGTAGTCCCTTACTCTTTAAGTAACCCAGTGATGGGATTAACTAAGGAGTACATGACTACTCCGAGTGAGTAAGGGTGCCTGAATCAGGGCCTCAGAATTTTCATGGTATTGTAAGGATTAACTGTCATTTTAAGCACTCAGTTGTCATAACCTAGCCAAGTACTGCGTCTCTGGATAGATATCTGTCTGATGAGTGGACCCAATTGCTGGGTCCAATGGGTCAGGGTAGAGGCACATCACTGTACTGCTAGAGTTGCCGATCTGTTCAAAATAAGTGCTGTGTTCTCTTATGCCTCCTCTTTCTCCTTAGACCAATCGCCCCCCTTCTGTGAGTTTGAGGCCTGATTAGTATTTTAGGCATAGGCAGAGTCTGTCCACTCTCTGTCTCCCTAGCCTGGTCTTTTGGCATGTCTGTGGATGGCCCCCTTGGTCAGAGGCACTCCCTTAAAATACTGGCTCTGTCTCTTTTTATCTATGTGCTCCAGGTATGAAATTATAGCTCTCTCCCCTGGTCAGGCTTCTGTATAGAATCCATTTTCCCATCATAATGGACTGTACTTGAAACACAAAGTTAATGGCCGTAGAATGCACTATGATGCCTTCTCTGACATAGTTATTCAACCAGGTGCCAAGTGCCTAATAGAAAATGGATGTTCAATCCAAAATGGAGATTGCTGCAATCCAAGATGGAGGCTGCGATACAAAATGGAATTGACAATTTGATAAACATTCCACTTTGTCACATCAATTACTCACAAAAATATAGTTTATCTCTAACTAGCTACATTGTAAACTCACTAAGATGATTTTTGCTTTTAGCTATATTGCTGTAAAATTGGATAACGCTATTTTGTCCAATAGAGTTGATTTAGATTTTGCTGTACATGAGACCAGAAATCAGACCAGAAGTTTATAAAAGTGTTTGGTTTTGTGTGTGAGACTGTTATCCATAGAATTAATGGATTTGAAATTCCCTGACTATGTTTTGCCATACTTAATTTTCAGTCAAAATCCCTTATGAACATTGTCAGTGTAATGCTTTGAAAAGGAAATATCCTATTATCTTAATAATTGGAAAAAGTATGCTGTTTCAGAGACTTATTCCAATTTTTAACCTAACCAGAGTCTGTACTGGAGATTTCTTAAATGAACTTAAGTTATGCTACAATTTCCATGTAAGAATGTGTCAGGGTAACTTTGTTGTTCCTGCTAAACTTCAATTAGAATCACAATCTCCTGATTATCGTAGCAATCATATTCATAGCAAATGATATAAATTAATTATGCAGAACAGTTCCCCTTTTAACCTCATTTTCATGTACTTGTAACTTTGAAACATTCACCTCCTGGGGCTGAATTTTTCTATGCCTGGGTTATTCATGAAGATTAAATTAATTGGCAAATTTGAGCAAAACTCTGATTTTTTTTTTTTTAAATTTAAGAGAGAAATTGCACTTTCCCGTATTAAAAATAAAACCCACAAAAACAACAACAATTCTTTGAAGTAGCCTTGCTTCCAACCTGGCTGACACCTGAATGATGAAATTTGGGACACCATAGTAATCATTTAAGACTAGTGTCTGGTTTGGAAAGGGTTGGTTTTAATTTGCTAAAGTTAGGAGCAATTGAAAATTGCATCCTGATAACAAAGAATTCAGAAAAAAGAACAACTTAGCAGATGTGTGCAGCTATAGAAGTGTGCTGTCTTCTCCTGTTCCTTGGACAGCACCACAGCCCCTTTTGAAACTTCCCCCTATGAATTGTGTGCAGTGAGGGAGGGAATCATTTGCAATATCTTTTTATATTTTAAACCAGTCCCCAATCTTAAAGATATAAATAGATTAAGCTTACCTGAGCTGTATAAAGGCTGAGAATCTTCTAAGTTGTGAAAACCATTCCCCCAAATCTCATATTACTTGTCATCTTATGTTTTTTCTGTTACTTTCAGAAATGCACAGTTTATACATGCTTGAATATGCCATTCATAATCAAAGCCACATTCTGATTTTAGTTACAACTTTGCAACCCTGTTGAATTAGTGAGAGATACAGGGATGCAAGTGAGAACTGAGCATAGCCTTGTAGTGCTAACTTCCTTTTGATGACCTTCCTGGCACATGCACAAGGGCGGGGCAAGCAGGGGCATGCCCGCCCATAATAATTATAGGCAACACAGAACTCTGGGGCTGTGGTGGAAGGGTGGAGGGACAGCGAGGTCCTGTAGGGGCCAGAGTGGGGGAAAGGAAGGGAGAGCTCCTGTTGGGCAGGAGGAGGGAACAGTGAGCGCCTCGCAGGGCTGGGGGGCGGGAGGCCACAGGACATGCCCCCAGCAAAAGAGTTCAAAGTAAAATTTCTGCGCATCTCCCTGTGACCTCTTGTTAACTGGGGCCTGCTGCATCTTCAAGCTCGTAGCTTACGATCACCCTTGAATGGGAGTTGGCTCACTGGTGCCTTTTATAGACCTGATAACTTTTCATTTTTTGTTGTATTTATATATGCAAATACAACATTTGCCAGAGGGTTACAAGTTCCTATCTCTGCTGATCCATATAGGATATGAACTGGTACAGTCTTATTCATTGAGCTTTAACTCAAACTGTGGCAAATTACCCTTTAGCTGTGGAGGTCCCTGATTTCAATCCTTGGCATGGCGGCCCTCACACAAACAATGAAGTTCAAAAACCAATATTAATTTAAACACATTGCATATATATATAGTAGTTTACATTTCTGCTTTAACTTTTAGAACACACTATACTGTGCAGTATATACAGTGTGGCACAATAACATTGTTTGAATTAGCTTTTGTGTCTCTATTTCCTGCCTTCTTTTGTTTGAATTTGTTAGCCTACTCTTGCATTAATATAGGATTGAATTTTATTGATTTGAGTGGTTTTAGGAGGAAAACATGGGTGAGTGGAGGGAAGACCATTTTCTATAGCAACATATCTGAGGTTAGAAATTCTCAGTCATTGAACCCCTGTTAATTAACAAAATAATACATCAATTTGTGAGCCAACATACATAAATGACCTCTTTCCCTATGTAGCACTCCACCCCTACCTGGCATTATTACCAGGGGAGTTCTTACAAAACTCTCGACAGAGTTTGCCTAGCAAGACACCTATGCTTTTCATTAATTAGAATTGACTGTACTTAGTAGAATTTATATGCCAGACATACTGTTGTGAGACTATGCCAGCTTCTGTCCCTTGGCTTGCAGCATTTCATTTCAGCCTGGGTCGCTATGGTAAAAGCACAGTGAGTACATGCCAACTATATGCTATTGACATTCATTTCCCTTGGTGCCTGAGGATCATGGAAAAGCATTTTGGTCTCTCTGCTCTTTCCTACATTAGAACAGAATAATAAAAAAGAATGGAGCTCTAACAATTTGGCATGTTTTAATATTTTTATCGTTAGGCTCGTCTTAGTAGAATGAAAAACCTGCTTCAAGTGAATGAACTTGACATAGTTCTGAGAACTCTGAAAAAAGGAGATGGTAGAATTTAATGGGCTGCATAACTTTAATCTGAAAGTAGCAAATGTGTTTTAAGATGCTTTATTCTATATTTGAACAGTACCTATGAAGGCTTCTACCCATGGGGTTACTGTGCTCAGTAGCGTGTGGAGGAGGGAAAGGGGGGAGGGGTAAATCTTCTGTTTATTCCTGAAATCACAAGAATCCTAAATGCAATTTCTCAAACATGCAGCACTGTTTATAACACAATAATCTCTGCCTGATGCGATCAGAGTATCAGTATTTTCCCTCTCTCACCTACCCTTTGGCTACTGGCCCACCTGAGCCATTTCAGCTCCATCCCTGGTTCATGTACCCCCATCCCCTTAACTCAAATGAGGAGGGACCCTTAAAATAGTTGTGGTCTCCTTTTTTTCTTCTTGGTCAGACAAAGCCCCCATGGAACTCCCCTCCCCCCCCAACCCATGCACATTCAAGATTGTGGGGAGCACATTATCAGCAAATGAGAATTAGCAGCTGCATAAGCAAGTTAATTATATATTCTTTTTAAATAAAGGCTACTGTGGAGTAGAAAGTGAAGAATTTGGCCTGAAGCCTAAATTCAAACTGCACTTTCATTTAACTTATGATGTTGAAGTTAAGTTAAGGTTTATGTGCAATAGATGCCCTCCTGAACACAGCCCATCCATCAAGTGGTTATATATTTGGAAAAGAAATCCTTTTAATGACTTGAGATTGCAAACTGTGCTGGCATCACACTAAGTGGTAGCTTCTTTTGTCTTTCCCTGTTCAGGCGCAAGAACAATTTGGTATTTCTTTGTAGGCATTTTCCAGATTTCTGCCTACCTATGTCTGTCTGGTCAAATCTGGATTAAATTGCTATCACAGGATATCAATAAAATTTACACACACAAAAATGTCCCGACCTGAAAGAGGCATCCTTCTATGCTAGTGGAGTGTACAGATTAATTTTGTTTTCCAAAATAAGGCCTTTTCTGTTTCTGTACAATCATCTGGTTTTGAGAGATGATACCTAATGGCATCCTTGTAAGTGTGGGATAAAAAAATCTTCATGTTTTTCAGGCAATTTTCAGAGAGTAATAGGTTAAAAGACGTAATCCGCAACCTTCCTGTAGTTGATGAATGTGATGTACTCCCTCATCTGAATTCAGAAATGAATTATCTATCACTAAAAGGGGGGAACTGCAGTCCTGAGTATTAATCTTAAAGGATACTCATTCAATCCTATTTTGCGGGTGTTTATTGGTAACCAAAGACTGTGTATTCATGGTACGATCTAGGAAAGGATGTTTAAAACCTAGTTTAGCACACTATTGGGATTATTTTGGATAAAGTAGAGCCAGGTAATAGGAATCTGGGGCCTATGCAAACTTCAGCTGAGACTGAACAGAGGGAGAACTACTGCAGAAAAGTAACAAACAGGAATGACAGAGGGCTGAAGACAAGAGAAATTGATTGTGGGAGAGAGAAAGACAAAAGTCAAGAAGGTTGGAAGAGAGCAAGAGAAGCAGGTTTTGTTTTTATTAGTGATTATTTATTGACATTAGTTGTTGGCACGTTTTGGACAGTACTGATAGCCCTAAGAGGAGTAATGGTGATTGTCCCAAGGATTTTCCACACTACACTTAATAAAGGAAACGTTTTGCGGTTCATACAATATACAGATTGGAGGTTTAACATCAGTGTGGTCCAGGTATCCTTAGTGAATATCATTGAATGGATTCACATAAGAAGTTAGTCTTTTGAAGGAGGGGTCTCTATTGAGAAAAGAAGTGTTTATGTTATTATGAGACTTGCTATAGTGATGCATTCTTTAATAGCCCCAGCTTCTGGAGTGATGCTGAGATTCTCACATTCACTTTTTTTTTAAAGAAAGTGCCTAGCCCAAGGGTACCCTAAAAGCTCAAAACTCGGAAAGTAAAAATATTTTTAACCTAATCTTAAGAGAATCTCAAGATTTTGTGGTTTGACTCATAATTTAACACACTTAGGGTTGGCAATATTGCAAATTGAGGCTAAGGTCCCTTATTTGGGGATTGAGGCCGAAGCACCAATCCAATTTGTAACCTGAAAAAATGGAGGTCGTGTATCAATGTTACTGGGTAGGAGTTAGTCACTTATTTATGTCTTGTCTGCTAGTAACAAGAGTTCACTAACAGGAGGTAATATAGCTCATTTGAGCGATCTGAAATACTGTAACTCCAAATGCTGATTTTCTATTTTCTGATCTGAAGACAGCAAGGCGAAGGCTCCTATTAAAGCAATTTCCACATGGAGGTGAAGTGCGTTTCATGGAGGTAAAGTGCGTTTCCCTGTTCTTGCTTTGAATAAAGACCTGCAAACCATTAAAACCAGATTCACTGCAAGAGCACTTTTAAGCACTTATATTTTCAGTGTAAAGGAAATACTGTTAATAGTGTTACAGCTGCGCTGGATCATTCCAAAATTCCTTGCATACTACCAACTGAGGTATGTTCTCCAAGTTACTAATAACTATATGGAGGAAGTACTGAATCTCATCTATTTTGTCTCTAAGAAATATTGACAGATTACATTCAGATTTGACTAAGCAGGTGACAGATTCTAATAAAGAATGTTTAATTTGAAGTACTTTTACCAAAAATAATAAGACATTCACAGAAAGCGAGTTCTTCCTTACATTCCTCAGTTCAGCCAGAGGAGCCAGAAGATTAGTACCTCTTGATAATAACATTTCCATTTTCATATCAGGGAAAAAGTCAGAAAAAAACATCAGTTCTGGCCTATCCACTAACATCAAAAAGACCATTGGGTTTAGTGTTATAACCCTTGTCATATCACCTTGTAATCATCTCTCAGGATTGACTAATCCCAGTCTAATTAATATTTACTTATACTGCCATTACACCATTCTATTTACCATTTTTAGTTTTATTTATTTAGTTAGTTTTAGTTAGTTAGTTTTAATTTTATAATAATTATTATTAATAATAAATTAAAATAAACAATTGTAATTATTTCGTTTTATTTATTATTCAATGGTTAGTTTTAACCATTTCAAGTTTTATGCTATGCTACATCCAACTAAATGCTGACATTTAAACATAAGGTTAACTGAAATACATAACATAAGAATGGAAATATTGGATTAGACCAATGGTCCATCTAACTCAGTATCCTGTCCCTGTGGCCAATGCCGGATGCTTTAGAGGAAATGAACAGAACAGGGCAAAAGTCTGCAGAAGAGACGAGTGCGGGGGATTTGATAGCAGCCTTTAACTACCTGAAAGGGGGTTCCAGGGAGGATGGAGCTAGGTTGTTCTCAGTGGTGGTAGATGAGAGAACAAGGATTGGACATTAGGAAAAAGTTTTTCACTAGCAGTGTGGTGAAGCACTGGAATTGGTTACCTATGGGGGTGGTGAAATCTCCATCTTTAGAGGTTTTTAAGCTGTGGCTTGACAAAACCCTCACTTGGATGATTTAGCTGAGGTTAGTCCTGCTTTGAGCAGGGGGTTGGACTAGATGACCTCCTGAAGTCCCTTCCAACTCTAATATTCTATGTTAAAATTTCAAATGATCAAACCTTGTTGTCCAGTCCCAACTTCTGGCAGTCAGAGGTTTAGGGACATCAAGAGCATGTGGTTGCATCCCTGAGCATCTTGGCTAATAGCTACTGATGGATCTATTCTCCATGAATTTATCTAATTCTTTTTTTAATTCAGATATAGTTTTGGCTTCCACATCATCACCTGGCAGTGAGTTTCACAACCTACGCCTGTGCTTCCTTATGTTTGTTTTAAACTTGCTGCCTATTAATTTCATACGGTGACCCCTAGCTGTTGTGTTATGTGAAGGTGTAAATAATGCTTCCTTGTTCATTTTCTCCACACCAGTCAGGATTTTATAGAGCTCTGTCATATCCCCTTATTTGTCTCTTTTCCAAACTGAGAAGTCCTAGTCATTTCACTATCTCTTCATCTAGAAGCTGTTCCATACCCCTAATCATTTTTGCTGCCCTTGTCTGTATCTTTTCCAATTCTAATTTATCTTTTTTCTTTGTTAATAGGGTGACCAGAACTGCACACAATATTCAAGGTGTGGGCATATCATGGATTTATATAGTGGCTTTGATGTTTTCTGTTTTATTATCTATCCATTTCCTAATGGTTCTGAACATTCTGTTAGTTTTTTTTTGACTGTTGCTGCTTTTTGAATAGATGTTTTCAGAGAACTAGCCACAATGACATCAGATGCTTTTGAGTGGTAACAGCAGCTTAGACCCCATCACTTTTTGTATGTAGTTGGTTTATGTTTTCCAATGTCCATTACTTTGCACTTATCAACACAGAATTTCATCTGCCATTTTGTTACCTGGTCACCCAATTTGGTGAGATCCTTTTATAACTCTTTGCAGTCTGCTTTGGACTGAACTCTCTTGAGTAATTTTTGTGTTGTCTGCAAATTTTGCCACCTCGCTGCTTACCCCTGTTACTAGATCACTTATGAATAAGTTGAATAGCACTTGTCACAGTACAGTTCTTTGGGGGACCATGCTATCTACCTCTTTCCACTGAGCACTTATTCCTACCAATTGTTTCCTACCTTTTGCCTAGCTACTAATCCATGAGGACTTTTCCTCTTACACAAAGTAAGAGGTCATAGGATAAGAGCCTTTGGTGTTGCACCTTGTCAAAGACTTTCTGAAAATCTAAGTACACTATATCCACTGGATCACCCTTGTCTGTCTGTTTGACACCTCCCCTCCCAAAGAATTCTAATTGGTTGATGAGGCATGACTTCCTTTTAGGAAAGCCATATTGACTCTGCCACAATTATATCATGTTCATCTATGTGTCTGATAATTCTCCTCCTTATTTCAGTTTTCAACCAGTTTGCCTGGTACTAAAGTTAGGCTTACTAGCTTGTAATTGCTTTTTAAAATGGTGTCACATTAGCTACTTTCCAGTCATCTGGTAAGGAGACTGATTTAAGTGAGGGATTACATATCACAGTTAGTAGTTCTGCAATTTCATATTTGAATTCCTTCAGAACTCTAGCATAAATACCACCTTGTCATAGTGACATGTTACTATTTAATTTATCAATTTATGCCAAAACCTCCTTTACTGAGACCTCCATTTGGGAGAGTTTGTCAGATTTGTCACCTAAAAAGAATGGCTCAGGTGTGGGAATCGCCCTCACATACTCTGTAGTGAAGACCAATGCAAATAATTTGTTTAGCTTCTGTGCAATAGCCTTATCTTCCTTGAGTGATCCTTTAACACCTTGATCATCCAGTGGCCCCACTAACACTGTTTGACAGCCTTTCGGTTTCTGAAGTACTTTTAAAAAATAAAACAAACAAAAAAACACACTGCTGTTAATTCTTGTTTTCAGCTAGTTGCTGTTCAAATACTTTCTTGGCCTGCCTTATTATACTTTTACATTTGATTGAATTTATGCTTCTTTCTATTTTCCTTACTAGGATTTGACTCCAACTTTTAAAGGGCATCCTTTCACCTCTTTTTATTCTTCTTTTAGCATATGGTGGCATTTTTTGGTCTTCTTACTGTCTTTTTATTAAGTGTTTTATTTGAGGTATATATTTATTTTGAGCCTATATTATGGTGTTTTTAAATAGACTCCATGCTGTTTGCAGGGAATTCATCCTTGTGACTACTCCTTTTAATTTCCATCTAACTAGCTTCCTCATTTTTGTGCAATTCCTCTTTTTGAAGTTAAATGCTTCTGTGCTGGGTTCTCTGGCATTTTTTCCCCTACCACAATGTTAAGTTTAATTACATTATGTTCGCTATTACTAAGCGGTTCAGCTATATTCACCCTTGGACCAGATCCTGTGCACCACTTAAGATTAAATCAACACTTGCTTCCCCCTGTGGGTTCCAGGTCAAGCTGCTCCAAGAAGCAGTAATTAATGGTGTCTATGTCTGTATCCCTTTCTGTCGTGAGACATACCCAGTCAACATGAGGTAGTTGAAATCCCCCATTAATATTTCATTTTCTGCCTTTGTAGCATTTCTAATTTGCCTGAGCATTTCACAATCATTGTCACCATACTGGTCAGGTGGTCAGTAGTACATTCCACTGCTATACTTGCATTGTTCCATCATGGAATTTCTATCCATAGGTCTTCTATAGTACAGTTTGATTAATTTAAGATTGCTTTTTCCACATATAGTGCTAGCACCCAACTAGCATGATATACTCTCATTCCTATATATTTTGTACCCTGGTATTGGTGTCTCATTGATTAGCCCCATTCCACCAAGCTTCTATGATGCCGCTTATATCAATACCCTCATTTAATGTCAGGGACTATAGTTCACTCATTGCAGTATTTAGACTTCTAGCATTTGTTCAGAAGCATGTGTACACTTTGTCAGTGTTCAGGTTTTTGCCTTCATGTGTTGTGCTTAAATGTGAGTGGTTTTTGTTGTTGTTGTTTTTTTACATTTAACTGTTCCTCACTAGCCTCCTACCATTACTTTACTAACTTTGATTGTATCCTCTTTCCTAAGACCTAGAGTTCCTCCTGTAATAAATTCATCTCTAAGGGATATCTCCACTTGAACAGTGTGTTCCTCCATACCTATCAGTTTTCCCCCAGCTCTTAGTTTAAAAAAAAATTCTCTAGAACCTGTTTAATTTTACATGCCAACAATCTGGTTCTATTTTGGTTTAGGTGCAGCCCACCTTTCCTGTATAGTCTTTTCCTTTCCCAGTTCCTAATATACCTAAATCCTCCTCCCAGCACCCTCATCTCATCCACGCATTGAGACCCAGCAGTTCTACATATCTCCCTGTCCTTTCACATGGAACTGGAAGCATTTCAGAGAATGCTATCATGGATGTCCTGGACTTAAATCCCTTACCTAGCAACCTAAATTTGGCCCCTAGAATCTCTTTCCTACCTTTACCTATATCATGGTTAGCTACATGTATCATGACCACCAGCTTGTCTCACAGCACATAAGTCTGTCTAGATGTCTTGTGGGAGGCAATTTACCATGTGATACTCTTGGTCATACCAGACCCAACTATCTAGATTTTTAATAATTAAATAAATTAGGGCACACTATACCACATGTTAACACAATATCCTTTGATTTATATAATGTGCCACTTGTTATATAAGCCAATAGTCTATTACCCTTTTTTGTTGCCACTATATGGTGAACCAAAAATTTCAACGTTAGGCCCGTAAATCTTTTTCCTGTACTATACTAACTAATTGTCACCTAAGCACTACTTGACTTGGGAACTATTTTCACCCATACATAGACACATTAAATTTAATGTTCAGGTCACTAAATTAGTATGACCGAGAAAAGGCTCAAAACAGTCTTTCTCTCTTGCTTATTTCTACTGTGTACGTATAAGAAGAATGGTACTTTAAGGTGAAAATACAGGGGAATGGGTGATTACACCATTTTCAACTCTTCCTCTTATCACTGATGGCTTATCCATGTATATAATTATGATTCTTGTCACTGTAATATCTGAGTGCCTGAACTTCAGTTACTTTTGTTGCTTGTTCTTTAGCATTCTCACTAGGTGGGAGGGGGAACCTAAAAATTGAATACAAAAATAATTAGAGAAAAAATTGGTATAGAGTGCCTAGATATACTACATTTTTAATAACAGCTTTAAAAATGTCACATTTTGAAATAGAGTTCTTGGGTCTCCTTCGAACATAGACCAACTGAGCCACAGCTAAAGCAAATAAGGTGTTGTTTGTTCGTGTTTTTTTGGCTTTGGGGTCATGCATAGCGGTCACCCCATGGGCAAGATCCCACATCAGGCATCTCCAGGTCTTCCTTCTGATAGTATGAGAGCACTCCCTGGAATGCATGAAAGATCAGATCCTCGGCTGTGTTGCATGGTGAATATTTCTTGGGAATGTCTGCAAGGGCCTTCCCATGTGCGTTCCAGACCCTCTGGTTCTTGCAGTTGATGCAACTATGCTAGGTAGGGGGACACAAATGGGATCCAGAATGGTGCAGGGTACCTATAGACTTGAGGACAGGAAATAGCATCAGTTTCCTGGAGTTCAAAGCTGGCTTTCAGAAGATTCCAGAGCTACCTACATGGTGATCATGTCCTGATCCAGTCTGGTAATACAACCATGGTTGGATACATAAACGATCAAGGAAGAACAAGGACCACTGATCTACATGCAGAAGAAATAGAAATAATAGAATGGGCAAAAAAACCCTCCTTTCCTATCATGCTTCCTGGAGTGCCCTGGATTGCACCTCACTATTACCTGCCCTTAGCATGAAGCAGGTTTGTCTGTGCCTGCTGTGGTTCAGCCCCCTGAAACTAACAGTCTCTCTGGCAACACAAGTACTGCCTTCCAGGCTTCCATAGACCTCACTCTCTGAGTGCATGCTAGTCATAAACATACACCAAACCCTGAGTCCTCAGAGCACTCCCTGCAGCATCCAGCTCTTAATCAGGGGACGCTCACAGACATTACCAAGTTTGCTATCCCAAAAGAGACAGTGTACATGCTAGTCTGTTTGATTCAACTGAGGATCAACTCCTAGAAAACAACACTAAGATTATAGTGAAAACAGTCATCAACTCATTATTAAAGGTTAAAATGTAAGAAATAGCGAGTAAGGATAATGGAAACAAAATGATGACATATGAAACAAAACCATAAAACAAAAACCTGGGTCTAGAATTACCAAAGGTTAACTTTCCTATAGAGTAAAGTAGATTTCTCCCATCCATCCCCCTGGTTAGGTCCTTTGCAAAGAGAGCTGGTTTCAGATAAAGCAGGAATGAAGTGTTCATGAAGCACCTCCCTTCCGTTAGGGGTTTTCTTCAGTGAATGGATATTAAAATATCTCCTTACAATCTTTTTATATTCTTTAAAGCTCATTTTTTGCCCCCACAGACAAGACATCTCCCTATGATTTAGTCTCTGGGTCTTCCTATTGCCCTATTGATTTCATATGTAAATTTGGCTCCCATTGTGTTGGCTAGCAATGCTTAATTTACAGGTGAATATACATCCGAATTCTTGTCAGGAAAAAACCTGTTTTCTCTTTGATTAGTGAGAGACTTTAAATAATATTTTTCAGTACATATACACAGCTCCTTAAATATCCTCCATAAATACATCTTGCAATGATTATGATCAGTATGACATAAGCTTTTGTTAGAGATCTCACTTGACCCTTTTTGTATAAATAGTATGAAAGCAGTTGGTTAGGTATAGAGAGCATATTGGCTCAGAAAACATACAGTAAGCAACTTGGAATGCTACCTCAACCAGAAAGTCTTCGATCTGATCTCAAAGACATTCAGTTTCCACTCAATTAGTCTGTTTGCAAGTTGCACAAAAATCGAATGGCTGAAGTACTTCTAAGGAAGTGAATCCCAAGATAATGGGAACAGATGCCCTATTGCACAGATGTCTATACTCCCATGCTTCCCCCTCATAGGGAAAGTAATCCAAAAGATAGAGTGGGAACTCTGTGCTGGCCAAGGAGGCCATGTTGTTACAGGGCTGAAATTGGAATCACTGTTGCAGCTGCCAATCAAATTGGACATTCTTTTCCAAGGCCCTTTTCTCCACCTGGCCCCAGACTGTCTTCAGTTGTCAGCCTGGTTATTGATAGGCCTTGTTCTGTTAACACGTCACTATCTTCTGAAGTTCTCAGGCCTTTGCTCACATCCAGCAGAGTCTCTAGGATAAAATCCTATTTCTCCATCCGGACCAACTTCAGCTTTTGCTGCCAGGAGAGCAGTACTAACCCAAGAGATCCTGGAATTCCAGATGCACTGGACACACTCTCGACTTGCTGAACTGATAGCTTCCAAAGAAATTACAGAGACAATGTGAGTGAGGAAATGTCTCTTATTGTCCTAAACTTCTGATGGTGAGACACAAGCTTTCGAGTCTTATACAGAGCTGTTCTTCAGATCAGCTCTGTGTGAAACTCGAAAGATTTTCTTTCACCAACTTAAGTTAGGATAATAGCTATTACCTCACCCTTGTCTCTAATATATCCTGGGACCAACAAGACTACAACAACACTACATAGGGAAATTACAGTCAGGATCTAGAGAGAGACACATAACAGACATACTAAAAGACTAACAAATTTCTGCGGGCATAAGCTTTCATGGCCTGTAACCCACTTTGTCTGATGCATGAAGTGGAAATCACAGATAAGAGGTATGTATATACATCCGAGGGTAAGAAACATAACAATGGGAAGGGCGAGTGCTAACAAAGTCAGTTCAGTTAGGGTAGGTGAGGCCTATTCACAACCGTTGATTAGAAGGTGAGAATGTGTGAACAGTGACAATTACTTCTTGTAATGACAGAACCATTCCAAGTCCCTATTCAGAACCAGTCTGATTGTGCCAAGTTTGCATATGAGTTCCAGCTCTGCAGTTGCCAGCTGAAGTCTGTTTTTGAAGGTTTTTTGTTGAAGAATGGCAACTTTCATGTCAGCTACAGAGTGTCCCGGGAGATTGAAGTGCTTTCCTACTGGCTTATGGATGTTACCATTTTTTATGTCTGTTTAAGATGAAAGTTTAATCAGCATAATTAGATCTTGCATTTGAGTTCTTATTTGATTGTACTTGAAAACATATATGTATTTATGAATTCCATGAACTAGGAATTTGTGAGAGGCCTGTTATGATGTTATGCTGTCGGGTTTATTTACTGTGAAGTAGCTTTTGTGGTAAGACTCTGTCAAAATACATAAATAGAGAACTTGAATTATGCAGAACACATCACACAAGGAAAATGTAGATTTTAAATTAATATAAATATTAAACAAAAGGAAAGGGGGAGACCAGCAAGAAACATAAAATAATCAAATGATCTGTTCTCTGAGGAATAAAATGGCCTCCATCCAAACTCTTTCCTGTCTTATTTCTTTTATTGCCTCCCTAGATTCCAGTTAACCAGTATAGTTGTGTCATGCTCTTGATCTAATTTAGACTGCAAACTGAAAAGCACAGGGAACTTGCCTATATTTGTTTGTAGAGTTCTGTGCTCATCTGTGATGGAGTGTAAATGTGACAGGCAGGCTTGGTAGCTATTATTAAGCTTGCGCAACACTTCCCTCTACAAGATTGCACACTCATCTACTTATATATATATTTTTTGCCAAACTTTAACTGTTTGGGCTGAATTTTTTTTGTTACATTGTTTTGCCCATTTAAAAATGTGACTATCTTTCTCTTGTTCTTTCTTTTCTTATCTATCTTTTGAAAAGCGCTAGCATCCACATGTTTTGGAGCGGGGACTTAAAATATGGCAGGGGATTGATGTCTATAGGTATGTCTACAGAGCAAGTGGAGACCTGTGGCTGGCCTATGCCAGCTGACTCAGTCTAAGCCCTGTGAATCTAAGGGGCTCTTTAACTGTGGGATAGAAATTCAGGCTTGGGCAGGAGCCTGGACTCTTGGATGCTCCCATATCCCGCTCCAGCCGAAGACCAAATGTCTACATCACAAGCAAACAATCCCAGAGCCTGAATCTGAGGCCAGCCACAGGTACGTAAATGCAGTGTGGACATATCCTGCATCAGGGATGTGCCTTTTGTTCTTCCTGTGAAAATCCATCCTAAAGTGGGATAAGCCTCTGAAAAATCACATTTTGCAATACTCAAGAGAGACTTGCTAGAGCTTAATCAACATTTCCAAAGATTCCATCCTCCATGAGCATGCTCAAGCTTCTCTTAGCTCCTAGAGCCGACCAGACTGTGCCCGTGTCTTCCCACAAAGCAAATGAGTATGCTCCATTCCCTCACATTTAGAGAAGGCAATGTGCTAACATTAGGTATATTCCTTTCCCCTTCCTGGAATTCAGCTTACCTTTCTGCTCTGGCACAGACCAGGATTCAGTCTTTTCAGGCCTTTCATAGATATCTAGCTATATATTATATTATAGTGTGAACTCTCCGGTAGAAAAAGTGACAAAAATCTCTAAAGGAAAATGTTTACTCATTCATTATACACACTACTTAAGGAAAAAAGCAGTTTAGAGTTTCCTGGTGTCCTGACCTCCATTTGCCTGAAGGGGGCAGGAATGAGGTATAAGTTCCACCCACATGTAGTGTAACTTCCGCAAGCCTTTGAAGTGGGAAAGAAGTTCCTCTAGAATTGATACCAACGTGTGATGTTCATAAGTGGTGATGTAGACTAACAGGAATGTTTTAAATGGTGGAGTCTAAAAAGAAATTACACAGCACTGTAGTTCTGTTGGTCCCAGGATATTGGAGAGACAAAGTGGGTGAGGTGGCATTGGAAAAAAAAATCTGTTGGTGAGAAAGACAAGCTTTCGAGAAGACAAAGCTTCTCTTCAGGTTTGGGAAAGGTACTGAGGGCATGTCTACCCTGACGGTGGCAAAGTCGCCGCCATCAGATCAACCTATCTGGATTGACTGAGCAGTCAGTGAAGACCCAGAAGTCAACACAGTAAAACCACCCACTCAAGTGGTGTAGCGTTGTGTCGATGGAAGCACAGTTCCTGTCAGTGCAGTGCAGTGAAGATGCCATGCAGAAGGGAAGCACAGAAGTCAATGGGAGTTACGCAAGCTACTCTGTGTAGTTTGCATAACTCCTTTCGACTGATGCTGAATCTCCCGGTAAGTGTAGACCAGGGCTAAGTGTCACAGCTAAACTTGAGATGGAACAGATATATCATAGGTAGTTAGCACCTATTCTAAGGGATCATTCCAGGTGAAATGGCCTGTTAACACCTCTGTAGTCATAGAACTAGAAGGGGGATTAGTGAGTTACAATGGTTGCAATAATTCATAAATCTAGTGTCTTTAAGACTATAATTTTTAGTTTCTAGCAAAATTATGAATTTAAACTACTAGGGTTGTTTTTTAAAAGTGTTGGGCAGAGGGAAAGAGTGGGAAACATTGATCATAAGGAACAAGAAAGCAAGAAAATGACTAATATGTAGGCGGGAGGGAGAGAACAACACAAAAATAGAGAAGTAAGAAGGCAGAGGAGGAAAAAGTAGGTCAAATTATAATGAGAGAAAACATACCGAAAAAGAGAGACCACAGAAAGAGAGAAGTAAACAAAAAATGGAGTGAAGGAACACAAAAGGAGACAGTAAGCAAAGGAGACAGAGGGAGAACCTTTTAAAATGTTTCATATTAAAGTGTTATAATAAATGAAAAGATACAAGTTTGATAAGTATGCAGTAATGTGTGGCTAATAAAATTTCAAACTCCCTCCTCACTTTATCAGGATGTTTGTGTATAATATAGATTGTAGGACTGGAATGGACCTCGAGAGAGCTTCTAGTCCACTGCCTTGCACTCAAGGCAGGACCAAGCATTATCTAAACCAGGGGTCCCCAACCACCGGTCCGCGGACCAGGACCGGGCCGTTGGGGGTTTTTTGCCGGTCCACGGCGCCTCCGCAGACCAGCACTAAACACTGACAGTGTGCTCTGCTCTGCGGCGGCTCAGAGCACACTGTGTGGGGCAGGGCAGCGGGCTGGCCTCAGTAGACGCGGTTCTCGGCAGAGAACATTATGCGGAGCGGGGCGGCGGGCTGGCCTCATTGACTAAACTCCAACCCCCTCCATAACTCCGCCCCCATATGACCAAAGCCCCGCCCCTGCCCCACCCCCACCCCGCCCTGCCGGGCCATGGAAAAATATTCTTGCTTGAAGCCGGTCCCTGGTGCAAAAAAGGTTGGGGACCACTGATCTAAACCATTCCTGACAGGTGTCTGTCCATCCTGCTCTGAAAAATCTCCAAGGACAGAGATTCCAGAACCTCCCTACACAATTTATTCCAATGCTTAACCAACCTGACAGTTAGGAATTTTTTTCTAATGTAGAACATAACGTGCCTTTGCAGCAATTTAAGCCCCTTGTCCTATCCTCAGAGATTAAGGAGAACTTCTTTCTCCTCCTTGAAGGAACCTTTTATGTATTGAAAACTTATCATGTCCCCCACCCCCGTCTTCTTTTCTTCAGACTAAACAAACCAATTTTTTTAAATCTTTCTTCATATGTCATTTTTCTACGCCTTTAAACATTTTTGTTGTTCTCTGGACTTTCTCCAGTTTGTCCACATCTTTCCTGAAATGTGGCTCCCAGAACTCAACACAATACTCCAGATGAGGCCTAATCAGTCAGAATAGAGTGGAAGACTTATTTCTTCTTCTTACTTATAACACTCCAGCTAATACATCTCAGAATATTTGCCTTTTTGCAACGGTTTTACATTGTTTACACATATTTAGCTTGTGATCCACTATGACACCCAGATCCCTAACTATAGTACTCCTTCCTAGGCAGTCACTGCCCATTTTGTTTGTGCAACTGAATGTTCCTTTCTAACTGAATGTTCTCCCCCAATATCCACAAGGCTTGTTCTTTTCAAAGAAAGCTATCAGGTTGGGTTGATACGATTCTGTTTTTGATAAATCCATGCTGATTGTTACTTATCCCCTTATTTTCTTCTAGGTGTTAATACAGGTATTAATAATGCAGTTCTAGGTGCTTAATTATTTGCTCCATTATCTTTCTGGGTTCTGAAGTTAAGGTGACTGGTCTGTAATTCCCTGGGTTTTCCTTATTTCCCTTTTTATAGATTGGCATTATATTTGTCCTTTTCCAGTGTTCTGGAATCTCTCCTGTCTTTCATGACTTTTCAAAAAAATTCTATAAAACCTAAAATGGAAAGCCAAAATATCTTTGTTTCCAAAAACACACCAACAAAATATTTTGAATTTTGCCTCTTGGAAAACACATTTTCTTCTGGGATTTTTAAATATATTCATGTACATACACATGGCTTTGGTTAACTGAGGGGGAATTTATTTGAGCAACACTAAAGATACTAGCTGGCTCATTTCTGCACACCTATCTGGCTTGGGTAGGATGACCAAATATCCTCATTTATAAGGACAATCCCTATATTTGGGGATTTTTCTTATATAGATGCCCTATTTATCCCACCCCCCACCATTTCCTGTCCTGATTTTTCACACTTACTAGCTGTTTACGCTAGGCTTGGGTAAGAGAGGAATTGGAGAACAAAGGATTAGGTGGTATATTAGGTGGGCTAGAGAGTGGTGGTATATTAGGTGGGTATATTAGGTGGGCTAGTGAGTACAACATCAGGTGTAGGCACAGCAAGAAAATCTTGGAGAAGGAAGGGGTGGGCACTGGTAGAGAGTAAATGACAATGTCTTTGATCAAAATATCATCAGAGCCATTTTCTACCTATCAGCCTGTGCATATCATGGTGTACTGAAAAGACTTTAACCTTCATTTTAATGCATTTTTGCTGTATATGGTTCATTTTCTTAGGTATAAAATGCAGTTTGTAAGAACATTATAAGAAAGCTACTGTTTCTCCCAAGGGCTTCTAATTCTTTCTTTTAGCTGAATTTGCTTCATCAGCCAGGAGCCTGTGATGATGCCACATTTTCAATAGGTGTTCTTGTCACAAAATTACTTGAGCTAGCAAAAATGCATTGCTTCTGCCATGACTGGATTGTAAACAAACAGATCATTGGAGTGAAGTTTTTGGATACTCTGTGAATTTCTGTTGCTCGAAAGAAGTTGTTGTCACATCTTTATCTTAGCTATCTCTGATATGTAAAGAGAGCACGCTTCCTAAAGAAATCCAGTGACATACTGAATTAGAACAGGTAAAGACAATGTCCCTTAAATGATAACAAGACATGCTGATGCAGGAAACATTCAGATAACATGTACTGAGCTCCTTAAAATTAAAATCAAGTTCCAAATGCCAAATATGAGTGTCTGGGATTTGGCAAACCTGTCACAAAAGGAATGATTAAGGCAGTAAACTCAGCTAAAGAAAGATCATGCAGGAGAACAAAGGACAAGACTATTTTTGGAACGGTTGACGTCAGGTGTAGCCCAGGGAAAGGACTGGCTGCATACTTTCAGTGTAAGTGACAGCAGTGGCATCAGGGAGAGCTGGAAGGACATGTTGCAAGTAAATGGCAGGGATGTCATATTCAAGTCTGACACAGGAGCATAATGTGACATGGTGGCCTGGCAGATGGTCTATAAATTGAATGTCAAGAATGGCATTTCTTAAAAATCTCACAACATAGGCTATTGACCTGTGCAAGGCAACAGACTGTTCTCTGTGTTGTAGGCAAGTCAGTTGTGCAAAGCCCTATTTTGACAGTAATATGAACTTAAACCAACATCAAAAGTTCATTGAAATTCATCTTGCTGTTGAAGCTCACAAGTGTTAAGTTGTACCAGGCTTGTGAAAGTTAGTCAGACAATATCTTACCTTAATCAGTACATCCCATGTATTTTCCAAACATTTGGTAGCTGAGTCTCCCTACAGAAAAATAAAGTCAATGATAATGGTAGTCAGTCAGAGAAGATTGCATAGATCTTCATAAGATACTTCCTCGCCTTTCTTCCATGCTTTGAAAAATGCAATAGTTTACAGTGTTGACATTTAAACTGTCATTGAAATTTGTGTGAGAATCAAGTCAAACCTGAGGTAGAGTTGAGTGGGCCCAGACCTGCTCCTTAACCCGTTCTGTCCCAGTGGAGGGGAGGTTACGCCTGCCATCGCAAAGCTATTCTGAAGAGTTAGCAGTACCATCACGACAAGCGGTAATCAACCACTTGAATGTGAAGGAGACTTGGTAAAGATCAGGTGACATGAGAACTGCTAGCCATCCCAAAAATTAAATGCAGGTTTCTAACCATCTGAGGAGTGAAGTTCTGAAATAGCTTCCAAGGGAAGCAATGGGGGCAAAAAACCTAGTTGTCTTCAAAACTGAGCTTGATAAATGTATGGAGGGGATGGTGTGATGGGACAGCCTAGTTTGGCAATTGACTGGTCTTTGACTGCTGGTGGTAGATATGCCAATGACATGCGATGGACATTTGATGGGGTGAGTTCTGAGTTATTACAGAGAATTCTTTCTTGGCTGTCTGGCTGGTGAGTCTTGCTCACATGTGCAGGGTTCAACTGATCACCATATTTGGGGTCGGGAAGGAATTTTGCCCCAGGGCAAATTGGCAAAGGCTCTGGGTGTTTTTCGCCTTCCTCTGTAGCATAGGGCATGGATCGCTTGCTGGTGGATTCTCTGTACCGTAAAGTGTCTCATCCGTGATTTGAGGACATTAATAACTCAGTCATAGGTTAGAGGTTTATTAAAGGAATGAGGTTCTGTGGCCTGCATTGTGCAGGAGGTCAGACTAGATGATCATATTGGTTCCTTCTGACCTTAGAGCCTATGAACCTTTGCCCCCCTGAATTTTGTTAGTAAGTGCAGTGAGCTTTTCGATGGGCTAAGATTTTCTGAACTAAGTCATGTTACAGATTATTTATTAAATTTAGTAGTGATCTGTGTTTAATATGTGAACGTTTTTATTTGTCAGCTATGGGCATGAGGAGTGTTTGAAATAAAACAAAACACTCAAACTGCCTGCCCTCCCCCACCCCCTCACATGGACAAAAGAAATGGGATGGGACCTAAGCAAGCTACCTCTGATTGCTTCTGCTCAGGCAGACCTGTCAGCAAATAGAAGAAGGGGCATAGCCAGCATGAGCTGTGCTGCAGCTTTGAACCATCTCCAGAAGCTTCAAAGAGGAGGAGAGCAGCCCATGTGTAGACATGGGAGATTCTGGGCTGCAGAAAGATCCTTTATTTATATTCATACACATTCCAGTGAAGTGGGGGTAAATCAAAGTAAACCAAGGAACTGTTAGCACTTGTCAGCAGGGCCCACATGGATACCTAGTGTGTGGCAAGCTAGTGTGGGGTAGGTTTATAGCCCATCTTGCCACAAACTAAATGTTCATGTAAACAGGCCCTAATCTACTCCATGTCAGGATCTGGTTCAGTATCTGTATAAAATATGTGCATGACTGTGTTGTGTAATATAAATGTTTTATCAGTATGAGATGGAAGTAATGCAGAATTGAACCCTGAAGTCACCATTGAAGTGAAAGGAACTTTTGTGGTTGAATTGTATGAGAGCAAGATCAGACCCTTTAGTGAGTTAGAGATTAGCCCAAACAGTTCCAATAAAATTATTCTCATCCCCCTCCAGTTATGTGTTCTGCATATGTTAGTTTCTTATGTATGTTAGTTTATTAGGTGAAATATGTAAATTACACTCGAAAAATTTCTATTTAATTTTTTTATTGGTACTGCTTTTCCCATCTCTCCAACTGGAAGCCAGTCTGCCTTACTTTCCATCAGTCTTACCGTCTTAGCCATGAAGGGATAGAAAATGTTTAGAAACTTCTAAAATTTCCGAAAATGCCTTTTCCAGACATCCCATGAAATTTGAAAGTGTAGTACTCTTGGACCTTTGAGGTTTAAATGTATGTCTTATGTGTTTTAGTACAAAGCTGGATTCTTCTCTTTCTGGTGGTATCAAACTCCTGTTTCTGGTCCAGTTGAACATGAGCTATATATGGTAAATCTGCAATCAAACAATATAATTACCTGTTTTTGTCCTTAGTCCAGTACAATTTTAAAGAGAGAGATCTGTATATGGGAAGGGAATAGGAGTGAAGACTCCTATATTTGCAATATCTATTTAAGCAATTCCAAAGAGCCTTACATATGAAAAACTGGAAGTGCTTTATAAATACTAATTTACTCTCCCAAATCCCTGTGAGATAAATAGGCAGTACTATTTTACAGGTGGGAAACCAAAACACTCCAGGGTGAGATTCTCTCACACACCCCCACACCAGGTATAAGGGCCATAGTGGTATGAAGGGGCTCCAACTGCCTGGATCCATTTGTGGATGTGTGTGCTTTGGGGGAGAGGTTGCGGGGAGAGGAGGATTCCCCTGACACAGGAACTGAGGACAATAATCACAAGTTTTCCAAGGTCTCCCTTGCATGCCCAGATATAGTGGGCATTCCAGGGCTGGCGGTGGGGAGGAGGTATCAAGAGTAGGGCTGTAGTGCGTACAGGAATTCTGAGAAGAGCTGCTGCCCATAGGTTTCCAGGAACAGGCTGCTGTAATTTAGACCATGCTGAAGCACTAAATTATGCTAAATGTTGTTATGGCCACTAGAGCAGCTCAGATTAAGGAGGGAATAGAGGTTATGTGGAACTGGGAGGGAGAGGGGGCAGGGTATAAAATGGCTTTAAATTCTGCACAGAATCTTATTGAGAGACATTAAGTGAATTAGCCAAGGTCACAGAGGAGCTCTATGGCAGAGCAAGGGACTGCCCCAAAGATCTCCTTACCCCAGTCCTGTGCCATAACCATAAGACAAACTTGCCGTATAAAGTTGCCTCATCATGGCTCATTGATCCATTACTGGTGAATTTTTCTGTTCCAGATTGTTCTCAAATCCAGATTTATTTTTTTTAACCTTTGAAAGGGGTTTTAATTAGTATTACTTATTGGCTTGATTTTACCCAACTTTGACAAGCCATTTATTCTGAACTCCAGAGTAAATTAATTTGTGAATGCTGGAAAATGACAGTTCTAACCAGGAGCTACTGTAGCATATATTCAGTCCTTTAGTATTGCCTTGTGCTTCCTTGATTCTTATTTGAAAAACTTAATGTTTGTACAGTGAATTCTTAATTGGGCTGGCTGATTAAGAGCACTTGCAATTAAAATAATAAATTGTGACTGGCAAGTAAATATTCTTCATGTTTTTAGCCAATTTAAAACGAATTAAACATTTGAAAAGCTTGTTAGTGACTAATTGCCAACTTCAGTTCTTTTGAAGCGTGAGCTTCACTTAGAGCTGGACATTTAATCAAAAAGCGTTGTCAGGTGATTACTTTCTTCATTGCTAGAAGAAGAGCTGACAACATGGGAGAGTTTGCAGAGTTTATCTAAATTCCAACACTATAACCAACCACTAACCCGTATATTTAAAGTACATGAAGCTTGAGAGCCTCAAACATTGAGGGCTTGTCTATATGGCGATTTAGTGCACGGCAAGCCAGGGAATAAATCTACAGTGGCTTAGCCTGATGCATACTAATTGTGGGTCTGTCTGTATGGACCCATGCATTAATAGTTTTACAGCACACCAGTATGTCAAAGTGTGCTATGAAACTTCTAGTCCATGGTAGCAGGTTCCATATGGTTAGTTAGTATGTGACAGGCTACTGGGCTACAGATTTGGACCTTGCTGCATACTAAATCACCATATGAACGAGCCTAGAGTATTTACTAGCTTAAATGAATTCACTAATTGCACCATTCGTGCAATGGGCATTTATTAGACCCCTCCTCTTGCCTGGAGTCCCCTTGACTTCAGTGAGGGAGTGTGGGGGTGCAGGGATCTGTATATGCTGAGCTCTTATTAGGATTGGGGTCTAAAACTTGAAGCGAGTCAGAAGAATAGATTGCGTTTACAATGATCTTCGTTATCGTAAATGGCTTTGTTAATTGAATTTAAATTATACATATTTTTTTTAAAAAATACCAAAGGTAGGGTTCCTGTAATAATGAGAGTTGTTTGAAATATAATGTTCAGATTCATAAATATGGACTTCATGTTAGGCTTCCCGATTTGAACTGAGTTCTTTGCAAGAACTGTGGTACAGGCATGCTCCTGCAAATTATTCTAGCACCAAACCTTTGTGCTCCTAGGGCAAATTGGACATTGTGGAGAGAACTTCATTCCCGTTCCAGTTGAATCTCCCACACCACACACACACACTTCTCCCCCAGTATCTTATCACTTAAATATTTTTTTCTCCCCAAAACCTAAAAGAGAGTTGATTTTTCAAGAATTACCAATTATATGGAAAGTTTGAGTTCTCTGTTTGGAGTAGTTTTTGAATGACTAGTGAGCAAGAAAGTTTTGCAGAGCTAATAAAAGTGGGTTTGTTTTTGTTTTCACTCTCCAGCAATTAAAAATTGGATGAAAGGATTTCCTTAAACTCCCCTCTTCCCCACAAAAAAAATGTTCCAAGGTCCCAAGGACTTCCTGTGTGATACAGACCATAGAACTTTCCCAAAGTAATTCATAGAGCATGTCTTTTAGAAAAACACCCAATCTTGAGTTAAGACCAAGGGGGATGCTTACAAAGGTAGATGTGCCGGTGAGGGAACCAACTCCTAACCACTATTATGTCTTTGAAAATCTCAGCAAGACACCTGCAATAAGCTCTATTGGAGAGGACTCTCTTGATTTAATGGGAGGGCTGCCTGTGAAGAAGCCATTGTTTGATCACGGCCCAAAGAGGGAACATTTCATTTCCAAAGGAGACTTTTGTGGTAGTTTGAGTTTCTGGTCATGTGAAGGCAGTGGGGATTACACTGAAAATCCAAACAACCTGAAAGAGCTTTCATAATGATGATAAGCATGGCTGACTAAGTGTCAGGAAAATTCTGCCAGCTGAGTCCAAGCATTTGCTCGCCCAATCAGGTAAATAATGGGGAGAGAAAAATGTAATATTTTACTCATCCCACCCCCCAAAAATAATTACTATTCCAAGACAAATATGTAAATAGACTAAGGTAAGCTGTAGTTATCAGCTAAACTTCATTCATGAATATATCACTACACCAACTTATTTGTGCAAACAATATTGTGTTCTTATTGTGTGATTGTAACCCAGAGAATGAAATGTGTTTGTATTGCTTTTAATAGGAATTCTACACTTGGGTAATGGTACGTTTGTTTATTACTGCTATTAAAAATACATGACACTTTTGTCACCTATCAGTTTATTAAATTGTATTAGAATGCCCTATCATGAAACTACATTATGAAATTATATCTCCTGTACCACTAAATTACAGCCTGATTTATTAAAGAAAGATCAGAGTAGCTAGTCTCAGCTACTCGGTGCATTATCCTAAATGAAGGAGAATTACTTTGTCTCCAAGGGCTGCCATACCCTTCAACTATACTGTTATGTTTTTAGCCATAGATTTCCCTTCAGAACAAGAATGCTTGAATAATGCACTTCAGTAAATGTTTGTGCAGTAGTTAATAAATGCTTGTTCTGTTGACGGTGTGCCAGATTCAGTTCCTAGTCTCTGCCATGTGTTATACTGTTTGCACATAACAGCAGAGATGGGCTAAAGAAATTTGGTAACTCAGAAATATTTAAGTACCTGCTAGCCACAAGACAACTAGAGAAAACACAAGAGAAAAACTTACTAACTTTTCAAAGTCTCTGTTTATTTATATATCTCTTAATCTTTTCCTCACTCTTACTTTCCCTGCTTGTTTTGTTTTTACATTTGGGAGCTCATATATTCTTATGCCACTATTTAAAAAACATAAATATTCAAAAATAAGCATAGTATAACAAATGAGCTTGTTCATCATGGATTGCATATATTTAATATGGACAACTTACTACCCAATAAATGTTTACCTGCTTTGATGAATAGAGTTTTTTAACCAATTTATATGACTTGTTAAGAGAGATTCCTATTCTCAAACTGGGATGTGTAACTTTATCTTCTCTATAGCTCCAATTCAGAAAAGTGCTAAGCATGTGTTATGTCCATCCCTATTCAAGACAGCAATAAAGAACATACTTATTGGTCAGTGCTATCCTTAATAGAGAAGCATTCTGGAATACTTTATTTTTGTGGTGTTGTGACTTGTGTGTTCTGTGGTGAAGGCAGATTACTTTATTGATAATGACTAAATGGAAGTGATCGTATAGTAGTTACTGGGCTCAAAATCAGTAACCTGGAGTTACATTGTATGTACTGGCATGAAGGAAATGTTCAGATCTTCCTCATGGACCAGTTGTTGACCCTTTCACCTTTCCTCTTTGTGATGGGCATAAGTAGCTCTGAACATTTCTATAGCTCATGCACTGACAGAATCATAGGACCTGAGTATGGAAATCATTGTACAACTTATGTGTCAGTTAAAAGGACACACTTTTAAGTCCTGGACTGCAAGCTTCAGCAAACAAGATTAGGTTCCAAAACACTTTGCTATGATGAGGCAAATTGCATGCCCACATCAGCTTGCTTAGCATTCAGAAAGGAGTGCTGTAAATGTGTCAAGAGAGCCAGTTTCATTGTACATGTCTAGCCCTTCAGTGAAGAAAGTCTCTTCAGAATTGTAATAGCAACTGTGCTTTTAATGAGTACTTTCAGAACATAACTATAAATGTATAAGTCTATTAGCTCTTGGTGAGCTTGTAAAACATACAAGAAGGGAGTAATGATGCATCTCTTTCAGTCCACTGCATCATAAACTGAGAAATCGCCTAATGCTGCAAATTAGTTTAGAGCACAAGCTGTGAGATCACAAACAGACTGATCACCACAAATAGAGAATATCAGTCCTATACCTACATGTGTCGTTGAATCTACTTCCACCAAACACCACCACATCTGCTACCGTTTAATTATGGTAGCATACACTTATACATATTAATAGCTGGAGAAAATGCAGGTGCCCATGTGGGGATTTGACTGGGCTGTCTATTTGAAGAAGCATGATGATATCCCAAGAATGTTCCTTGAATAGTGACTAAACAGATCTTAGCCATTGTTCCTCTTTTTTTGTTACTTTTTTAGATTATCTTTTCTTTCCCTGAGAAACAACACAAATAAACACCTGGCCAATAGTAGTTCGATATGAAATATGAACAAAAGACTTTTTGGTTAATTTCACATAGTTCAAATTCGTGGTTGTTAGCATGCTTACATGTAATGCAAATATTCTCCAGTCACTGAACATCCGCTGGTCCTGGAATTGCTAGATTTAGCCAGCCCACTTGCAAATTGAAGGCAGCCCTAGAATCCCACAGCAGTTCAGAGACTGTTGTAGGGAGGAGGAGTTAAGCAGAGACTCCCTGAGCTGTCATGCTTTTGTCTCATCTTACACAACTCAGTTCAAAATTGCAATTAAAACTAGTTTCTTGTCTCTGAGTCAGGCTGACCCCTCCTCCTGAGGGACTGAGTGGCCCCGGCACATCACTGGGCCAGCAAACTACTTGACATTATTACTGCATGCAGAAGCTTCCCTGTTGGCCTCAGCAGACGTGTCTAATCTATTCTGACTCCAAGCTGGGAAATGGTGGCAGAAGGCGATAGTAGCCATTACAGTTTGTGCCCATAAGGTAGGATCCCTTAGGCTACATCTACCCTTCAAAACAAAAAAAACGACTCCAGTGAGTCTCCGAGCCCAGGGCAACTGACTTGGGCACACGGAATGCATGCTATGGGCTAAAAATAGCAGTGTAGACATTTCTGCTTGGGCTGGGGCTCAGGGACTGAGACCCATCCCCCTCGCTGGGTTTCAAACCCTGAGCAATCCAAATGGGAACGTGCATGCTGCTATTTTTAGTCCCGTAGCATGAGCCTGGGTCATCTGATTTGGGCTCTGAGACTTGCTGCTGTGGCTTTTATTTTATCACTGCAACTAGACTCCCATGGCTGGCTCATGCCACTTGAGGATGGCTTGTGTGGCTAAGGCGTTGCTTTACTGTGGTGCAGATATTCGGGCTCAGGCTGTAGCCTGAGTTCTGGGACCCTCCCACTGCGCAGGGTCCTGGAGCCTGGGCTTCAGCACATGCCCAAATGTGCACACCTCCATTAAACAGTCCCGGAGCCCAAGTCAGCTGGCATGGGCAAGCCGATGATTTTTATTTCCAGTGTACGTGTACCCAAAGAGGCTCAGATCGGAGTTTCAGGGGCTGGCAAACTCCAAGTGGTTGCTGGGTTATGCGAAAAGAGCTGAGACTCAGTTTCTCCTTTCTCTGAAAAAGATCTTCCTCAGTCTCCTGTGGTTCAAACTTTAACCGCACTGTACAGCACTTTCTCTAAGAAAAGGTTAATCCTCACTCGCTGGTGCACGGGGATGGTGTATATGCCTTCTCCTGCTTTTGCTCTTTTTGTATTCCTGTTCTCTTGACCTTGGAAGTTTGTGATTGAGTGTGCTAGGGAGTCTCTTACAGGGCCAGTGATTAGGTATTTGCATAAGGACAGCTTGCAGGTGGGAAAGGCTAGTTTTACCCAATTGAAATCTTTGCCAATAAATAAGGTTTCTGATTGGCTGGATGTTATTCACTGGTAAGTTTAAAACAAAGTAAAACCTCAGTTGTCAGAAACCACCCTGGTCATAGGAGCATGACACACTTGCAGAGGGAGGGGGAAATATAATACAAGACTGAAGCTATGATACTGTTCTTTGAGCCAAGCAGAATCTAGCAGGCCAATAATGGCACAATTAAATAAATATAACTCTACAAATGTGGTGGCTTGTGGTGAATCATTATTTACATCTCTCATTCACTCCTCGAATTTATTATATATATTATACATTTGTCACCAGGTGTTTCCTTTGTTATCCTCGTGTTCTCCCACAACTCAGACCCCTTCTATTAAGGTCTCTCTTCTCGTCTGTTGTTTAGGCCCCAAACCTGTACACACTTACGCATGTTCTTCAGAGGAGGGCAATAAAAATAATTGGGGGGCGGGAGCACATGATTTATGAGAAGCTGAGGGGGATTAGTCTTGTTTAGTCTGCAGAAGAGAAGAATGAGGGGGAATTTGATAGCAGCCTTTAAAACTATCTGAAAGGGGATTCCTGGGAGAATGGAGCTAGGCTGTTCTCAGTGGTAGTAGATGACAGAACTAGGAGCCTATGGTCTCAAGTGGCGGAGATCTAGGTTTGTTATTAAGAAAAACTTTTTCACTAGGAGGGTGGTGAAGCACTGGAATGGGTTACCAAGGGAGGTGGTGAAATCTTCATCTTTAGAGGCTTTTCAGGTGCAGCTTTACAAAGCCCTGGCTGGGATGATTTAGTTGGGGTTGGCCCTGCATTGAGCAGCAGGTTGGACTAAATGACCTCCTGAGGTCTCTTACAACCCTAATTTTCTGTGATTATATGATTCTGTGTCCTTAACTTTTTACATCTTGAATCAAAAGGAACACAGACACAGTGGGTAAAAACAAACATGTATACATGTAAGTTTTGGCATGATTGTGACCTTACACTGTAAGACATTTGGGGTAGCAACTATATATTTTATTATATGTTTAGGCTTGGATTAGATTGTTGCTGGTAAATGTCAGTAAATGTTGACTTCACTGCATACCCACAAACCAATGAAAAAATATTTCCATCACTAATAATTGAAATTTACTGCTAGACTAAGTTTAAAAAAAAAAAAGTTGTTGGAGAACTTATTAGAGTTTGATTTAATGATATTTAGTTTGTATATTTTGACATGTGATATTGACTATTGGAGTTTTAACCACCGTTATAAAACTTTTAACTTTTTGAATCTCCATGTCCACTGTCATTAATAATAATTGTTTGACTCCCACTGTAATTTCTCACAATTGTGAAAAGTTAAATTGATTAAAAAATGAAAAAAGGTTTAAACCATAATTTTGCTCAACTGTGAAAATTTAAATAAATGAATAAAAAAGCTTAAAAATAAACACTATTATCCATCAAAACTATATATAGAAATTGAATTCTGTCAAACCTATATATGTTTGACAGAGAAGCTGCAATTTGGTTGGGGCCTCCAGCACTACGGTAATAAAAATAATAAAAAAACGTATTAAATGACTGAATTACAGGAATTAGTCAGAATAATAGTAATAACACCATTGCAATAGTTCAGTGTTGCTTGACTTGGAAATAAATGTCTGTTTTGGTTAGGAAATATTTTCTATAAATGCTTCTCTTTTGCATCAGTATTTGTATTGTAGCAGGACACTATTATGCTCTAGCATCACCTTATGCCATAAACATTATTTCATAAATAAAGTAAAAATAGCTAAATGCATGCCAGGTGTGTAGTAGGATAAATATGTTGCGGGTACAGGCCCATCATGGTAATAATTCCAGTATGTGATGTGCTGGGATATTTTACATATTACTGATGTCTGTAACGTTCAGTTCTTCTGTAGTTATGTGTTTCACTCAATTTGCTGCTCTGATAATTGAAGCTAGCTTTCTTGGAGAGATAATATTAGTAAATAAAATTTTATGAGTCCAATAGAAAAAAGTATTTATGCATAAAGCTTTTTAATTAGGGAAAAGGAAAAAAGTCAACTTTTACAAAAGGGAACTTTATGAAAAGTAAAACTTAATTATTTCTTTTTGAAAGATTTATTTTCAAGTACTCTTACTTTCAAAAATAAATGTGGGGGAAAGCAACTCTCAGTTTCAAATAAAAGGTCAGTACTACAGCAGAGTACATTTGAATGGCTGGTGCAAATGGGTGATTGATAGGCACATCACCTCTCCCTTAATCACACTTAATAAAACCAGTTGGTGGACTTCATAAAAGCCAAGAACAATTTCTACCAGCTCCATATGCATCCTTACCCTCCTACTGATTTAGTCATTCCTGCTCATAAGCATTGACTATAAACAAAGCTCACACACAGGAATGCAGTGTCTTCCAGCTTAATTTAGATAACTGCTTTTTATGTTGCAATCTGTTTGTTCTATTTGCAGTACTGAGTTCTAATGAAATCTTTGTCTGTTTTAGGCAAATATCACTTGCTGTGCCATAGCACATGGATTTCAGGACCACCTGTGAAGAGGTAGGGTCAGAACGTTTTCTTTTCCAATCTGTGATCTGAACATAAATGTACTTTTTAGTCTTCTGTACTCAGTCTTTTCTTTCTGAAGTGCAAGGAATTATAACATCAGATGGAACTGAATCAGAAAACGTGACCAGATAATCCCTATACGATGTCAGTGGGGTTTTCTAGTGGATTGTGTGTCTATCAGAATTCATAATGAGTGCTGAGTTTATTTATGAGTCCTGAGAAAATAAAACTGAGTTTGAACTGGTAACAGCCTTCAATGTATTAAGGATGGTATGATAAAGAGGATGGTATAATCAACTGTGCTTCATTTCTATTGAAGATAGACCAAGAAGTAATCACTTAATCTGTAGCAAGGAAGATTTAGGTTAGATATTAGGTAAAATATCTAATTATATTATTAGATTATACTATACTATTCTAACTGTCAGAACAGTTAAATACTGGAATAGACTTTCAAAGCAGGTTGTGGAATCCCCGTCACTGGAAGTTTTTAAGAACAGGTTAGATAACATCTGTTTAGTTTTACTTGGTCCTGCCTTGACGTCGGGGGACCTCTTGAGGTACCTTCCAACTGTACATTTCTATGATTCTATAATTAAAGCCCTGAATCCAGTAATGAGTTCTGTGTGTAAACAGTCCTCGTGTAGACCTCGTTTGGGCTCCACACATATTCAAGGTCTGCATGTGTAGACCTTGTTGCAGGATCAGGTCCAAGATGCTTGAAGCCTGTACGGAATGACATTACTGGAGAAACAGGAATATGTTGGCAACAGAACATGCTATCAAAATCAGAGATGACTCCATGGAAGTTGGGAGGATGTATTGTTTTGGTTTTTGTTCAACTAAAAAAAAAATTGAAACCTTTTTTTCATTTCTTAATTCTCTTCCCCTCCCCCGAGTAATAACAAGCATTTTGTGCAGAAATGAAATGTGTGTTTTAATACAAAATACGTGCATTTTCAAAAATTTAATGCAAGCCAAAACAATCCCACCATCCAAGATTTAGTTTTCCAGGGACAAAAATTTTTTACTTTCAATACTTACCATTTTTTTTCTTGCAAAATGGTAAAAGTTCTTCCAGAAATAAATTTGCTAATGCATACGAAGACATCCAGTTTTTTCTTTGAATGTTCATGCTCTTAAAAAAAAAGAAAAGAAAAAAAAAGGTATATTCTCACAACTTGAGCGATTATGAGCCTCTGTGTTTCACTATTAGGATTAGTGCCAGTTATATCAACCTGGATAGCCTTTAAAACATATTATTATAGCAAAAATCACTGAAAGAGAACCTCTGCAGTCTATGGACTGAAAACAACAAACAAACAACAGGAGGTAATAACTGGCAACTCTTATGAGCACTATGGGTAATTTTGAAAACTCCTAGATTGTATACCTGAAAATGAGGCTCTGATTAGTTGTTGTTTTCAGTATATATTAATCAAAAGGGACAGAAATAGGTTCTGTTCATGGGATACGTATATTGCAATTAAAATTATAAGTGTTGTTTCATATGAATTCACTTCACTTCAGTCATGCTTGACAACCAATAAAGAGACTCTCAGTTGGAAATTAGTTTCTATTGTTAGAAAAAATAATAGATATAATTATTAATCTAAAATATTGCCAACTCATCAGTCCCTGTTCGCTGCTTCATGGAGTTGTCTGTTTTGAGGCTGCTGGAGAGACATCACAGCATTATGTTGTTAATGTGAAATAGGAAGAGTGAAAACTATTTTATTCTCTTCAGATGAAGAAATAGAGAAAAATAAGAGAAACTTGTGCTGACGTCACAAATAAAAAAAGCTCATGGCATAGCAAACTGAATAATAAAGGTTCTTTAACAAATATTAGGGCCAGATCTTTGCATGTGGCTGAAATGCCGATGTTGGAAATCAGGTGGGGTGAGCAAAGATGGCTTAAAGCTCTTCCTTTGCACTGTCCTGGTGCTGATAATGCTCTGTGCACCGCTGTGCCATTAGAGCACCTTGAGGACTTTTCTAGCTGGGCCAGTTTGTAATAGTGAAAAATACAGCCAGTGCAGAACTGCTGGGATTCAACCAGGATTATATTGGAGGAAAAGTATTAACTTTTATTTTCATTCTAATTCTGCCTTAAATCAAGTATCTGAGTTGTTCTCCACTGATTCAGAGACTGGGTAAAAATGGAAGCGTTCAAATGTTTGTCCTCCAAATTATCTGAACCTCTACTAAAAACTTCCCAGGTAGTTCTTGTTCTTGAACTGTTTTGGTGCTTCCATTTCTGGAGCATGCTGGCAGTGTGGAGTAGATGAAAACGAAAAATAGTGAGAAAAGTTAAATGAAATTATTGTATTCTCAAGGGCTTGGCTTGAATTTATTTACTCATTCCTAATTACCGGTAAATCCTTAGTGGCTGCTCTGAGAATCTGCCATTTTTCAGTGCTCTGCTCTTTCCCATGTCTATTAATGCTACTCACAGATAGGAGAAGAAGGGAGGCAGGGTAACAGGATTTAATTTGGAGCTGTATTGTAAACCAGCTTTCATACAGTGAAAACAATAGCCACTTGTGCTTCATTACATTTTAGAGTGTTCTATGTAAATTAGAGTTGTGAACATGTGTGATCAATCTTTCAAAGGGCCAAAATGTTTTGCTATTTCCATGCTTGGCTTCCTTGTTCAGACTGAATAGACCATGCCCACATGCATCTAGCTACTGACTTGACTTATAATTTTATTGTAATGCCTAATTGTGTCTGCTACGGTTATGTGCCACTTACTTCATGCAAAGAAGCCCCTCCACTTTGTGCAGAAATTTTCTCTGGAGATTTTTGTAAGGTAATTGACTGAATCAGAAAGGTGCAGTCAAGTAAAGCACAACTGCTAAAATCAATGTCTTAAAGGTAGAATTTACCCCATTGCTCTCGAGGTGAAGTTTACTGGGAGTTCTTGATGTTGAACATTTACAAAATCTTTAATATTTCCTTCTGATGCTTGTACAAAACTAATGATGTTACAAGCTCACATAATAATATTGTCCTTTTGGTGGGGGTTAGAGAACATTTTAACTTACTTTGTGGCCAGATTTGAGTATAGCAGGTCAAAGTTTTTAAACTGAATTTTTTTTTACCTAAAATGCATTTTTAAGGTAGTGTTGACATTACAGGTGTGTTTTATATTTTTGCAAAAATTATGACGTTTTAATATGTAGTTATATCAAAAAAGTTATTCAAAATATTATCAAAATTTTTCATTTAACAAAACTCAGCTTTCAGTAAACCAAAAATGTCTACAGCCTATTCAGTAATACTACAAAAAAAGATCAGAAAGGCTTTGAAATAACATGAGGGTGGGCCATTTGGAATGCTTCAAAATGAAAACAACTTATCTCCCCCTCCCCTCCCTGCCCCCCCTCGCCCCCCGCCCAAATGGTTTTATATTATAGTTCTAAATTTGAACATTTTCTTTGACATCCTCTTAGCCTGAGTATCTTTCCAAAGACACTCACCGAAGAAAGCAAAGAGCCTTTTCCTTTAGCACCATTCTTGACACAGTCAATGGCTTCCTTTTTGCCATTCTCAAATGATAGCAGACATCTATTCCAGGCATACTTGTCCCTCTGATGAGAGAAGGTGAGGTCAAGCACCAGCATCTCTGTATGACTCTGAGGTAAAGATTAATAAGTACTCTATGCATGCATCCCTTCAGTCACTTGACTTCCCAGACCTTTCATGTATAGTCTATTAGTAAAACTGGTGTAAGAGACAAGTCCACAGTGCCACTGTGCATTAGGTTAAAAGCACCTTGATGGAAGTTGAACACTCCTACAGAATTTCTGACTTGTAACAGTGTTGTTTTGTTTTTTTTTAAAAAACCCATAAAACGTAAAAGCCATAGCATGAAGCAGGATATCAGATGAAGCTTGGTTTTACGATCTCCTTTTCTCTGTCTGCTTAACTTAAGCCTGCCCAATTTGAAAAGAACGACTAAGGCACAGGGTGGATTGATTTAAATCACTGATTTTAATCATGATTTTAATCAGCAATCAAGAAACCGTGTTTTAAATATATGATTTTAATTTTGTTATGCATTTGTATTTTTCAGTTATTGTACTAAAAAAAGGTTGATTCTTCTAATTGGTTGGTAACCGCTGAAATGTTGATTTCCAATTTACAATAGCCTTTACATTAAATTTGGGACTTTTTGATAATCCAAGGATACAGATTGATTTAAGCAACTATTTAGTTTCACATATATTATTCAGATGCATAATTTTTATATTTTTGTTTGAAAATGGTGAATAATGCATTTATTTACATGATGATGAATTTTTACCTCTGATTTCTGTCAAGGTGCATTTGAATAGAAATTAGAATTCCATTAAAAATGCACAAAAACAATAATTTAAAATTGTTGTATAAGTTAAATAAAACTACTTTAAATGTGTGGATACATAAGGGGGAAAAAAGGAAGTTTTTCAAAACATATTTTGCATTTCAATCTAACTGATTTATTAAACAAAAGAAGTATTACCTGTAGTTGGAAGTGAGCAGATTTGTTTCTCATCACCATGTCCTTCAAGGTTTTTAGGACTAGTAGAATTCATCGCCTCACACTTAATTTTGATTCATAAATTAGAAAAGGAAGACAAGTTTTCTTGCTATTTCAATTCCTAATCAGTTTCTCAACTTTGAATGAGCTAATCATTTAATTGAACTAGTTGAATAAATTGATATGAACAGAAGATGATTCTTCTGTCAAACACTAGTCTAGCACATCAAACTCTCATTCCACACACTTAGCCAGTCATTTCCATCAGTGGTTTGATTTTCTTTCAGACTTCTTCAGCAAACATATAGCGCTTGAATATTATTTGTGTGTTAATTTAAATGATTTTTATCCACTCTGCAATGGCATGACTGAAGTACCCTTTATACAAACTAGGGATTGTACATGACAGTATAATATTAGCTTTTGTGTATTACTCTTTTTGTTTATATATGATTATTTTGGAGATGTTAAACTCAGTTTCTCTCCCTTGGTGGTACATACTAGTGCTAGAATGGCTGTTGTTATCTCCTGAGCAGATGGATTAGGTACCCAGCAGCTGATTAACTGACACGAAGTATAGCACCCTACTCTTGCTTTCATTGTAGCTAGTGATAAAAGTTTTATTAACTCATGGGCATGATCAGGCCCACAGTATTTAAATAGTCAACATTTCCCAACTGTTACAAGTAACTGAGATAATTTCAGATGCTCCTTTGCGATAACTGTTGTCAATATTGAGTTAAGTTATGGTGACTCCATTACTAATAGCCCATCTAAGAAATATCAGTTAATCTGCTTTATAATATGGGCATTGATGATAATTCAATCTGGAAACTAACAAACTTTTCTCTCTCTGCTTCCTTTGAAGACAAAGACAGGGATTTGTTTGCTGCAGGATGGTAACCAGGAGCCTTTCAAAGTGCGACTGCACTTAGCCAAAGATATTTTGATGATCCAGGAACAGGATGTGATCTGTGTGTCTGGTGAGCCTTTCTATTCTGGTGTAAGTAGTCTTTTATTCCTTCCATTAAAGATTCATTTATAAATGAAATCACAGTGAATATATTTTATCATTCATCCATCCTGGTCTTTCCTTTGATGGAGCTA
The DNA here is from genome assembly GCA_007922155.1 of Mesoclemmys tuberculata. Taxonomy (NCBI): domain Eukaryota; kingdom Metazoa; phylum Chordata; order Testudines; family Chelidae; genus Mesoclemmys; species Mesoclemmys tuberculata. The sequence continues at coordinate 66,473,829 of ML675601.1, forward strand.
TGTCTAAGTATATACAAATCTGGTATCCTGAGCTAATACTTACAAGAAGCTGCCGTAGGTAGTGGTAAGGTCTGCCCTTCACTATTCTGTCATGGGCTATTGTTTGAATGTTGAGACCATCGTATTTTGGGACCTGGATAATATATAAATGATATGGCTGATGTTTTTCCATGTGATGCTATGTGATCCAGATTCTTCAAAGCAATTACATATGTGAGTAGCTGCTTTAAAGTCAATGGACTAATCACATACTAAAAGTTATGCCTCTTGTTAGGTGCATTGATGGATCAGGATCTATGGATGATGTGAATATTGCTCTCTGTTGCTATTGGCTTCATAATATATTACCATGATACTGGACCTTATTTAGGTTCAGGGTCCATGCAGCGGCTATCATTTTGAGTTCAACTAGAATAATGTATTAGTGTTAGGCAACATGAATTCAAATTCAGTAGTGTAATCATTGAGTCATCCATAGATGATGTGTTACCATAGTTTTAGTTTTAGTTACCATAGGAAAGAAATGAGAGACCTCTCATTTAAATGCTGTATTAAATTTAATAGGCAAGAAACCAATATGGTTCTATAGTTTAATGGTATACTATTGAAATTACTCTAAGGACCTATAGGATTTGTTAGTTCAAAAATCTATAGTAAGGACAAAATTCTATACCTATATAGTTTTTATTACATTTTAGAAGGTGGTTCCAAAACACATGAAATCTTGTGATAACTTCACTTAGCTGAATGGGAGAAGAAAGTATTTATAATAGTTTGCATTCAATCTGAAAAAATCTCATAAAATATTATCATAGTTTCTATGGAAAAGTCAATAGACATTAATAGTAACTGGGTTTCATGAAACATCTTGTGAGAGAGAACTTTACAGTGTTTGTAGCTGTCAATTATCTATGACTACTGTATGCATTGACAATAATTACTGTTTTGTCCTTATATTTTGTGGTATCTCTAAATACAATTGTAATGTGACTCCCAACATGGGCTGCTCCCAACTAGCCTGCCAGCCTGCAAGTCACACTCTAAGGCCCGGTCTACACTTACCTTCCGGATTCGGCGGCAGTCGACGGGAGATACACAAATGGCGTAAATCACTTGCGTGTCTCCCGTCAACTTCGCTGCGTCTGCTCCGGGCGCCGTCCACACTGCACTGCGCCACTTACCGGGGTGGTTTTCCTACGTTGATTGCTGGATCGACTGAGTGGATCTACACAGACTGCTCAGTGAATCCAGAGCAATTGAGCTGACGGTGGCAAATTTGCCTCTGTCAGTGTAGACCCAGCCTGAGTGTCTGTGTGCTAGACAGCACTAGTTTACAGCTCTGACCCCCGCAGCCTGTCTACAGCCCGTAATTCCACTCTGGTTTCCACCAGCCTTGCGACTTGTAGCATGACTTCAACACACTCCCAGTTCCTAATTTTCCCAAAAAACGTGTTCTGCAATGTCTGGCTCTCTCCTGGACGGTTAAGCTATTAAGGCTCATTGTCCCTTTTAAGGAGTCAATATTCAACCGTTTGTTACATAAACTGGAGTTATCAAACAGTTCAGTTTAAACACAGTACTAGACTGATTTAGATTAAAAATATGACAAGTTTGATCCCAAAAGAAAATAGGATTTTAAGTGAATTCAAACATGAGAGAAAGTTGATAATTAAACTTCTCATAAAAGAGAAAGTTAATAAAAATTTTTGATTTACCAGCAAATAAAAATAAAAACACACATCTAAATGTCTAAAACTTAATCTAGTAAGTTTTGGTTTAAGACTTTGTTCAAGATGGCCTTTCTCACCCAGTCTTCCAGCAAGATGGTGACTGACCGTCTCCTTTGTCAGGAGCCCTCCCAGAGGTCCAAAAGTGTAACTTCTTTTGTCTTCTTGGGTGAAAGGGAGAATTTGAGATTTACTCCTTTCTTTTATAGACCAGTGAACTTTTGAAGTTGATTCTTCTGAAAGTTATCCCTCCACATAATGTTTACTAACGCAGTGAGAGAGGCAACATGGAATCTGGTGGTGAAGAAACTCCATGCTCTTTCTTCCCCCACTGAAATTCAGATTGTTCTGTTTCCTGCCCTCTTCTCCCTGTTCTATCTCAAGGTCCCTGTTTACTATTTATATGTAAATTGTGGTAAACACACATTCCTTTGTTTAGGGTAGACCTGTTTGACATTTTTTGCCAAGGCAGGGCTGTCTGGTTTTGAACATGTGTTGATGGTACCATGCAGGGGGGATTCATACCTTTATGTATAATGTTGCCACATACATTTCACCGTGATATTATTGACCAGCAAGTCACTAGTTTTCGAATGATACCTCAGAAGGCATATTTTGTACAAAGATTGTTACAGTAGTGCACAGGGTGTGAATACAGGGGTGCTTTCAGTCACACTTCTCCCCTTACAAAGCTGCAGAGAGGTGAACCACTGGCTGGCCCGGAGACAGCAGGTTAGAACCCTCTTTCCTGGACAGGGAATCTGCCACTATGGGTTTTTCCCCTCCTTTTATATGTACAATTTCCATATTCTATTCTTAGAGCATGGTGCTCCACCATAGTAATTTGGAATTGGAGCCTTTAGTTTAGAGTAATCTAACTAGTGGAGAATGATCAGTTAGTACCCTCAATTTTATGTTAAAAGCATAGGGCTGCAACAGCTTAACTGCCCGCACTATGGCATAACATTCTTTCTCTATGACAGAATAACTCTATTCAGTGGGTTTCAGTTTCTTGCGTCAGGAAGCCACAGGGTGTTTATTGTTGTTCTCCCCTGAGTACATTAGTACAGCCCCTAAACCAGAGTCTGATGTATCTGTAAATAGCTCAAACATTTTTTCTAAGTCAAAACAGGCTTTTCAGATAAGAAGACATTCAAGGTGTGACCTACGTGCTGGTAGGCTGGCTGTGAGTGGTCCAAATTTGGAGCTCTAACAACAAATCATTGTGAGTTGCTTGAAGTTACAGGGCAGGTGGTGACACAATTGCCAACTGGTCTGGATTGAACCCCACTAAATAAGCTGCTCTATATGCACTGAAAGGATATGGACGCATGCACTATAAATAGTTCGGTGATTTGCATGTACAAAGTGATTTCAGTTTTTGATTGTTCAGTCCTGTAGTAATGAAGTGTGTACATCACTGTTTGCTGATATTGGTTTGTGTACTACATAAGGAGCATGGCTGTCATTTTCATCAGCCATGCAGTGCAGTAGAAAAGCTGTGGCTGTACCTCCCATTCCATAGATTACCCTCAGCAGCACATTGCGTCTACATGAACCCAGGCATAAGGAAGCATGAGTTCAAACTCAGGCCTGAGTTGTTCCCTTAATAGCGCCACACTGCAGCACTGCTCCTTCACCAGGCCAGTTCTGGGTTTACTTATTAAAAGATTTTATCACTCCCAAAACGACTTTCATTAATATGCTGTAACATCTATTACTTATGCTGAATTTGGCATTTTAAATAACTTCATGGCATGCATATTTAATATTTTTCATTAAACATGAAAGCTTTCCCTTACAATTGTTGTCTTCTGTCTTTTCAGAAGATTATTGTAAAAGTTAGCAAATGATTTGCTTCATTGATTATCCTGCCCCAGAATATCTGCACAGTTTATATCAATGTGCATATGCTTTATATCAATGTGGTGATGAGGATTTTCTATTCTCTTGGCAGTGCCACTGTTGGGCTAGACACTTTTGAGCCCTTTACCCTGATTTCGTCTGGGATTAAGACAAGGTACTAAATCAGTAGGTTCATTTTAACTAAGGATGATAGACGTTTCAAAGACTGTTAACTATCCTTTTGTCACAGGCCATTTAAATCATCTTGAACCATGCGCTCTAGTTGTCTAGGCTGATTCAACAGGTCCCAGGGGGTTTCTCGTCTTTTACTTAGATTTTTTTTTCCATTTAGTTCCTGATGAGTTGTTAGGGTGCTTTTTGTATATCATTCTAGTTAATAAGAATGATCTAAATGTATGTGTTCTGATCTGTATCCAATACTGAATCATTTATAAAATGTACTATAAAGGGAAAAAAAGAAGAATAATCATATTAAACTTTACAAACAACAAGACATAATAGCAATCATTGGAGATCCTTCATAGGTATATATTTTAAAATTAATTTTAAAATACATGTTAAGATCAGACTGTGCTGCCCTAACAAAAATGGGATAATACCTTCCTTTGGTGCCAGCTTGGCAACTTTCTTATTTAGAAAGCATAAGCATAAGCACATTCTTAACTTTAAAGTGAAGAAAATGTTTATGTGCTTTCCTGAATAGGAACAGACTTCAGCAGGTGATTAAGTGATTTCCTGAACTGGGTCATCCAAGAATAGTGCCATAGAAATCAATGGGACTAGCTGTACATTGAGGTACTTCTTCATCTGAGTGAATGGCTATTAGAATGTAGGCCTTAATTAGGTCCACTTAATGTTTATTGCAGAAGAGGTTTTAATTTTCAAGTGCTAGGGAGATATGAAGGATCCTTTTTCCTTCTCTTGCTGTATAAGACCTTGAATTTGTAATTAAAAACATAAAATTAATTTTAAAAAATCAGTTAAATGGGAATAAATTAGCACTAATTTTTCACAAGAGCTTTTCTTTCTATAGCACCTTGTACCAAATGTATTAGTGTTAGGTAAGAAACTTATGTGAAACTCAAAGAGCAGAAGGTAATGGCCTCATTAATCCAACTGACTCTCCTAGCCAATAGGTTTTGCTAGTGGTACTCATGGTTATCTCTGATGAGAAAAACATAAAATTAAGATTTGATGACTACTAGATAAAATACATCCAGCAAAAAATGTTTTTCACAGAACTGAACTGTCATAGAATGCCAGTTTATGAAGTGGAACAGTATTGCAATCTTAAAAATAAAGAGAAGTACTTGCAACTGGCAGAAACTTCCATGATTGCTGGCTGCAATTGATGCATTGCATTGACATTGCAATTGATGCAATTGATGCATTGACCCTGGCTGAGCAGTAATCAGGATAATTACTCCTTTTATAAAATAATAAATCAAAACAAAACAACATAAAACAAATAAACTCTCATTATGTCAGATACAGTTTATTACATAAGCATATAAATTAAAAAAATGAATAAACAATTGAAAGCACCAAGTGGGAGTAGAGCATCTCCTAGGCCACAAGAGGGTGTGCTTGATGGTGCCACCCCTACAACAACAGTACTTTATGAAAAACATAAATGACCGAAGAATAGAGGAAACTTTTTTTCCTAAAAATTCCTTGCTAGCACATTGCTAGAATGACACCGAATTTAACCTTGCAAGAGGCTGACTACTTGCTGTTCAAAGGAGAGGCAAAATATTGCACAGATGGTAAAAGACCAAGATTTGGTATTGATCACCCCTTAAGTCCAAAGTTCAGCTTATTCAGGCATGTAGATGGATAGTAGATCTAAAATAAACTGTGATAAATTATTCTTCTTAATCACTGAATATATAGGATAAGAAGTTATGGACTTAAATTGCAACAAAGGGAATTTAGGTTAGACATTAGGAAAACTTCCTAATTGTAAGGGTAGTTAAGCACTGGAATGAATTACTTAGGGAAGTTGTCCAGTCTCCATCATTGGAGGTTTTCAAAGAACAGGTTACACAAACATCTGTCAGGGATGGTCTAGATAATACTTCTAATACCTCTCAGTGAGGGGACTGGACTACATAACCTCTGAAGATCCTTTCTAGTCCTACATTTCTGATTCTATAAGATGGTTCAACAATCATCCAGGACCTCCCCCATCGTCATGAGTTTTCAAAGACTCTGTAATGGCTCTGTAATCACATGAGCCAACTGCCTCAGCACCCTCGAATGCATTACATCCGGACCCATGGACTTGTGCATGTCCAGCCTTTCTAAATAGTCCTGAACCTGTTCTTTCAGCCCTGAGAGCTGCTCACCACCTTCCCATTCTTTGCTGCTGGGAGCTGACCTTGTTTTGAAGACAGAGGCAAAAAAAAGCCTTGAATACTTCAGCTTTTTCCACATCATCTATTGCTAGGTTGCCTCCCATTCTGTAAGGGGCCCACACTTTCCCTGATCTTCTTATTGTTGCTAACATACTTGTAGAAACCCTTCATGTCCCTTGCTAGCTGCAGCTCCATTTGTCCGTTGGCCTTCCTGATTTCACTTCTGCATGCTTGAGCAGTATTTTTATACTCCTCCCATATCATCTGACCAAGCTTCAACTTCTTGTAAGCTTTCTTTTTGTGTTTAAACTCACCAAAGACTTTTTTGTTAAGCCAAGCTGTTCGCCTGCCATATATGCTATTCTTTCTGCATATCAGGATGTCTCCCTTTAGGGCCCAGGACTACCAGCCTTGTGGCACAAGGTGGAGGAAGGCCCCCATCTTTCCCTCTGAGAAGGAGGGCAAATATATATTGTCTCCTCCCTCAAACCGGGGGAAGCTAGCAGGAGGCATAAGCCCATCTGCTTGACCTCTCTAAGAGTAAGGGTGAAAGGACTGAGTGGGAAATGGGCCCAGCATGAGGAGAAGCTGACTGAGGATTGCAGCTGGCCTGAAGTACAGCCCAGCTCCTAGAAGGGCTGGGGACTCCTGAATGTTGCAGTGCAATCCAAACGAACCCCTAAACAGACCCCACAAAGGCTTGAACTTCAGGGGCTAAAGAGGTGTTTGTGCTCTAAAAGAGTTAACAAATCATATGCCCCATGAAAGATGGATATGTTGGAAGTGCTCAGGTCTTCAATAAATTATTGAAATCACCAAGAGGGAGTAGAGGACAACACATCTCCTGGCTCACAAGAGGGTGCGCTTCATGGTGGCACCCCTACAATAACAGTTCTTTATGAAAAACACTCATTCACCAAGATGAGGAGCCACCAAATTCTGTGGCATCATTCTTGTTGTTTCTGTAATAAATGTTATTGAGTCACTAACACGTACTCGGAAGGAGTTTTTACTGACATGGATCCCCATGCCAACTGTGTGCAAACCAACAACGTGAAAACCAAGCACTGTAAAGCAATGGATGCTTCAAAGAATTTCTTCTTTTTCTGTAAGACTGCTATAAAAATAGTGTGTTCAGGTTGGCAAAGGGTTGCTAAAATTCTGCAACACAAGCCATTAATTACTGGTATTCGGTGGTGCTTTTCTTAAATTCCAGGCATGCACTGGAAAGGCTTAGGGGAGTCTGAAATAGCACTTCTTGGTCTCATCCTAGCTGTTAAAGTATCACAGCAAGTATTACTGATAGCTGTTAGTAATTTCCTTAGAGTTAGGAGCAGAGTTGCTGCTTTAAAATCCAAGGGGCATTTGTTCAAGTCACACCAGGATTCAAATTCTTCCACATTGACAAGGCACAGGTACATCTTTGCAGCATTCTGTGATTAAGGATCTTCTAGCTATATTCCTAGTTCAATGTTAATACTAGTTAATAACTAGTTCTAATATTAAGACACAGTTTTAAAAACTTACAGAATGACAATACCTTCGAATATCATAGCACTATCCATCCAAAGATTTCATTTGGGTTTGAGCTTTACAAACATATTTAAAGGTATCCTAAGGGAGTATTTGTCCCATTTAGTAGATGAAAAATCTGAGGCACCAAAGAGTGGCTTTTTACAACGTTGTCAGAAAGGAAATCACAAATCAGTATTTATTTTGTATTATTTGCAATTTGGCCCTTGTGAAAACAAGTGGATTGGTAGCTTCATAAACAAGGGCTGCATGATGTTTTAGAATAGAGATGAACAAATCACAGAACGTATTTGATTAATTTTACCTCTTTTTGTTTGTAGCCCCACAAACATCACTATTTTTTGAAATTATTCATTTAAAAATAATTTATGCTATTTGTTACTTTAAATTGAAAATTCAGAATGTTGCTTAGTTGTGGTTCATCAGATAAATCAAAAGGTATTTTTTCCCTTTCCTCACTTACACATTTTAGTTTTGGACACTTACTAAAAGTGAATTTTAATTTTTTCCCACGAGTATTTGAGTGTAGAAGCTTAAAAATTAAGAACATAATATCATAATGGCCATAATGGGTCAATGAACCATCTAGCCCAGTATCCTGTCTTTCAACAGTGGCCAATGCAGATGCTTCAAAGGGAATGAACAGAACAGGGAATCATCAAGTGATTCATCCCTTGTCATCCACTCTCAGCTTCTGGCAGACCACGGTTAGGGACACTCAGAGCATACCGCTGGATCCTTGCCCATCCTGGCTAATAGGAGGTATCCTCTAGGAATGGATCTAGTTCTTTTTTGAACCCTGTTATAATTTTGGTCTTCACAACTTCCCCTGACAATGAGTTCCACAGGTTGACTGTGTGTTGTATGAAGAAATACTTCCTTTTGTTTGTTTTAAACCTACTGCCTGTTAATTTCATTGTTTGATCCCTACTTCTTGTGTTATGTGAAGGAGAAAGTAACACTTCCTCCACATCAGTCAAGATTTAATAGACCTTGGTCATACACCCCCATCTCTTTAGTCTTCTCTCTCCAAGATGAAAATTCCCAGTCTTTTTAATCTCTTGTCATACAGAAGCTGTTCCATACCTCTAATCATTTTTGTTGCCCTTTTCTGTACTTTTTCCAATCCCAGTATATCTCTTTTCAGATTAACTTTTTATATGTATTGGTGCAGGTCAAACTCAATTACAAGAATAATTAAAAAGTGAACATTAGAGGGAGGTAAACACAAGTGAAGCAAATTTTTTCAATTTTTTGAACAAACATTTTTTTCTTAATACTAGCTTAGCTCTGTAGAATAATACAGCTTGAGCAGTACCAGGGAAAGCTTCCTTAACCCTGGGCAAAAAGGTTAGTCCATCCTTGCTCTCTCTACTGAAACTGGCAACAAAGATGCCATTCATGATGGTGATTTTTGTAATGTGGGTATCTGTCAGCTAGGAAGAGAATTCAGACTGCCAATTGTTTTCACAAAGGCCACCAAAAAGCCATCAGATCATGGTAACTTTTGTTCGCTTCCAGCTTGGACAGCTTTTAACCAATGAAACAGAGCTGACAGATGTAAAAACTATTATCTAGAGACAATCAAATCCCGTTTTTCTGCATCTGTTGAAAAATGTAATTCATTATAACAATGTATTGACATTTCAAAATAGAACTGCTTTTTACTAGGCCAAATTTGAAAGATCACAATAGCCTGCTTGTTCGCATAACAATCGGGTATTTTCTTTCATCAGAAAGTGTAGTGGCAAAAACCACAAAACTCAAAAGCCAAAACATCATTAATTAGTATAGTATGTAAAGAGCTTCCTCAGTGAGTAGCAGGTATTCAGGTGCATAGAGACTTTGTGTGTTTTTTGTTTTGAATATACTCAGCACATGGAGTGTTTGTGAAAGAAACTGGATTGACAGCACTGGAGTTGATGCATGCCTTTCTCAGGAACTCTGAGAAACTGGGGTGAGCAAATCTAGCTAAGGGCCTATGCTGTAGCAATGGCAATCTTTTTTTTGGTGTGAGAACAAGCAGGGCTGGATGATCAGGTCTGCTAAGGCCAATTTGCATGGTTTATACAGCATATGATGATCTATGCCAATCACTCTTCTTCCTCAGCATAGGTGTGGAGAAGCTGGGAGCTCCACTATGTCCAAGTCTCCACTGGCATAATAGGGCTGTCCATTCTCCACTCTCATACCCTTGCCACTTAGCCTGCCTCAATGGTGTGTGTGAGCTGAGCAGAGATTATGAGACAAACTGGCAGCATCACAAAAAGGAAGTAACTGGCAGAAATGAGCACTGCTGTTGGCCAGCCTTGTCGTAATTCAATTGTATAATTGTGTTTAATTTTAAAATGTCACAAGTGGCTTGTGTCCAAGATGTTCTCAGAATATGTGTGAAGTTTGTTTTATGGGGACAGTGGTTTTTCATGTAGAGGAATCCAAATAAATGTAAGCAAAAACAGGACAAATATTCAAAATAAGAACATTTAAAAATCTTTTCAAAACCTTTTAAAAAATCTAGTAAATAGTTCACTAATTAAAAGAATATGAAAATCTAATTCTTATGTAAAAGTGTAGTGATAGTAATGATGGGCAATAAATCCATTAAATTATGATCACAGGGATTTCAATTTCAAATATCAATGCAGTTTTGTCTCTGAAGTTGTGCCAACAGATCCATTTTATTTGAGGGTTTTTTGTTCTTTTTGGTATTCTTACAGTATATGTGGTACAATTTTTCTTCCTTTCCGTTATCTTTTTCTGTATTATTACCATAAATCAATTCTTTTTCTAATCCATTATCTTTTCCCCATGTACTTGTTTTTTCCTTGTGTTGTTGTCTCTTCTATAGACTCTTATTCCCTTCCATGTCTGTACCCATTTAGTGTGAAACTAGCTTTTGTGTTCATTGTAGATGTAAGGGGGGGAAATAACTCTTAAGGCTGTGTAGTGAAAAAAGCTTCCAGGATAACTTTTCCACCAGTTTGAAAGCATCATTTTATGTCTTAACATGAAAGATGCAGCAGGGAGAATTGGAGCATTATTTACATAAAGAGCATTGGAATGTCTTGGTTCTTCTTCTGTTCGAGTGAAATTCAAACAGTACTTTTACAGGCAAGTTAACAAAACACACTAGATTTACTGGCTCACCCGTGAGGGAGTTTAATATCCAGAAAATGTTACTAAATAATCATTACTATTAAGAACCAGCTAACCACTGTCATAATTCTTTTCCCAGAGTCAGTTCCTCACAACAGTTACAGATTCATGTAAATTCTTTTATATCAAAGTACATTCATAATTATTAATATTTGAGAACAAGAGAAGCTTTAATAATTTATTTTATTAACTAATGGTAAATGTGATCATTAGTATAGTAGTATATTTCACTTTAATGTTTCTGTATTCTACACTTCAGTTATCCAATATTCAGTTTAACGCCTGTAGGCAAATGGCCAACTGAGATTGTCTGCCATGCAGAACGTTATCTTTTTATACTTACCTTGTGCTCTCATTTCACTTTCCACTCTAATTTATCTGTTTTATTCATGTGTTGCATCTTTTCATAAGCCTAGATTGTAGGCACTCTTGGTACCAGTTTGTGTAGCATATAGCACAATGGGCCCCTGGTCCTTAATTGGGATCCTTAAATAGTACTCTAATAAAAATATTTGATAATAATTCAATTTCAATAAACTCTGGACAATATTTTTGAAAGTGACTAGTAATTTGGGGTTTGTGCCTATTGTGAGACCCTTTAAAAGGACTTAAATTTTTAGTGGGTTGGTGGTCAACACTTTTTGAACATCAGGCTGTTTTAAGATGTCTCAATCTGGGTACCCAAAACGTTAATCACTTTTGGAAATCTTGAGTTGCTAGGACACTGTTTCACAAGTGGACATTTAAAGAACATGTGAATCTCTTATGCTTGTGATAGTCTCCTTTTCATGGGTAAACCCAATTCTACAGGTTTACAAGGAAAATGGTTTAAGTATGATAGGTTTTCCGAGACCCATAAAACTTCCTTTACAGCTTGATCTGTGATGAGTAATTAACAATGATAATGTTTCTTGCTTCATCATTATATGCTTCTTGTATGGATTGCTGACATGGATAAAGATAAGCTTCTTTCTCATGTTTTTGGGAATCTTGACCTTGCCCACAAAGTCATATTGTTGCCTTGGATACTGCAGTCAGGCTGTTCTTCACTAAACGATACCTCTATGAGGGATGCAGGCAGAAGGCATAATATAGTACAGCCTCCAGATATAGAACCAGTTGCAGAATAGGGAAGCCAGAAGCCACTCCTTTGCAGACTCCCTACCCTGCTGTGCTCACCAGTTACTGCATGTAGCACATAGTATAGGCCATAATATGCATTCACTCTAAATTACATGTAAACAGTATTGGTTTAATTTGGGGGGGCTGAATTTCTACTAAGGTCTCCGCTTTTTCCTTCTACGCTTACTTACATTTTACCTACATACTCCTTTGATACTTTTGCTCTCTCCCTTAGGACTAGAATCACTTCTATGAAGCTACTTCTGTTTAAACTACTGGAGGGTCTGGCCGTTAATCATTAGCTCATAGGGTGAGTCATAAGTAGAATACAATGAAAAAGGTAACTGAAAAGTTATGGAACTCAGAGATTTGCACTGAGCTCAGTATTAATTTTGGGCATTTATGCAAGCTAGTTAGCTTATTTCTACTTTTCATTGGTTTTGGTAGGAAGTATATAGCAAACCAAATGTTTTCGATTGGTTCCCAGGTCTTTAAAGTTCTGTCTCCATATGAAAATTCTTAAAACAAGTTTTAATTTACATTTTGAAACTCCCTCCTATGAGACATTGGCCCTTAAGTGTGCTACCGTTACAAAATGTCTCAGTTGCACTAAACACTAGTCTAAAGGCATTACTGTTATTTTTCAGTTTGCATTAGTATAGTGCTATAAGGAATAGATTGGAGTGCCATTGTGTAAATGCTGTACAAAAACATATTGGACTTATAGTCTAAGGCCCTGATCTTGAAGAGATACGCTTAGTTTTAACCATACAAGTGGTTCCGTTAAAGACCCATTGATATCACTGGGTCTACCTGAATAATTAAGTTAAGTATACATGCAGGCTTCAGACCTAAATTAAGATAAGATGTAACAAATTGCTATAAAAAGTATGAAGAAGAGGTGAGCATGACCATGACAAGAAGGTTTGGAAGTTACATATAGTGGTTGTTTGTACCATTTTCAGGTTTGAGGATGTTTTTTGTTTTGTTTATAAGTAATTGTTAATATAAGGCCGTCCTCTATTTGAAGTTGGAAAATATACCACAGTAGAAATGGGAATGGCATGAGTTCCTAGATGGACAGTTCTCTTATGACTCTTCTTGTTATGACACTTTTTATTGAAAAGAAGTGCAGCTCTATCTATGATATTGAATATCTGCTATAATATTGTGAATCTAGTGTAAAGATACAACACATACAAGGAGGGGGATTTAGAACACCCATCTGGCAACCCATGGAGTTTATAGCTTTGGGATCTGTATTACCTATAAATATTACATGGACATCTTAAATTCTCAATCTGCCTTTAATTCTGCTTTCATGATAATTCTATTTTTCATTTTCTTTATACATGTCTATTTCTATTCCAATTAAATTAGACACACTTTTTTCCTAATAGTTTAGAAATTACTGCCCCGTTGCCCACCATAATTATTATTCAGGCTTTTAATGAGCATTTTACATAAAATTCTGTCATGCATCACTTTCTTTGCATGTAGCATGTAAATCAGGCCAAATTTTTCATTAGTTTCAGTAGTTTTTCAGTAGTTTCAACTTCCATTATCAGTCATTCCTCACTGAAAATTGTTGGCTTTCTATAAAACAAAAAAAGTAACCCCCAGAAGGTGGAGAAGATTAAAAAGCAAGGATGATTTTACATGCAATACTCTAAATGTCATAATTTCAACTTAAAAGTAAAAATATTGGTTTGTAAGTTTGAGCCTACATGGCAACCTCTTTAAAGAATGATTCCAAATTATGGCTGCTATGTAGAAAAACACATGGATATGAGGACGGGACAGAAACTTATGAGACTGTCTATTAAATCATCCCATGTTATCCTTCTGTGTGTGGAGATGTGTGTGTGATAGGGTTAAGGGCGTGTTCAACACTTTGTCCTTGGTGGAGTGAGGGAGGAAGCAAGTCCTTCCAAATCTATGAATGTCCCCATAATCCACATGGAAATCATATGTCAGTACTCAGCCATTTATGGAGCATTTGCACTGAGACCTAGTGCCTTTGTGGTAAGGTCCTTCCACGACTTCTCAAGCAGCATGGCTGCCTATAGAAACATTTTAATGCGCCTTAAGGGAAAATCCATAAAAACAATGCTTGCCCAGCTTTGACATAGAGGAAGCCATGGAAAATAGCCACTCCTACACCACACATGAGGACAAGGTTTCTGCATAGTTAGAAGTAGAATACATGAAATTATGCTACATTGGCATCATTTGCAACCTTTCCTACCTTCCAATAAAATTATACCCATTTTGCCCTCACTAGGATTTTCTGGAGGGCAGCATCAGATCCTGCCCAGGCATAGATCTTATGTTAAAATGTCCTAGATACCTTTTCCTTTTTGTGCGTATAGCATGACATAACTACTGTATGTGGTAGTCGTATCACAGCTTCATAAGGTGTTTATTGTAGCCTCATTATCAAACTGTTACTGTTCCTCAGAATGTGTGCACAGATGAGCTTGACCCTGGGCTTCATATTTAGAGTACAAACCACACTGTGTAACAGAAAAAGTGTTAAAGAAATAGAGGCAGTGTGTTCAAGCTGACTAAACTGAGTATGAAACTGGTAGTCAAACCTCCCAAATTCTAGATCTGACACTGATTTGCTGTGAGATTTTACCTTGATCAAGTCATTTAACATCTTTGCCAGATGTGGCTCACTTTATTTATGCAGGTAGTTCAAATGATTTCAGTGTAACTACCCAGCTGAATAAGGAAAGCAGGATTTAATTTCTATGACGCTGATTCACCATTGCCTTACATTAGATTTACGCCAATATAGCACCAGAAGAATCAATGATATTCCATCAGTATTGAAATGGAGCAATAGTGGTTCTCTGTGCCTATTTCCCCATCTGTAATAAAATGAAGATATTTTTTATCTCATGCAGCATTTGTCAGATTTAATTAATGAATGTTTGTAAAGCACTATGCGAACTTCAAATGAAAGTCATTAAGTCAGTGAAAAGTGTTTAATTATAATTATATATTTGCATTGTTAGTTCAAGTCACCATAATGGGCTCAATTATTCAATTTCTAGAGTTCAAATATTTTATTAATTCTAAGAATATTATATAAAGATGAAATCTTTCCTATAAAAGGAGATTGTAGATAAATGGAAAATTACAAGGATTAGTTAATTCATGTCTTCTTATGGTTGAAAACTACACAAATAATAGATATTTGTTTGGATTTATCATAAACTATCAACTTCAAAAGAAACAGAAATTTTGTTCAAGTAATCAATTTTCCAGTTAAGCTTTCCAAAGTTAATGTGGATCTACAACATATAAATGACAGGGCTATCACTCTTCAGAAAATATTAGCCTGTTAAAAACTAGGATCAGTTGCCTTTATTAAAATTCATAAGCTAAGATGTGGTGGGGTAACTTATTGATGACATTCATAAGAAGTCTATTTCAATATATTATTTTATGGAGGTGAGTAGTCATGGGTGGCAGGAAGGTTGGTGGGTGGGTGGGTTTGTGTAAAGTTTATTTTTATATGCCTTTTATTGTTTGCTTTTTATAATTGTGTAGATACTGTACCATACCATTTGTGTAGATACTGTATTATATCATAAGGAAGATATAAAATACCTATATATTGAGGTGACAACAAGAACCAGCTTGCTGTCAGGTTCGATTATATGGATCCCTCAAATAAGGAGCGACAAGGATTGCTTTGCATACAACTTTGTTTTACTTGCAACAATCTATAAATCAGCAATTACAATTTAAAAGTCAACATTAATTCTTGTCTAATACAACAACTTAACTGCTTATAACACAATCACAATTACAACTATACGATTATACTTATAAAGTTAACTTACACTATAGAGATATACTTACACAAACTGCAACAGTGGGGTTTGTCAACAACAACGCAACAAATCCTATATTACTAGTTTGATTCCCGGGTTTGCATCTGAGTGGAATATACTGTCACACTCAGGTTTCATAGCCACACGCCCTATACTTAAGTTTGAGCAGCAAACTGGGGAGAGACGGGTAGGCAGATCAGGCCTCCACGTGGAGCTATTTTGGTGCTCTTCCTTAAGATACAGGACTTCTCCTTTTACTTTCTGTTTATGATCACCTTATATTCTCTTCCTCACAGCCGTATGCCCACTTTTTAGCCAATTATGAAGCTCCTAAGAGCGACGAGGTGATCGGGGGCTGCATCCCGACACAGCCAAACGTGATCTTATCTTTCCTGGTTGTCCAGCTATGTGCTAGACAGACTTCAGGCCTCTTGCTAGGGCAGTTGTGCTCTTTCTGTGGATTCACTCTAGTTGTTGTCTGCTGTTGACAAAGGATCATTCATTGCAATACATGTCTGAATATTATTTTAAATGGAGTTTACTGGGTTTCAAGTCACAGAGGGCCCATACAGGTTTACCAAAGCCTACAGGCCACATACTGATTGCATTTTGATTGTTTCCAGAACTTAACACCTGCTGGGATTCTCCCGGTGCTTATCACAGGGATTCCTGACAAGACAAGGCTGGATGTTGCTACAAAGCAGATAACGTTTTACATCCAGGCCCGATGAGTTTGTATTTCTATTAATTTAAAATGGAGTTGGGTCACTTTAATTATAAAAATGAAACAATGTTACAACATATATGATAGACCAGGCCAATTGTAATCTTTTCCTTTATTTTAGGAGGACAGAAAAATGCATTTTGCCCATTTAGAATTGGGCAAAACAATTTAGAGAAACACTCTCACCCCAGCCCTACTCCAGTTTTACAATCAAATTCAAAACATGTCTTTTGTGGTTCTTAAATTTTAAATAGGAGGTAGGTTGTGTGTGTGTGTGGGTTTTTTTGTTTTTTAATCTTCTGGTCCTAGCTGCATCCAGAATGGAAATGCCAGAATATAGCAAGGAAATTGGTTATTGGAGTATTTTGGCAGGGACAGAACATGGGATTTTCAGAAATGACTCTAGAGAATTGTCACAGTTACACTTTTATTTAGATGCTGCCATATGATTAAAGCCATGTCTTAAGGTTAATTTGGCCTGAGCCATTAGCCAGTATTCAGGGCCTTAGAGATTGTTTCTATTTGCAGGAGACATTGATGAGACTCAAGTATTTCTTTAGTGTGATCCTGCTTATTTACAATGAATATACACAAAATCCTATTTCCCTGAACACACTATGATCAAATGACAGAATGCAGTCTCCTTGCTCGAAGCCTTTCAAGCCTGCTCCAAAATATCTCTCTCAGAATCACACTACAAGTGTTTCTCTTACTGTCTTACGGCTTTCCTGCTCTTCTCCCAGTCTGCTATCTGGTGACTTTTTTACCCACACACAGACAGATTAACAAAATCAATTGCCAGCACCTGTTTTTAGTCTAATCTTTGGGTGTTAGCTGAAATGATTGAAATACTCACTAAATGAAAGGGCACTTATTTGTTTCCTCATTTAGCCTGAAAGAAAGGCAGCCATTGTGCCCATCAGCTTCAAAAAGGTCAGCGACTGCTCTTATATAGTGCTTTTCCTTGTAGATCTCAGTGCTTTATGAAGAAGGAATCATCCTCATTTTACAGACGAGGAACTGAATCATGCAGAGGAGAACTGAAGGGCCCAAGGTCACACAGAAAGCCAGTGGTAGCATTGGAATCTGGGTCTCAGGAGCCATAGTCCACTATTCTGTCCAGCAGGCCACACTGGGTTTAGGCTTTCGCAGCTCAGTAACCACACGTTGATAACCTTCTATTTTGGAAATCTTAGTGTGCTGGGCAAATTGCAAGTTAGAACCAGAAAGAAAACTAAACAGAAATACACAGCAGAAAGAAATCAAAACAAATACAAAAAAAACCCAACCTCTTTTGTGTTAATCTGGGTTTTATACTACTCAGTCCACAGAAAACTGCCAGCTGTTCATACCAGTCCTTCCAAAAAATTTTCAGTAGTTCTCCTAATTTAAACTATTTTCAATATGCAAATTGGATTGCACTTGGATTGCACTCAAAACATGTCTGCCTTTGCAGTCCAAATTTTAGGCAGTGTTGTAGTCGTGTTGGTCTCAGGATGTTAGAGAGGCAAAGTGGGTGAGGTAACATCTTTTAGTGGCACCTTAGTAGTCCAAGAACATATCAACAAAAGCCCAGTTCTTAAACAAAAGTTCATTCAAGAATGCCACATGAATCAGGTTCTTCTAAACATGACCCCAGTGAAATTATTTTGGGCCTAGAGTCATTGGGCCTAAATCTGTAACAGACTACTTCAGAGAGAAGCCAAGTCACTTGGTCAGATTGTTATAACACAGTCTTTTGTCCCAGAAAATACTGGGGGGGAAAAGACGATACTGGGAATATGGTTTAACTAGGCTGTAACTTTATTAAGTAACTCATCTGGGAACTACCCAATAACTCATCCAATACATATTGTTAATACCTTTAATAAATATTAACCCTTTTAGTTATTTCTTTTTGTATATTTGTTTAATTTATATATTACCTGTTCTTTAGCATCTTTGTCTTTAACAAAGAGGGTATCTGTCTCAGTGCCAAGGCCCAGAACACCGGTCCTTGACCAATAAGTAACCTGATTCAGAAAATGGATTCATTAAGCTCTATTTAATAACTCTTGGGTGCCTTCATGTATAAACAATTCCAGATGTTTGTAGAATACATCTCCTTAACACATATAATCTTGGGAAACTAATAAGGGATGATTCTTATAGCAGATGCTTTCTGTTGCGGAAATCAACATGGAAGAATGAATGTGGGGCTAAGAAAGAACCAATGAGAGATATTAACTTGAAGAATTGTTAGTCTTCTCAGATGTAAATAATCATGCCTTCAGTCATAAATCAGGTAAACTGAGAATGCATAGAAGTGACATGACAACATATGTTTCTGGGGAAATATGCTGGGCAATGAGGTTTCCTTTTTCTAAAACCCTATATAATGATACTGATATGAGAACTTGTGGGGAATGAACACTTCACATTTCTTCCAGATGGACTAGAGACATATACAGGTCTTAGTCTGACAACAAAAGATGGTAATGTATTACCTTCTCTTCTGTATTCTTTGTAGTGCTGTATTAATCTCTGATTGATAATCTCATATTAAAAGATTCCAATTGAGCCTGTTGTTTTGACAATTTTGAGTCATTACTCAGACATACAACAAAGTGGTGACCCCAATGTGATTGTCAATAATGGTATCAATTGGATCCAGATGACCTGGGATAGAGATCTACGTTTTCTCTAAAGTTCCAATGCCTGAATGCATAGCATATTCCAGCATTCAGCAGTAAAAGGTACCTGGGGGAAAAAATAAATACATTTTAAGATAATAAAGAAAACCTTGAAATAGGTTTAATAAGAAAAATATCAGTCGACAAAGGGGAAAACCCTAGAGAATTTTATAATGAACTATGTTATTGAACAAGGAACCACTTTATATTCATTAAAAGCAATTTATGAAAGTGATCCTTGGAAATGTGTATGAATTGCTTTAAAAAGAGACAGAGAAACTATTAAAAGGCCTGGTTATACAAGGTCTGTATGTAATGCTCATGGCTTTAATTAATATTAACTAATATGGTTAGTAAAATGAGGGAGAAAAGATAACTGGAATATGATTTGGAAGCATAAAAGGAGCAAAACAAGGAAGTAAAACAACAATTAAAGGGTGGCCGTAGTTTTAACACCTCCTTGTCTTGTAATTTGCAGGAGGCAAAGGATTAACTAAGGAAATTCCAGGAACGATTCAGGAGAGATTAGGGTGGAAAGCACAAGCAGTGGGTCTGAAAAGTGTGATAGTGCAGAGTTAGGTCACAGCAGCAAGCCTACGAAGTGTGAAAGACCAGAGTCAGTGTAAACTGAGAGAGAAGGGTTTAAAAGAACAGGTCAGAGATTTCAGGGGGGAAGTTAGCAGCTTTAAAACCAGATCATCTGCCACCCACAGCACCTCTGTATCCAGACCCTGGAGATAGATGTTTATTGGGCTTGTCAGGAGTATGGCTATGAGTACGTGGACCCCTGGTTAGATGAGGAGAGTGAGAGAGCATGTGACGAAAGGGTTAAGATTCCTGCAGCTGCAGGAAGAAGGAGACAGTCTAAACAAACAGCTGCCAAATGTCATCAGAGTTGATTGATTTAGGGGAAAAATCTGAGGAAGAAGCGCAAGGAACAGGATCGGAGGCAGAGGAGGCAAAGCCCAGCAGCATGCCCTGGCAGCCACTAGGGTCTTCCTGTAACACTAAAATAAAAAATTAGGAACTTCCATTAAAACTGAAAAGTCAGGGACTGTTACTAATATATTAAAACACTAACATTCGCAGCGCAGCTTGTGGGTCACATGCGAAAAGGAGATCCCATCTCTCTGCATGCTAGTAGAATTAAACAACAACAGGAGCTACATCACTCAGGAAGACCTGATTAAACTATTGCAGATGACAGTTGACAAGGCAGCACGGAACATGCTTCTGGACTGTTTTAGAACTGGCCAAAAGGGCTTTGATGAAACACTAATATAGGTACAAAGAATTTTAAATCCTGGGCAAACTGGGATTACTCTGACGGCAAGTATTAGAGTCACTGGGGGAACATCATACAAACTATCATAAGAGGCTGTCTTCTGCATCACAAATGAATAAGGTAGATGACACTGTTAACTGGCATCAGGACCCCCAGTATGTAAATTTGCTGATTAATAATGCTAGCACTGGGAACCAAAATAAAATGGAATTAGCAGTAAAACGAGACACCCTGTAAATGAAGTTTAGATTTAAGGGTGAGAGCACATCAAAATATCATGGCCAGTAAGGCTGAAGCAGGGAAAAATAAAATTGCTGCAGACATAGTAAAGGTGAAAACACTGAAGGGTTAAACATGAGCAAGAGGAGACTCCAAGCTCAGGATTTTAAGGAAAAACGGAAAAACTTCCCTAGGTAGAATTCAGCTGTGTGTGATAATCCCAGAAGAGGATTTAATTATGTTCCTGGTACAGGCAAAGGAAGAGACTAAATGGTTATCCTTTTGGTCATGAATCCCCACGCCCCGCCAAGTGGTAGGAAAGGGAGAGAAATATAATATCCCTCAATATGCACAGCATGCACGCCTTGCACTGGATCAGGAGGATCAGGAGATATGCCCTCCAGGTCTTTGACAATATCTTAGAAAGCAAGTAAATAGGCTGCCTGATCAAACTGATGCAGTGACTACAATTCATAGCCAAACAAATGCAGTCCAGGAGCAGCACAGACAACACTCGCTGCTTCTCCAGCGTCTCTTCTTTAGAGGGTGTCAGGACTCTTGTAAAGTTTTGTGCCACTTGTAACTGTGGTTGCTCTCTCTATTGGCAGCCTTTAACCAAAGCTAGTGACGTATGCTAATTAATTGACACCAGAGCATCCATTTCTCTTTTGCACGAAGTTAACCCTTCTGTGATTCCTCCTCTTCTGGAAGCCTTTAGCTCTGGAAACATTTGCTAGTAATTCTGTATAACCCACTTTTTCTTTACCACTTCCTGTGATTATAGGACCAATACAACAAGTGCATGATTTACACTCACTTGTGTGCCTGAACCTCAAAATAGACTTGGTTCTGATTTTATACTTCAACAAGTGCATAATTGATTTTCCTAATTGCTTGTTGCATGCTGTTACTGAACCTTTCTGTGTAACTAATCCAATTGTCATTCCTGATTCACATGCAATTGTTGTGATCAAGAACCCTGCAGAATACGTGTCAGCAATTTATGAGGCTCACTCTTTGAGGGATATTTCTGCTTCAGCTTTTGCTCAACACAGCCATGATTGTGGCAGGGGATGGCAGTTACTGTAAAGATTCCGGGGCCAGATCCACCCCCTCAATGCCAATATCCTTACCCAGATGAAACAAAACCATATATTGCAGAAACTATTGCTTCTTTGGTACAGCAGCGTGTCCTCCGCTCCTGCACTTCCACAAATAACTCCTATTTGGCTAGTGATTAAATCTGATGGTTCTTGGAAACTCTCAATTGATTATCACAGACTGAATCAGGTTACCCCTACTGTAGCCACAACACCTTATTTGCTGAAATCCTTTTCTCCAAATATGCAGGTGTTCTCTGTTTTAGATATTTCTAATGGATATTGGGCCATCACTTTGGATTCCAGATGCCAATATAATCTGGCTTTTATCTTTCAAGGGCAACAATTTACATGAAATCATTTGCCCCAAGGCCTGTCTTTCATAGACAGATGAAATGTGCACTGTTGCCTTTCTCTAAACCATCTAGTCTTCTTCAGTATGTTGATGACTTGTGTTTTGCTACAGTTACTTAGGGCGGTCATCTCAAGTTGCTAGATGAACGACTGAAACAATAATAACAGGCAGGTCTAAAGTGTAATCCAACCAAAGCTCACCTGCTGACTCAATCAGTTTCCTTTTTAGGAATTACTCTGATTTAGGAAGGACTGGCGCCATCTCAGCAAAAGGTAGACCTAATTTTGCATTTGCCTCTATCTACTAGTGAGTCTACCTTATTAACAGCTCTTCTAGATCTTATTGGCTACCACAAAGATTTCATATCTGGTGTGGCCTCAGACACTGCTCTCTTGTACCAGACCAACACCTTTCATTTGGAAGTTGCCAGAAGAGAAACAGCGCTCTCTGCTGTTCTCTCTCAGGAAACTCATGACAAAAGAAGGCCTTTTGCTTATGCCTCTAAAGTATTTTCACCAGTGGAACTCAAGTATGCTTTGT
The DNA here is from genome assembly GCA_007922155.1 of Mesoclemmys tuberculata. Taxonomy (NCBI): domain Eukaryota; kingdom Metazoa; phylum Chordata; order Testudines; family Chelidae; genus Mesoclemmys; species Mesoclemmys tuberculata. The sequence continues at coordinate 66,496,333 of ML675601.1, forward strand.
GTGAACGTAACTTATTAGCTACTTACCGGGCAATCAAACAATTTACCTTTTTGATTGGTCTCTCTCCATATTTATACATGCAACACACACACCTACTAACTTTCTTCTTTCTGATCAGGAAAAGGAGGGACATGTCTCTAATACTTAATTAGCTCACTGGTCAACGTTGCAGGACAAGGACATAACTGTCTGCCGTGTGTCTACCCCTTCACCTCTCCCTTTTGGACTGTTGTATGACGTACACAAGTACCCTATATCAACACCTCCCTTTTTGCTATACCAGTTTTTTCAAACCATTACCTCCTTTCTCTAACACTTTTTCATTCCTGTGTATTTTCACAGATGAGTCAAATTTCTGCAAAGATGGGAAACTTTTTACTGGTTTTGAGCTCTTCATTCTTTCTCCATCTGATTCTCCTCTTTCTCTTCTTTGTCATATACACCCCACTCAGTCCAGTATGCTGAACTTGGTGCTGAGGCATGTGCATTGGAACATTTTGCTTCCTCTAATTTACAATTGCTTTTCCTATCTGATTCTGTAATGCTCTTCCAGAATTTCCCCCTTTTTGGCATACTTTGTATCCTTTCATGGGTCTCCTTTGGTTTATGCCTCCCTACTTCCTTACATTGCTTCCCTTGCACTGCCCTTCCTTCCTCTCCCTTTGTTTGCAAGGTGAAAAGCCTTAGTAAAACAGCCCCTTTTCATGTGGAAAAGTGTGTCACTGATTCTCTTGTGAAATGAGGGGCTCATGAGGGCGAGAGGTGGAGATTGTCACACAAAATCATGAGCACCCCAATTTCTCCAATTAATACTGCGGAAACTCTGTCTGTGTCAGCATTCAGCACACTTTAGTAAACTGGAGACAGAACAGCTCCACCTCCTCTGAAATAGTGTGCAGTAGTTTCAGAGGTATGGTACAAACACGGCATTTGGATATGCGAATAGTGCTTTGTTGTTATTTAAAGGCCTCATTCCTATGGATGCAGAACAGTTTTTCTTAGCTGTAACAAGAGATGAGACCTGATATAGCATTGGAAGAGCCAGTCTACTTATCACAATCATCTCATGAACTGTTAATCCTGATATTAGCAGAACCTCCTACTACTGTACCACACATATTAACTACACAAAGAGAAGCTGTGACCACTTCATCACCTTTAAGATGCCCTGATGTGGAACCTGGATTACCAAGTGGCTTAACTGCTACTTCAGCCCCTGGGACATTGCTTAATAATGTACAATTTATGCATATACCTTTTATGTTAAACCTCTCTCATTGGAATTTGGTTGAAAGTACAACATGGAGAAAAACTTTGATTTCAGTGTTGTATTTTACTGCATTAATAGATAAATTGGCAACATATGAAAACAAAGCTAAGGAGCCCTCTAGCTAGACAGACATTTGCCTCAGAACCTGGTATTTTTCGAATCAGACAACTCCAAGGGTTAGATGGAATTGTTGGTTCTATTTTGGGTTTGCTTGGATCAGGCATGTCAATATGAAATAGAGCAGATCTGGAAAATATAAAAAGGCACATCAGCTATTTTGAACACCAGGAAAGAAAATTAGTGTTACGCCCTGTAACAGAGGAAATTGATGGTTTGGCTCAAGAAGAAAGATGTACCATTTTTAATTTTCACAACATTGGTTGTTTATTCAAACAAACACCAGAATAAATCAATAAGTTAGTTGAATAAATAATGAGGCAAAAGAACAGCAGATTGGCAGGGGAAATATGTGTACTGCTTATTGCAGTTATATATGGAATGTAATAAACAATTCTTTAAAGGATATTGAAAATGGAAGGATACCAGATCTTGTTCAAGGATGGACATTTGGATAAATGGTATTGCCCATAATGTGTCAAGGGAACTTCTGTAAATTGGCAAGGAGAAGAAAAATGTAGGCAAATTTCATTTAGTACTATTAGAAATTTGGGATCAGTGACACCCCATCCTAATTAAGGTACATGTTATTTAAAGAAATCTTGTTCAATAGCAGAACAAGTCTGTTCATTTCTTTTATGGTATCTTTACCCTATTAGATCCAAATACAGTTGTTTTTAATAAATTAGCAACTGTTCATTCAGTAGGTTACCTAAAAGAAAAATCCACAAGAAACTAGTGGATATACCGCAGCTACTACTGTTTCACTCAGCAACACAAACATGGAGGGTATCTCATACAGCTTGTTGCTCTGTAAAGGGGTATGTTTGCATGTGTGATGCTTTTGATGTTGCAATGTCTGTCTGTGGCCATGCAGATACTAGACACACCAATGAGACAGACAGTTAGCTAGCTGCAACTTTTTTTCATGCCTCAAACTTGTTTTTGTTCCTTGCGAACGAAGCATAATTGGTCAAACTGTAATTAATTATGCCTGTGACAATTTTTCAAAAAGAAACTATTATCCAAAATGAGCTCAAGCACCATGAGGATATTACAAATAATATACCAGTTCTTAACGTACATATTAATCCATTGACTTTAAATCTAAAATCATTGTTAAATTGGAAAGATACACATGGCGTTCAAATCAGCAATGACATGTATGCCACAGAAAAGGTTTTAGAAGATCTAGTACGTGATGTGGATTTTAACCTGCTTTTTCCTCATAAATGGATAGATGTTACATTTAAGGCTCTAGTTACTTAGGAAGTACTGTTAGGTTTCTTTGTATTGATTTTGTTTTGTCATTTATGTGTATTACTCAAACAGTAAAATCTCACATGGACGCCTTAACTATGGCCTCATACAAACAACTAGCTAAGTAGTTTAGTGTTGCTATGATTAGTCAACAATAGCAACAAGGGGGCACATGTTAGTACTTGTTAGTAAATATTAATCCTCTTAGTTCTTTCTTTCTATATATTTGATTAATTTATATTTTCAATATTCTTTAGAATCTTTGTCTTCAATTTACATCAGAATTCTAAGGCCAGAATACTAGTCCTTGATTAAGACGTAACCCTATTCAGGAACTTATTCATTATGCTGTATTTAATAACTCTTGGGCACCTTCATGTCTAAACAATGCCAGATGTTTGTAAAAAAAATCCCCTTAACGTATATACGTTACTAATAAGAGATGATCATTATGGTGGATGTTTTCTGTTGGGGAAAGCAACATGGAAGAATGATTGGGGGGTAAGAAAGAACCAATGAGAGAGATTAATTTGAAGAATTGTTAGTCCTCCCAGTTGTAAATAATCATGCCTTCACACATAAATCAGGTAAACAAAGAATGAATAGAAATGACATCACAACATATATTTTTGGGAGAATATTCTTGGCAATGAGGTTTCCTTTGTCTACAATGCTATATAATGATACTGATATGAGAACTTAGGGGAGAGGGAGGAATGAGCATTCGCATCTCTTCCAGATGCAGGACAGACATATCCAGGCTGTGGACTGACAACAAAGGGTGGTAATTTATCCTCTTATTTTCTGTGTTCTGTATAGTGCTTTGCTAATCTCTGATAATCTTAGATTAAATAGCTCCAATATAGCCTGTTTTTTTAACAGTCTTGAGTCACTAATTTAGACACACAACAAGGTCATCTTTCCTTTGTAATCCATACTATCTGGTGGGGTCCCACCCGTACTCAACACCTGGTCCCTGCACTGTTTTACTGCAGAATGATGCCTCTGAGCAGGGAGAAAAGCATATTATCCCTCCTTTGGGTACAATGGATCCAATGCAATTATGCTGCACCTTCTGTCCAACCCACAGCCCTAGAGCCCATCTCCTTCCCTTCTCAAGACACAGGAGGGATAGGGATTTACAATACTTAAAGGGGACAGAGTTTTTCTTTCCCTTGCTAGGCTAAGGCTCCGGACGGCTTGTGGGGAGTATTTGCAAAAGATTTCCATCCTAGTTTTGCAGACTGAAGAGGTTTGAATAGGTTTCTGATAAACATTCAAATATTCAGAATCTTGGTCAAACCAAAACTCAACTGGAATTTTTTTGACATTTGCCTGTTCCTAATCTTAAATACGTTTTTTTATTTAGATCTTGCTTTCCCTTCCATTTATTTATTTTTACAGAATTTTTCTGTCTGTTGGGAAAATGTGTTTTTGAAGCATGTTCTCCTCTTAAATATTAAAGACTGGCTTCAGGAGAAGATATGTCCAGTTTCCAATTCAATGCCTTTGTAAAGTCAAACAAGTCCCCAAATACTGTTTCTTGTTTTTCCATTTGTTTGGTTTTGGTTATTTTCTGGCATGAGTCATCCTGCACAAACTTGTATAATGAGGAAGCCAGAAAGAATTTTTACTGATATTAACACTAAGACAGACAAAATGAGTCAAAAATATTTTGGAGAACAGTTTTTGTATTAGGCTTCTAAAGATGTCAATTCCATTTACCATGATGCAAAATACTGCCTTTTAAGAATTTATTCTGCATAGAGCCACCATTTACCTGAGAACACTTGTTTAATATGAACAAACTTCCTACAACAGAAAAGATTTCTGGTGGGTAAGCATTGTAAAATTAGCAGTTTTCTGGTTATTGATTTGTTGATTTCTTCAGTTATATGTACTCCATCCTCCATTAATTATAAGCATATAATCTTTTATTCTCTATTTCCATTTATGAGTGGCAGTTTTATGGGCTATAGTTTGTATTGTAACTTTTAAGAGCAGAACCTAGTGGTGCAAATTTATTTGTAATATATATTTATTTTGTAACAATGTATTAAATAATGGTTTTAGGTGCAGTACACCATGTATTAAAGACATTTAGAACAGATTTTCAACCATGTCTCAGTGCATGTCGTAACGTGATAGTCACAAAACGTGATAACGTGACAGTCACAGAAACTAGAAACAGACTGTGTTCTTCAACATTCAATAACTCCTTGGTGACCGATATGAAAGGAAGTGGGAGAGAACAGTTGACACTACGTGATGTACATGTAATCTCACTGGATGAGCAGTAACACTCAACAGGTCACACAAAGGGAAAAGTTAAAGATATGGAGTTCTGGCCCAGATTAATTTTCGTTTCTACATTATCCCTATCAGATATCACGATCATATCTTGGTGTCTAGTAGTAATCAAAGGTTTTTTTATGAAAGCAGTTTGTTGGCCTAAATGAAGTAAATTTGTGTTCTCAGCCCAGTTCCCTATTTTCTAGACAGCACTAATTGACCCCTAGGAACACAAACTGGGTAGAGAGAGCAAAGAATGAATGGGTTTGGATAGTGAATTTTCCCTTCATCCCTAAAGGTCATACCTAACCAGGAGAAAAGCACACTGATAGGGCAGGGTAGGCAAGTGTGCTTATGCTGAACCTGTTTGTGAATAAATACGAGTAGAGTCTTCAAGTTTGTAATCCAGCGTATATCATCAGGACATTAAAAAAGTGTAAATATTCAATAACAAGCTAAAACAGCCTTTACCCAGAGATATTAACTAACATTAACAAGTCACTCTAACTAAACAAATGAGAAATAGTTGTGTAAAGTATTGGAAAGACAAGGTGGGTGAGGTAATATTTTTTTGTTGGACCAACTTCTGTTGGTGAGAAGGACAGACTTTTGAGTTTACATACAGCTGTTCTTCTGGTCATGTATAAAGTATTAACATGCAGGGTTCTCTCCACCCCTTCTAGCCTTCCATCCAGCATGATGGACTAGCTCGTGTCTGTTCTTTCTATAATTACACCATTCATTTTTATCACAAATAGAGAATGTACGAGACACATGTATTTTCCCCCAGATTCAGTAAATCCAAATTCTCAATGATTTCAGGTGAGAAGGAAAAGTAGTGGCTCTGTAGAGCCTTCTTCCCCTCTTGCCTTATGTCTTTTTACACCTTTGCATTGACGCAGAAACCAGCCGGTAGTGTGGATTTTAGTTTAAACTTTTCTCAAACTATTTGTGCTACAGATTAGGTAGAAAAGAGTGATATTGGCAGACCTATTCTGGTTGCAGTGCAAGTGTCCTAATTTTATACTATCTTTATATAAAATAGATACACGTGTATGTGTGTATATATCCATATGTGTGTTTATTATTAGTCATGGCTTTTGAATTGTTGATTTTATGCACACATAGATGGAAAGGCATCAACATTTGTGTGTATAGATATGCATCTGTGTTTATGGTATATGTGTACAAGTGAAATATGATTTTCAAAATTAAGTAAAGTAGCTAATATTAAATGTTTTCCCGGAATGAAAGTGGCAAGGAGAGCCTACAAAATATTTCATACTTTATAAATATGCATTGCAAGATTGATGTATAAATCTACAGTATATCAGTTTTATACACTGAGTTTTAAGAAAGCACAGTGCATGGAAAATTGGTTATAAATATTGGACTATGGCAACGCACTGATTCTCTTGTTAATCAGGAAAGATTAATTCAGTCATTGCTGTTCAATTCAACACTATCATAAAAATTAAAAGGGTTTTAGATTGAGACAAGCACTCTACTTTTTCTCTAGATCTTCTTGTTTCACCTACAACATGGGTTTCTTGGGGTTTTTCTCACTCTGGAATTGACAAGTATATTATGACAAGATAAAAGTATATGGGGAGTCTAAAGCAGCCCATTAAAGAGTTAATATTGATATTGTGGCAGAAAATATTAAAACTAACTGAACTTGATTTAACTTTTTCAGGAAAGAACGGTAACAATTAGAAGACAAACTGTAGGAGGATTTGGATTAAGTATAAAGGTAGTATGCATTTTTTTTTGTTTATTTTTCCACAGGTTACACAAAACATGTTTTTTGTCTTCTAGTTAATGTATTTTAATGAAGGCAAATTATATTTCAGATTACATGAAACAATAGTGCAAACAAATTCTAAAAGGGTTAGTTCAGGTATTTATTTACTGTCACAATAGATAATCAGCAGAAACGGTGGTGGAATGGAATGGATGGAGGGCACATTCCCTTAAGATTCAGGATTGGGTCTCTCCAATAAAATTTTACCTGATAATAAAAAAGTATGCAATTGCACAAGACTGTTCTTTTGTTCAAAAGTTCTCTAATTCAAGTGCTTGTTTATAAATACAAAATTACAGTGGCAGGCACAGGAACAGCTAATGAATTCATCATAAGTTCTGTTACAAATAATATCATTAATAAGACTGGAAATGGTATTGTTTCTTCATATTGTTTATTTTGCAGTAAATGAGACAACAGTAGCAATTTATCATGCAACTTTATTTTTTTTGTTTCTTAGGAATATTTAAGGAACATTAGAGACCTATAGGGGTTCTTTTTTAAAAGAGAGAGAGAGTTAAGCATTTTGAATACCTTACTTCAATCTTGAATCACAGTGTAGATAACGTGGCATTAGTTCTATCTTTCTTCTAAACACAGTATTCTTCAGCTTTAAGACAGCGGTGGAGAAAATCAAATATACTACACATGAGTGAAAAAGCCCCTTAAGTTATGAATATGAAGTTGAGTACAGATTTTTGTTGTGCATATTGTACAGGGCTGACATTATGTCCCAGGAAAAGTACCCAGAATTTGAGATGGATATGCACTTCCCTTGTGTGTCATGGATAAGAAAATTGCTGAATAGAAAGATTAGTTCTTAAAATATCTTGATACTTTTGTTTTTATCTTATTAACCCTCAAGGACTCCAATTCATGGAAAAACAATTGCTATATTTGGCCAAAACTGCTTACGTAATAAGTCAATGGCAAGCAAGTTGTTCTCCTTAAATATCATTATAGGTTGTTATTTACTTAATAATCATAAGTACTGCATGTCCTTGTCAGATTACTAATAGGCAAGAGTGAAATTCTGTAGCTAGTATTAGAAGGAAAACAAAAACAAAAAAACCAGAACCTGGGCCTAGAAGTCAGGATTTTTGAGATTTGGAAGGTGAACTTTTTCTGAAAACTCACTAAAACAGATTTTTATAAATGTACAATACTGTGAAGTCACTTGTAGAATACAAATTTTGGGGGTAGACAGGGTGCAATAATCTTATTATGTAAGTAACAGGCAGATAGTAACAAATAAAATAACATTACTAAACATAAGTGAGAGTCCTTGGGAAGTATGTTCTCTCCACTGAAATATGAAAGCTGCATGTTTTCACAGCAGAGATGTGCACTACTCTCGAGGCATTTTCTGGAGAGTATACAACCATTATATACTACTAAGTAAAAAGTTCTACTTTCAAAGCTGGAAAGTTTGGATTGCTAAACTTGTAAGCTCTTTGGGGCAGGGACCTTAATTTTGTTGTGTTTGTAAAGTGCCTAGCCCAGTGTGTCCCAGACTCCTGATTAAAGCCTAAAGTGATACTGCAATACAAATAATAATCATATGCCAAGGGAATTGGAACAAATTATAGTGAAGTTACCGAAACATTAATTTTAAACAAAAGAAAATAATTTTATTTCAGTTTAGATAATTTATTATGTGTTATTTGTATCACACAGAGAACCTCAATCAGCATTAACTCTAATAGCTGCAAGCAGAAGCTCCATAAATAGGACCTGCACTTTTAAGATAGGGTAATTAACTACCGGAACACTTTATAAAGGGATGTAATGGATTCTTCTTCACTTGACGTCTTTAAATAATAATTGCGTGGCTTTGTGTTTAAAGAAGCTTTTGCTCAACCACAAAAGATGTTTCAGGAGCTAAAGGGTTGAATTCTATGGTCTATATTGTGCAGGATGTCAGATTGAATGATGATAATGGTCCCTTCTGCCTTTAAAATCTATGAGCTGGGGCCCTATATATGCTATGTACTTTACAAACCTATAGGAAGCCACAGTGTCCTAAGAGTCATAGTCTAAGAAGATAAGGGATGTAGAGAGGGTTGGAGTAGGGATACAGTGAAATATACAGACATAATGTGTATTTTATTTATAACTTTGATAATGATTAAAACACTTCCAGGACTATACCAAAATGTTTTCAACTTTCCTTGGAATATCATTCTTTTATACAAAGATTGCTATCTATTTAGTTATTCTTCCTGTTGGTGAACAATAGTGTTTTTCCATGATTTCCCCACTTTTATTAGCCAACTGGTGAGAGTTGATGGGATTCTTAACTCTTTTTTTTTTAAAATGCATGCTTTAGCTCTTACTAAAATACAAATAGAAATACTAATATTCTATCCAAAAACCTCCTGTTCAGGACCAACTAAAAGGAAGAAACTTTTGAAATCTTATGAGATCATGTCCTATCATGTGATTTCCAGACCTGTCCTTGAGCACTAGGGAGCTTCTGACTATTCATGTTTCCCTTCATCTGTAGTACAACACAGAGGTCATTCTAACCTCATTGATTCATAAAGTTGCATGTTTTAAGGCAATAGGGACAATAATGATTATCTAGTCTAGGGCATTACACAGTCCATAGAATATGAAACAGTAATTTATGCATCAAGCCCATTAATTCTTGTTTTAAGTATAGCACATCTTTCTGAGCAATGGTAGTCTTAAATTTAAGACTTCAAGTGATGAAGAATCCACCACATCCCTAATTAATAATAAAGAATGATAAAGAATTCGCACCTTATTTCTCATCTGAATTTGTCTAGCTTCAGCTTCCAACCACTAGATTTCATAATACCTTTACAGCCAAAATAAAGAGCTAAGTACTATAAAAAACTCTTCTTCATCTTAGTAATTGTAGACCATGCTCAAGTCACCTCTGAATCTTCTCTTGGATAAACTAAATGGATGGAGTGTCTTAAATCTCTCACTTTATGGCATGGTTTCCTGACATTTAGATACACTTTTTTCTTATGAGCAGGAGGAGAATATGTTGTAATCTCCTTGGGATGCAGTACTCATTGCCTATCTGTTAATTCTAGCCTTTGGGGGGAAATCTCCCCCATTACATTACCACTAGTGCAGCTCTATCAACAGTTGCAATGGTGGGAGAATTAGTCTAGTTTAATGGGGGACTACGTGAAGGACTAAGTACGTCTCAGTGTAAAAACATACAACTGAAGATCTTTTTCATGTTTATATTTTCTACTTCTGTGTGTGTGTGTGTGTGTGTGTGTGTGTGTGTGTGTGTGTGTGTGTGTATTTTCACTTTGAGACCAATTGTTTACGTGTGAATAAAGGAAAGCTTCTGCCTTTCTTTGTAGGAATGCAGACCCGGTCTCCTTAGTCCTCGGACCTGATCTTGCTGTCAGTGAATTCAATAGCAAAACTTGAATTGACTTCACTTGGAGTAGCATAGGGCTCCATATGTGATCTCTGAGGTCAATTACGTGCATCCAACTTCAGTCAGTAGTTCAGATGGATTTATTTTCTCAGACTTCTAAATCTCCCTTCCTACCACTCATTAATAAATCACTGTGATAAAGGATGACCACAGAGACAGATTTAGAGATTGATGAATAATCCGTAGTATTTCAGTCATGTATTTATATCTTACTGACAAGATTAAATTGCACAGATTCAGAGAAATATGTTGCTGGCTGTATGACTTTTGAAAGAACATTGTGTTTCTCAATAATCTGACTGAGCGTATCATTCCCACAGAAGCAGGCAATAAAATTGATAGTTCATTAAGGAAATTAAGCTTTATAGTTTTATTATTACACCTGGCTCTCAGAGACCTGTACAATGTTCTTTTTTATTAATTATTCTTTTTTACCATATAATCTGCATAAGAAGCCAGCTGAGTAAGAATCTGACATTCTGTCTGGTTACAAACAAAAAAAAGCTATAAACTAAATATGTACATGCACATACATATACACACACATTTTAGAGAGAGACAGAGGCAAAAAAGTTTGATTTTTGAAGAATCAGCATTTTATAACGAACAAAAGTGTTATTGAAAAATTCCCAACAACCTGGATATTAATGTCTAAATATCACAATTCCATCTTGAGCAAATACATAAAGAGGATCAATAAATCAAGTACATGCTTGTGTATTTTATTGGAAAATGCTTTAGTCTTCAAAACCAAAACTATTTGCAAAAATATATCTTTCAATGAAACTTTCTCAGGATGAAATTTGGGGGTACAGAGGTGAAATAATCCATCTTAAAACAGCTCATCATGCAGTGGTTAAGCCATTCATCTAGGATGTGCGAGAGCCAGGTTCAAGTCTGTGATTTTCCTGATTCAATAGTGAGTGTCCTAACCATCAGACTGTAGAGTCCCGCTCCTTCTTTCTCTGATCTAGTGAATATTTAATGATTTATACAAAGTGAAACAGCTTCAACAGGAGAGATTGAAGTACTGACTCTATAGTACACTTATCTTGGATATGTGTAATCTAACCACGGGACTATTGGTTATTCTGAGATGGGTTTCTGACACTCCTACTTATTTTCATAAAACTTTCAAAAGGTGTCTCTATTTTTTTGTTTTGTTTTTTCAATGTAGAACTAAAACAAATATTAGAACCTTAAAATATTTAGTGCAATGGAATTCTTGTTTTCCAGCCAGCCTCCACATGAATATAATCTTTGTATACATTCTCTGAATTTCAGATTGAAACTATAACATTGGCTAACCTTTAGGCTAGTGTCTTCTGGTGTCTGTGGTGTGACTAGGACACAGGGAGGGATGTTTACTATTAAAGGTTGGGGTAAAATTTGTTGAAGCAAATGGGTATAATTGGTGACTTCATTTAAGATAATAGAAATGGGTAAATCCTTTATGAATAATAGCAGTCTTGAGGTATTTGAATAGGTGTGTATGGGGAGAGACAACAGAGAAGCACACAGAAATACAGAAGGAACCTGCAGACACAGCCAAGATAAGCATTGTTTGCAGTTCTGGGAGATGTGTAGAAAAAGGTTTTGGGTCAGATGCAGGCTGAAAGAGGCTTGTAAGAGTGATCAAGGAAACTGTTTACTGTTGTTTGATTCTTCCTATGTTCAGGGAAACAGCACTTTGTACATTCTTTGATGCAATTTTGATTTCATTATTTACAAAGAAATACCTGACTCCGTCACCAATTTTTCCCATTTGGAACAACTTATAAAGCCTCAAATTTTTGGCTTGCTGCTCAGGTCAAAAGGAGCAAGATTACTTTACTCTCTGCAGTACAGCTTTATGCTCCTTTAAGCACCTATTTATATAGTGTTGAACAAAGAAGGTAGAGGATACAGCCAGGCTAGGGCTGGATGGCCCAGAGGCAGCATCCCTCCTCCCTGTGGGCCGACCAGTGCTTGAGGAAAGGAGGAGACAGGCCAGGCTGCTGTGAAGGTGAAACTGAGTAAATGACTGTAATGAAGGAAGACCAAAGCCCTAAGTTCTGTGTCTGAGCCCGGAGATACACTGGGCAGAAGGGAGTGTGTACTCATGTAAAGCCAGAAATACATGGGCTGCGAGAAGTGGGTTGGGAAGGTATTGATTAGTGACTGACGTTTGTTTAGAGGTTGTGGAAAGAATTGTGTGCATGTAAATCGAGGCATCTGAATGGAAGGTGAGACTTGTAAAGTTCACTGACTTGATCTGGGTTATTTTAGCCAAAGGAAGTTCTGTTGATGATGATAATGGATGAAAAAAAACCTCAAAGGACATTTAATAATATAAAGTTGTACATTCATTTCATAATTATGAACAGTTCCGCTGAATCCCTGCACATGTGTGAAATCAAAGAGAGCTTAGATTCTCTATCTACAATCAGCCTACATCCATGACAGTTTATGCATTGTGCATACCTGTAGAAGCTCCCCCCATACACTGGCAGTAGAAAGTATGGGACTTCCCTTCTTGCATCCAGTTGCTAGGGAATTTCAGTGGGTTCCCTAGCTTACAGTCAGCGCTTGAAGAAATATTCTCATTCTTAACCATTGCCAGAAGTGTTAACCTACTCCTATTGCTCCAAAAAAAATTCAGGACACTTCCTGCCATTGCCACAAGGACACATTTGCATTTGTGAGAGTGGAGATGATAGTGGTTCTTAGCTGGCAGCTCCTCTTCTTGTCTCCACCCCCAAGGAAGCTACATACAGGAAGAGAGACCATCTGGATATAACTATTCTGAGCAGAGGGCGTCAGCAAGACCGATAAGAGATTGGATTAGGAGAGGGACAAAGTAAAAGGTTTTCAAAGGACATTTCCCCAAATAAGTTGGTTAACTAAGAGGAACACAACATCTGCTTCTCATTTCCATGCTTAGGTCACTAGATCATGCTATTCACATGAGAGATCAAAGTAGAGAGACCACTCAGCTACAGGCATTTGGCTATTGCCTGGAAAGGATACGTAGCATCCCTTGGCTATCAAGAGTTGTGCAGATGGCAACGCCCTGTCATATAGCTCTGAATTAATCTAGGGGTGCTCCTCAAAATTGAGGGACTCAGTGGTGTGGGTGTCATGGGTCCCAAAGTTAAGCCTTAGTGTTTGAAGATGGGATGTGATGACAAATAGCTCTTAAGCAAAACTGACAGTGACAAGCTATCAGTTTTAGTGATTTGTGTTGCCATCGGTATTAATCAATTTTACCCATTCAAGGTGACCTCCACAAAGAAGAGCTAGAAAATTATGATTAGCCTTGACCTTTATAGATCACTCCTAAAATTGGGCAGGGTGGGGCCTGAGCTTTGTGGTCTGAAGTCCCCAAATTTCATCTGTCTACACTTGCCTACTTTTCATTCCTTTGAGCTCTCTCTCTCTTTTTTTTTTTTTAATTTTAGCTTTACTTTTAATATTGGTAATAGCACCATATGGGTCTACAAATCAACAGGGAACATTGAGTGAAACAGTAAAGCTGAATGCTTCTTTAATACTATGTGTTTTGTTTAGTGAACACCTGCTGCTCCATTACTTAGGGACCCCTTTTTTATTCCTTGCACTTATTCCACTGCTTGCTAACTCTTTGTATGTGGTGACAGACAAAAACAAAATCTGATGACCAAACCTCTTGCTTTTTTGGCCATTTGTTTGTCTGTTTCTTGCCAGCATGAAAATAAAATGATCCCAGCATGGTTGCCAGTACAGCATTATGCCCATTTCCCCTTTGTATGAGACAGATTTGATATACTCATTTGTAGAAAATTTGGAGAAACCTGCAGTGATTTTTATTTTACTTTTATAGAATTTTGTCTATCATTCAGTTAACAGCCTGCTCAACTGATTTCCTGTAAGGCAATAAGTAATTGATTGACATCCAATTAGAAAAACAGAAAGAAAGCTATTAGAGAGAGGTTGCATTTTATTTTTGCCTGAAAATAAAACTTGATCTCTGGAAAATTCACAAAATACATTTGGGGTTATAAACATATTTATGAATGAAAATAAATTCAGTGAGGTATGAATGACTGTTTTCTAATTCTAGGGTGGAGCAGAACATAATATTCCAGTGGTCATTTCCAAAATTTCCAAAGAACAAAGAGGTAGGTGCCTAATAACAGGTACAGTTTTATGGATTTCAACCCATTGCTTAAAACAGGAAAGTTTTAATTCTTTTGGTTTTTTTGGCTATTTTGAGATATGGATGCTGTACATTGTGCATAACTCTGCTTTGATGTACCACTTGTGTATCTGTGACATAATGAACTTTCTCTAAATTAATAGTTTTCTCAATAAAATGCAGAATGGGGGCCAATTTTTTTGAGTGAAGATAGCATGGAAACATGCAACAATTCATACTTCTGTATGTCTCCTAATATGAAAATTTTTTTTTTCTTTTGCTAAAAGATAATTAGCCAGATTGTGGCTCTTTCTCAATCCTTTATTTCCCTGAACCAGGTACTCACATTGAGAGCAGTGACATGGGGTGGGGAAAGCAGAGCTCCACAGAGCTGTTGTTTGTCCCCTTTGCTGGTTGTTTGGGGATTGGGGAGGAAAGGATGAAAAATAGCAGAGCCTTAATTCTGTCCCCTAGAAGACTGGCAGGCAGTGCATCGGAACTGTGTGGGACTGGCATAGATCATGCATAGAAAAGCTGTCCCTGCTTCAAGACTAAACCTTGGCCACCCTAGATCTTGGACAGGTGTAATTTTGTAACTATATTCCATCTTTTGAGGGGAAAAGAGACAATGTTCTTTGGCATGCTGTTTGTTTTTTATTTTTTTAAGTGGCAGTGGTGCAAAGCAGTTGGAGTAGTGAAGTAAAGTCCAAGAGGACAGATTAGTTGATGGAGGGTAGATGATATGCTCAAAGCTATATGAAAAAGTCATTGATTGTGTATCTTTATGTGTGTATATCGTGTTTGTATCTTATATACATTTGTGTGTGTATATATATTGGGGGGATGCATAAGTAATAATATGGTGGTATGGCTACCTACATCTATGTGTTAAAATATCATCCAACACAGTGAAAATACACTACTCTGGATTTAAGTTTAAGCACGTATGATATGGAGGAAAACATTTCCAATTTTTTTCAACTACTTTTTCTTGAACTGTATTTACAATTTAAGTCTAAACATATACAGTGTTACTGGTGTGGGATCATGAATATCTTTTATCCTTAGGAAACTAGCTAATCTAGTGTATCTTCCCTCGGGAATAGCTGTTCTTACCATGTTTTGGGTGGCCATTTGCAGGTGCCTTGCCCTGGATGGGTGATGTGGGGCTGGGATGGATTTCTAGGGTGGAAGAAATCCTTCTTGACCTACCTGAAACCCATCTCTCTTCCGCTCTGCAAACCTTGTGCATCTCTACTGTTGCTTTCCAATCCCTCCCTGAGGTCAGTGCCCAGGAAAATGATGGTGGGTCTCATCAAGTGCTGCTGTGGACAGGGAAGATCCAGACTGAGAGGAACTCAGGGGAGGGGGGAACAAAGAGGTTTAGTGCATGAGGCCATTAGCCCATGTGGTTTTAGGAAGGAAAGACCTGCATTTTGTCTGAAGGAAAGGTGATTCTATTTGGCAGAATTAAGCAACAGAGATACTGAAAGTTGGGGACAGGGCTATTGTTTAAAGTGTTCCAGTAGAGCTTTAAGCATACGGCCTGGATTCATAAGGGGAATTGCAAGGCCTATCTTTTAATCACCTAGAAGAATCACAGCAATAATACTGTGATCCACAAAGCCTGAGTTAGGAGCCTAGACTCCCTATACAATGAATGGGGAGAGACAGATGCCTAAGACTGTGATCCACAAAAGCCAGATTGCTTACCTGGGAACTTCCTAAGTTAGTCAATGTGAGATGCTAAAGAAATGGATGTGTCCTAAGCCCTGCCTCTCTCACAGAGGTAGACACCTAAGTGGAGGTTGCAGAGAGATGCCTATCTTTGCATTTGATTCCCCACCAGCAACCTTTCTGCTGAAGTCAGAGGCCTTAGGCTCCTAAGTCATTTCTTGTAAGAATTAATTAGGAGCCCGCCTCACTACACACAAAATGGCCGGAGGAGGACATGCCGCCTACCTTCTAGCTTTTAGCCCAGTGGTTGGAATACTCACCTGAAATGTGGGAGACCCAGGTTCAACTCCCCCTCTGCTTGTGGGGGAGAAAGGTGTTCAACAAGGGCAAGGTTGGCTTATAGTATTGTTGCTTTAGCCAGGAATGGTTCTCAACCAGGGGTACGAGTACCCCTGGAGGTATGCAGAGGTCTTCCAGGGGGTACATCAACTCATCTAGATATTTGCCTAGTTTTACAACAGGTACATAAAAAGCACTAGCAAAGTCGGTACAAGCTAAAATTTTATACAGACGATGACTTGTTTGTACTGCTCTATGTACTGAAATGTAAAGACAATATTAAATTCCAGTCAATGTATTTTATAATTGTATGGTGAAAGTGAGCAATTTTTCAGTAATAGCATGCTCTATCACTTGTATTTTTATGTCTGATCTTGTAAGCAAGTAGTTTTTAAGTGAGGTGAAACTTGGGGAATGCAAAACAAATGAGATTCCTGAAAGGGTTATGGTCATATGGAAAGTCTGAGAGCCACGGCTTTAGTCAGTCAGATAAAAACTACAGTAACTTTATTGATTCTGCCATTCCTCATTTTGAGTGGAAAAGGACAGAACAATAAATAATCAAGAGACAGCCCAGAGGCTGTCAGCATTAATAATCCCACTATCAGGTCTCAGTCAGTAACTGGATTGTGCTATGCCCTTACTGACTTTGTTCTTTTCTTTATCCCATTTATATTTATATCCTGTTGTTTTAATGGCCTAACCTGCTGCAGCTGCTGCAGTCGTTAGTTGTCCTTGATAACAAAAACTGGTTCCCAGGTGTGTGCATTTGGGCTACAATCATCCAGACCTATAAACTAAACCCAGAGGGAAGAGACAGAACAAAATCCCAGGCAGCATCTTAAGGTATTTAATCACTTTTACACAGCTGTCCAATTTGAGATTTCAAAAAGGGCACAACTTTTCAGGAATGTTGAACATCCACCCATTGAGTTCAATTCACATGTGTGAGGTTTGTCCCAGGTATGAGGAGCAAATATCCTGCAGCAGAAAAATGGAGGTGGAACTGTCCACTCCACTGAAATCAGTGAGAGTTTAGCCATTATCTTCAATGAAGCCAGGATCTTGCTCTTGGTGACTTGTGTAAAGCCTTTGTATTCTATGTCTGAAAAGATACAGCTGAGTTGTTTTATTTATATCAATAATGTTCACACTATTCATGTGAGTAAAAATGCTTCTATTCATACATGTTTGCAGGCTCAAGCCCTGGGATTGCAAACTCCAGGGACTTTCTTTTATTTCTCTATAATATGCCATACAAACTGATGGCATTGTATTATCGTGCATTCTTTTTAAAGATATTAACTAGTAAGTGGTTTGGGTTAATTATTAAATATAGAACCATATAATAAGTATCTATAAAATATATTTGTATTACATAATGTGTTTACAGTCCAACTCTGGTCTGGGATTTAAAAAAAAAATCCCTGTGCATTCTAGTACATATTAATTCATACTGTGTCACATTAGATTTTAAAATACACATATTTGGTGATTTGTTCTCTCCTTGTATGTCTTGTTTATTCAGGAGCTAAGGTTTAAAGAACCCTAGTAATTATGGAGGGAATGAAGCAGTTTCTGTCTGCCCTGAGTGCCAACTACTAAAGCATCATAGTGTGATTAGGCAGACAACCGTTTGTCTGGAACAATGTGTAAAGGTGTAACTGAAAAGATCCTTTCATCTTTGTATGGCTAAAAGAGTGAGACCTTTCTTTCTACTGTGACCTGGCTGCCATCATTCCTGCATTTGCCGCGGGGGAAGGGCCTGAGAGCCATTGAATCAAACCATAAAACCTGTTATGATGGAAACTACTTCAGGCCAGTGCACCCCTAGTTCCAGCATCTATGATCTCGAGTCCAGAGTACAAGTAGCAATAACTCTGAATGCATGTTAATGCAGGGCATGATACAGAGAGCTGTGATGGAGAAAATCCTGCTCTGATTTACTTGGAATCCAGAGGCATTGCTTTATGGTATGTTTCTGGATGGAGTTGACAATGCTGGTTTTTAATGTAAAAAGCTCTTTAAGTGGTTGGGTCCCTATTATCAGATGCAGCTGAGATTAGCAGAAATGCAAGACCTGGAGTTTGCTCCATTATAAGCAAAGGGGAAGTAAAATGTTTGAAAGTGATTCCTATCAGTGCTTTTTGATTGTGGATTGGTCTTCCCTTCATGGTTTCTCAGAGCTTGGATATGTTAAGCTTCTGCATTGCAAAGTCCATCTTTTCTCAGTCATTTAGGACCAGTTCAGTCATTCAGTCAGACCAGTTCAGTCGTTTAGGACCAGTTCAGCAAAACACTTAAACATATGCTGAACTTGGACTCTATGGGAGATTGGAAATGAAAAGATGATCTGCTGGGAATCTCTCATAAGGTTGTGTAAAAGGTCTCCCTCCCACACTTTTTGGTAAAATCTATACATTGGAATTTGTAGTTAGAAATATGAATCAAAACCACGTATTGATACACTTTAGGGTTTTTTCATCATATGTTTTACATTTTCAGAGCTGACCCAACCTGGGGATATATGTTAGATAAACTGAGAAAATAAATATGTGTGTGCGTATTCAATATGCTGTATACCACTTGGACAAAATATCAAAGTGAAAAATATGCTCTCTGTTGTTTACAGCTGAACTCTCAGGTTTGCTCTTTATAGGAGACGCAATTCTACAGGTATGTAAAACTGTTCAAGTTTTTTTTTAAAAAAACTCCTGAAAAATAAACTACAATCTGTATTTATGATGTAAAGTGTCAATCTTATCTTTCTTTCCCCTTAACAGATTAATGGAATTAATGTAAGAAAATGCAGGCATGAAGAAGTGGTGAGCTTGTATTCATTTTCTTAATCATTGGGATTGTAATGTACATTGGCATTTAGTGCACCACCATTGCATTGTTCATCATTACTCTTTCTAAGCAGATATGACCATGCCTTCTAGGTTGCCAGCCTTTAATACAATTTCTTCTCCGTAGATTTTCTTTACTGCCCTTAAATCAGTCCTTCTAGAGTAGAGCTGGGTACTTTACCACCAGTAGTGTGTATGTACTTATTCCAAGTTTGCTCTGTCTGCCCCATCTCTATTAAATTTCAGCAGTACTGTTGCTTTCTAGCTAACAGAGATCACTTTAGTTGAAAAGTTTTGCCAATCACTGCAGATTGGTGGGAAATATTCCAAGGAAGATCATCTGTTTTACATATCAGCTTTCAAATAAGCTGTCCTTCAATTAAATCAATTGCTTTTGGTGAAAAACAGGATATTAAGGAGACCCCTTTATAAATAGTCATGGTGTATTTGAGAGATCTACAATATTCTCTCTCAGATCAAGACTACTTTATAAAGTCTCTTGTTCTCTGGCTCCTAAGCTATTTGAAAGTGGAGGTCAACAGGGACTGGCAAATTTGGCTCCTCTAAGTCCTTTTAGATATGGGTAACTCTGTCCTGAAAGGAGAGAGAAATATCCAGGAATGAAAAAAGATTACAAAAGAGTGTCCTTAAATTCCATGTAGATCCAGGGAATTTAAAGCCAGTTTACAATGTTGTGTAATAATGATATGTACAGAAGTTTAATCTGTATTTAGTCACAAATACAAAGATCTGTGTTCACTTATCAGCTTGTTACATTTCAAAACTATGACATGGTGTTGTATGGTATGCTGTTGAAGATTTGCCATTCAAATGCAGACAGCATGCTAACAGACAAACTGAGTTGTGACAGAACAGATTAGTGCAGTATGACGGTTTAAACCATTCTACTAACGGCACTTCTTAAGAGTGCAGATTCACTTTTGGATTTGTTCTTGAGATTTGCATTAGAAAGGATTCACCAACCTTCAGCATGGAGCTTCCTCTAAGAAAGGCTTAATCATAACAGCTTGGTGTACACAAGCCCTACTTAATTACTCTATTTGCAATCTTTGGCCTTCCAATAATGATCATAGTTTCATCTTTTCATAAGCCTTACTGTAGTGATCATTTAAATGTAATGTGGTAAATCCCTCAGTGGGACTTAAAGAATGGAAAACCAGGGACTAGCAAAGATGAACAGTCACACATCCAAACACAAAGAAACATTCAAAACTGTGCTGATGTGCTGCCAGTCATTATTTCTGTTCTGAGACTGTGATCGAGTTAGAACTGTAGCTTAAGAAACAGCGATGGTGCGTTGGCAGGATATAAAATGCAAGTTAAGTTGTGTTGGCTTCTGTTAACCTAATTACATTAAACCAGGTTGCTCTTTATCTTTTTTAAGAAGTAAAACTGTATATTTGGCTTTCACAGTATTTCTTTCTTGGAAAGTGTGTAAATATAGCTTGAAAACAAATAACTGACATCTGAGTATTTCCAATAGTGTTAAGACATTATCTTGTATGTCTGTTTTCAAACTTTTTATTATCTTGGTAGCACATACAAATGAAAGAACCATGAAATCGTCTTCTATTGAAATAATCATATCCATAAGAAAGAAGATACCCAGACTCAGGTCCCATTGACACCCTAGACTATGCAGGAGCAATATGATAGATGTTAGTGGAAAAAACTGGATCCATGCCTTCCTAGACTTTATCAAATGCATCTAATATGGTGGTCTCTTTGGCTTCAGTGTACTGAAATAGTATGTTTGAAACAAAATGTAACCACTGGCTGGTACTTACGGTAGCTGTGGAGAGCTTCCTCAGCGTTATAAGTCTGGTTTTATTATTACTGTACTGGCATGCATTTAGGGACAACCATGAGCAACAGACAGTGGCTGAGCTGTACCGCCTCAGGAGGCATTTTGTCTCAAATGCTTCGTGGAGGCAAAATTGCTCCCACGTTCCTCTCTTGCAATGGGGAAGGAGGTGCTACAGGTCTTTGCAGACTGCAACATGTGCCTTACTTGTATCTTGTCAGCAATGCTGGCTGGAGAATAGAGGGCGTGGAGCCATTGCTCTACCCACTCCCTACCCACTTGCTCATGAGGAAAATTAATAATGGAACCCGAATCACTGTTATACCCCTTCACGCCCAGGCAAGGCCCATACATGGGGGGGAAAAGGATACACTTTACTGAGGCCTGGAGGCCCTGGGGAGCCTGGCCCAGGCTGCAGCCCACATGAGCATGTGTGTGGGAAGGGGCCTGTGTTACAAGTTTGTACTGAGCCTGAAAAAATTATGCTTGGGCCCTGAACCCAGTCATGGCAAAAGATATAATCTGAGTAGGTCTAAAGCATACAAGTTTGGTGGAGTTGGGGCCTTACTGCTCTCTAATTGACAGTGCAGGAGTATAAGACCTAGCCACAATCTAATTATATGACAATATGCCAGTCTTGATTTGTATGTCTTAGTATCCTGTAAAATACTATTTGTATTAAACCAATATGATGATGATTTTGTGATGCTTCCAAAGTGAAGTCAAGCTTGAAAGATTCATTTATGTGTAAGTGACAACAAACAACATTCTGTACATTTTTTTAATGTCATTTCTCCTTTCCTTTGTTTATTCATGAAAAGATTCAGGTCTACCCAATCTTTTTGCAGCACGGAGATATATTTTAAACAAGGGTCGCGTCTACATAGTTCGGCAATGAATAAGTCTGTGAAATAATCAGCACGGCATATTGTGTTACAACAATGATAAATTGTCCCTGGAATGTTGCTGTGCTTTACTGACAACTGTACAAGGCAAATAAAAAATAAGATTTTACATCAAAATTATTATTAAAAGTTTAACCAAGTTAGTGCTGCCTTATATAGTAAGTAAAAATCTATTCATACAATCTTAATAAATTTAGCTGGTTTCACAGCCTTGGAGACTGAGGTTATCTGTTGAGCAACAGAACTGGTACAGCATGAAGTGGTGCAAAGTTCATGACGCTCCACCAGTGTGCTGTAGCCCAAGACTGGAGGGATCAACAGGAGAGGGAAGAGGTAGGACTCTACAGTGGTTAGACCCCTAGCCTATGACTTGGTAGATCTGGGTTCAATTCCCTGATCTGCCACACGCTTGCTGTCTGACCTTGGGCATGTCAATTAGGCCCAGATTTTGGATGGTATTTAGGTATTGTAGAACTTGGCATTGCAATGCCTAACTGACTCAATCTCTGTTAAAAACGAGATTTGGGCTGCTAAATTAGTTAGGCGTCACACTGCTGAGTGTTGCAATGCTTAAGCACCTTTAAAAAAACCTGGGCCTAAGTCTCTGTGTGCCATCTGTAAAATGAAGAGAATAGCTCTTCCTTACTTCCTGGGGGTGCTGTGATGGGTTCAAGTGTGGTGGCAATGGGGGACATATTGATACCTAAGATAGATAGTGTGAAAGGATGATTCAGTCTTAATGATTTGTGGGGGTAATATATATCCCATTGTGGAGAGTAATTATGCACCACTTAAGCCAAAGGCCTTTGTTTTAAGTAGTGCATAGAGCCTTTGACATGTCTTCTGCTCTGTGATGAATACACCCTTAGGAGTCTGCTCCTGCTCCCATTGGTCCATATCAGCCTGGGAGGAGACTCATGGAAAGGAAATATGTATGCAGAACCCCTCACAAAGATCCCCCATGTCATCCCTTCAGTTTGCCTCCACAACTGCAGTAGCACTTGGTACAATATAGGGCTTTCTAAGGTCACAGTGATCTTTCTACCCCTGACCTCCCTATTACTCCTTTTCCTTCCCACTCCCATACCAATTTGCCAAGTCTGTACCTTTTCAGGGCTGCAATTAGGGGTCATCAACATTGGCAGCCATCTAGGGTGCTCTGACACACACTCAGGATGCCCAGAACCAGATGCCATTGTGTAACTCCTCTGCCTCAGCAAGGGAGAGCTTTGCTGGACCTTAAACTGTGTGTCAGGTGCTTCCCACGTCAGTATGTCCAGCTCACCAGCAAACTCGTCAGCTCTGCCTGTTTAAACTTTGCCTTCCAGGTAACATTCAGTGAACCCCAGTTTCATACTTCCCTAGAGACTCTCACAAATTAAGTCCACTGTATCCAAAGAGACAGTACACACACACTAGCCTATTAGCCCAGCTGAGAACACATTCTTTACCTTAATACACAGTGCTGAGATGGTTTGTGTTGTAACATTGTTTCATTCATAATTAAAGTGACCCAACTCCATTTTAGATTAATAGGATAATTAAAAGTGGCCTGACTCCATTTTGAATTAATAGGAATGTAGGCTCATTGGACTGAAGTATAAAATGCTGGCTGCTTTGTGTCAACCCCCAGCCGGCCACGTATTGTAACAGAATCGCTGTGAAACTTACCAGCGCCGGGAGGAGCCAGCAGGCGCTAAGTACTGAAGGGAATGTAATCAGTATGTAGCTTTTGGTAACCCTGTTACAAAGTTTCATTAAAATAATATCCATCTCTGTGAAACTTCGCTTGAACAGTATCTATTCATGTATCACAACAAAAACTCTGTGACTGGAAACTCAGTAAAACAGTATCCATTCATGTATTACAGCAAACTCCCTGTGAAACTTACGAGCCCCAAGAAAAACCACAAGGAGCGTTAAGTACTGAAGGCAATACAATCAATATGTAGCCTGTGGGTCTTGATAAACCTGTTACTTGAAACTCAGTAAATTTCAGTTAAATAGCACCCATTCATGTATTATAACAAAATCTCTGTGACTCGAAACCCAGAAAACTGCATTTGAATAGTGTTTAGATATGTAATGCAATGGGTGATTCTTTGTCAGCAGCAAACAACAGCTGGACAATTTAGAAGAATAAAATCTGGTTTCACTCTGTCAGTTTCGCTGTTTTGGGGTGCAGTCCCCAATTACCTCATGGCTCTTGGAAAACTTTGTAATTGGCTAAAAGTGTGAGCATATTGTTGTGAGGAAGAGGATAAAGGTGATCAAAAAACAGGAAGTAAACCAGAGATGTCCCGTATCTTTGGAAGGGCACCAGAATAGCCCTACGTGCAGGCTTTGATCTACCTACCGTCTCTCTCCAGCTTGCCGCTCAAAACCTAAGTATAGAGCATGTGGCTGCGAAACCTGAGTGCAACATTGTATCCCACTCAGATGCAAACCCGGGGACCCTACTAGAAAACTTGAAGTGCTGTTTTTACTGCTGACAAACCTCACCATTGCAGTGTAAGTATAATAGCATAAGTATAACCCTTTAGTATAAGCTAGCTTTGTAAGTATAATTGTGTAATTGTAACTGTGATTGTGTTTTATATAGTTAAGTTGCTGTATCTTTTAAATTGTAATTGTTAGTGTATAGATTGTTGTTAGTAAAACAAAGTTGTATCCAAAGCAACCCTTGTCACTCTTTATTTGAGGGATCCATATTAATCGAACCTGACAGCAAGCTGGTTCTTGTTGTCACCTCAGTTTGCACTAAAAATAAGCATAAGTTTATTAATAAAGAATAGAGATTTAAGAGATACTAAGCAGAGATAATAGAAACAGAAATGATGACATATAACAAAATAAAACAAGCTTTCTAATGTCTAAATTTAACAGATTATAATTCTTGTCTCAGGCAATTTCTCACCTACAGTCAGTTCTCAGAATCCTCAACCCATATAGTTGAGGGCTCCACCTTTCACAGATTCCAAGTGTGCAGGTTCCATTTGTCCCTTAAGTGATGGATAACTAAGGGGGTCTCTTCCCTCCTTATTCTAGTCCAGTAAACCATTGAAATGTACACGTTTGAGGTGTATCCCTAGATAATTTTTTTTTCTCCCCGGCTGTTTGTGATCCAGGAAGAAAATGCCATCCTGTCTTCCTCATCCTCCTCTCAATTTGCTTTTCCTATGGGCTGAGAGCTTGTCTACACTTAAAACACCATAGCCATGCTGCTGCGCCACAGTAGTGCTGCAATGTAGATGTTATCTATGCCAACAGGATGGATTTCCCTGTCAGTGTAGTTAATCCACCTCCCCGAGAGGTAGTAACTAGGTCAGCAGAAGAATTCTTCCATCAACCTAGCACTATCTACACAATGTCATAGGTCGGCTTAACTACCTTACTCAGGGCTGTGGATTTTTCCATATCCCTGAATGACATAGTTAAACTGACCTAATTTTCTAGTGTAGACCAGACCTCAATGCAAATGAACTTCCATTGTCTCTGGCATCACCTTGCTCAATTTACAATGAAGACTCATGCAACCAGGCAGAAAAAATGTCATTTGTCTATGGCAAACTTGTTTATCAACTGCTTCCACCATGTATTTTAAGAACATATTACCAGCATACATACATAACTCTTCATACACAACCCATACAGATACCACACAATCGTACTGATGGCCAACAGGTCACAAGTTTTTATACAAACAAGTTATTGTTTGGCTCAATCTTCTGACAGCAACGTGCTGTGTGTGCCAGCTTGTATAAAGGGACTGTTGGGGTTGCAGGTGCCTAACTTTCAGAGGTAGCTCCTGGCTAGTTGGCTCCTTCCTCCAGTGCACATGTCCTCACCATACCACACCACTGGGGCAACAGCAGCCCAGACTGGCAGCCACAAATGGAGTTCTGATTCCTCCATCCAAGACAGCTGCAGACAGGTTTCCCTTGAGAGTACTGCAAATGTAGCGGTGGCAGCCAGAACTGTTAACAGCCATCCCAGCATGACTCAAGCCTGGCCCAATCACCCTATTCCCACAAGCCAGGATAGATTTGGGGAAGGGGTGGCCTTGTGTTCTGCTCGTCTCCTGGAACCATCAGGTGGTAGGGACAAAATGGTCCTGAAGTGGCTAGTGTCAGCTATGCCCCATACTGTGCAGAGGTTCCTCTGCTGGACCTGCTTTGCAGGAGGTGGGTTGGGATCACAGTGTCATGGAGCTAGTTAAACCCTTTTCATGTGGAAGGAGGAATCTAGATGGGATAATAAGGGTCATTAAAGTAAATAGCAAGACTCCTCTTGACTTCAGTGACAAGATTGGGCTCTTAATCTGTGTTGACACTGTGAACAAAGGGTTCTAATTAGTGCCCACAGTGAGGGCTGTTTCTGTGATGTGGCTACATTGGAAATGAATTAAGGCAATACTTTTTATGTTTCTATCACCATAATGCTACTGAGCCCCAGTCATGGATCAGGACCCCATTGTGCGAGGAGCTATGCTCACACCGAACAAAAAGTAGAGCTTACTGTATATTAGATGATGTGTGCTTTGCTTTGACTTTCTAAGAGTCAGATCCTGATTGTCTCTGAGCATCTGGCAAGTTTCATCAACGTTAATAGGCATTTCCAGGTGTTTATCTCCTCTAGGGATTTGACCATAATTTAGGAGTTTATTTCCCTAGGAGAGACAAACGGCTTATTGTTCCTCCTCACATACTTGATTCACTATCACATGTTACAGCTGGAACTGGCTTGTATTGAAATACAACCAACATCCTTCAAAGTCTCATCTACAGATGAGCAAGTGGGCAGAATTTTATTTCAGAAACTGTTTTTCATTTTGCCTTATGTGCAGATTCCACGGTGAATTTTGGGTATATCAGAATCTGAAATATATATATGAACTGAAATTATTAGTAAATGCTAAAGGCTTGTCTACACAGCGAGCTAGTGCATGGCAAGGCAGGGTATGAATCTACAGCACACCAGTTTGCCATGCACAAACTTGCTGTGTGGATACTGCTACAACACAGTGGAAATCGTGAGCTGCTTGTAATAGTAACCATGCAGGCTGGCGCACTTAGTGTGCACCAAGTGAGGTTGTAACTCTATCTCCCCATGCAGGCAAGCCCTAAAATAAGTTATACAACTGTTTAAGTGATGCTAGTTTTTATTTGCAGATAGCTATCTGAATCCCAAAATGACCTAATTAAATCATGATCTGAAATTTCTATCTGATTTTTAGTCACCTCTAGACTTATTTGGTGACTCCCTGTAGTACAGTACCATAAAGATTGGCATTTATGAAGTGAAAGTTTTGGGGGGGGAATTGCTTCATATCTTTAGTTGATCCCTGACCAGAAAACCTTTGTGTGAACACTAAAGTGATTGTCAAACCAGATTTGATCCGAACAGAATCCATAAAAGAGAAAGTGCAAATGCTCAGTGTAGCAGATGTACTTAAGGATAAGTGACAGCTACATAAAATTATTTTCTTTAGGATGTTGCTTTTGGAAGCCTGTTATAGTGAGATGAAATCTCTGCTTAATATGCCAAGAAGGCTAACAAACACCCCTATAATATAGTATACCACACTAGGAGAGTTTTCTCGTTTTTTTCCACAGTGAAACGTGCTTTATTTTTGGTATTCATGTAATGTGTTGGGAAGGAAAAGTTCGATTCCTACCCAGAATAAGGAGAGTTCTGTGTAACTGCTAGGGTAAAGGAGGAGATGTGCTGCAATTAGTACTGTAGTTTGATATGCTTTTTTGTAATCTAGGGATTACAGTAATGATTGCTGGAGACATTTCAATAATACATAGATAATTACTTGTATGGTCAGATTTTTGAAAAAGAGATGGTCAGCATCTACTTGTCGAAAAGCAAAACACAACACATGCATGCACCTACATGTATGCATGCAACTCTGTACACATGGATACTTTGCATACACAATTAACTATTTGCACATTGATCTGTAGTCGTGTGAATAGGTTGTGTATGTGCATTTCTTTTTACACTTGGCCCTCATCCTCTGTACTATCTCTGTTAAAAATGCAGCTAGAAAATCCTACTAAACTGAGGTGACCAGTATGGAAAAACACATCTTCTTAGAAAATGACCCCTTTCCCTTCTCACCACTGCCACTCATATGCATTTGTGATAGTGTTTGTTGTTATCCTTTTCTGTTGTTCAATGCTGGAGTACAGTCAGTGTCATTACACTACTAGCACAAATGGGATATAGGGGATCCATAGCATGTATCATGAACCTGGTGTGTAATGTATGTGACAATTAAAATGTTGCTATATTAACTTTTTTTAATTGTCATTCTGCACACCTCATGGTTCCCCAAGACATCTAAATGTCTTGAATCAAAAGAAAACATAACGCAAGAGGTGAGGGCAAGGACCTAGGATTGAAACCTCCAGAGTCCTAATACTGCATGCCACTTGACTCTCCCACTGTATTACTTTGAACTAGCCATTCCCCTCTGTGTCTGTTTTCCACATGCAAAATAGGAGTAACATTTCCTTACCTCATGAGGAGTTATGATCCATAATTAAAGTCTGTAAAGAGCTTAGAGACTGGATAAAATTGCAAGTTATTATTCAAGGAAGAGATTTGGAAGGTGGTAGGAAAATTCAGAGTGCTTGTACATCTAATGCAAGTCCAAGTCCAGACACGTGAGCTTCTGCTGCCATCGTGTCAAGTAATGCATGAATTAAAGATGGAGTCCCCCATGTCAGTGGCGATGTTTTGACTTCACAGTCTGTAATCATTTCAAAATTGCAAGGCAATTGTTGTCTGTTGTTAGAATCATTCTTATTTTGTATGCTTTTGGTTACAAATTGGCAAATACAGTTTTTTGAAACTAAGTCCATAGGATGAAAGTTCTTATTTGCTTTTTTTGTTTTTAAATATGGTGAGTTAGTGTATGCTGTTCAAACATATAAAACATATAATTATTCTTCTGTCTCTGTAACCTCTTTCCACAACCGTTATTTGGAGAACAAATATCATATAGTTGTAAAAGGCACAGGACTGAGAATTAAGAGATTTGGATTCCATTCCCATCTTTGATCGGTAGAGTGTGTGTCCTTGGCCATATCACATATCCTTTCTCTCTATATTTCATTGTCTGCAAAGTGGAGATAATACCCACTTCACAGGACTGTTGTGAGCTTCATTCAGTTTTCTTTTTAATGTGTTTTGAGAGCATCTAATGGAAAAGGTCTCTGTGAATCACCTGTTATATTAAGGTGTTACATGGCAGTGATGATGGCAACACTTCACGTATACAGTAGCATTCTTTCACTGTTACAGTGTTGATCTCTATGCTATATTGCATAATTTATATCATGTAATTATATATTACCCTTTCCCCTGGTTTGATTAAATTAGACATGTATTCTAAGACCTCTTGTATGGTGGTATCCTGAGCCCAGAACATTAATAACTCATAAATTTATAATTGAAAATCAATGTATTCTAAATTATTATACCACAAAAGATTATTATTCATGAGTAGCCACCCCCCCCCACCCCCCCCACCCCCACCAGCTCTTCTTCTCTAAGCTGACACCACCTCGTTTTATTGATACCACCAATATATTTACACTGTATTTAATGCATGGAATTAGAAATTAAGTATAATCTGTTAAATGTTCCAGTAATTATATGAAATGAGTGTACATTGACTGGCAAAGATACAAACAAACTGTACAAAATAACTAGTCATATAATTCTATGTTGTATACATAGGATTTTTAGGTAGTCGTTCATGTTGGGATCATTGATTCTGCAGATGTAATCTTGTGCGTATATGTGTCTTTGACACTTTTTTTTAATCCAAATTTATCTGTGGTGTGTAAATTGTATTTTTAACTGAATTTGTGCCTGTCTCAGATAAAGTCTGATATTAATAAAATGTATTACTCAATATTACATGTTTCCATAATTTATATTTCTTTTATTTCATCCCCCCGCTTCAAAATATGTGTAGTTACACAAGAGTTATGTAATTGAATATCCATCTTTTTCCACCACTTGGCAGTCCAGTGAACAACCTCTAATATTAGAAACTTCACCATGAATGGGATTGAGTGAAACAGCAGCAATGAGACATAGTTTGCTAATAAGATTGATTGTTTCTTCATTGATTAGTTTGGAAAATATATTTGCAGTTAATGCTCATGAAAGTGAGGATCAGAGAGCAGTAGCTAGAATGAAGCCTGATGTGAGCAGGTAGCATATCATAATATTCAAAAAGTTTTATCATTGCCCGCCTGCCCCATTTTGAGGTAAAACTTCATTACTGTTCCAATTCTGAACTTCTGTTGAGTAGACTGATTGATTGGTTTTGTAGCATAGACTGCTTTGTCTGCACTACAGGTGTAGACCGCTTTGCTTGTGACCTGATTTATATTGATATATTGTTTTACCCTACAGTTTCCTTTTGTTCCCCTGAGAAATCAACATGAGTAGGTTTTCAGAACATTTTTGGAAGCTCTCATGTTTTAAAATACATTCCAAATACAGAGCTGTATTGATTTGTCTTTGGTGTAGGAAGTCCATCTTTATTTGCTTTGTAAAATGCTATGCATAACTGTAACACCATACAAGTAATAAAAATAAGAATATACATAAAGCGCACCAAGCTTCGATTAGCCGAAATCTGTGAATGTGTGGCTTATCTTTGAAAATACGGAGCTACCTCTGTTCTTTAACTGAAATAAATAGACCATAATGACCCAGTGGAACTGGGCACACAAATGCAAGCAAGCATTGTCAATGTTTCTCTTCACTGGAGGTGATTCCAAAGAACAGCAAATAAAGGTATAAAGCATTTCGCGGACTGAAAACAAAACAGATGTGGGAAGGGGAAAAGATGTTTTAATCATCCCCTGGAAACCATCCCTAAGTGAAGCAATTTATGTGTACACTGGTCACCAGCAAAAAGTCAACATTTACAAATACTCACCCCACAGCAGTGTGAGAGCTACAGCTACTGTTATTCCTCTAAGACATGAGTGAACTGTGTGGCATACGGACTTTTGCATGGTCGTTGTTAGTAAATGGGAAGTTGTTTTGGCCTCAATACATTCAGAAGTGCAGGGAGGGGTGCTTAGTGTTTGTCTAACACCTGAAGTTCTTTAGGTCTTTTTTTTTCCCCCCTCTACAATGGGTCTTTGTCTTTTGACAGTTTGTTCGGTGAAGGAGGAAGAGGAAAGGAGAATGGACCTTATGTATTTTTCAATAATATCCAGTGTTGGACTGTTCCAGACAGATACTTGGAGGTTTCCAGAAGGCCCACCCCATACTTCTCAACCACTAGTATGGTATAGTATGGTACCGGGGGAACTGGTATCTGTATGTCAACACTGGGCCCTTAGTACCTATTTTCCAGGTTTGTATCCTTCTCCCAGTCTATCCCTGATAGCACTGGTGTTTCTTTCTTTATACAAATTTAAAAGCTAGCACTTGCTGTTCTACATGAGGTATTTGTTTCTCAAGGAAGGGCCCAGTGAAAGTGGACACAGCAGTAAAAGATTCCTTTATAATAGGACAAATATCAGTAGAAAAAATGGTAGTACAAACAGGATACTCCTCTCATTTAACATTTGCTGATGATGCAGGGTCTGTAGAACTTTTAGTATACAGTCCTGCAGCAGTTGCTGTGACCATCATCTTTTCAAATTGTTATCGGTTTTCTGTGATAAATATTTGAGACTAATAGCCTATGGAAATAGGCAGGAGAGAGAAGATTTCAATGATAAAATACTACCATCAAGACAATGATACATGTCATTTAGTAAATTGCAGTTTTATATTACTTTATATGCCCCTGCTGAGTCAACAAAAACATGGATATAGAAGACTACAACAGTCCTCATCAGATAGACAACAGAAAACGAATACCTAGATGATGATTTCCATAAATGACAGCAGGTTGGTGTGTGTCAGAAAACATTATGGACACTTTTGGAATCATTACAATATGTTGTTCTGAAATAAACTCCTTTTCCATGACTACAAGCTTCTACAAACATGTTGAGGAAAACCACCACCACATCTCCCTTACATACTCAAGTTCTCTAAGCAAGTTCTTGTAGAAATATTTACATAAATAAAAATCTAATATAAAATTTCTCTTGTTCAGATTCACTGAATGTATTACAAACCCTATTATATTGCTTCTGCATTATCACTATCGGAGAGTTATTATAGAATAAAACACACATACAGTACCTTTCATCCTGAAGCATCCCAAAATTTTAAAAACTACATGCAGCATCACTTCATCCCTCACTGAATACAGGCATCTCTGAGGTAAAATGGATCAACAATTTAACAGTCCACAGCAGCATAATAAAAAATTTAGGACAGGGAGATAATACCTTTTTCCAAATGAAATGGGATGGAAGGAATAGGCTTTAGAGTTTGCCCTTGATAATGTGGGAAAATTCTACTTTTACAAATACTATGGACATTAATGACCCTGCAGTCAAGATTTTGGGTTTACATCTCATCCAAAATATGACACTTTCAATAATATAATTCACCTTGGAGCCATGCATTGGTTCTATAGTGACGCAAAAGAATGTCTGCTTCTTGAATTGCCACCAGCAATTGCCTAGTATCTAGATGTTCCTTAGAGCTCTCCAATGAAGTAGTACTCAGCATGACATTGCTTAGCTTGTGAGATCTCACAAAGTTTGACAATGCAAGCTGATCTAGCATCCCAAAATTACTCAGGTTTGAAACGTCGGAATTTTGCAATGGTCAGTTTTGTAATTGGTGAATTAATTTGTTGAAAATTTCAACACACCTGCCCGGAATCAACGCAGCAGCACTTTAAATATCATGTCCGGTTTTACTTTTGTTGTTGGTGTTACAGGTTTTAATTAAGAGGGGAAAAAACCTCTCATGTATTGCTGTCTATAAATTATGACTTGTAATAAATTATAGCCCCAAATGATAATTAACTGTTGGCAAAAATGAATTTCTCGGAGTTTCTTGCCTAATTAGGAACTGAAGAGCAAATAAAATAAGAGCTGCAAAGGAATAAAGTTACATATGAATGATACCAAACACAACTTTAGATCAACTTTATGCTAAACTTATGAAAATCCTGAAAATCATCTCCTACAGGCAAATTAAATCTGAAATTCATATTTTCATTGAGTGAACTACAACCTAATATTTGCACTCTTATGGAGTTATTTATTAATCCACAAATCTAAAATCTCTACTCTACCCAAAAATGTCTATAGATTCTTTGCAAGTATTGAATATCTGAGTGCATCCAACTCTGCTATAAATATGAGCCCTAAAATATGGAAGCTAATGAAAATGATCCAAAACTTGTTAGATCATACTGTTCATTTTATTTTCACACTGTTGGAGGCTAACTATATTAGGGTTCGATTCAGCAAAGCAGTTAAATATGGGCTTAAAGTTATGCATGTGAAGTAATTTGCTGAATTGAGGCCTTTTAGTACTTTGAACATTTTGTTCTTTTTACATATTTGCAATCTATTTCAAATAGATACAGTACAATTATTCATCTATGTCTGAAAGGCTGTCATTATACAGAGAGGCAGAAAAGAGTTTTTATATGGTTTTCAGGAGACAATATAGTTATTTTGTCATTGACTACATCTACTGCAAAACTAAAATACCTTTTTCAACAGAGATTAAAGCCTGGGCAGCCTAGATAAGTGGAGGTAGCTCCAAGTATTGATCTAAAGCATTACTTCAAACACAAGATTGTCAAAGGATTGTGCTTTGTGTCAGGGTGAAGTTCTGATAACATTCAGAGTTGAGCAAATAGTAAAAGACTTCTCCATATATTTTTATTCAAATTTGAAAATGGATTTTGATTTCAACCTCTTTAATGATCTTTTCCATGAATATCTATGTGCTCATGCTTAATCAGTGCACTCTCTCATAAAAAGTAAATAATAAGCTCAGATTTCCCAAAAGCAATTTTCAAATTGCAAACTTTACATTTAAATATTCAATATGCTCTATATGTGGCCTCAGTCCTACAATGGGGGTTTAGCAGAGGCAGATCCTTA
Source organism: Mesoclemmys tuberculata (assembly GCA_007922155.1). NCBI lineage: Eukaryota > Metazoa > Chordata > Testudines > Chelidae > Mesoclemmys > Mesoclemmys tuberculata. Next base: position 66,530,331 of record ML675601.1, read on the forward strand.
TATCTTCATGGATCCTTTTTAGCATCAGGGCCTTGGCTTAGTTCCACGAGTCATTCAGGCCACATTTGAAGGAAGTCCTCAAGCATGTTCTGAAGTTTGTTCTTATTCAAACAGCACTTAAGAGCATGTTAGTAATTCCAAGCTGCAATTAGGAACAGAAGTAATGCTGTGTAACTTATGTAAGAAACCAATATATGCACATTTTGAATATTCCTTACGGCCGCTTCAGAAATCATGTACAGAACAAAAAACTTAATAGATTTGTTGAATAATTTCAAATAGAACTCTAAGCCCAAAAGCCTGAACGTTAGCCCTGATCCAGCAAAGCATGCAATCGTACACATAATCAGAAGCATGTGAGTAGTCCTGTTGATTTTATGGAACTGCTCACAATTTTAAGTTAAATGGGTGATAAAGTACTTTGCTGAGTGAGGGTTAGCAAGCTCAGACCTTGCAAAATTGAGCCCATTTGGAATAAACTAGAATTTAGTCATCTTTTCATTAATAATTTGCAAAAAGAAAAAAAACAACAGCACAATATTTGATTTGATTTCCTCATTCTAACTCCCACAGGTTGTTTGGAGCACTTGCCCCATTAAAGATTTTAGTTCTAGATCAATGACTGCTGGTCATCCTTAGTCACTATTTGAAAATGTTTTATTTTATTTTTCCCATGGAACATTTTGACTTTTTGTTGAAAATCCAGCCACTCAAACATTTTTAGCTGAAAACTCAAAAATGATTGGTTTTCAGTATAATTTTTTTTCAGTTTGTCATTTAGTTGAAAACACACATTTTTGCTGGAAAAGAGTTCTGATGGTAAAATTTTCAGTCAGCTCTAGTCACTACCCATCTCTATCCTATTAGTTGGGTGCTACAAAAATCCTACAGGTAGATATGGTACTATTATTATGGAGATTATCTGAAGAGGTAACTGCACTATATTCATGATGAGCAGCAATACCACAATTTCCTTAACTAGCCTTACCTATGGGTTTATTCTTTTCTTTCTGCCGAGTCTCGTATGAGACCCTTTCTCTGACATAACACTTACATCTCCCTGATCATTTACCCACATTTCCTGGCTGATGGTTGCAAAAACAAAAGTTAAGAACTTTTATGGCTTTTGAAGAAGCATGCCATCACATTTTCTGCAATCTAAGCACTTTTCAGACTCTGCTCATAAAAGATTCTGACAGTATAATTAACATGGTCTCTCTTAATTTTCTCAGTCAATGTCAATTTTTCATCACCGGTCATATGATCGAGTAAGTTCCTAAATCATTTTTAGCTTTCACTCATTTTCTCCACTTTGTTTCAATCGCTTGCTTAATGAGATAATTGGGCCTAATGATACTTTCAACATTGACTATTTTACTTGGCAGCTAGAGGGTTTCAAGATCATCATTGTTATTGTTTTCCTTTTGGTTACAACTTTGTAATCAATAACATAGTTAACCGTGTAATAGGAAAATTCCTTTTGGTATGAATGTACATAAATCTGAAATTCATTGGATTTTGGACCTTTTCCTGGATTCAGGAAGTGTCTCAAGTTTTCTGTAAGTGGCCAAAATGAGTGCAGATCCTGCAGACCTTCTCAGCAGGTTTGTCACCTGCATTCACTGTCAAGAAAATTTGTATGATTGAGGTAAGATAGGTTCTCAAACTGTGGTCTGTGGATCACTGGCAATCTGCTGAACAGTTGCTGGTGGTCTACAAAGAGCTGACAAATCATGTGGTGCTAGCTTGTTGTTGCTAGCTAATTGTTTCCAGGGGCTAAACTGCATTAAAAGACAGCTAAAATACATAAATAAATTTACTATTCTACATAAGCAGTTGATGTAGTTGCCACAGGGATTTTATGCAGTTGTGAATGTGACGATAGGTGTCAGAGACAATCTGTGCATGAAAATATATTTTGGATTATGAAAATGTAGATAACTCCTGAATTAAAACAGTAGATTTAAGTGGTGGATCTTTTGAGGTGACAATCCTTAAGTGTGGGGTTTTTTTTATATAACTATCATTGAATGCTCAGAAGAAGCCATGTGCAAGGCCCAGGAAAGAGATCTAAACTTTCTCCAGATATTTCAACTTCTTTTGAATGTTCTTAACATGTCTGCATGAGGAAAAATCAACTTGTAGCACTTTCTGTTTAGCAATGTATTCAGTTGCCAATGTCTCTGATTGGTGGATAGAGTCACAGAATTACTTACGAACGGTACCAGAAATTGTGCCTAAAATGAGAAATCCCTCTTTGCAGGCCAGTGGAGGATAACCAGTTTATCATACTGTTGGTAAAAATTATGAATTTTCACTTTACTTTTAACAACACTATCCTACCTTTGGACTACAGCGCTCTGTATAATCAATATTGTCACTTTCTGTTTTAGTTTAGTTCAGATTAAAGGCTTAGTATCTCCCACAGTAGTATCTGGAGGGACATTATAGGAAATATTTAGCTGCCTTTTCCAAGCCTGTGTAAACTAAATTATATTCACCTGTTCCATCTTGTTAAGCACTTTTCTGGTGCAGTGCAAAATGTTGATCATTGTAGTGGAGGTGGTGTGGAACTTGTAAGAAGACCAGTGTAACTCAGAGGAACATCTCCTCTAGTTTCTTCAATTTCAGTAAAAGTTTTTAATCTGAAGCTATTCAGTAGATTAAGTAATTACACATCTTCCAAGGAAGCTTTGAACATAAGAATGGCCATACTGGATCAGACCAATGGTCCATCCAGCCCAGTGTGTTGTCCTCTGACTGTGGCCAATTCTAGATGCTTCAAAGGGAACGAACAGAATAGGACAACTAATAAGTGATCCATCCCCTGCTGTCAAATCCCATGAATTTATCTAATTCTTTTTTAATCCAGTTGTAGTTTTGGGCCTTCACAACATCCTCTATGAATTTCACAGGTTGATTTTGTGTTGTGAGAAGAAGTACTTTTGTTTGTTTTAAACTTGTGACCTATTAATTTAATCAGGTGGCCTCTGGTTCATGTGTTATATGAAGGGGTAAATAACACTTCTCTATTCACTTTGTCCACACCATTCATGATTTTATAGATCTCTATGATATACCCCTGTCCCTCACTTGTCTCTTTTCTAAGATGATAGTCCCAGTCTTTCTAATGTCTCTTCATATGGAAGCTATTCCATATCTTTAATCATTTTTGTTGCCCTTCTCTGTACCTTTTCCATTTCTAATATATCTTTTTGAGAAGGGGCAACAAGAACTGCATGTAGTATTCAAGGCGTGGGTGTACCATGAATTTATATAGTGGCTTTATGAAATTTTCTGTTTAATTATCTACAGTAGAGTTACAAATACCTCGGAAATGGAGGTTATTTATAATTCTAAAATGTTCATAATTCTGAACAAAATGTTATGGTTGTTCTTTTAAAAGTTTAAGCTGACTTAATAGAGCTTTAAAACTTTTCTACGCAGAAGAAAAATAGTGCTTTTAATCACGTTAATTTAAATAAAACAAGCTCAGAAACAGTTTCCTTACCTGGTCAAATCTTTTTAAATCTTTCCCTTAATTTTTTTAGTAGTTTACATTTAACACAGTACAGTACTGTATTTGCATTTTTTTTGTCACTGCTGCCACCACCTGATTGCGTATTTCTGGTTCCTCAGTTCGTAACTCTGGTTTTCATAACTCTGGGTTCTACAGTATCCCTTTCCTAATGGTTTCTGACATTCTGTTAGCTTTTTTGACTATTGCTGCACATTGAGCAGATGTTTTTAGAGAACTATATATGATGACTTGATGATCTCTTCCTGAGTGGTAATAACTAATTTAGACCCCATCATTTTGTATGTATAGTGGGAATTATGTTTTCCAATGTGTATTAATTTGTATTTATCAACATTGGATTTCATCTACCATTTTGTAGCCCAGTCAGCCAGTTTGGTGAGATCCCTCTGTAACCCTTCACAGTCTGCTTTGGACTTAACCATCTTGAGCAATTCTGTATTGTCTGCAAACTTTCCTACCTCACTGTTTACCCCATTTTCCAGATCACTTATGAATACGTTGAACAGCGCTGGTGCAGTACAGATTACTGGGGGGCACTGCTATTTATTTTTCACCATTCTGAAAACTGCCCGTTTATTACTACTATTTGTTTCCTATATTTTAACTAGCTACTGATCAGGAGACCTCCTTCTCTCTTCTCCCATCACTTCTTATTTTGCATAATAACCTTTGGTGATGGACTTTGTCAAAGATTTTCTGAAAATTCAAGTAACCTATCTCTACCGGATCACCATTGCCCACATATTTGTTCCCCTCAAAGAATTTTAGTAGATTGGTGAGGCATGATTTCCCTTTACAAAAGCTGTGTTGACTGTTCCCCAAGAAATCTTGTTCATCTATGTGTCTAATAAATCTTTTCTTCACTATAGTTTCAATCAATTTGCCTGGTATTGAATTTAGGCTTAATGGCCTATAATTGCTAGGATTGCCTCTAGAGTCTCTTAAAAAAATTGGTGTCACATTAGCTGTCCTCTAGTCATTTGGAACAGAAGTTGATTTAAGTGATTGGTTATATACCATGGTTAGTAGTTCTGCAGTTTCATATTTGACTTCCTTCAGACCTCTTGAGTGAATACCAGCTGGTCCCAGTGACTATTTTATGTAATTTATTAAATTGTTCCAAAACCTCCCGCACTGACACCTCAGCCTGGGACAGTTCCTCAGATTTGTCACCTGGTCAATATTGGTCTCATCAGTTATTAGTCCTAAATGGAAGATATCTGGATTTGGATGTCTAGAAACCATGATATTCTGCATTTCATTTTGGTCCCACACATGGACCCCTTGTCAAATGCAGAATGTTGGGATTATCACTACATATTAATGTTAGAGTTCCTCTCCTGGGACACTATTTTTATGATGTAAGTATAGACTAGTGCTAGAAAGTTTATCTAGTATAATTACTAATTTAAATATTAAGGCTAGAACTTACATTATTGGATTTTTAAAAAATGGTCATAGCTGTTAAGACTGACAACTTTATTTTTTAAGAAGATGGTGGTAGTTCTTTTAACAATCTGACATCTGTAATAGACTCATAGACTCATAGGTCAAAAGGGACCAATATGATCATCTAGTCTGACCTCCTGCACAAGGCAGGCCACAAAACCCTACCCATACACATTTATAACAACCCCGAACCCATGACTGAGTTATTGAAATCCTCAAGTGAGATTTGAAGACCTCAAACTGCAGGGAATCCATCAGCAAGCGACCCATGCCCCACGCTGCGGAGGAAGGCGAAAAACCTCCGGGGCCTCTGCCAATCCGCCTTTGCATTGGAAAAAGAAATTCAAATATTCTGCACCAGTGGATTTCAGAATTTGCTACTTTCGCCAATTTTGGAGAATTTATGGTGAGAAAAATTTATAATAAGGACCTTGTTGTCTGATTTTCATAAACATTCTCAATATTTTTGAGTAACCTGCTGGATTCTTCTTAGTATCAAGTTTAGGACTGAATGGCTAGCAAGTTGCCAGTTATGACTGTTGTTCCCGTTTTTTGAGAGGAAGCTCAGTCTAATTGTTAAAGTGGGGAGTCAGTCTTGGAAGTCAGAGGATCCGAGTTGCATTCTTTGTTCTGTCAATATTGCAGTGTGATGTGGCAATCAGTTAGCCTCTGTGTCTTTTTTCCTTTTTGTACAATGATGTATAAAGACTTCCTGGTATCATTTTTAAGCCCAGGCCTGTTGGTAAAATTCTTAGCTACAGTACCTCGCAGGGGTACTGTGAGGCTTAATGGGTAACACTTACATATGCAGAGGGCCAGCACAAGGGTTATGTCACTGCTCAAATCAGGGCTAGAGGGGGACATAGGAATTGCCCTTGTCCAGGCTTTCTATACAAGTATGAGTTTTACCCTAATGTTTAGTGCTTTTAAATCCTTTGAAAGAAGTCTGTATGAAAGAAAAGTGTTTGTTTCTTCTGTGATTGTCGATAGTTAATGAGCAAAACAATTAGGACACATTAAATGTTTTTAAGGTTCTATTGTGGCACCACCACAGATTCTCTAAGTGGTGCAGGAGGTAGCAATGGAAGCAGATATGGAGTAGGAGAGGGTTTAAAAAAAAAAAAGGCAGATGCCATCCTAAAATTTTGTTCCATATTTGGCAGAGATTCAGCAATTGGGTACATTCTTGTTAATTTCTTAATTTTTTGTTAAAATTTTGGGTGCTGAAAATTCTTATAATCAAATTTTCATGAAACTCTGTGGAAATGGGAAAAGAATGTTCTGTTTTTGTAATGGTGACATCTATATTTGTCATAGGAGCAATGTGTAGAATCACCCTGTTCACTTCTTTTGAACAGTGAAATACATAGTCTTTACATGTCTAATCAGTGTTACTTCTGATAGTTAGACTTCCACCAGAATGTATAATATAAGATTTTTCATATGTAAGGAATACTAGTTAAAATATATTAGTCTCAGCACTGTAAATTATCCTTGTCCTGCATGTTGTGGTGGAGTGGGGCGCAAGGGGCCCAATCCCCCCACTGCAAGAGTGTGTCCCAGTCGAGAGATAAGAGACTAGACTACTATTTTTTGGTTAACCACTATTTATGTAACTTTTATTGAAGTATATAGAGTTATAAAAAAGAAAAAAAATAGTTAAATGAAAGATTCCTATTATTACAATTAAAAAAGCTTCAATTCTTATCAAATCCTACATACATCAACCCCTCATACACATGCCACATTCCCAACTCTACTTCCCTAAGACATTCCTTATTAAATCCTACATACATTAACCCCTCATACATAAGCCACATTCCCAAAACTTTGCTTCCTTAAAACATTCCAAAATCCTTCAAGTGCAAACACCAGCACCACCACAATCACAATCCCTCTTCCCGTGCCCAACACAGAGGAAAAACCTCAGTGCCAGTCGCAGCAGGGTAAAGCTCATACCAGACAGAGAAAGAGCACTATCTGTGGGCGAAAAGGATTATTCCAGCTTAACACACATTATTATATATGCACAGCCCAGGACAGCATGAACATCTTGCTTCTCCCCGTTGCTCCACAGACACCATGGGTCACGGCCCGGTGAGGCTAGCCATGGGCTGTTTGCGGCTAGGAGTTACAAGTGTCAGCTGGGGTGCCTGGTGGGGGATACAAATGGATTTCAGTTTGTTTTTAAACTGTGGGTTAGTTAGCTTGGAGCAGTGATAATACATACACACACAATCCCCCAAAACATTCCCCAATTTAAATCCCAAATTTAACCAGGTTATATTTACCACCTGTAGATGTTATCTCCAGAGTGACAGATAACAGATCTGCAACTTGTTTTTCTTGAGATAAAAGCCCGATGTTCCATCAGCTCGACCGACTTACAGTTCATCCTGACTATAAGCAGCCATAATCAGAGCCCACCGCAACCCGTTACAATGGTTGAACACCCCCTGCCACCCCGTTCGGATATGCTAAGGTATGTGGCCTTGCAATCCAGGGCAACCAGGTGAACGAAAATAATCAGTAAAAGAAAAATCCAAAAGCAGAAAAAAGATCTGCCAAAACCCCCACCCCAAAGAACAAGAAAACTAAACTGCAGGCTCCCTTGGTGATCAGGCAAGGTGGTTTAACACTATTCCTTGTGAAGCGTGGGGAGGTGCCCAGGACTGGCCAGGTCCCTGGGCGAAACGACAGACTACCAACCTATCATCTCTCCCATGTGTCCAAACCAGAACCCGGGCTTTATGGCTGAGACCCCAGAAAATTAGCATATCGCCTGTTGGCATGGAAACTCACTGACCTTGGTCAGTAAAGTTTTCTCATGAGTTCTGCAGCTGGCAGCTATAATTTATCTTATCGCCTTCTCCAGGGTTGTTTCAAACCAGTTTGGGACACTGGTAGTGAGTTTCTTAGAAAACTGCTATTGTTTGCAGTTTTTGACTCCAGAAGATAATATCACCTAATTATTTATTTATTTATCTAATTTGAGGCTTAACAAGCTGCATTCCATCCCAGGCTGGAGTTTGGCCATAGCAAAAAGCAAGTGGAAAAATCCACTTCTAACACTGCACAGCATACAATACAGTATTATACATTATATTTAATTACATGTTGGTAACTAGATGACTATTGAGCTGGATATTCAGTGTACGTGTGTGTGTGGGGGGTGTATTCCTGAATTTTTAAATAAATTTGCTTCAGCTATGGCTCTTATCTATTTGCTCTTTGAGAATATCCCAGGAAACAAGTTTACTGACGGGAACAGTCACTGAAAATGAATGTTGAAATTCATATTTTCACGTATTCTCACAAGAAATCTGATTAGAAGAGCTTTGCCCATCCAGTCACAGAGCAGACTTGAGCGTCCAATAAAAACAGTACACATTTTTAATTGTGAATATCAAATACCCATTGCAATACTTGAAGCAGAGAGCTGGGGAGCATTCCAGAAGCTGAAATATATTCCATAAAACATTTGAATAATTTTGAACAAATGTGTTTGTAAATTGTCTTCCATTGATGGACAAGAAATGAACAGACAGAGAAAAGCTAAATTCAGCGAATAACTTCTTTGTTGTGAATAGTTAGCCAAACATTACCAGTAATTGGTCTTCTTTTATTATTTATTTTTGACCGAAGGATCAAATTCTGGCCTTGGAACTATGCTGCATGCATGTACCAAGAAAATGAAAGTCCACATGGGGCCAGAAAAGTATTTGGTAAAATTAGTAGATTGTTTGGTACATTCATGCAAAAATGGATATCTACTCTAGCCCAGTGTTTGGGAGTGACAGGAACATGGATTAGAATTAACAGGCTGAAACTCCAGTTCAAATAGGACTGAGAAGATGCTGATAGTTCTTGGAAGCAACCAAAAGTATAGTAAGGCTGGTGCTCTCCAGCCCCATTTTTCTGTGATTGCCCACCCTTTGTTACTCCAGCACACAATCTGGACATTGTGTTGGGTACTCGTCTACTGTAAGATCATCATTTTGCATCAACAGCCAAGAGTATTTTTCTGTCTGCAGCTGGACAAGAGATTACAACCATTTCCTTCAGACATGGACCTTGCTACTACTGTTCATGCCTTTGTCACCTCAAGTCTGGATTACTGTAGTATGATCTACTTATGGCTTCACCTTAAATCTATTTGGAAACAAACTTTTACAGTGTGTAGTAGCAGGTTTGTTAAACAGGACTGCTCAGTGGCAGTATGCATTACCAGGGCTCTGGCTGCTTGTTTGAGTGGAATATAAGGTGTTGAGTATGACCTATAACACTTTAAATGACTCAAGTCCTGCATCTTTCCCCATATCAACCTGCCTGCCACAGCAGAAGCTCATTTGAACCCGTCCACCCTCACTATAAAAGAAAGAGGCTGCTGGCAAAGTATATACTCTGTAAGGACCTCTTTCCTTTGAAATGGTCTTCACTTTCCCACTGCCAAGGTCATCCAAAATCACCTGAATTTTCTTACCTTTTTGGACAAGGTGCAAAACCTTTCAGAATAACTGGGCATTGGTGAAGAGCGGAGGCAGTTGTGGTGGGGATTTTAGATAGTTGTCAAATGACATGATTAAATGGTGTGTGCTAGAGTGGGAGGAAGGAGAAGTGCTGCTGTTTTGGGTGACTTGTGTTTTGTAACTCCCAGGTTCTTACTGTGTTTAAACATATGGTTTAAATGCTTGTCAGGGGTACTTTGGATAGTCCCATTTAGTGTGAAGTTGCTTATAGACCAGAATCTAACTATATACATTTTAAATTCCTTGGTTTTCATATGGAGCTGATGGCCTACGTATGGTTTGAAATACTATGGAGGCCAGTAAATACAATATTTAGCAACTCAGAGCTGGAGTACATGATGTGAGAATGCATTGTCTGATTACAGCAATGTTCTTTTGGATGACATTCATTAATGGTGTCAAGCGTTAATAAGAGAAGAGCATGAGAACGCCGCCATAGCATTTTTTTTCATGCTTCAGTTTTACAGAATTTTTAGTCCCAGTCACTTGCATTGTTCTTTTTTGCTGACACAACTCTCAATTAATTTTGAGAGCATAAACATGCAACTAATCATAATCACAGGTCTATTGCTATCATGACTGAAATATTATTGCACTTTGTAATGCTGATTGAGGAGCATAGCGCTATTCAATTGAAAGGGTTGAGCTGTCTGAAAGGTTTATCTCAAGTTCTTCATGAAGTTTTGCAGGCTGTTCACTGATGAGTTTAGAAATAGTTGCTCTTTCAGAAGAATCTAGCATATATTATGTCTCACTTCATTTGCTGGAATTTTTAACTGTCCTTGGGAATGGTACTGGAAAAAGACAGATTTGTATACCTGAAATGTGATGTGCTTAAAAAGTGGTTGCACATTTTCTTGTGGACTTCTCCTGTGAATTATTTTTGTATTAAATCATTGTTAAATATTAATAAATTGTCCTCTTTCTATTTCATGTACTCATTCATTCATCTCTGGCCAACATGTCATTACTGTGTGTGATATGTTATAAACAAACCTGCAGCCTCTAATTATACATCAACGAATGCACATGACCTTATTTGCATGGAGGTTCACGTTTTCAGTGAGTCTTTAAATGTGACCTCAACACCAGCTGCTTGAATTTGCAAGTACAAACTGGATAATTAAATAGAGTTAGCTGGCTGCCCCTTCAGTATGTGAACAACAGCTTGGTTGTCACACCAGAAATAAACCTTTTTTATTCACGAATGTCTTCCCCCCAAATAATGACTGCCACTAATATTGGGAAAACAAGTTCAAGAACATAGTCTTTTGTAATACTCTGAAACACCCCATCCTCTGGACACCTTTGAGCACACCACTACCCTTGATAGTACACCCCAAAACCTATACCCACTGAGTTAGATTGCACCTAAAGCTCCATCTGCAGCATCAAGTCTGAACGCCAAACTGAAACTCGATTAAACTGCTCAAGAAATTTCTCCCATACCTTTAAATCTTCCTCCATTTCCCGGGCTACTGAGACAAAATTCTGATCTTTTATTCCAGAGCTGGCTGCTACCAGACACACAATGCCCTACCAAAGGCAACCAACTCACACATACAGTTTAAGTGCCTCACGACCACCTATAATTTTTTTGGTATCTATGATTGCTCCAATGTCCTAACAGTATCTAACTTCTCTTCAGGTAGCTAAGTGATATCGTGAACTGTGTCCAATTCAGTTCCCTAGTATGTTAGCCTTTGTGTATGGTCTTCAGCTTTTTCAGGTGTGAGAGGGACCCCAAGATGCTCAGCCAAATCATGGAAAGCCCTCATTAGGTAGGCACAATCATCTGATCCTAATTTTCTTGCAAATAAGTGGTCATCAAGACATCATAATGCATTGTACAGGGCTGTCTTTCTCAATTGTAAACTCCAATATGAACCTCTCAAAAGCTGCAAAAGACACTGAACCCTCCATGGCCTTATTGGTCCTCAGACTGAAAACCCAGCAAGTTAAAGTCTGTGGGGTGCTCAGGAAGTAACCTGGGTGCAGACTTCATCTTGTATTTTGCTAAAAGCACCAGGGCCAGACACACTAACCATAGCTATGGTGGCATCAAATGAGGAATATCAGACTGCACATAATTGCAAATTAATAATCATTTGCAGAGCAGTCCCGAAGCAAGATAAGTAATGGATAATCCTATGTTCTGCTTTGGCCTTCTCTGGTGCCACATCCAAGGGAGAAATAGAAATGTCTGGCATTTTGAATGGTCCTGTTACTCTCTTCACTGCAAACCTCCACCAAAATTTTTGCCTGCAGTACAGGCTCAAATCCTTTACCAGGTTTGAAGCCCTCAGCCCAAATTTGGTACCTTGCTCCTTCATATGGAATTTGGAAACCAACTGAAAATCCACAGACTAGTCCAATAACAAAATCCATAACACTTATGATTTCATTGGGGAAAGAGGCCTTTTCCATAAGTTCTACATCCCCTGCACTGGCTTTACTGAAGTACTGGGCTCTTGTTTACCTTGTTTCTTACTATCTTAAAGGGTCTTTCCATTGACCCCATTGCAAATGAGGGCCCCCTCACTTCTCACATCATACTGACCCCACACTTCCCTATGGTGGTGTTTCTCCATTCAGTGTGCACAAAAACATTTCACATCATTAAATGCAAAACAAAAATTGGACTTTATATCTATAGTTGGTTCCTGTGGTTTTGGCACTAGCAACCCAATGTCTGTGGAAGCCAGCAGGACACAATGATAAGGAGTCATATATTTCAGTTAGAGGGCCTGTTTTTTTAACCCCATGGTAATTCCAGCTTCTCTACCATGTTCTGTCTAAATTCTTTATCGTATCTTAATCAGATCACAACCCTGTATGACATATGAGCCTTTTTTCTCTCAGGGTTCTCTCACAAATTATACTTGCATATATGCAAAATGTCACAGCCTAGTTACTAAGGGGCTGAGCTACCTTAGGTCTGCAATGGTTTTTAATTATCTTTCTTGTCTCTTTAATATGTCCTCTGCCTGAATGTCACAAAAAAGTAGAGTGAATATATCCATAATTTCCCCTTTCTGTATTTTTTATTCTTCTACCTTTTTTGAGCAATTCATCCCCAGAGGTTGATCAGTCCTCACATAAGAACTTGGAGCATTGGCACCCATATTCCTGCTTGTATGTCATCAGAGAGAGGTGCACTGTATTAGCCCCAAAGGTTGTGCTGGTATCTGAAGCTGGGGGCGTCTTGTGCCCTGATTATTCCATGACATGCTGAGACATTGGGCCCACCTCAAACCTGTGACGATGTTATCCTTCTAACTGGGGAGGGGTCCTTTTTCTGGCAGGCTGCCCAGTCTTTAGGCAATCAGAGCCAATGACTTAGCCAATTTACCCCACATCCCTTGTGGGAGAGGGAATGTTAGGTATCTCAGGCAAGGGTAGAGGGACCTAAGTAGGTATCCTTGGCACAGTGGACCGAGACCTACATCACATCCTTTCCCCTCCTGTGGGCGACTGATGAACCCCATTCTTGGGACCTTGGGGCCTAAACTGGACTACTAGCAGGCTAAGGGGCAGAGGCCCAAGAATACTCTCATTCACTTTATCCTCCATTTCATCCTCAATTAGCATGTGAGCCTTGCTGTGCCCAAACTCAAACTCCGAGTCTTAACTGTGTGCTTCTTTGTATGAGGGTGTTGGAGTCTCAACTGGAAGAGGTGTGCCCTTCTGACTCATCACCAGATGACACTTAATGGTCCCAACTGTGGTCTGGGTTCCTGTCCATTGAGGTCTCCTATCCTAGTCTGGGATGAGGGGTATATCCTCTCGCTCCTGTCATCCAGCAATTCTTCATCCACAGTGGAGTGTTGCCTGGGGTCCTCATCTGCTCCAAATTGTGGAAATTGAGAGTCTCACACTCTATGGGGTGGTGATCCTAGGCCCATGTTCTCTGGCAAAGCTGCGTAAAGGAATCCTCACCCACCTCAGAAGCAACAACTCTTAATGCACCTGGGAGGGTCAGACTGAGCCCTTCCAGGGTATGAGAGGAAAGATCATCTACAATCCTGGATCACAGTAAAAAGAGGCTCCAAGTGTCCCAGGTTGAGGTTTAAATGAATAAAAAGTAAAGATGAAGGTCCAATCAGCTCCTTTCCTCTTGAAGCTTGACAATGACTGGCTAAAGATGCTGAAGGGGTGGGACACACCTGGATCTCCTCAGTGTGTTCTCCTCCCCTATTTAACTAGGGCTGTCCCAACTCCAACAAGTTTCCCACCCATTAAGGTGGGTGGGTGGCAATCTCTAGGGATTTGGATTAACCCCATAATGTTACCCCAACATTTGACATTAGGTCCTCCACGGTTTCGGAGAAGTCATTTGCATTACACCAATTGAGTTTTTCAGTATCTTATTCTGTATTTTATTCTGTTCTGGTGGGTTTATTGAGGTGAGTCTGTTCATCATATAGGGTATTGTGTAAGCTGCCTGCTGCATTGTAACCTACTGGGGTACTATTCAGACCAATGGAGGGCTGTCAACCCTGCTCTGCAACTTTGGGTGGCTTACTATGCCTTGCTGAAGTAGCTTCCACAGGGCTGCTCACAACCAGCATGCAAGCCTCACCCTGAGTGTCTCTGTGCAATTAGATTCTGCCAGCCACACGTTGGTTACAGACTGGCTCTCATCAGCCTTAGTTACACTGCACGGTGACCCCAGTACATCCCCACTCCCCGATTTTCTTCCAGAAATGTAGGTCCTGTACTGCCCAGCCCTTTCTTGGACAGGAAAAATCTATTAAGTCTGTTATTCATGGGAATAATTTGCCTGGGTGTCTTGACCCAATGCCTCTCTCCAATAGCTACAGGTCATTGCACTTCCATCCTGTTAGTCATGAAATTGACTAGTTTCAAAATGTGAAACATTTCAGAACTGAGAAATATTCTGTTGGTTAATACATAGTTCATGAATTGGCAGGCTCTGTGCGTGTGTGTATCTTTTTTGCATTTACAAAAAGTCTACAATGACAGCACAACACAGTTGCAACATCAGTTTTAGATACTGCTTCTAATATGTTGTGATCCTATAATCATTGCTTCTGTATGCCCAGTGCTACAGGATGGGTTTTACGCACACAGTTCCTGTAGATTTATGGGGAGCTCATGGAAGCTAAGAATTTAAAACCTCTGTGTGATTATGGGAAAGATTTACAATGTAGCCCTTGATAAAAACAAAATTGTTTAAGAACACTGGAGAAGAGAATGTAGTAGGCTTCCTGGTTGTGGCTCTTTTTTTAGGTGTCATGTAGTAAGTCCTAGAGCAATCATGAGCTGTGTGAGATCACTTGGGTTTTATTTATAACTGTTACTGTTATAAAATGTATTTATGCCATCTGTATTGAATCCTCAGGTTCAGGTTCTTCGGAATGCAGGAGAAGAAGTGACCCTGACTGTGTCCTTTCTGAAAAGAGCACCTGCATTTCTCAAACTGCCACTGAATGAAGATTGTGCGTGTAAGCATTTATGACTAGCTAAATGAAAAATCCATTCATTGTTCATGTGAACCTGTATTGTTAGTTTCCAAATTTCCTGTGCACTGTCAGTGATTGACAGGAGCTGCTTCAGTCAGTTTTGTGGCCTGAATATGAACATTTGATATCACCATGTGGTGTATTGACATTCATTACAAGCTAACGCTATCTTTGCTTTAGAAACAGGAGTCCCATACCCTCAGCTCATGTGAATAAGCATAGTATTACTGAAATCAATAGATCTTCACCAGTTTACACAAGCTGTGGTTTGGGCCCAGAATATTTAAAGATCCTTTTTTGAAATGAAATTGGAAGGCTTTACATATTCTAAATATGAAACTGAGATTGTACATCTACATTTTAAGGTCTTAACTTCTCAATTTAAATTTCATTCAGGGACTTTAGTGGAGATATACCTTTAACTTGAGATTAATGTACTCTGGACTGAATAGTGTTTTGTTTTAGTGCAGCAGAATTTTAGTTGACTATTCCCAATGGGAGCTTGAAAGAGATGTATGGAAGCAGCTGCCTCCTTTTAATTATAATAAATTATAACTGTTGGTACATCATTGTAGATATCTACAGTATATCTGTGCATGTGTATATGTGTGACTGTCTTTATTCACCCCTGATTTTTTTCACCTTCCTTCTTCAGAAAGCATAAAGATAATGTTTACTTTTTAATTCTGAAAAACTATTTGGTCTGAAACTTATTTAATGTGTGTAAACATGAACACACACACACACACACACATTTATATATAATGTATGTGTAAGAAATCTGTTCTAAAATAATCAATGTATTTGCATAAATTCATTATCAATTCCTTATTTTTCACAAACGTTGTACAGGCAGTCTTTTTGTTTGCAACTGGTCAAAATATTTTTTCCAATGGAAAAAAGTTGTCTTGTCAAAACCAAAATGTTCCATGAAACATTTCCGTTTCAGTGATTGTTTCGCAGGAAGGTTTCTCAGGTCCAGGAAGAACTATTTTGCCTGCTCATTATAGGTCACTGGTTGGAATGGACCACTGAAGCAGAGTGAGGACTTGAACCCTCACATCCCAATCCACTGCCTTACCACTGCTCTACAGAGTGAGAGTCTCTCTTTACTAATCAGAGAACGAATTATGAATAGCTAATGCTCACAGTAATACCCTGTGAAAAATTCATAGGTTGCCTGTTGTTCATGTCAGTTATTCATTGCTAATTTTGAATAACAAATACATAAAAATCATTAAAAGTCTGTCTGTGCATATTTCCTGTGGCTATTTCACTAATAAAAAGAGAAACAAACAAATTGTTCTCTGTGAATAGCTCAGTTCTAGCCATGATAGTGCTTAGGACAAAAATATAATTGTTTGAATATGAACTGTAACATCAGGTAGCCTGGGACAATATTATATGCATGAATATTTTTATATTAGGTGTCCCTAGTGACCAAAGCAGTGGCACATCATCTCCTCTCTGTGACAGTGGTTTGCATCTCAACTACCATCCCAACAATACGGTAAGAGATTGTTTTACCTTTCAGTGCTAATAATATACAAATAATATACCAGAAGTAGCATGGAAAAAAATCTACAGAGTAGAAGTATATGGGAATCACCTAAATAACACTGGATTTGGTTGGTAACTAAGAATTTCCATTTAGTCTTGGACATATCTATGAAACCGTTGACTCATCTTGTTCTGAGGCACCCTCTACTGATCTTCAATTAAACTTGACTCAGAATATAAAACAGTGAGGTAGGTACTATTTTTCATTTTTTTCCTGCCCTTTTTTGAAGAGAACCTGCCAAAGAGACAATATACTGCATGATATGATTGACATGAGGCACATACAGAAGGTAATGGAATGGCAGTGTTGTCTATTTAGTGAAGTGGAACTGGCAGCTGTTCCATTGCTATCTTAATCAGCTACTAGTAAGAAAACAGGCATTTTGAAATTAGAGAGCATTCTTATTGCATATTTGTATAATCAAGTCATTTGTGTCCCTTGCATTTTAAATGCTTCTTATAAAAGTATGTGTAAGAAAAATTTCAAAGTCACTCTGGGTGCTGCTGCTGAACTATACAATAATTACAGCTAGTTGGGAATTTGTTGATTAAATGGTTTTCACTAGAAAATGCTTATTTGTCAATACCGAAACTGTCCACAGTAAAAGATTGGTTGTGACAATTTTCCTGGTTTTGAAAAAAAATTGAGAAAAGTTTGAAATTGTCAAAACATCCCATTTTGACATTGTTGAAACACAAAAGTTCTGATTTTGGGTCAAAATGACCTTTTATTTCAAAATTTAAATTAATTTATAGGGAAAAAGTAAAAAATAAAAATTGAAATTAAACTTTTTGAAATCATCTAAACGAAATGTTTCATTGACACAATCTGAATTTTTTTCCAGATTTTTTTTCCATAATCATTTTTAGGGTTTCAACTGTCTGGTCTCATTTGGAATAGGATTATTTCTTTTAATTTTGAAAATTCCCCTGGAGTATTCCCCAAACTCTAAAAATAATCCTACATAACATACACAACATATACAAAATAGAACATTTTTCAGCATTTATTCTTATTTCTATTTTAACATATAAACAAACAAACAAACAAACAAAAACTAGTTAATTATGAACACCCCTCCAAGAAAGCAAATCAGCCACCTTGTTCCACATAAAAGAAATCTGTCCATAAAACCAAAATTTCCACATTCCAGCTCTCTTGCTAAGCCTGAAATAAAGATATCTGTCTGTTGACCCCCTACTTTGAGCCATGTGATATGGAAGAGAGTTGCTGAGCCAAGGAGAAACTACTTACAGAAAGCAGTTACATAAAATCTTATCCCTTCTGCAGAAAACATCTTTGTGACTCATCAGTGCAGAAAATGGAACATGGATAGGAATGATGGAGATAATGAGGCAAATCCTCAATTTGACATCATTGGATCTATGACAATTTATACCAGCTGACTGTCAGGCTCTATGTATGTACTTAATAATTGTATACCGAAACTGAGAGCACAGCAAGCCAAAGTGTGAATGTACAACACTCTAGCTACCATATGTGCTGTGTAGACCATGCTGCTGCCAACTAAAAGTTCCATAAATGCAGTTTAACATATTGCTAGTTCAAACCACAGTACATCAAAGCATGCTAGGGGACTTTTAGTGCACGGTGCCGGGGTCCACGCAGCCTGTCAGTTAACAGAAAGCTCCATTCACACCCTGACTTGCCGTGCACTGACTGCGTAGTTAAGCCAGCAGAGTGACAGGGATTTTGTATGTTTGTCTCCTTACATTTGGTGACCTTAGTAATTAGAGCTCGGCAACTGATTCAAATAAAATAAAAACTCTTCTGGACTTCTCCCAAACCTTGAACTGAACTCAAACTATGCTTTCGTTGTCACTTCTAAAAACTCATTTTCTGTTGCAATCAAATGATTTCATTTTATAAGATGGAATATTGCAGTGTATCTTTTTGCCTGTTTCTTAAAGTGGGTGTATTTTAAATTTCATTACTTAGCATCACAAAAGTAACTTAGCTTCAAAAAGTGGTGATATAATGAGAAACTGTCATTTAAAGATAAAAATCTACAGATAAATGTTTAGATTAATATTCAGAAATGCCCCTGGAGAGTATGGTACACTTTCTTCACAATGTCGGAAAAGACACATGAATATAAAGCGAGGTTTTTAATGCAGGAAAAACAAAGTATTGGTCCCTGTGTTCAGTCCTTGAAGGTGATATTTGACAGGTAATAATCTTTCCGATGTGTATCAAACAACTCATGAGTGGGTTTCATATGCTCAGTAAGAACTTGCACCTGGAATGAACGATCCTTTATAAGTCATACAGCATATTACCAGTAATATTATAAACAACTCTATATGCCATATAATATGAGAGTTTGAATTGGAAAGATAAGCGCTTATAAGCACTCCACCCTCAAGCCACTTTTGAAGCCACGATTGAACTCTGACTTCACTCGAACTCTGTACTGACAAACAAGTCTGTCTCAGAGAATATTCAATGTGGAAATTATGGAAGATACTTCTCAAGATCCATCAGGAGATGAAGAGGTATATGGACCATGCATGTGGGTGGCAGCTCAGTCCAACTTGTCGGAAAATGAAGCTTGCTCTCAAAGAATTTTCCAACCATCCAAGGAAGACAGACTATCCTTGTTGGAGATTCAATACTCCGAAGAAGTGAAAGAACATTTTGCAAGGACCATTGGACAACAGGACAATGCACTGCCTTCCCAGAGCCAGGAGACATCACTCTAAAATTGAATAGGCTTCTGAAGTCAATAGGCAAGGATCCATTTAATGAGGTTTCCTATCAATATTAATGACACTGAGTTGTGGGATATCTTGCAGATAATAGCTGACTTCAGGGAACACAGAAGTGTGTTGAAGAGAAAAATGTCTAAGCAATCTTCTCTGAGATCCTTCCCATTCTACAAGCAAAGGAAGACAGAAAGCAAATGATAGGTGATGTAGGATGGAGAGTTTTGGTTTTGTGGAACATCAGTCCACCTTCTGTGATGAGAAGGTGCTGTATAATTTGGATGATGTCCACCTCATTAGAATCCGAACCAATCTTTTCAGGGACAGGCTGCTTAAAGTAGTAAGGAGGGCATTAAATTAATAGCAGAAGGAGAGGACAAAAACAAGGAAGATGTGTGAACTCAGCAAAAAAATTGATATGTTGAGAACAAGAGAGACGATGCATGAGGGAATGAATATCTTTTATTGGACCAACTTCTGTTAGTGAGAGAAACAAGCTTTTGATTTTACACAGAGCTTATCTTCAGGTCTGGGAAACATGCTGAGAGGGTCACAGCTAACTACAAGGTGGAACAGCTTATTTAGCATAAGTATTTAACACATATTTCAGGAGGCCATTCAAGATGAAGTGGCGCATTAACATCCTTCCATTCATAGGAGTGAAAGAAGGGGGAAAACAGCAGCTGAGGCGGGGGGAGGTTGTTGGTTATAGATTGTTGTAATAAGCCATAAATGCAGTATCGCTTTTCAGTCCATGATTTTTAGTCTCTAGCAAAGTTATGAATTTAAGATCCTAATCTCATTTTTGGAAAGTGTTGTGCAGGTTTCCTTGAGGATGAAGACAGGTAGGTCACATATAGAGTGATTGCTTGGTTAAAAGTGTTCATCCACAGATGATATGGTGTGTTTGTCTTTTTATCTTTTTCCCATGTGAGTTCATTCCAGAGTGTAGAGATTGTATGGTTCCCTCCCCCCCTCCACTGTTGTTGGGGCATTGAGTGCATTGATGAGGTATACCACATATTGTGATAGGCATCTGTAGGACCCATGGATTTTGAAAAGTATCTTGTGAGGGGTGTTGATCATGAAGGAAGGTACGGTGGTCCATGGATTTCTTGTGTTCAGTTGTCTGTAGGGTTCCATTGTTGAAGCTGACTGTGGTGTCCATGATGCTAATACTTAATGTGGGAGTGTTCCAAAGAGATTTTAATGAACATGTGGTTGTTGAAGTTGTGGTTGAAATCTATGTTGAGAACAAAATTAATTGCAGAATCAAAGGATGTGAAGAGAAGACATTTTTTATTGTCTATATACCAATGCTAAAATGTTAGGTAACATACAAGAGGAATTAGAATTGCTCATTTATGAGCATTAATTCTATCTAATTGGTATTACTGAATCCTGGTGGAATTATTCATACTATTGGAATATTAAAATCAATGGTTGCAACCTATTTAGGAAGGATCCAGTGGGCAAAAGGGGAGAAGGAGTGGCAGTTTGTCAAAAATAGCATTACCTGTTTCCAAGTCACTCACTACTCAGAAGAAAATTATCTTGAATGCTTATGGTTCAAGGTCCTAATAGATGCACATGGTTAGAGTATTAATTTGTATCTTCTGCAGACCACAAATCACACTGGGGAACAGGATAATCGCCTCTTTACACACCGACTATAATTTTTTGGGGAAAACAAAGCTTCATGATCATGGGGGACTTCAATTTGAGTGACACATGCTGGAGGTCTCATGTTACCAGTACTAAAAGATCCTTATAACTTTTAAACATTTATAGATGACTATTTCCTAACTCAGAAAGTATTACAGCCAACATAGAGGAATTCTTTATTAGTCTGTGTCTCAACAGATAAAGAGAAACTGATGCCAGAACTAAAGATTAATGGTAGCTTAGCTACAAGTGATCATGACTTGTTCACATTTATAATGAACAAACAGAATAAAATCCAAACCAGTAATATATACACTTTGTGATTTATTAGGGCTAGTTTCACAAAGCAGAAAACAGTTATGAGCCAGATCAGCTGAGAGGAAGAATTTAATCAGAAAAATGTGTACAATAATTCAGAATCATTTAAGAACACCTGAGTGAATGCCTATAAAGCTGCAACCCAACAATTGAGAAAGAAGGCTATATTGGTTAAAAAACTGACCTAGTTTAGAGGGGAAGGAAGTTATATATAATAGATGGAAAAATAGGGAATTTGATAGTAATCAAAATTAATCTGAAGTTAGGAATTATAGAAAATTGATAAGGGACACAAGGAAAAATCTATGAGTTTGGGGAAAAAGAAATGTGGTGATAGTACTTTTGCCATTTCACTAGTATCTCTGGAGGATGGCAAACTGCAGCTACTAAAGTTAGAAACTTTTATATGATGAGGTCCAGATAACTTGCAGCCAAGAGTTTTAAGATTGCTGACTGAAAAGCTTTCTGGAGAATTAATGTTGATTTTCAATAAGTCTTGGAAACTTATTGTTTTGGACAATAAGTCTTGGAAACTTGGGAAAAGTTCCAGAAGATTGTAGGGAAGTTAATGTTGTTCAAATTTCTAAAAGGGATGACGTAGGTAATTATAGGCCTGTCAGCCTGACATCAATTCCTGGCTAGATAATGGGGCATCTGATATATGACTTGATTAATAAAGAATTAAAGAAGGGCAATGTCATTAATGTAAATCAACGTGGGCTTATGGAAATAGATTTTGTCATACTAACTTGATATCTTTTTTGATGACATTAAAAGTTTGGTTTATAAAAGTAATAATGTTGATGCAATATATTTAGACTTCTATAAGAGGTTTGTTTGGTACCACATGATATTCTGATTACAAAACTAGAAAGATATAAAATGAATATGGCACACATTGATATGGATTAAAAACTGGCTAACTGATAGGTCTTAAAAATGTAGTTGTAAATGGGAAATCCTTAGTGAGCAGGTGTATTTCCAGTGGGGTTCCACATGGATTGGTTCTTGACCCTATGCTATTTAACATTTTTGTCAATAATCTGGAAGAAAACATAAAATCATCACTGATAAAGTTTGCAGATGACACACAAATTGGAAAGTGGTAAATAATGAAGAGAATAGGTCATTGATTCAGAACTATCTGGATCACTTGTTTAACTGGGTGCAAGCAAACAACATGTTTTAATACGGTTAAATATAAATGTATACATTTAGGAACAACGAATGTAGGCCCTACTTACAAAATGGGGGACTTTATCCTGGGAAGCAGTGACTCTGAAAAATATTTTGGGGTCATAGTGGATGATGAGCTGAAAATGTGCTCCCGGTGTGACACTGTGGCCAAAAGAGCTAATGCAATTCTGGGTTTCATAAAGTGGGGAATCTCAAGTAGAAGTAGAGAGATTATTTTACCTCTATATTTGACAATGATGTAACTGCTGCTGGAATATTTTGTCCAATTCTGGTGTCCATAATTGAAGAATTATATTGAAAATTGGAGAAGGTTCAGAGAAGAGCCACGAGAATGGTTAAAGGTTTAGAAAGCATGCCTTATAATGATAGACTCAAGGAACTCAATGTATTTAACTCAACAAAATGAAGATTGAGGGGTGACTTGATAACAGACAATAGTATGTACATGGGGAACAAATATTTAATAATGGGCTCTTCAGTCTGGGAGAGAAAGGAATAACACAATCCAATTAAAGCTAGACAAATTAAGACTGGAAAGAAAGTGTAAATTTTTAATGTTGAGAGTGATTAACCATTGGAACAATTTACCTAGGATTATGGTGGATTCTCCATCCCTGATCATTTTTAAATCAAGATTGGATGTTTTTGTAGAAGATTTGCTCTAGGAATTATTTTGTGGAAGTTCTATGGCCTGTATTATATAGGAAGTCAGACTACATGATCACAGTGGTCCCTTCAGGCTTTGGAATCTAAGAATCTAGGAAGAAATTGGGACCCTGTTTTTAGATTCATTTGGATAAAAGACTTTGACTGCTGAAAGAATGCCAGACTTCCATTCCACCTAACTCCTCCTCCTTTCTTTCCCCTCCCTTGTACCTTCCTTCCTTCTGAATCCTATTTTCCACTTTCTTATTTTACTACTATAATCCCCACCCTAATGTGTTATTTATTTGTAGCATTACTTGGTTTTGTTTTTTCTGGCCTTACATCTTTGAGGAGCTGTAAAATTACATAATTCTATTGGAGAGCCCAGAAAATGTGTGGGATTTGGAAACATAAGGGCAAGGGATATGTTGAGAACAGGCTCAGAAATGAAAGTTTCAGAATTTCCTGCTTCTGGACGTACAAGAAATATATCACAGCTAGGCTTTTCCTGACACATTTGACATTTTTGCTTCTGGTCCCAGTAAGTAGCCAAAATTCACAAGAAACAAGGAGGGAAAAGTTTAGAAGTTTTCTGTTATTTCATAGCTAACAATAGGTTTTGGTGGGTTTTATTGTTTATTTTTTATTCTAAGTAGTTTATTCATTCCTTAATGAAAACTAAAAACATCAACGCTGATTGTGACAGAAATACAAAGAGAAGGATTAATCTGATCTGGAATATGGGAATTGCAGTTTGATTGTATAAAAAGAGTGAGTGAGTGAGTGTAAGAGAGGGAGAGAGCACTACTGGCTGTACATGAGTTTATCAGTGTATTTTTCCCCACATATTCCCTCAATGTCCAGATTCCGGGTTATTGAGACCCTACATAAATCTTTAGTGAGCAGCTGCCCCTTGTAATTTTCCAGTGTGTGATTTCTGTGGAAGAGCTGCAGAGTACCAAAGCTTTGAAAACTCAAGCTCCCAGACCAGTTTCATTTTTATAAAAACCTTTTGATGTGGAAAAATAATGGTAGGTGTAAACAACAATTTTGCTTAAAAAGTATGAGTTTATAAACAAAGTCAACAGCTGAAGAATCAAACCCATGCCCATTAGACTTACAAGCAATGACTGAAATGTCAATGAAGTGTTCTCTGTGCTTTGGTCAGCGTTGATCAGGCATCCACTTTTCGAATGTAATTGGACCATGGAAAAATAATTGGTGTGCAAAAGTAGGGTTGTATTTAATGTTATAATCCCAGATCCTCACATGCACTAGAACTCTATTTGGTTTTAAACAGTATTTGTGCTCTCTTAATCCAATAACTGGCTCCTAGAAAAATTAAGGTCAATCTTTGGGGTGCTCTAAATTTCTCTGGTTTGCAAAAACCCCTTAAAGGCAGATTCTGAAGGCTGCATGTTACAGGAATACAGTGCTATTTAGGATATTTTCCTGTCCCCATGCTGTGAGGGCTGTGAGGGGTGATGCCATAAACTTGAATATCACCTGGGATTCAAACCCAGTGGGACTGGGAAAATTATCAGCTAGATGTTTAAAACAGTTTTGTGGTGTACTTTTCTGGTGCCAGAGTAGGAGCCAGGAGCTGGTCCTCATGCAAACATGCAAACAACAATCATGTGAACTGTGTATCTATAAGATCTGAATATTATCTCAAATGAAAGACAAATACATGATGTTTCAGTAGAAAATAAACAAATCAATTGCGAGTATTGCTGTTTTAGATTAATTTTCATCCCAAAATTCACTGTAGCCTCTCCCATAAAGTATACACTTATTTCAAAGTTACAAAGATAAGATGGCTTTCTTGTGCATATGCCTCACAATACATGATTACACATAATTTCCCTAATGCAATATATCTTTTAACTTTTCACAACTTTAGATACAAGATACATCTTCTAATGTTTGTATGCCTTGTAGAGAGAGTCATGGAAGTCAATTATATGCAAGATAATGAATGAATGAATGAATGAATCCTGCTGAGTCGTGCCTCATTTAGTGTAGGTCTTAATAAGTTCACCTTTCAGTAAAAATACTGTACATCACATTTCATTACCGGAATTTGTAATTATATAATGTACTGTATAATATATAGACCAACAGAGCGGAGACAAGGTTGCTCATGAAATCTAAATATACATTTCCTGTCTTTTGAAGGTTGAACTCTGTATCTCTAATTAAGGAATGTCACAGAGTTTTTCCTTTTAAAGACAAAAGTTTATAGTTTGGAGATATTTTCGCAGCTACCTTTAGAAACCTTAATTTATGCAAGGGACTCGGTGATTCATTTCTATTATTCAATGGTCACCTTAGGAAATGTGCTTCAGTTCAATACACACTTTATGAATGAGTCACCAGCAAAATATCTTCCCCTAGACCCAAATGCAGTGGCTGGATATGAAACAATGTCAATAACCAATGACCTGAATCTTAATGGAGTGTTCTCTAAGCTTTTAGCAAGCATTGAGTAGGAACCCACTTTTCAAGTCTAACTGGTCCATGAAAAGATAATTTGTGTCTGAGTGTCTGCTATGGCCTGATAAAAATATTTTTGATTTGGCTGGGATTTTAAAACACAAATTCTGCCTCCATGGAATATGTTTAATGGTAAGGGTTCTTTCACTAATGAACTCCCTCCATTCTACTGGCACTACAGATGTGTACATAACATAGACCTCTATTTTACTGTGTGAATTACGCACATGGAATGTGGGATTGATGCAAACAATAGGACATTCTGTGGTCCTGTGTCTTAGTATGAGATGTATCTTATTCACAATTACCATGAATCTAGTGAAATCTGTGGACTTAATGAAAGTATATTGAAAACAATATTAAGCAGAAATAGATTCATTACACATTATGCAATTAGTAATTAAAGGGCTGTTTTCACTAAGTAAATTACCACACATAGGTGTAACTCAAAGTATATTGGGTTCTTGGTAGACAGAAAGGACAGTGATTACTGGTTCCATCAGTGATATGTAGTGAATGATGTAGGAGTAACATGGATCCCTGCCTTCTTCAGAAACAGGTTAAATATAGTATATGATCATGTGATACAGTATGACTAGAGGACTGGTGATTGCTGTAGTTAATATTGTCATGTGTTTCCATTTTAGCCCCTTTTTCATTCATAACTTTCTGAAACTTTCACTAGGTCTGGGGTGAAATCCTGGCCCCTCTGAAGTAAATAGGAATTTTATCATTGACTTCAGTGAGGCCTGAATTTCAGCCCGGTCTGAGATTAAAGGGTGTTGTGTTTTTTGTTTGTTTGTTTTATGTAAATAGTTCTGCTGTTCTGGACTAAGAAGAGAGTAGGGAATAATATAAGTCTCTCACTTATAATGTTAATTTAATTCTTACAATTATTATTAGTGGTAGTTGTAATGTTACAGTTGCCACAAAACACCTCAACTCAGGAATTTGTGTCCAATTGTGTTCGGCACAGTACAAGCTTTTATTAAAAAGACAATACATGGCCCAAAGATATTCTTTAGCTTTTTGGTAATAACTCAGTCTGAAGGACTGAAGGTAGAAACCTGAACTTTGAAAAGGAAATTACTCTTGTAGAAAATTGCCTTGGAGTGTCCTAGTAAAATGTGTTGTGTTGTGTAGGTCAAGAAAGCATATATAAAACACATGTACACGTGTACGCGCGCACATACACACACTCACAAACTGCTCCCTGAAAAGATATCATTCTGTTTGCTTTATTTTAATATCATTTTCATTTATATTCTTAGGATCCTAGAAACATAGGGCTGAAAGGGACCTTGAGAAGTCAACAAGTCCGGCCCTCTGCACTGTGGCAGGCTCAAGTAAACCTAGACCATGCCTGATTGGTGTTTGTCCAACCTGTTTTAAAAACCTCCAGTGATGGGGATTCTGCAAGTTCTCTTGGAAGCTTATTCCAGAGCTTAAATACCCTTATAATTAGCAAGTTTTTTCCCTAATACTGACCCTAAATCTTTCTTGCTGCATATTGGTATAACATATGACAACTAAAAGGAATATGGTGACCCCTCAAAGTAGAAGACATTTTACAATTTGATACCGAAGCAATTACAGGTTGCCAAGCATGGCAATTTCAAACTATTTGTGAAATACTAAATGAAAAGCCACAATTGTGGCATTTTCAATAGCGACTTTTATATTCAACACTTACAAATATTGTACTATACCTTTGAATTTTGAACACCTTCCTTGGCTATTCATTGCAATAACGTAATTCAATAATACTCAGTTCTGTTCTTTTGTTTCCCCCAGTCTTTACATTTCCATAGTTTACAATGTAGAGTATTGGTTGGGAGCAGGGGAGGTGGGGGTGGCAGTTCCTCCAACCATATTTGGGTGAGTAGTTTTAGTTTTTGTTTTGCAATCAAAAGTGTGTGTGCGGGGGAGCTTGGAATCGCTCCACAGCTTACTAAACCTGATAACATTGAATTTTCAGAAATGTCTTTCTTATATTAAACAAGACATCAAACACTTGAAGGAAAAATGTATCTCTCTATGGTAGATGATTATGATAAAGGCCAAAAATAAAAAATATTTAACATTTCTTCCAGGATACGCTATCATGTTCCTCATGGCCAACGTCACCAGGGCTTAGGTGGGAGAAGAGGTGGTGTGATCTTCGATTAATCCCTCTTCTTCATTCCCGGTTTTCCCAGTACCTCCCAGGATCAGATTTGTGCAGGTAAATAAGTATGTATGCTTGAAATTTTTTGTGACTGTGAATAGATATAAACCTAATGGTAATTTACTAAATCAGCTCTTCAGTTGAAAAGGCAATGATAATTTCTTCATAGGCATGGGCCACAGAGCTACTTTACAGTCCTCTGACTACTTGTCACAGCTTAGTTTAATGATTCCACTGTTGACAGTGGCTCTCAAGCCAGTATTAATAGAAATTAACAAGGAAGCTGAAAAATGGTAATCATACTTGAAAATCTTCCCAAATATTTTGCATTTAAGTTGAAAAATAGTAATTATACTTACTGTCTTCCTAAATATTTTGCATTTAAGTTGATTTTTGTACAGGAATCTTATAAAACAAGTATAATAAGCACATAAACATTTAGTGGCTTGAACACTTAGATATCATTACTGTCAACTCTGCCAGTAACACACAGCAATAGAAATTTTCTAGTAGCTGTCAGTATAAATTTTAATCTGGTAACTAGCCCAGTACATTTCTATACTTCAATCTACCATCTATACCTCCAAACCAAGACAAATATATTCTTAAGCATATAGGAATCACAGGAATTAAATACAAAATTCTGATGCCAGTAGTAATGAATCAGTTACCATAGAGACTTCACAATTGTTCAGTATTTGTGACTAGACCTGAGCAAATATTTATTTTTTTGGTTCAGTGGCTAAACCAAAAAATCTGGTTTGATCAAATCCTAGTTTGTTTTGAGTCAAGCAAAGTATTTCCCTTTGTTTTCAGGTGGTTTTCCTTTTTATTTATTGATTTATTGTTTGTTTGTTAAATGTAGGTAAATTTTTAAATGAAACCATTTAAAAATGAAAAATCAAAATATGTTGTTTGAAAATGTCAGGATGTTTTGACTGTTTTAGAATTTTTTACCCATTTCCTTGTTGGCTGAAACTTGCCAAAATTTGAATGAACTAAATTCGCCAACAGTTTCAGCTGAACCAACTCTTTGATTTTACCTGCTCTATTCCTGACATCAGCTTCATTTTCTCTTCTTCCTCAGTGCTTAGTATGGGAAAAGATATGGGTTACTCCTCATTACTAGGTAGTGATGGATGTTTTGTGAGAAAAAGAGAGAAAGTATTTTTAAAATAGTAATAAAATGAGGACAGGAAATTTTTTGGGGGAAATGGAAGGCATGTTATTACTCGGGTCAAATTTAAACACTGTTCTGCTGTAAACCGAACTAAGCAATTGAATTTGGAGGCAGAGGGGGTGGGGATTGCTCACATGGTTAAAGTTAAGCATGCATGTAACTAGTTTTTAGATCTGGAGCCTTAAAGTTTAATTTTGAACATTGACAAAATACAATTACATTCAGTTTTTTTTGGTTCTCATGCTTACTATTCATAGACATATTTCATGCTTAGGCACAGCATATTTCTTTTAAGAAAGTAACCGTACATCTGAGAGTCAAGTAAAGCCCATGATTTCCAGAAAAGAAATTTGAGTATATTTAATTCAAACTAAGGATGTTTCGTATTTTCATCCCAAAATAATTACGCCGTCTCCCTGTATCCTCTTATATCAACTCTATAACATGAACATTTAACTCAACACTACTTAACTTAGAAGAAAATTGAGTTGGCAGTGAGGAAAAAATTGTGTTTTGGTGGACAAGATTTTAAAAACAACTTTTAGTTGTGCTGGGAAAGCAACCTATGATGACCCTTCTGATTAGTGAAAATTATTCTGGAATACAACACTGTCTCAAGAGGTCTTGTTATCAGAGGAAGGCGGATAAATTCTTAACGTTGATTGAAAACACTAAAACTGTTGAAAGCAATATTTATAAGAGGATATAAAAAACAGAATTAAGCAGAAATAGATTTATTACCTATTATGTAATTAGTAATTAAAAGTCTGTTTTCATTAAGTGAATTGTGTTACGTGATGTCTTTTTATATCTTAATTAGTTAATGTTTGTGTTTTTAAAATAAAGAATGATACTTAAGTAGTAACTAAGTATCATTATTGTATCTGTCAGCATTATCATGTTTCTACTTCTAACAGGCCATTTTATGCACAGTATTGGAGAGGAACCCTCTATGTAATTTGGAGGTTAATTCAGGAGTGTTCAAAAAGATTTTTACATGGTTTCAATTGTTTTTTTGTTTTGTTTTGTTTTAACAACACTTTTAAAAAATGTGAATGTGTAGAAATATTCTATTTCAGACACATGCTCATGTGTATTGTATGCTAACCAAATTCTTGCACACAGCCTTGATAACATGGATTAAAGTAGAAACTAGTATAATTGGCAATATTTGCAACACACTAACACTTTGTCCTTAAAATAAAGCTTCATGCCATCAGTCTTATGAGTTTTGGCTTATTGATTTATAACCTTCCATGAATTTTATGCTGCAGAAGCCAGAGAACCAGAATACTACTCTGGCAGTAAGTAAGAAATCAACTGTCTGACTGAGCATAGTGTTCTTAAATATTTTCTACACCTGAGAATACAGAAATGTGGTGCAAACCAAAGGGTATTTCAAATTAGTTTTTTTTTTCCCTATACAAAACAAACTATGAGTTTGATTGTTTTATGTCTGTGTGATACTGTATGTGAACATCAAAGGGGTTAAATCTCTTCACTGGGGTTAAAAGAAGAGATTCTGTATCATCTCAAAGCTTTTAGGCCTAGGGGAAAAGTTCTTTATCTGTTGCTCCTTAAGCTTCAGTCAGTAGAAGGGCTTGTTTGTTTTTTGTTTTTAAGAAAAATTGGTTTCTGCTTTGGAAGGGCTGCAGTTACTCCTTGATGATAAGGAGGAAACCAGAACTGGCTTCCCTGACACTAAGTGTCCAACCATTTTGTGTGTGCGTTTGAGTGCATGTGCATGCGAGTCTCAATATCCTGCTGGAAAGGGATTTGGTTTTTGTATTGATGCTATCCTGCCAAGAAGGAATTTCTGATTATTTTTTCCATGCCAAAAAGAGCTAGAATGTCTCTTCTTTGTCCCTACCAAATGAAAAATCCTCTGTTTTCTGTCCCTACAAAGAATAAATAAGAAAATTATATTTTCACCTTGCTAAGTCGGGACTCAGGCTGTCTGCTGGCCAGGAGTCCTGAAAAAACATTCTCTGCCCAAAACAGAGAATCAGTCTGTTTTCTTGAACATGGTCTCCGTTGAATATGTGTCAAATAAAGACCTGACTTTCAGTCAGTAGGGGTATTTAAAAGGAAAATAGGTGTGCCTTCGACTAGAACAATCTAACCATAGGATGGGGCTCAAGCTGAAGGAACAGAGCTTATATACCCTCCCCTGCGTGCCCAGGAGCCAGTAGCTTACCTGAGCCCCACCAGCTGGTCCACCTACTCAGGTAATGTCTACCCCCACTTCCCAGCCTTTTCCAACCCAAAAGAGGAGGAAAGAATCTTAAAGGAACTGCTATCCATTTTTTCCAGACGGTTCAGAAAGACTCCATGTCTTTGAGGTTATAGTGGGGGCATTTAAAGGGAAAACAGGCATGTCTTTGGCTGGTGCAGCTCTTAGATAGGAATGAAGGCAACAATCACCCTTAATATGGGGGTTACTGACTGCCTAAAACAAAGAACATAAGTGTGCAGCAGCTATACATTACATATAATTAGAATGCAGTTTTAAGAGGCAAAAAGAACCTTTCAAAAATCTCTTTTATGATGTCAGGAAATGATTTCATTAAGTGAGACCCAATCTTCTTCTTCAAGATGACTGATTGTGGATGAGCTAATCTCAAAGTATCTGAATAACACGTGCCTAATTTTGAACTATGAATTTAGTGCTGAAAGATAGAGTTGTCACAGAATGCCAAGTGTGGCATGACACACTCTCCATGTGCTTTGCAATTTTTTGTTCTGTGGGATGGAATCGGGTTTAACTTTTGTGGCTCTTAAGCCATAGACCCAAGAGCCTCTTATAGGCTGGATGCCAGAAAGGCTGTTTACTGAAGAAATTAAGTCCCTTAGTACTTAGTATCCAAAAGTTGTTTTTCTGTTGCTTTGTAATTGCCTGGCATTCAACTGCAGTAAATCAGTCTGTAATGCATGACAGCACGTTATATAACTTCCCAGAATGGTACTGATATATATGATACTTGGATGGCTTCCACTTACGTCAGTGGGTGTCTCATAGTCTTCCATTGTAGTTCATGCTCAAATATTGCAGAAAGGCAATATGAAAAAATCATTAATGTTATGTGGATCATTCTTGAATTCCTCCAATCTTTTCATAAGTAGTTTAGGACAGGATAATTTTTAAATAAAAACTCTTTCACTTATAGAACCCAACATAGAGCAATTAGACACGAAGCTAACTGCATTTAAAGAATGGTTTAAAAAATCAGAACTCTTAGGGTTGAAATGTTATATTCTATGATGGTTCATGAAACCTTGCTTTCAACGTTTGATAATGAATTTCTTACATTTGTACCTTTTCACTTTATATAATAGTTTTAAACTTCCAAATAATCCCAGATCCTGTTGTATAAATATTGAATTGCTTTTAAAAATGCATTCTCATTTATTTACTTCTGAAGCCATTCAGGTAAATGTTTTGAGGAGACTCTATGAACTGAAATTCTGAGGGAAAAACATTGTTCTATAACTGATGTAGAGGCACCTTAAATTTCCGAGAACTGAGTGATCATTCAATCTAAGGGCCAACATTTTCAAACCAGGGTGCCTAACATTAGGCTCTTAAATCCATATTAGGAATTTAAATCAACTGCCTAAATATGGATTTAGGAACCCAACTTTAAATAGTCAGGTTTAGCAACCATTCTGATCTTTGTACTTGTGCCATATATAGAAGTTAAATATAGTATAGATTGACCTTTTATTATATTCGTTTTAATAAGTCAAATATTTAATAAAATGGAAAAACCAAATAAGATATGAGTTCAGCATTTGACCATTGTGGTTGAAAGAAACGCATTTCTACATGTATTGTTAAGATGATATTTTAGAACAGATGACTTTTTCTTCTGACCTGATCTGTTGTGACATGTCTATAGGCAAAATGCATTCCAAGTAATTGCTGTGGATGGGGTTTGCAGTGGAATAATTCAGTCTCTCTCTGCTGAAGACTGTATCGACTGGCTACAAGCAATAGCAACTAACATTTCCAACCTCACAAAGCACAATGTAAGTATGGATCTAAGTGGCTCAGTGGATTTCCAAATCATATTTGATCATAGCTATTGTAAAATGCCTTACAAGGCTTATGGGTTTAAGCATACAATTATCTGTGCATAAACAATGCTTGAGACTTCCCCAGGGAAGTCAACTCAGTCTATCATGAAATCAGGCTTTTTGAAAACTCTTTGAAAGGGAAATCACTCTCTCCCCAGCTACACAGTCTACTTCATCACTATCAAGATTATTTGCTTCCGGGTGGTACCTACCAGATATAGAGAAACAGAGCTTGAAATTTAGGAAGGTCAAGTGTGTTGGTTATGCATGTCTGCAAGTAAAAAGTAAATATTTATACATTTAAAAATACTGAAATATATTTTTTCAGAGTAAGCCCACTGGAGCAGGGATCTTGTCTACCTTTGTGTTTGCACATCACCTAACACCGAGGGGCCCTCTGGACACTTCCATAATATCAACACATGAAATTAATAATTCATTTGCGCTTCATGCTCTCTATTTTATGCATGGTTTAATCTTATGTGAGAGATGTTCCACATTGTACTAAGGGCACATTTAATGCAAAAGCTTTTCCAGATTACTTTACTAATAGAAATTGCAGGGTATTTGGTAGATTAGATATCATTTCCGTATAACCTTTTGCAAGGTATGTTTTTCTTTACTCAAGGGCAGCAAATGCACATGGGGCTAAATTTTTCTGTAGTATAAGCCACCGAACTCACACCAATGACCAATTCAACCCATTAGGTTTTAATTTAGATCCCATAAGATTTCCTTCAATCTGAATGACCTTTTCCTACCTGCTTCAAAATTTGTTTTCATTTCAAATACTGGGAACACATTGAAGGTGATTTATATTCTAGTTTCAAAACTATGTTCCAGCTGGCAGCAATATGTAAAAGTCAGTGTATTGTAAAAACATGACAAAAATGAATTCATCCACCATCTGTAAGCTTCCATGCAATACAAGCCAACTTTCATGGCTATTTATTCACCCTTGTAATGTTGTTGCTGCATAGAGCTGCCAGTCTCGTCAGGATCCTGACAAATGAGGATGCTCTTTCCGTTACCAACTTCAGATCATACTATAAACTGGTTTTTGGTATTTAAAGTAGTGCATTTGTTTTCTCATAATAATGCGTTGTTGCACACATCCATCTGGCAACACTTTAAGTGGCTCCAATTATGCTGTAATCACAGCTGCCTAGAGTAACTGCATTTTGGTAACACATTGTAGTTATATGACAAGTCTTATTTCAGTGCCTTAAAATGAGCACAGTATATAATTCCACAGTAGATTCCATAAAACACTGGAAACAAACGTAGACAACACTAAATAATCAGAGATAAATGGATAATTATTCCTTTATTGTGCAAAATCTTTGGTATTTGTCGTTTCATCACAATGGCTCACAGGAATGTCTTTAGTTGAGGGTCTGGGGTTTATAAAAGCTGGGGTTTATAATCCCTCTATATAATAATTGTCCATCTGTATATCTTGAAATCTAGCCTGCCCATGACCAGTGACATGTCATGGGATGTGAAAAGGACTGTTATTTATAATGTAGTCATACTGTTCTTTAAAAATATCAATTTCCAGTAAGAATTACAGTTGACCGCCTACAATGATGAGTAAACATAAGAACATTTAGAGACACAAATATGAGAAAAATGACTGTGTTGCTTTGCACAAGGACCAGATGAGATTAGAGGTGCTTCTGAGTCATCTCAGTACAGAATGGTTATTAACATCACATACTATTGATGTTAACTATGTTTTGCTGAGAAAGATAAGGTAGTTAGCAGAGGTAACAACTGGTTCTGTTTTAACTTGACATATCATAAATGACAAAAAGGTTACAGGGCTTCCTATAAATACGAAGGCAAACTAACACAGCAACTCTGATGAGTTTTTGGTTTGAGTTACATTCTTATTTGCCACCAGCAGTCTTGTCAATCACAGCCAGATTTAGGGGAAATGGAGCACTGGGAAAATGGGGGATGGGGTAGGGGCAGCTACCTATACAGTGACTCCTCATCCCAAGGCTTGGGGTGATGGGGACAGGATACCAAGCTTCCTGCAGCCAGTTCCGAGAGGTGGGTCTAATCCAGCCCGAAGAACAACCCATGCAGGGGAAGAGGAAGTGCCATCCCTCCCCAGCTCAGCTGGGACTAGCAGCTGGAGCCAGGTGAATGGTAGGAGTCCTGGCTGGGGCAGCTCTAGCCCTGCCTTTCCCCAGCTCCTTGGGCTACCTGTGTGTGAATGAGTGTGTGTATGAGTGAGAGTGTGGGCTTTGACCACAGCAACCCCAACCACAACACCCTAAGCAGTAACCCACTCCTAAGGCTGGCCCTAGTCTCAATGTATTTACTTCTCTGAATTATAGTAGACTGTCAGAAAATGCAGGGTTGTATGTTCTCCTCTACTCTGAGGCACAGCAGGGCGCAAAAGCAAGTAATAAGGGTCAGAAAAGCTTCAATGGCTTCTGAAAGCCTTTTCCATAGCCACTGTGCACGGCTGAAGCTCTGTTGGTTACTGTTTGGATACAGGTAGAGGAACAGCTGGTCAGTGTAGCATGCTGCAGAATAATAGCTGGAAGGTCTGGCATAAGTTAATACTGTTCTCAATTGGTAGAACTCAGCAGGAGAACTTTTAATGTATGACCCACAAAATGGCTGACAGCATTTTGTGACATGAATACCATAAACTTTTGCATGGGAGAGGATAAGGCTTTCCCTTCTCCCTGCTTATACAGTGCTTAGTTTGGAGACGTCAGAAGCATTGATTTATGGCACCAAAACTCTTTAAGTAGCCTTTCTGATCTCTTCTAAGTGAGATCTGTGTGGGTCAGGAGGAAGATGGGAAGCTGCCAGACCTACTGCCAGTTTGGATGATGGGCAGGAGGCAGAATATAAATGGGGAAGTAGTGGGAGGAGAAGAAAGAAGGGAGCAAGCTGATTTTTCCTTCTTTCCTTTACCCAGCTTCCCACAGGAACTTCCCAAGGAGATTTTGCAGTTCTCAGCCAATGTGGTGTGAGCCACAGGCCTCCTAATGGCTTCAGCTCAGCAAGTAATTAACATTTTGATTAAGTAGCAGAACAAAAAAAATCCAGAAAACAGTTGTTGAACCAAAGCTGAGGTTTTTTTTGTTTTTGTTTTTTTTTTTCGTTTCAGCAATAATGGGAGAAAAAACTCATTTGGGTCAAATGACAGGTTTCAAATGCCATTTTGATTTTTTTTTTAAATTAATGTTTGTTTCAATATTTTTGAAATAGCTTACCTTGTTTTTATTCAGCTGAAAGTAGTCGCCAAATTTGGCTCAAATTCATGAATAGCTTTGGTTGTCCTGGAACTGCATGTTTCGTCAAATTCCCCATTTGACTGAAAAATTTCACACGCAGGTCTACTCCTAACCCACTTCTTGGTTGTTCTGCACTGTTTGTGTAGTTCTTCTGAAAGAAACGTTAACTTCTTCTCAGCATATCTACTCCTGTGGAGTGGAAGTTGTGTAGTTGTGTGAAGGTCTGATGGTGGCAGCCAATAGCACCATGGCTTTTAAGGGAACTATGCTATGAGGAGACTGATGACTGACTCAAGGGTCATGCCCTTTGTGAGGAACTTTTTGTGTCCACCACTTGCCATTGGTACAGTGTATTCTTGAGGGATTAAATCTTTTCAAAATTTAAATGACTTCAATGGGGACAGAATTTCAACAAAGAGTTATCGAGCTCAGCTCAGTACAAAATAATTATGTGGCACAATAAGCTATACAAGTGCTGCGATCATGAAGCTTTAAGTGTTTGTTATAGGTAAATACAGTGCATCAGGTATCTGCCTAGGACAGAGCTGAATAGTATATTTGGGGGGTTATCCTGTGTCCATTTGTCACTGTTGCTCGTTCCTCTTTCTGTGGCACATTTCTACATATTGTGATAGTATCTCTGCCATCTCTTTCTATTGCACTTTCAATTTAATAGTTTTTCTTACGCCTGTTACCTTGGAGCCAATACTTTATGAGGAAATACTTTGTCAAACATTAACTCCAGAAAGATAGCTGAACTTGGTTATATGTCATCCAGGAAATGAAGTGGTGACAAAAATTATTGTAAATTTAGCACAGAAATGCTTATAAGACCTTGCGAGATTAACTACAATATATCAGTTTTATTCAATGCAGGGAAATGGTGATATTGCCCACTTTCCAGGTAAGTCTTACAAGATGTCACGTACCTGTGAAATTACTATACCACCACCATTCTGCCCTCTAGAGCAGGGATCTCAAACTCAATTGCTGTGGCGGGCCGCATTTACATTGAGTAGAGTTCAGGGGGGCCGCACATGACACACACTACACTACTGTACCTTTCATGCTCTACTCTCCGCCGAAAAAATCTCCCCGCAGGGTACAATTCGGCAGCACAGTAGGAGAGAGAGGCTCTCACAGGGACTTGCAGGCTCCACTGTCCGCCGTCAAATCTCCCTGTGGGGCCACATTCGGCGGCCATTTCCTTTTTAAAGCAGCACAGTAGAGCAGAGAGAGAGGCTCACACAGGGACTTGCACACTCCACTCTCCGCCGTCAAATCTCCCTGTGGGGCCACATTCGGCGGCCATTTCCTTTTTAAGACAACCACAGCTTCCCGGAGCTCCGCTCAAAAAATAATGCCAGCACAAGCCTGCAGCCGGATTCGGACTGCGGGCCGCATGACACAAGCCCGCGGGCCGCAGTTGGCCCGCGGGCCGCGAGTTTGAGACCCCTGCTCTAGAGGAAGAATGGCCTTGTGATTAAAGCAGTGGGTTAGGATTCAGAAAATGTACCACAAACTTCCTGGATGACCTTGGGCATATTATTTAGGGATAAGTTCAGGAAAGCATACTTTTTCCGCAAGGCACTTCTGCATGTGTTTTAATTTCTGTTGACGTCAACAGTTCTTAAGCATGTTCTTAAAGTTAAACATGTGGTTAAGTGCTTTCCTGATTGAGGGGCCTAATCCCTTTGCCTTCATTCTTCCTTTGTATAGTAGTACTTTCCTGCCTCCAAGATGTATCTGATTCAGGTAGAACAGGGACTTAACCTGGCTCTCCCACATCTCAGATGAGTGTCCTAACCAACAGGCTATTGACTGTTCTGTGTCTTTCTCCTCTCTCCTGTTCCTCTGCCCCTCACTTTCAAAACAAAAAATTTGTTCTAACAGATACATTTCTAGAACACGTTTTGGTTTCAATGGGGAAAAAAATGTTTTCTAGAAAAATTTTCAACCAGCTCTAGTTGACAGTCTGTGAGGAGAAAATGGAACGCTAAAGATGAGTGTAACTGATCTGGAAGGGAAGGGGAGAATATTATTTACAGAATGGTCTTAAACTTGTTATCTAGAAGTGTCTGTCAGGCCAAAAAACCTGCTCATTTGAGATAAAGTGGACTCTGTTTAGTTTAAAGTGTGTCCAGCTGTCCCCCAAACAGCATTATGTGACTAAGAAGACCTTGCTGCTTCTTTCCCCTCTCCCTGTCTGTAATGGGAAGGAGATAGTGAAGGCCCTCTCTCCCATACTGCTTGCCCATTTCTGTTATGATCCCTCTGGGAACATTTACCTCATCAGAGAATTCAAAATTGAACTCACTTGCAGTACAAAGATGAGATGTACTTTTTTTGTTTTCTTGAGACACGTGGATCTGATTAAAAACATTCATGCATGCAGAACGCTCACAATTATTTTAGTCAGATCCTCCTCCTGTTCCTCCATTCCCTGTAAATGCTGGTTTATGATCAACCTGGCAGTTGAAGATATGTGTGTTTCTGTGTCTTTAAGTGTTGCTGTGGATTGCTTTTACTTATCATATATTCACTTACATTTTATGTAAATTGCTTACTTCTTACTTCACTAACTTGCTGGTTACACCTTACTGACTGTAGAACTATGGTGTAATTTACACCCTTTGGGATGTATTCTTACTGGGTTGATCCAGATTTACGTTATGTGCAGCCCCAGAGCAAAGGTCTGAAGTTCACAAATTCCTTGATAATGCAACTGTATGTTTCACCAACTTACCCAGAAGCCCTTTAATTTGGGCAAATATTGCTACCATGAGGGATGGGTGCACTCTATGAATGGTGGTGGGGAAGCAGACGAGGGAAAACTGTTTCAGGGAATGAAATGTAAATGGTTATGCTTTTGTATCCATGACACAGTAGACTAACTTTAACATTGCCTAGGATTACTGCTAACTTGCAGTAGGTTCTCTGCTTTCGTGAGCACTGCAGTTGTTAAGAGGTGCTCTAATCACAGTGAGAGTGCAAGATGACAGTCTTGGGTTTAGAAGACAGCTTGGTGTCTTTGATTTAGTCACGGTAGGTATTCAGGCAGCTCATGCAGCCTCATTCTTACCTGCATCCATAGATAGGTTGCTTTTCATTTACCCTTAAACGTTCCAATCATTTTTTCACTATGTCTATTTTTATTATGAACTAAAAAGAAAGAAGAGCTCTACAGTATGTTACTTATTACTGTCCCAGCTATAACATTATAATCAATGTCACTTGATGTAAAATATTATCATGTATGCTGCCAGAAATTACTACAGTCCCAAACCACAAGCAGTGTGAGAGCAAAGTATCCTTTAGAGAGGACAGACTGAAAAGCCTTGTGTTTTATTAAATACTTCTTCAAACAGGAGAGAAATAATTTACCTCTAAAATGTAGTAAGCTTTAAAACAAAAATTCATTCCATTGGCAAGCCAGTTGCATTACACTGATGCAGAGGGAATACTTCTTTTCTGTTTGTTTTGTGAGCATTATTTCAATCAGGATGGCTCAGAAGTAGAAATAGCTGCTCCCTCACTAGCAGGTAGTCAAGTTATAAATGGTAGTACTGTGCGTGTATTGAACTGAAAAAGAAAATTGCCAGAATAGTTTTTCTTAGGGCCCTATATGGAATTTAAACTATAGCTTTAAGGCCATTTTTCTCCCCATTGTTTAGATTGAATTAAAGTTTGCCTGTGGTTACCGATAGTCCAAATGCATATTCTGATTGGCTGGTATGTCTTTTTAGATAATGCTCTTCCTACACAACAACCCCCAAGGGAACAGAGTTGGGACCTTATGATTGAAAAACAAAACCATAATCTCTAAGCTCGTTATATGAAGTACTAAAGAGAGAGTTAATGGGAAGAGGAGGAAAAAATACTAGTATCAGCCTGAGAGGAAATGAGGAAAGGGAGCTGGGTTTTCACGGAGAAGGAGTGAATAGAGGGGAAGAAAATGATATTTTAAATTGCCCTTTGCTGCCAAAATGTCAAATTGACCTTTCAACAGAGAGTGAGGACTTCTAGACACCTACCCAAGTTTCTATTGTATTGGGAACTGTTCGATACCCCAAACTAAGTTTATTGTAATAGAAAGTGTTGAAAGTGACCAAGTCAATAACTGCTGTTGAAAGAACGTCCAGACTGCCAGGATTAGAAGGGGAGATGATGATAAAAGTACTTAGTTGTTATGTAACACTCTTCATCTGTAGGTCTCAAATCAAATCAAATCATACCTATTTTTTTTAGGTAGGGAAACCAACTACATAGATATTAAATGACTTTTAGCTCCTCATTTCTCTCACTGCCTTAGGAAATATATCTCCTACTGATGGATGCAGTGGAAGTTTCATGCTTCTCCCCACTAACAATTTTAGAAAAAAACATGTTTAAGAACAAATTAATGAGACACATAGCAACACGCCACATCAGGGTATGAATCATTAGTAAGCTACTACTACACTTTTTGAAGGGTTGAAAGTACTCTCTGCTTGGTCATCTACTACATAAGGGCTATAGGCACACACCATGAGTCTAGTAATTCAGATGCTATGGGGGCTTATTATTGTCAGATGGACACAATGGACACATTCTCAGCTGGTGTATATCAACATAATTCTACTTCACCGGAGCTAGACCTATTTACAACAGCTGGATATTTGCCCAATCACTGAAACTAATTTTAAACAATATAGAGCAGGAAGTGATCAATTCCATTTAATAGGTTCCAATTTATAAAGGGCAATTGAATAATCGCTCATGTCAGCATGTCCCACTAATATTTACAGGTTTACAAAAACTTCCTGTGATGGGGTGGATAAGCCCCACACTGGCAACGAACGGGTTAACA
Source organism: Mesoclemmys tuberculata (assembly GCA_007922155.1). Classification (NCBI taxonomy): domain Eukaryota; kingdom Metazoa; phylum Chordata; order Testudines; family Chelidae; genus Mesoclemmys; species Mesoclemmys tuberculata. The sequence goes on from ML675601.1 coordinate 66,571,480, forward strand.
AGAGTCTATGGGCCTAGTTGGCTCTGCCCCTCAATATCTGCAGCAAATGTCAGGCATGGAAAGGGAAGTTAAAAGGAGCGGACCAGCCCAGTTCAGGGCTGATCAGGAAGGAGAGCAGAGCTCTACTTCTCTTCATGGAAGAGATGCATGGTTGTAGATCAGATACTGAGCTAGCTTGGCAGGCAGATGGGCCCCTGCTAGGAAGGACAGCCACACCCAAAGGGATCAGCAGAAACATGGACTGCATGGAGACACATCTTGAAGAGACAAAGGCATGTTTCAGTTCTACTTCTTCTGGGTATTAAGGTCCGGAAAAAATGAGGAAGGAAAAAAACCCACAATACAAAACTAGGATCAGCCAATAAACCTTTGGTGGAACCCGAGAGGCCTGCAGCTGGGTGAGTCATGCCCTGATAGGCCACAAAGGGGTGCCATAGGGGCAACCTGATCACACTTCCTTTGTAATGATGATTGTCATGCCAGCACAAACTCAGTGGGGCTACTCACCATATGTGTTTGTGAGGCTGGATCTTAGAATTTTATTATGTATTATGAATATGCTTATTTTAGCTATGTGAGATGTGTTCTATCCCAGACTAACACTGTTATTGTACCCAGGATAAACATAACCCGCGACATTATGGCTCTGTTCTTTAGCTGACAGCATAGCTTCATTGCCTTCAGAATGATTACTCTGACTTATACCATATAAGGGATTGATCCTGTATGACAGAAACGGGTGTGCTCACTGAGAATTTGTATCAAAACCTAAAATATGGCGTGTGTATGTAGGATTTCAGAGATGGTGCAGACAATTTCAGAACATTCCCAAGACTTGTGATTGAATGCCATTAAGACTGGGAATGAGTCTAACTGTTAAACAATGGTACAACATTTACAGAAGCATTTTTCTAGATGGCTTGGCTGGCCCATTGGAAGAAAGCAGCAGGAGGCAAAAGGAAGACTTCATGCCTAGGCCCTGTAACAAAAGCCACTGGGCAATATGGTGATTGGGATCAGGAAAGGATGGTGGGACTTTGAGAAAAGAGATTTTTTCTGAAGGGGTAGGATAGACTAGGGGTGAAGGGAGAGATTCTGTGGAAAGAAAACTGACCCCACGCTCAAGAGTTCCTATGCTTCCTAAAAGAATACAAGTTGGGTCTGTTCTTTCCCTGTAATTTGAGAGGGAAGTCCATCTAAATTAGCATGTAGCGAAGCATAGGATTAGACCAGGTTAACTACAGGTTTAGATTGTCTTGCAATCATCCTCTCTAATGCTTTGTCCCATTTGCAGTTAAACATGCATTGTTTTAAGAAGGCTGTTGATATCTAGATCATTGATCACAAGGTCCCAAAGGGAAGACATACAGATGTTCAGTCAGGTCGACTAAGTAATACATGAGGTGTAATACCCATCTTCTAATATAAGAGTGGGAGAACTGCAAAATTCCATTCCAAGGCAGGCAAGGACATAAGAATGGCTATACTGGGTCAGAAAAATGGTCACTTTAACCCAGTATCCTGACTTCTGACAGCGGCTGGTGCCAGATACTTCTGAGGTGATGAACAGATCAGGGCAATTTACTGAGTGATCCATCGCCTGTCATCCAGTCTCAGCTTCTGGCAGTCAGAGGTATAGGGACACCCAAAGCATGGAGTTGAATCTCTAGTCATCTTGGATAACAACTATTGGTGGACCTATCCTCCATGAACTTATCTAATTATTTTTTTAACCCAATTATACTTTTGGCCTTCACACCATTTCCTGGCAATGAATTCCACAGGTTGACTGTGTGTTGTGTGAAAAAGTACTTCCATTACTGAGTTTTAAACCTGTTGCCTATTAATTTCATTGGGTGACCCCTGGTTCTTGTATTATGTGAATAACATTTCCCTATTCACTTTCTCCACACCATTCATGATTTTATAGACCTCTATCATACTCGCTGTCCCTCTTAGTCACCTCTTTTTTAAGATGAACATTCCCAGTCTTTTACAATCTCTCCTCGTAAGGAAGCTGTTCCATACCTCTAGTCATTTTTATTATCCTTCTCAACATATTTTCCAATTCTAAAATATTTTTTGAGATGGGATGACCAGAACTGCATGCAGTATTCAGGGTGTACCATAGACTTACATAGTGGCATTATGATATTTTCTGTCTTATTATCTGTCCCTTTCCTAATAGTTCCTAACATTCTGTTCACTTTTTTACTGAGTGGTTGTTTTCAGAGAACTATCCACAGTGACTCCAAGATCTCTTTCTTTAGGGGTAACAGCTAATTTAGACCCCATCATTTTGTATGTATAGTTGGGATTATGTTTTTCAATGTGCATTACTTTGCATTTATCAGTGTGGAATTTCATCGGCCATTTTGTAGCCCAGTCACCCAGTTTTGTGAGATCCCTTTATAACTTTTCTAAATCATCTTTGGTTTTAACTGTCTTGATTAATTGTGTATCATCTGCAAACTTTGCCACCTCACTGCTTACCTGTTTTTTTTCAGAATATTTATGTTAAACAGCATTGGTCTCAGTATGGATCCTTAGGAGACCATGCTATTTACCTCTCTACACTGTGAAAACCAGCCCTTCATTTCTACTCTGTTTCCTAACTTTTAATTAGTTACTGATCCATAAGAGGCCCATCCCTCTTATCCCAGGACAGCTTACTGTGCATAAGAGCCTTTGGTGAGGGATATTTTCAAAGGCCTTTTGAAAGTCCAAGCACTGGACCACTGGATCACCCTTGTCCACATGCTTGTTGATGCCCTCAAAAAATTCTAATAGACTGATGAGGCAAGATTTCCTTTTACAAAAGCCATGTTGACTCTTCCTCAACATATCCTGTTGATCTGTGTTTCTGATAATTCTGTTCTTATAGTTTGAATCATTTTGTCTAGTACTGAAGTTTGGTTTAGCAGTCTGTAGTTGCCAGGATAATCTCAGAAGCGTTTTAAAAAATTGGTGTTGTATTAGCTCTCCACCAGTCATCTAGTACAGAGGCTGATTTAAGCAATAGGTTACATACCAAAGTTAGTAGTTCTGCAGTTTAATTTTTGAGTACCTTCAGAACTCCTGGGTGAATACCATTTGCTCCTAGTGACATATTACTGTGTAATTTATTCCAAAACCACCTCAATTTGGGACAGTTCTTCAGATTTATTACCTAAAATGAATTGCTCCGATCTGGGAATCTCCCTCACATCCTTTTCAGTGAAGGCCAATGCAAAGACTTCATTTAACTTCTCTGCAACAGCCTTTTCTTTCTTGAGTGCTCCTTTAACCCCTTGATTGTCCAGTGGCCCCACTAATTGCTTGGCAGGCTTCCTGCTTTAGATGTACATCAAAAATTGCTGTTAATTTTTTTCTCTTTTGATAGTAGACCTTCATTTTCTTTTCTGGCTGGAGGAGGGATGCAATGATAGAGCCAGTGGAGCGGCAGGTCTTAGAGATGGAAAGATATCTGGTAGCCATCCCCAGGGATCTATCCATCTGCTGGGAGTAGTGGGAGAAGCTCTAGGACCTTGAAAATCTTCGAGCTTTGGATGCTTTTGTTTGATCCCGCATCTCTCTCCTCCCACTTCTTCTATGCCCTGGAGAAAAAGAGGGTAGGCTAGGAAGTACATCATCTGCCTTTTGGAAGAGGACAGTGTCCCACCACCATCCAATGGAGATGTGTAGGTGGGCCAGAGCCTTCTACAGTAGCCTTTTTTCCCAGGATCCGACTGATGCCAAAGCCTGCAGGATGCTCTGGGATGAACTCCCAATGGTCAGTGTGAGCAACCAGGACCAGCTTCAGCTACCTCTCACTCTGGCCGAGTTCTCAGAAGCCCTCTGATTCATGCCCACTAATAAATCTCTGGGTATGGATGGGCTGACCGTGGAGTTCTACCATGTGTTCTGGGATATACTCCGCCCAGATCTTGCCATCATCCAGATGAAGTCCTTAAGGAGCAGGGTGCACCCCCGTCATGCAGGTGGGTCATGCTCATCTTGCTGCCAAAGTAGGAGGATCTCTACAACCTTCAGGACTGGCATTCTGTCTCGCTCCTCAGCATAGACAATAAAGTCATAGCCATCTCGCTGGCTTTGGTTGGGGTCCATGCTGGTGGACATGGTCCATCCTCACCAGACCTGCACCATCCTGGACTGTACCGTTTTTGACAGTCTCTATTTGGTCTGGGACCTCCTCGAGCTTCGGTGTAGGCCATGGTCTGTTGTTTTCCCTCCTGTCCTTGGATCAGGAAAAGACATTCAATGGAATGGACCATTGGTATCTCCTGGGCACCCTACAAGCATTCAGCTTTGGGCCCCATTTCTTGGGTTTTCTCCAGGTTTTGTATGCCTCCGCAGAGTGTTTGGTCAAGCTCAACTCATCCCTGACTGAACCGGTCAGCTTTGGGTAAGGGGATGCATCAAGGCTGTCTGCTTTCAGATCAGCTGTATACTCTGGCCATTGAGCCCTTCCTCTGTCTCTCTTACAAGAGGTTGATAGGGTTGATCAGAGCTGCAGGTGGGCCTGTCAGCATACGCCGATGGTGTACTTCTCATGGTCCAGAACCCAGGTGACTTGGTGCAGGTGGAGACCTGCCAGGTTGTCTACTTGGTGGCCTCCTCCACCCGGATCAACTGGGTCAAAAGCTTTGGCCTGATGGTCAAGGCTGGGTGGTAGGCAAGCTCCCACCCACTGATGCTTCATGCCATGCAGCAGAGAGTGGGTCAGTTGCCTTATCTGCATATTTACCTTCCCCCACCGGAGAACTGGCAGGATTTGGAGGGCAGGGTGACTAAGTGGTTGCAGAGGTGGACAGGACTGTTTTGATGTCTTTCCCTGCAGGGCAAGGTGATGATGCTTAACCAGGTGGTCCTGTCCGTGCTCTGGCACAGGTTCACCACCCTGATCCAGATCCTTGGTTTCCTGGCCTATCTCCAGAAGTTAATTATGGAGTTCTTTTAGCCAGGGTATCTGCAGGGGTCCTAAGTCTTCCCCTGGAAGAAGAGGGGCAGAGCCTCCACAGTCAGGTCCATGTCTTTCACCTGCAGGCCCTGCAGAGACTTCTTTATAGTACAAGTAGGCCATTGTGGAGCATGTTGGCACATACCTTCCTCTGCCACCTCTGAGGGCTCCAGTATGACTGGCAGTTCTTTTATCTCCATCTGTGAGGTTTTTTACAAGACCTCTCTGAGCTGCCAGTCTTCTACCAGGACCTCCTCCAAATCTGGAGGCTGGTTTCAGTGACCAGGTCCATTGTGGCCATCAAGGGGATGGATTTCTTTCCAGAGGCCCTACTACACAATCTCCAACTTGGTGTGCAGGTGGCGGAGTCCCCCTCGGTATGCCGAAGGTTGGTCCTGGTAGGAGTCACCAGGATCAGAGACTTCCTGGACTATGACAGATAGATGGATTTCCAGGCACTAGGTCGGTACATGGGGCTTTCCACTCTTCAGACCCTCTGGTGTGTACTCTAGGAGGTAAAGGAAGGCTTACCACTCACCTCTCAGGTTTACCTTGTGTGGGCCCTGTGGAAGGATGCTCCCCAACCACCCCTCCTCCTGGGCCCTCTGGATCAGTCCTCTACCCTCCAAGCCCTCCCTCTTCCCCAGCCCCCCCTTCTCATGGACTGAGCTGGTTGCGAGACTTGCAGCAGGTTCATTTCTGAACCACACTGAGATTACATATGTACATGCTCCACGCTCTCCATTTCCTCTCCCTGGTGTCCCACCCTAACACAAAGTGGTGGGACTTTTTGCCATCTGTTGAGGGTGAGGAACCCCAGTGGGCCAGCCTCTATTCCACCCTGGTTCCACAGCCTGCCAGAGATATTAGCTGAAAGGTCCTTCATGGAGCTGTGAGCACTGGCATGTACTTGGCATGGTTCACCACACTCCCTGACACCTGCCCTTTCTGCAGCATGGGGGAGACATCTATTTAGAGTGCACCAAGTTGCAGCCCCTGTTCCGGCTCCTCAAGAACCCGCTTCTCAGGTTCTGACTGTACTTCTCCCCACACCTTCACGCATCCAGGCAGAGCTCCTCTGGGCCGCCTTTGCTGGCTCCCCAGACATCTTTGAGGAGCAGGGGGCACTATCCAGAGTTCTCTGCTCTGTCCTCTTCTGGTTCCCTATTTTGACCCTTTGTCTCCCACACCTGTTCCTATTTTTTCATTAGTTCTGCCCCATACTTAGTTGAATCCCAGGCTCAATAGCTCCTCCCATTAGGCTAAGGGAGGGGCCTTCATCTGACGGTCAGCACAACCCAATAGGACCAGGGACAAGGGGGTGCATATGAGAAAGGCCCCACCAAATTCACGGCCATGAAAAACGCATCACAGACCCTGAAATCTGATCTCCCCTGTGAAATCTGGCTATTGTAGGGGAGGGGCAGGGCTGGGGGCACGGCAGCTGGGGCCTCCTACTGTGGGCCAGGCTCCAGTGGCTACTCCCAGCCTGGGCTGGGGAGGGATGGGACTTCCTCTTCCCCCGCAGGAGCTGCTCCCAGAGCCTGGTCAGACCCATTTCTGGGAATCTCCCCCAGAGACCAGGGCGGGAGGATGTGGCTCCAGCTGTCAGCCCCTGATCTGGGCAAGAGGCTGCTGGAAAACCCAGATGTATGGTAACCCCACCCCACCAACCATACCCTATGACACTCACTTCTGCGATGCTGCTGGCAGTGACACCGGCTTTCGAGATGGTCACCCAGACAGCAGTAGCTGCTCTCTAGCCGCCCAGCTCTGAAGACAGCATCCCTGTCCAGCAGCAGAGCAGAAGTAAGGATGGCAATCCCAGAACCCCTCTACAGTAGCCTTGCAACACCCACCCTCCTCCCCTTTTGGGGCCAGGACCCAAACCATGTTACAACCCCCTGAAATATCAGAGGTAAACATCTGAATCTGTGAAATTGATTATTTTACAAGTCCTTTGCCTACGAAATTGACCAAAATGGACCGTGAATTTGGGAGGGCCTTACCTGGAAAGTCAGGATATTCTACTCCAATTTCCCAAGGATAGCTTTCACAAATGTTTTGGGAGTTCATAATTAACTATTCTGAGGCTTCCGGATGTTCCAGTAATACAAATAATAATAATGTAGGGAAGTGGAGCATGCTCAGTTGGTCACTTTGTTAATTAAACATGGAATATATATATATATATTACTATAAGCAGGGCTGGCCGCAGCACCACCTAATAATAACATTCCTTAAACACTTTCCATTACAAAACACTGCTTGTGGTTGCTTTTAATTCTGTTAAACTTTTTAAAACAGTTGGCCTGAAATTCTCCATGCCATGTGTCTGCCTGAGACATTTTTTTTTTTTTTAAATTTCAGCCAAATCAGTTTAGCTCTGTCTTAGAGCAAGACTAGAGGAAATAATGCTGGTAACCTTTTACTTGGGAACCCCATCCTTTGGAGCAGGGACTCAAAATCTGGCACTCAAAAGTTAAGAAATGCCGCTCTTGCAGTAATGAATTGTGATATAGTCATTAATTACATGATAGCACGCTGCTTTTCTTTCCACATGACCTTTACCTCATTTAGTGCACAGAATGGACCCAATGCAGGAAAGAGTCAGGGTTGCATAATGAAGGAGACAGTTGGAACAGGGATGCGACACACGTTTGTTGCAGAAGTTAGAAGTTGTGAGTGAAGCAGAGGGTTGCAGGAAGAGAAAGGATGGTCTCTTGGTTAAGACACTTCAGTGCTTCCCTGAATAATTGGATTCTCTCTCTGCCTTTTCTCCAGATCATCTTGTGTGATGCTAAGCAAGTCACAGGTGATCAGTCATTTTGTGTCTCATTTTCTGATTGCCTGATTTTAGCCTGTGGGGTCTGATTTCCAGAAGCACTCAACACTCACATCCCACTGCTTTAAACATAGGAGTGCTTTGAACAGATAAGGTGCTGTATAATGGCATATACTCCTAAAAGTCAGGTCCTAAGTGTCTCAAATCGGGGAGCCAAAAATTAAAGGATACTTTTGATCTTAATCTTTGTGCCTCCACTCCCCCTTTATAAAATGGGGAAAATACTCGCCCCCAGAACCAACTTCACAGAGGTGTTCTGAAAATAAACAGATTTTTGCAAAGTACTTACATAGCATGTTGATGAATGCCAAACAAAAGTCCATGAGGAAGTTGTTAACTCTGTCTTTAGAGCAGAGTTTGAAGAGCGTGCAGTAAATAAGGCCTGGGGCCAGATGCTGTGCCATAAGGGGAAAACAAAATATTGAATAGCTGCTCATTAACTGAGCGCTATTCATCTTGTGCACTGAATGAGGCAAGGGTCCTGTGGAAAAAATAGTGTCATGATGATGTAATAAAAGACTGTATCAAAATGCATTCACGCAAAGTAGCTAAAGTAAGGTTGCATGAGCAAGCTTAATTCTGGTGTTTCCTAACTTTTGAGTCATTGACTTTACAACTTTAATAGTGTTCTTTTAATATAGGGGTTTTATGTGCCTAATAAATATAAAATGTGTTGCATATAAACCTGTTTTCCTTTGTTCTCTGTATGACTTCAAACTGTGTTGTTTTCTTATGCTGAATAAATACATCAGGGTTTAATCCAGAAATCACATTAATCTGATGTATTTGGTTCATATCAAAGTAATTGTTCATTTTTATTTGGCTCAGATGATGGACAATTTTAGGATCCATCATATGCAATAAATTTGGTAAATTTTAAAGTAAAACTATAATTGAGAATAGACGTTGATAAAGGCTAATCTTTAAAAGTCATCAAGTTTATGAATTCAAACAATAAGTTTAAAAATAAAGAGAGAGAACAATGAAGAGGATATGAATATATTATAATGAAATAATAAGGTTTTTTTTACTTAGCTAAAACAATGAAGTGAGCTTACTAGCATAAAACACCACACAGAAACACAGCTAAAATGGAGAGAGTGTATTTTTATTAATCTAGTTTTCTCTGTTGAAAAGGAGCAACAGACACTGTATGTCCCCCTGAAGAGTGCATTACACTTTGTATCTTTGCTTGTGGGATTTTCAAGGCAGAAAGCTTTCTTTTTCTGCTTGACTTTTTGCTAAGACTTGAAATGTTCTTGAAGTGTTCTTTATAAACCAAACCCATGGGTATGTTTTACTGAACCAAGGCTTCATACACAGCCACACATTTGTATCATTTCTGCTTATGCTTCTTTCTACTTGAAACTTTCATGCCCTCCTAACTTTGTAACATAATTAATTCATTGCTCTCCAACTCTCTCTATATAGACCTTCTTGTTGTGAATACAAACTGGCTTGTGTGTATCAGATATTAAAGAGCATAACTGTGAGTGAAGAAAACAGTAATAATAAAACAGTCCAGAAAGCCCAACTACGTACCACAGCATCTCTTTGTGTGGAATATGCTTCAATGGACAGAGAGTAAGTTTAAATGTTAGAAGGGCTAAGCATGTGCAAGTAATCGGTTAAATTCTCACAAAAAGCGAGGAAAATCACAGAAATATTTAAATGGTTGAATTTGGCGATCAATAGTAAATAGATGTTGTTTCTGACATATTCAGCAAAAGATGACCCCTGGACTATGCTTGATAACAGAAAGAAGAAATCTGTTCCAAAATGGCAGTGGACATACCAGGCTTTGGTTTTCAGAAGGTCTGTTAACAGGATAACCAAAATCTGGGTTTTAGGAGGCTGATAAAATGAATTCATGGTCTGTGTATGGAAAGGACTATGTGCATGTGTCTCCTCCACTTGGCTTCTTCCACCACAGCATGCCACCATTCCATATGTTAGACTCCCCAGGGATCCTGGAGTTGGGAGGGGAAGGTCGTGCAGGGCATTCATCATCATCTACCAGTTTCATGGAGCTCAGGAAGCAAATGTGATCGGTCTAGTGGTTGTATTATGTTTCTCTTGGTGTTCCTTCACCTTTAAGCAGTAGCGGGAGGGTTCTCAAGGAATGCCACAGGCTTCTGTTGAAGCCTTACCACACTACCAGGGGGTTGGGTGGGGAATATAGGGAAGCCAGGAGCAGCACAAAGTCACAGGATTTAGTGGAGTTGGTTGGTAGGTTCTGTGGCTTACGTTAAATCTGAATTTGTCCCCCATTTCTAAATTAATACTTATATGAGATAACCTTACCAGCAAAAGCATTCCAAAGATGTCTTCCTGTAACAGATTTATCAAGATTTTTTGTAGAAGTTAAAAAAGGAGCAGATCACTCCACACTGGAGATTCATATTATAGGATTGACATAAAATTAAAAAAATTATTTGACGCTTATTTACTTAGGACTGAAAAACAGCCATTATTTTTAATGTCTGTCTATTGCAATTTTTTGTGAATTTGCATTAATTCAATATATTTAATACTTTATAGCAGCTATCCCCAAAATAACTAGAACAGAAATACCATAATAACTGGAGCCACCACCAGTATTGACAAAATCAGTGATATCAGTTCTTCATTTTCCCCCATATGCTAGTTTCTTTATAATATCATTATCTCTGGAGACCTCTGCTTGATGGGGAAGGTATCTGAAATACTTTGAAGAAAGGGGCTGCATTTATAAGTGTTATACTGTAAGAATCCACTAATTACTGGAGATGTTTAAATAAACTGGTCATTGGGGGTGTTCAGATACATTTTAATTTTAATCTTTACACCTTTAAAACTTCATTTTGTAAAAATGTCATTGAAATGGCAAAAGACAAACCACAGACTATAGGCTTTGAGTACTACAGTATTTATTTACAGTATTTACCTACCCCCCCATTGTTGTTCCTTACCCTTGGATGTATATATATACCTCCTGTCTGATTTCTATTCCTTACATCTGATGAAGTGGGTTATAACCCACGAAAGCTTATGCCTGCAGAAATTAAATTTGTTAGTCTTTAAAGTGTGACAGCACTCTTGATTTTTTTGCTGTGTACAGACTAACATGGCTACCCCTCTGGAAGTTTACAGTATTTAAGTTTTTCATGATGGTTTGGTGAAAAATACATGGATACAAAAAGAATTAAAATGTCGCCCCCCCTGGTGATTATTTACTGGATTAAATAAATAATCTTTGTAACCCTTGTGTAAGAAATCTAACTCTGTCATCTGTTCAGGGTCCACATTGTTAGTCATTGTGCCAATTCCTAGAATTCTGGTTATGAATGGGTAGTATTTGTCTACAGAGCATTTCAGGACTTTTTGTCCTTAAAAAATATATATATATATGCCAAACTGAACTCAAAGGATTTTAATTTGATGACAGATCTGCTTTGGTTGAATACTTACAATCACGTCTGGAGCAGAGAGACTGAGAGATTTGTCAAATACCTCTCTAGCCTAGGGGAAAGTTAACTGAGCTGGGAAAGAGGCAACTGGCAGGTCAAATCTTCTCTCTTTTAACTGCTGTGTGAGTCCCATGCAATTCATTAAGATTATGAACCCCAACAGGGAAGGCAGTTCAGGAACGGCTAATGAAATCTGTTCCCTTTCCCCTCCTTCTGTTTTTGATTCATTATCAGAGAGGTGATAGGTCAATGAAGGCATGGAACACAGTGTCTCATATGAGAAACCCCAATCTTAGCCCACTGGGAAAGTGTGTGAACTCCTCCTCCAGTGACTGGTGTTCAAAGGGGTAGCAATAAGGTGTAATGTAGGGATCTGAAAGTCAAGGAGGTCAAACACTCCTTCTGATCTCTGGGGGGGCTGAGGTTGGTGCATGTGGTTCACACACAGTGAAAAGACCTCTCAGGTACACGTTTTGTACTTAAAAACTGTGATAATCTCTAAATTTATAGCATGGAAAAAGCAAAGCACACAAGATTCATATGTCAGTCATGTGTCACACATTTGGTTGTGTAACCCCCTGATCAGTGTTCTATGTATTTCTCTCACGTGTGTCCCCCTAGTGCCCAATCCATGAAAGATGGGCGTCTGACAGCTCTGTTTCAGACTTTGGCTTTTTAGGACAAGCTATAAAGACTTCTGCTTTTAGGTTTGGATGTCTTCAATTCAATCCCCAGTGTTGGTCAGCATGACAGCTGCCATATTTGAAAGTGTCCCACATTGGCATGTTTGTACATTGAGAGAGATTTTTCGTACTGTCAGGAGCAGAGGTCCAGAGGAAAGGAAGTGCAATATTCACTTCCTGCCTTCTGGTACCATGCAGGCACATACTGCTTCTGCAGCTGTGTCTAGTTTCCAAAAGATTGAGAGAGGCTACCAAGCATCTAAGGAAGTGAGTGATGACACAATCTCCTTTGTGGCGGTTCTCTGCAGCTTAGAGGTTATGTCATCACTGTTGAACATGGTGGGTTGCGCTTGGAGTGTTTACCTCCAGTAACTTTGAATCAGCATAAACCATTTATTGAGGCACTCTCACGCTCTTCAGAAGGGTCAACATCATCATCAGGAGCAGTTTCAGCAGTGCAAATTTTCTCTGATCGCCAGGCTGCTGCATCTCTCCTTCTCCCTGACTCTAGGGGGCTATTCACTGAGAAATACCAAAGCTGTATAAAAAACTCAGAAACAAGCTATTTAAAACTGTTTAGTAGCTGTTGACATTGTGGTAAGGCATGTTCCATCCACCCAAAACCTTAAAATAATGGAAACAAGACATTAAAAGGAAAGACTTCTGCTTTCCTTTCCATCTTCATACAGCCTATAATGCTACCAGTAACACATTCCAGTGTTCCATAAGGCTGTCCCTCCATCTCCAGTAGATATAAAAAAAGAAATGTGTACCCTAACTTCATCAAACTTGCACAGGTTTCTAACACAAAACCTTAAGAGTGACCTCAGCAGTGCTAAAACAGAATAATTTTGCATGTGTTTGGAATAGATTACAGTCTTGTTGATTTGTTGATATAAAAACATAAGCAGTTACTGGGAAGGATTTTTTTATTTGCCGTTTTGATGAAGTCAATACATTTTTTTTGGTATAGGTCAGAGATGGAGGTGGAAACTTCATGGAATTGCATTATCAATATTATAGGCAACATGACAGTGGAAAGGAATGCACAAATTTTTCTCCTTAAGTTATATTTGCATTCTTCAAAGGTTTTTAGTGGGTGGAGCAGGATGGACCACAACTTCAGTTACAACTAAATGTAATTTTTGTTTGTGTAATACTTCTATATGTTTGTACATGGCCAAATTCTTACTGTTGCTATAACCCCCTCATGCCAGAGCAGCACAAGTGGGCCCCATAAAGCTCTTCTCAATTGAGTCACTGAGGCTTCCCAAGCGTAAAAAATTCCTAGCTGGTAAAATCAGTAATGACTGCTCTACACCACCTGCTGCTATTTTCTGGCAATCCATAGATGGCTGAATGGCCTCTTGAGGCTGATCTAACTTTACACCAGAGACTGAACTGGAACCCAACAGTCACATGGGGTTATGGGAATACGAAGGAAATGTACAACCACCAAGTATGGCTTGGTCAGACCGGAGTATTGAAACCACTGAGTTTGTGGCCCACTGAGTTTGTGAATTAAGTATCCTGTAGCTCGTACAGTGTTCTCAGTTTCTTTTCAATCAGTGTTTTGCTAGTGGAAGTTCCTCTGGGGAGGCAAAGCCAATCCAGTATTCTTCATTTGTTTTAAAGCAGTGGCATCAGTTACCCAGTGAAGTAGAGAGGGACAAAAATGAAAGCAGCTGTTTTTTCCCCTTTTCCTGTTTCTCCATTTATTGTAGTTGTTGCTTGTGAATGTCTCTGCAAATGAGCAGATGCTGTGCAAATTAGGATTTCCTAGCTGAAATATTTGAAGCATGAACTAGCTTTGTCTTGCACAACAGTGCTGACCTCAAGTTGCTCAGGGAAGAACTCTGTCTCTCTGCTGTTCAGTTGATTATGATCTTGAAAGAGAAAGAGGAAATAACAAGGGACAGAGTGAGAGAGGGGATGTTACCACAGAGAAAGGAATAGACACACTCTTGCATGTACATTAAAAGTAGCATCACAGGCAATCCTCGTGACTGGCTCCTGGACATGGCACATGACTCTAGTACCAGACAGAGAACTTAATGATTCCTACTTCTGAGTCATTCTATATTCCCAGTTTTCTAAAGAAGATCCTTGGCCCCTAAGTTTCAAGCATGGGAACACAGTTAGAGCTGGTCAGAGAATGGGTGTTTTCCTCTGAAAATTTTTGACAAAAAAAAGGAAAAAAAAAATCACTAGTCAAAATTTATAATTGAAACATTTGATTTTTTTCAGTGAAAAATCAAAACCAAAGTATTTCATCTGAAAACCAAAATATCACAGTTCAGAAAGGCTGCCATAACACCTGATGAGAGTTATAGGGTGGTTACCTCATGCTCTCATTGTTTCCAACAGGCTGGACTCCCTGATTGGACTACATCTTGGGTGACCAGCTAGCAAGTATGAAAAATCAGGAGAGCAAATGGGGGTAATAGTTGCCTATATAAGACAAAGCCCCACATATCAGGACTGTCCCGACAAAATTGGGACATCTGGTCACCCTAAATTCATCTTCCATCATGGATCAGATCTCCCTTCCCATGGTGAGAAGAGACAGTTATATCATGGGAGATGTAAAGAAGTATGGGTTGGATGAATGAACTGTAAAATGGATAGAAAGCTGGCTAGATTATCAGGCTCAATGGGTAGTAACCAACGGCTCAAAGTCTAGTTGGCAGCTGGTAAGCGGAGAACCCCAGCGGTTGGTGCTCAGGCTGGTTATGTTCAACATCTTCATTAATGATCTGGAGGATGGGGTGGATTGCAAGTTTGCAGATGACACAAAGCAGGGGGAGTGATAGATACACTAGAGGGTAGGGATAGGATACAGAGTGAACTAGGCAAATTGGAGGATTGGACCAAAAAGAATCTGATGAAGTTCAACAAGGACAAGTACAGAATCCTGCGCTTTGGACAGAAGAATCCCATGCACAGCTACAATTTGGAGACTGACTGGCTAGGCAGCAGTTCTGCAGAAAATGACCTGGGGGTTACAGTGGACAAGAAGCTGAATATGAGTCAATAGTGTGCCCTTATTTCCAAAAAGGCTAATGGAATATTGGGCTGCATTAATAGGAGCATTGCCAGCAGATCAAGGGAAGTGATTATTCCCTTGTATTCGGCACTGGTGAGGCCATATTTGGAGTATTGTGTTGAATTTTGGGCCCCCACTACAGAAAGGATGTGGACAAATTGGAGAGAGTCCAGTGGAGGGCAATAAAAATGATTAGGGGACTGGAGCACATGACTTATGAGGAGAAGTTGAGGGAACTATGCTTGTTTAGTCTGCCGAAGAGAAGAATAAGGGGGGTTTTGATAGCAGCCTTTAACTACCGGAAAGGGAGTTTGAGGGAGGATGGAGCTAGGCTGTTCTCAATGGTAGTAGATGACAGAACTAGGAGCAATGGTCTCAATTGGGGAGGTCTAGGTTGGATATTAGGAAGAAGGTTTTCACTAGGGGGTGGTGAAGTTGTGGAATGGGTTAACTAGGGAGATGGTGGAATCTCCGTCCTTAGAGGTTTTTAAGATGCAGCTTGAAAAAGTCCTGGCTGGGGTGATTTAGTTGGGGTTGTTGATGCTTTCAGCAGGGGTTGTACTAGATGATCTCCTGAGGTCCCTTCCATCCCTAATCTTCTAGGATTCTATGTAATCTGGCTGGAGAGCCCAGCCCATAAAGGGAAAAGGGGGACATGAGGAAAAGATACAACTCTATTATAGTCTATTACAGGAGTGGATGGGTGAAGTTCTGTGGCCTGCATTGTGCAGGAAGTCAGACTAGATGATCATCTTGATCTCTTCTGACCTTAGAGTTTATGAGTCTAACTCCTGAAGCAAACATGGCAGTATATTCAAAACAATATAGTTCATTTTGTGAGCATTTGATATTTTGATGCAAAATCAGAATTTTCCATGGAAAGAAAACAATTCACTTATGCTTACATTCACACACAAAAGCCAAGTTCCCAATTCTCCATCAAAAAGCAATGATGAAAACCTTGTGACTCGCCACAGTCAAAATATCTGTCACGTAAGGCTAACAAATTTTGGCTTTGTTTCATTTCAATATAGTATAATGTAAATCAGAACATTTGTTAATCTGCCAGATCACTCCCCCTTTCCAGCCAGTTTAATTGTCACCACATTTTGTGCTGTCTTATTCATTTATTTTAAAAAAAAATCAGCTATAACTAATATGGTCTCTCTTAACTGAGTTGCAGGATATAGATTTATTTAGATGTAAGACTCTCAGAATCCTCAAGAAAGCAGGAAGGCCAGGTGTACACTACAGGCTTTTATTGGTATAATTACATTGCTCAGGGATCTGAAAAATCCATACCCCTGACTGGCGTAGTTATTCCGACCTAACCTCTCAGGTAGATAACACTATATCAATGGGAGAGCTTCTCTTGTCAACATAGCTAATGCTTCTCAGGGAGGTGGCTTAGCTACACTGATGGCTGAAGCTTTTTTGTCTGCATAATAGTGCCTTCACTAAAGCTGTGTGCTGTAGTGCTCTATGTGAAGATGAGTTCTAAAGATGCAGATGAAATTGATACAAAGAACTAAGCGGGGAGGCAACATACTTTATTGTTAGAACAGCAGTTTGGGAGTCAGGAACCCTGTTGCTAATGATACTGCCATTTCACATATGTGGGTGTCTATATCCCAAAAAAGAGAGTAGGGCTTTATTTCTGACTCTACTAGTAGCTTGATAGGTAGCTTTAGAAAATAATTTAAAGCCAGATTCTGATACCTTTACTCTCACTGTATCGTGATTGTTCATGGAGTAATTTGCTACTTAAAGTAAGCAAAGGTATCAGAATCTAGACATTTACCTGTCTGCCTCAATTCTCCTATTTTTAAAATGGGGATAATGTTGCTTAACCACTTTTGTAAAGTGCTTTGAGATGCCTAGATGTTATATTAGTGCATGATATTATATTTTTGATAACTTTCCTCATGAATTTAGCTGGGACAATTCAGGGTTGTTTCCTCAAGGAATTTGTCTTTAAGGTTTATTATTCAGAAAGTTACCCAAATACAAATAATAACCAAAATTTAAGGAAGGATGATGCTGTTATTACAAATGTTATACAACTTAGGAAGAATTATTTACATTCTGGGTTTTCACCAATAAATAGTGCCAACTGTTCATTAGAGCTGTGCAAGGAAACAGTTTGCCCATCCCATTTTGGAGACTTTGGAAGATTTTTCCAGTCTAAATCAGGAGAAAAAATTGAAATTCAATTTTTGTTTTTGTTAAAAAAATAAGTTGATCAAAACCAATCCATTCCCACAAAAAGTTTGTTTTGATAAATTGGCATTTTTTACTGAAAAACCTTGAGTCAAGAAATTCCCAATTAGCTTTGCTAATGAAGTTTCTGCATTTTGATAAAAAAAAAAGAAGCCCTTTTCAAAGAGTGTGTGCAATATGGATGCAGCATTCTTTATTTTTCAGTGTAATAAATTTACATATATAAGACACGAATATACCTGTGTACAATAGAGTCCAATGCTCAATCACTCACGTAACAAATAATCTTCCACCACTCAATTAATTCTCTCCCATGCTGAATACGTAGGTTACTTATTAAACCAGATGGTTTTGCTTATTTTTATGGAATTTGCATTCTATTAAAATATTTATGCCTCATTTTCTTACAGTAATAGTATTTTTATAATGGTATTTTTCCTGACATTATAAATGGTGGATTTCAAACAGTAGCACAGAAATGTCCTTAGGCTAACGTAAGCCCCCATCATATTGTGGAACTAAGTGTTTTGTTCATATTTTCTTTAAATAATTGATAAGCCACAGTCTGTAGTGTTTCTCTTTGATATTAGAAGTCTCTCTCTGTTCAGCAGCTGAACATAAGTGGCTCTCAGGGTAGCATTCTACATGTAATCTGTGTATTCAAGCAAAATTACTACCATAACATTATAAAAGTTACTTTTCTTTGACAAAAAAAGTTCTAAAACAGTACCTGGCACGTATGCCTACAGGGGATTATCTGTATCCTTAGGGCAATCTGAAAATTGCAAGAAAAGTTCATAGTATATAACGAAATAAATCTAAATAGTTTTCACCTGAAACTTGCCATGTTTAGCATGAGGCCAGAAAAGGGAGGGTGTGGGGTTTAAGTCTGAATTTAAATAGGTCAAAATATTTTTTAGTTATAGATATATGAAAGATTATGGGTGTAGATTTCAGGAGTGCCATGTCTTGGGCTATCTCAGTTCCATTGAATTCAATGAGTATTACTTTTGACTTCAATGGGAGTAGAGTTAGAAGAACACTAAGTCCTTCTGAAAGTCCCACCCTGAATGTTTTAGAAATTGATCCAAAACTCAATTAAATCAACTGAAAGATTCTCATTAACTTCCATGGGATTTGGTTTGGTCTCATAAACATTTTAAAAGACTAACACTTTCTGGGAACGTTATAACTCAACTGTCTTCATTTTCATACTTGAAATTAAAATGCTAATACAGTCAAAATAGCACCAGGATATTTTTGAAAAAATGGTATTTACATTGTAGTTATTCAAGTTTTATTGTGAACAGAGTTGCTTGCATTCCAGATGCTCACTGAATATGTTATAAGAGAAATATTTTTTTCACAACCAAAGTTCTGTAAGTGAGAGGATTTTTGTATGGCAAAGAAAGGACTGTTTTTCTGAGTTTAATTTTGCTCTATTGTTTAAGTTTAAAAAATTGCATGTTGCATATTGAGAAACAAAACGAATGGCTAAACAATAGTGATGAAAATTCTCTATGAAAGTTTTTTATTCTAAAACATGATTGTTGACTGAGAATGATTTTAATGCAGCTGAAGATTATTCATTCCTTTGGTGAAAATATGATGCTGAAATTAATCACCAACATTAGGAATTAGAGATTAAATATTGTAGAATTGTTACGATTCCTTGTAAATTGACCAGTTAATCGACAATGGTTGAAGCAATTTGATGATCAATTAATGTGAGTATTAGAAGTTTCCAACAAAGAATTATTAATGATGGTAACTGACTGAAAATGGAGGTGCTTGGGAATGAGGGTTTGAATGATATATGGGGATAGGGCAGGTGGTCATTAGTAGACAAATGTAAAATGAGGGTGTGGTGGAGGGTGCCTAGCCCTGGCTGAAAGGAGAATGGCAGTGGAGGAGTTGGGGAGTTATTTTTAACTGAACTATTGTATGTCACAGTTGATGTAGAATTATTTACTTGCTGAAAGTGAAGACAAACATTTTCTGTGGGAATTTATTTAGTTTCCAAGACTTTTCTATGTGAATAAATTTTTAAATGCAGACATTTTTATTTTATTTAAAGGGAAAAAAAGTGTCTTTTATGACAGTGAACTGTCAATGAATCATAGATACGGCTTGAAGGGACTCAAGGGGTCATCTAGTCCATCCCTCCACACTCAGGTGGGATTAAGTATACCTAGACCATCGCTGACAGCTGTTTGTCTAACCTGTTCCAGTGCCTAACTATCCCTAGAGTTAGAATTTTTCCCTAACATCTAACTGAACTTTCCTTTGCTGCAAACTAAGCTGAATACTTCTTGTCTTATCCTATGAATTCAACATACTTTGGCATTACAATAGGTAAATTATTCAGTGACCAGAACACTATCAATCCAAGATTACAGTGTAGCAATGACTTGGACAATGAGCCTAATTTTGATACTTTTGTCCCTAACCCAGGTCTCTGTCAATTAAATGGGGATCTCTCTTGCACAGCCTCATGTACTTGCCTCTTGTACACCCTTCATTTCCTCTTCCTTCACCACAGGTTCCCAAAATACCATGTCCATCTTCTAGATCCTATCACATCATGTGCTTTCTTCTCTTCTTCATCTCCTTCATATCCCAGATAATACTTCTAGGTGAGACCTAGATAGATAAGGATGTATAGTTGGAAACCTGTTGATTAGGATAGTCTTGAATAAATTTGGCATTACATTTTAAAAATTAGTAAAGATTCCTTGTAAATTGACTAGTTAATCAACAATGATTGAAGCAATTGTATATTTAGTTATGATTAATTTGATGTTTAACGTACCTCAATGTCAGAAGCACTGACAAGAAAGTGCCATTTTAGCTTGAAATATTAAGGGTGAAAAAAATCTATTCAGATTTGAGGTGGTTTTAAGTGAAAATCAGCAGAAGAGAATGGACGTCCTGTTTGGATGGAGTGCCTACACCAGGAACCATCGGGGAGCATTAAGGTATGCAGTCCTTTTTGCAGTCCTGCTGCAAAAATAGGGTAAATATTTAGAAACTGAAGAGCTTGTAGGCCAAAACCTAGTCTCAAAGGAGACATAATCCTTTGGCTTCTTCCTTGTCTTTGTAAATAGGAACCACTTCCAGTTACATTAATAACTACATGGGCAGAATCCATGACTAGAACAACATTTCCAGCACTGCTGGTTTGACACCATTCTGTCTCTGTATTGTAGTGACTTGGTAGTTGCTTTGCAGTTTTATCAAGCCCTCAGGGATGTACTATGGAAAACATTTCCCTTGAAGCATATTATGATCCATATAACGTCATTGAATCTGGTCCTTTTTTCTGATCAGCACCTTTACAGGCTAAGAAATCTGTCTCTAGTAGGATATCAACAGAAGAGAAAATCCTCTGATCCTAAAGCATTTGCTCTCTCATTTCAGCTGAAAAAGGGTCTTTAATACCCGAGCATCACTATGTCTAACCTCTAGATGCCTAGAAAATCATTGGGATTCACATAGTCTGAGTTCAGGACCTAGGCTAAAAATATGAAGAAGGTCCTCCTTTAGTCTGTCCCCTCCCAATTTCTCCCTGTGGCCATTTTAGATAAGCTCCTCTATAGGGAATGAAGCTGGCAGGTGAGGTCTGAATTGACTGGACTGAGCCCTAAAGGAAAGTTGGGCAGAGGAATGAACACTTATCTTCCCCCAGTTCATGCATTGCTCTGAGGCTTTAAACATCCAAATGCCGGGTGTGGGGCTGCACTGTACATGCACAGTTACAAATGAGCACCTAGGGATCTTTGACTGCAAAAATTTAGTTGCCAAGGAAGTTTAGGCTTCTGCAACGTTTAGTGGCCACTGACGTGGGGATGTGAATCCCAGTGGAACCTGATTCTGGGACTTAGACACTGTAGCCTGATTTTGGGTGTTTTAGTAATTTGAATGGAGTTATAGGCTTGCCAATTGATCTGATGAGAAGATAAGGAGGTTCTTCTCCCGGAATCAGGCTCCAGAAGAGTTTTATAGGGACCCCAGGGTGCACGACAGGAATGTTCACACCGATAGCCACATTTGGATAACTGTATAACCTTTTAATAAGATAACATAAAATGATAGACAAATGACTGATTAAAATAAAATTAATAATCACATGGATAATGGATAATACAGTCTTATTTTAGAGATTCATGTGATATATATATTTCTATGGTATACTTTGGATTAATATATGCACACTGTTCCCTGGTGACTTGGTTGAGAGAGATATCCAGTACCTCTACTCTTGAGTAGAGGAGTGGAGAGTTAGGCGATGCTCGAGGGCTAAGAGCTACAAGGCTAGGACTAACACTACAAATAATACTAACTATAAATGAAGAAATCTTCATATACTAACCAAAAGAAACTTCAAGAAGGGAGTAGCTGATGATCTCCCCAAGTAATATGATTTGCCCCTTCTTATACCCTGAGCAATATGGGTCCTATTTCTAAGTCCAAACTTAGATTCTTCACCCCCAATTATTAGGGTACACTTATTCTACAGGCTGGCAGGTTCATGTGTATTAATAACATATCCACATCCTTTCCAAATGGTTTCCAGACAGTTTGTTTATCTCACCTTTGTTATTTCTGGCCCTTTTTGTGGGTTCTGTGCTGTATCTGTGAAGTTTACTCAGATCATAATCTGAGACAGCCCCCTCCCCCAGTTTTGGTGCCTCGTAACTTATCTACGGTAAAGGTTATAACCATCTATGTCTTATCCTTTAACTCATCATTACTTATCTGAGCCAAAGGTCCTGAACATATGTATGCTAACTGCCTTAGCTTTCATACAGGATGTGGCCTGTAAGGTACCTTGCATTACAGCTATAATACTTTAATATGAATCTATGACTCTATTATAATAAAACAACAATACTTAAATCTATAAGGAAATATATATCTATGCATATGCAAGCAAGCAGGCTAGTCCTGTAGGCTACAACACCTTAGTGGCGGTTAGATGCTTAAGTCCTTTTCTGAATCCAGCTGGTTGGTGCTAAGTAATATAATTATAAAGTAGCGCTTGTTATTCTTTCAGAAAACATTTCTTTTTCAGCCCACACTCTTATCAGAAAGCCTGTTATCAGCAACTTAATGGTCTCTTTTGTAGAATGTTGTGATAATGACTGGATTTTATGTGGAGCATGGGGAATGTTATTTTTACCTGTGCATGGTAGGAACAGAGACTCTCAGTGCACGCATTGTGTCTCATACAGTTACAACAAGCTAATAGAGCTTCTTCATTATTCAGAAACCGATCGCTGGTGATATCTTGCAGTATGAGATAGCTGCGTGTTTACCCATCCTGCTAAATCATGGGCAGCATTAGAAGGGGCATTCACTGCAAGCTGCAAAGACATCCCTGCATTCAGAATCCCAGTGCCCTCACAGAGTATGGGCAACTTCAAAGGCCTGTAGCCTGGTGGCCTAGAAGAACATCTGCTCTCAGAACCAGTGTAATGTCTAATGGCAGGGATACTACCCATGTGTCTATAAAACCTTTTGAAATATTAACAGTTTGACACGAGCAATTTCTTAATAGTGTAAATTCTTTATAATTGAATCCAGTGCAAAGGGAGAAGAAATACTCTAGAAGTCAGCAAGCATGTGGAAATCATGTCCGGATCACAGCAGTCATAAGCCATAAAAGATTCCATTTCTGCTCGAGAGTCATTTGCTGCATATAGAAATTTGCTATATCAACCAAAATGGTATTAAGAAGCATGCAAACCTTTGGATATGACTTGCAACATAGGATGAACGTGGTGTCTGATATAAGCTCTTTTCATTTGGCTATGACTGCATTTAATTACTTGTTCATGCAGTTAGTAGCAGCTTAAATGGCAAATCCTTTACTAATTGCATCACATGCACGAATACATACCTAATTAGTGCTAGATACGTCAGTACTCAAACTGGGAGAATAAAAGTGCTGGCACTGTATGCTCCACTTCCACCTTTACACACAAACTTCTGGTCCCCATTCAGCTATTTTCTTTCCCACCTGTGAACAGATAATCTAAGCTGAATGGGGACCAGGTATTTGTGTGTGAAGACAGAAGTGGAGCTACAGCGCCAGCACTTTTATTCTTCCAGGCTATGTCTTTGTTAACTATGAGACAACCTGATCTCGTATGGTTTGTATTGGATGCAAGGTTGTGGGAATGAATCAAAGGGAAACCTTCTTTTAGTACTGCTGTTAATTGTTTATTGACAACTTATTATTTATGTTTACATTGATTGAGCCTGAACCCCTCTAAACACTACACATTGAATCAAAAAAACCTTTAACAATGCACAACATAACACACCTTCTTACACACATATATAACGATACTTTAACACACCTTCCCTTTCCTCACCTCTTACACATTACTCACCAATCCAACGGATGATAACAGATGCGAAAAGAACAAATTCTTCATTCCCCAATTGGAGAACCCTTTTTGCCTAGGACTAATACCCCCAAGTGGCCCTTGGCCTTTTTTTCTCAGGGTTTTCTCACTCAGTTTGTTAAACTGTGCGGGTTGTCAGCTCATGCTACCTTTCTCTTTTGTTAATCTGGTGAGCGACGGGCTAGAGAGAGGCAAGACAGTTGATCAGGCCACCTTGAAACATAAGTCTGGTGCGTTCCCCGGGCAGGCATGGTTCTGGGTCCTGTTCCTGGAGCTCTCTACCCCTTCAGTTCCTGACAACCCTTTTTATCTCCATTCCTGCCTATACGTCCACATACCCAGTTATGCCCAATTATGGTGCTGTTGAATGTGCCTTTCTGGTACACATCAGCTTTTATTGATCTGTGCTCTGTCTTTTTCCCTTTTTTTTTTTTTTTTCTGTTATGGACCTTTATGCTTGTTAATTTTTTTCTTGTTTGCTGTTTTTGCCTCCGTCAGTACATTCTTTTGTCGGTTTTTCCCCTCCTTGCATTATTTCTCATAGACTCATAGGTCAGAAGGGACCAATATGATCATCTAGTCTGACCTCCCGCACAAGGCAGGCCACAAAACCCTACCCATACACATTTATAACAACCCCGAACCCATGACTGAGTTATTGAAATCCTCAAAAATGAGATTTGAAGACCTCAAGCTGCAGGGAATCCACCAGCAAGCGACCCATGCCCCATGCTGAAGAGGAAGGCGAAAAACCTCCGTGGCCCCTGCCAATCCGCCACGGAGGAAAATTCCTTCCCGACCCCAAATATGGCGATCAGCTAAACCCTGAGCATGTGGGCAAGACTCACCAGGCAGCACCCAAAAAAGATTTCTCTGCAGTAACTCAGTTCCCATCCCAT
>ML675601.1:66596394-66666217 GCA_007922155.1 Mesoclemmys tuberculata
TTGCTGGAAATACCTCGCCTGATGCATCCTAAAACCGCATTTGCTATCTCAATTGACATTCTGTTTTTCTCCTCCTTACATTACTTCCTAATCCCAATTACCTTTCTGTTTTTCCCCTCCTCATCTCAATTGACTTTGGGTCACAAGGAACCCTCTGGAATGATGCTGTTTTTGTTTTCGTCAGTACATTCTTTCATTTCCCTATCTCAATTGACTTCAGGTCACAAGGAACCCTCTGGAACAACAGTCTTCACTGACGGTGGTAATTCACCACTGTCAGATCAATTTCTCTGGATTGACTGAGCGGTCAGTACAGACCTGCTCAGTCAATCCAGAAATCAACATAGTAAGACCACCTTCTCAAGTGGCATAGTGCTGTGTCGACGAGAACGCAGTTCCCGTTGATGCAGCGCAGTGAAGGCGTTGCGCAGAACAGAGGCAGAGAAGTTGACGGCACGTGCAAAGGTTTTTTGCGTAGCTTGTGTAACTCCCATCGACTGCCGCTGAATCTCAGAGATAAGTGTAGACAGGGTGCAGTGTCTTCTTCCTATCAGACCCCACATGTGGCCCCAATTCAGCAAAGCAACTGAGCACATGCTTTTCTGAATAGGGATAGGATTACTCAGGTGTTTAATTACTTTGCTTAATAGAGGCCTGTGTTCTGAAAATACTACACAAATCTGTTTACAAAAAAATACCTTTTTAAAAAACAATGTTAAGGATGCATAGGTAAACCCTCAAACATTAGGACACCCCAGAATTAAGGTTGCACTGTGGCATACCATTTCTCAAATAACATTTTTCCCTGCAGTGTTAGACATAACATAGAATTTTATAATTCTTGTACTCTTACACTGCTTTCATTGTTGTGGTCCTGAATATCTTTACTGACACTTTTTTATAATTTTTCTCTAAGGTATTGTAATGTAGTAATTTCCTCACCATGCATACTTTATGCTGAAAAAGAAAGTGTAATATTCTGTGCTTAACAACTGAAACTTCATTAGCACAAAGAGAAAGAAAGCATAATATTAAATAGAGCTCTAGAGCACTGGGTTCACTGTACATTCATTCCTTTAAGAGAGCTAGCTGTCTAATAAACTGGCACCATAATCCAAGACTATATTACTTGATTTTGTGATTCATGGTTTAATACATTTTATATGAAGAAAATAGGGAAGATGAGTTGGTTTACATGTAGTGAGATCCTGAAACAAAAATCTGCATATTCTTATTAACTTATGAGACATTTTTTTTTCTGGAAGACAATAAGAGACTGTTGCTTCCTAGTGAAACCAAAATCTGTAGTTTTGTTCAAACAATCTTTATATTTCATTATTATGAAAAAATTAGATAATGTGTTTCTTCTTTAAAAATATATATTGGTACAAATGGACTTACAGTGGATTGGCTTAAACATCTCTTGAACTTTATAAACTTTGAGAACTCTCACTCCTTTTACTGAAATGTCTTTTACAATTCCTATCAATAAATTGTTCTCCATACAGAAAAGTTCTTAAGGCGTTGACGTTGTACGTGGTGTAATGCAGTGAAATGTAACTATTAGTTCATTTATTTATCATAGTTAAATCTAAGGCCATCAATTTCTTTTGAGTTAACTTGATTAAAAAATTAATCATGCTTATTTGCCATTTAAAACACACTGTTAAACAATAAAATACTAATTTAAGTGTATTAGAAATATATTTGGATGTTTTTCTACAATTTCATATTTATTGATTTCAATTACAACACATAATACAAAGTGTACAGTGCTCACTTTGTATTATTATTTTTTATTTCAAATATTTGCACTGTAAAAAAGATAAACAAAAGAAATAGTATTTTTCAAATTCACCTCCTACAAGTACTGTAATGCAGTGTCTTTATCGTGAAAGTGCAATTTATAAATGTAGATTTTTTTTGGTTACATAACTGCACTCCAAAACAAATAATGTAAATCTTCAGAGCCTACAAGTCCACTCAGTTCCAAAGGACATACATCCATGCTTACGACACTCATTAAAAATATAATGTGTTAATTCCATTTATGACTGAACTCCTTAGGTGAGAATTGCATGTCTCCAGCTTTGCGGTTTAATCTGCATTCTGCCATATATTTTTTGTTGTGGAAGTCTCGGATGATGACCCAGCACATGTTGTTCAATTTAACACTTTCACTGCAGATTTGACAAAATGCAAAGAAGGTACCAATGTGAGCTTTCTAAAGATAACTTTCTAAAGAGGAACTCTCAACCCAGGGTTTAAGAATCTGAAGTGCCTTCCAAAATTTGAGAGGGACAACGTATGAAACATGCCGTCAGCAGTCTTAACAGAGCAATACTCCAATGCCATAACTACAGAACACAAACCATCAAAAATGAAAATCAACCTTCTGTTGGTGACATGTGACTCAGATGATGAAAATGAATGTGCATTAGTTTGTATGAATTGCTTTGGATCATTATCAAGCAGAACCCATCATCAGAATGGAAGCATGCCCTCTGGAATAGCGGTCAAAGCATGAAAGAGCATATACATGTTTAGCATGTCTGGCACATAAATATCTTGCAAAACTGCCTACAACAGTGCCATGCACATCCATGTTCTCACTTTCAGGTGATGTAAACAAGAAACAGGCAGTATTATCTCCAGTAAATGTAAACAAACTCATTCATCTTAGTGATTGGCTGAACAAAAAGTAGGATTGAGTGAACTTATAGGCTCTAAAGTTTTGCATTGTTTTATTTTTGAGTGCAGTTTTTTTACATAATTCTGCATTTTAAGTTCAATTTTCATGATAGTGTGCACTACAGTACTTTTATGAGGTGAATTGAAATACTATTTCTTCTGTTTCTTGTTTACAGTGCATATATTTGTGATAAAATAATATAAACTGTGCATCATACACTTTGTACTGTGTTGTAATTGAAATCAATATTTTTGAAAATGTAGAAAACATCTAAAATATTTAAATAAATGGTAATCTATTATTGTTTAACAGCACGGTTAATTGCGAATAATTTTTTTTAATTGCTCGAAAGCACTAGTTAAGTCTGAAATGTGCAATAAAGCAGAACTCTTCTTTAAACTTCACCTTTAGAGTACTTCTAAAATGGCTTATTCATTTAAGACTTCAAGAAAGTGGCAGAACCTGTGAAGTTTTAATCCTTGATTGTATAGTTCTTAAGCAAAACAGTTCTTGAGTAAAGATTGCAAGAGAGAGAGAGAGAGTCACTCAGCTAAATTCACTGGCAATTCATGCTAGCATACAAAGTGACCAGATTGCCTGGGGACAGGAATATCACCAGAGGATCAGGTTCTAGCTGTATAAAACAGCGACAACTTCACTTTTGTGAAAGAAAGAATGGAGGTTCCCTAAGAATCAACTCAGTGCCAACATCTGAAAAGGGAAGTGGGCAAAGGTAGTCACTGATGTAGAGGCTTTCTGAAGTAGGTCCTCCTGCCAGAGTTCCAACAAGGCGCTGACACAGCTTTCATCTTCCCTGTGACAGTTCTGCTGTATTTAGCTCATTAACTGCTAAAGATTTTACAGTGTAATAATATTCATCCCTTTCACTGCCAAGTTCTTTCACATATTAAAGATATGTAGTACACAAAAACACAATCTTGTGTGAGTTAAGGTTGCTATCTATGTAACATACCTAGCATAAAATAACAAAAGTAAGACATGAACATTTAAGGCACCTAACATGACATAGTTTTTAATCCTCTGTCAGAAGAGATTTACCTCACTACTCAGACAACCATCAAAGAACACACCGCAGCCTTAACTGTGCCCCAGCATTTCCCCTACAACCTGTTCTACATAGTTCTGGAAAAATCACACAAGTCGTGTATGGGGGAACAGAGACCTGTGAACAGTTGCACAGAACTCCTGATCCAACAGCTACTGCATTTCAGCAGATCTTGTTCATCACAAACCATGGTAATTGTGATGAAAACCAACCATTACGATGTAAAACCCTAGTGTTTTTTTTTTTTATGGTTGTTTTTTGCTTCTTAAAATAATAATTACAAAACACAAAGCTTATCGATGTCATAGTCTAGCTCTGTTTGCTTAAATATCTGCTACTGCATTTTTAATAAATTTTGAAGTAAGGTCATTTTACTAAGTCTACTACAGACATTTGGCCAAAGCTAGTATTCAGTTTATCATGGATTCTGTAGTAAGAGGCAAGCCTCTGGAAGCAAATACAGGTGTGTGGGTATAAGCAAGAGAATGTGAAACAGCAGTTAAGTTTTTTTTATTTTAGTTCTATGCAGTCATGAAAGCATCAGTTGTTCTAAATAGAATGGAGGAGGGACATCCATAATATCCTAATCCCTTAGATGTTTTAAATTGCCAACTTCTCTCCCCAAAACCCTACATTAGAACAACCCTTTATGTGGGAGACATTCAAATATAGAGGTGACTTTTATGGCATGACCCCCCCCATCTCTAGCGTGGAGTCACATATTCATGAAGAGAATTTATAATATAGAAGATATTTTTCAAGACACAGCCGTCCAGCTCCCATATGTGTCTATGTAGATATCTCTGCTGCTATAATATAAACCGCCTTACATTAAAAGCAAAAGTAGTATAACAGATTACTATTTAATCTGTAGCACATATTAATTGTAGCAATGTGAAATATATATTTACATTTTGAAAAATACTGGCCCCAGCTCCAAAGACTACTTAAGCAAATTTGATGAGTGACATTTCTTAATCCCAAAATAATCATTAAATTAGAAGAAGAAGATTTGACATTTTTATGTTACTTTTAATCCTTGGAAGCTTTCAGAGTCTTTACAAAGGTGGGTAAGTTATTGTCCTCATTTTACAAATGAGACACGGTGATTAAATTACTTGATTAAGGTTACACAATAAATCAGTGACAAACTGGGGAGCAGACATGCCGACTCCCAGTGCCAAGTCTTTTACTCTAACCTTTATTCAAGTTGCATCTTGTTCTAACAATGAAAGTTTGGAACTATTAGATGTTTTAAACTGAACTCAGGTCACGGACTTGCATTCCATTAATAAAAGAGAATAACAACCAGCCAGGTAAAATTTTCATGCCGCTGAAAAAAAAGGGGGGAATTTTGATGGGCATTTCCTTATGTTTTTAGACACTATAATTGAGCTTTTGGAATTCAAATAAAAAACCCGAAGTATTTATCTGTGTATAAGGGGCCTCTTACTGCTTCCAGAAGTGAGTTTATCTAGAGAATAGTGCTGCAGCCGGTGTGTAGGTTTCTGAAAGTATCCTTGGACAGGGACAGTCTAGTGTATGTAATTTGAACAAATTAGTATGTAAAGAAAAATCCTATTTCAAATAAGAGACCCTGACACACAAAGTGAAGTTGGTTGGGTTGGAAGTTGCTGTGTACTATATCTTGACTCAGGGGTCTATATAATTTTCCTCAATAAAAGCTAAAAGGAATGTAGCTTATCTGCAACTCATTTATATATATTTGCATTGTACACTGTTTTTCTTAGGCATGTAGTAAAACTGTGTTAAATGGGTAATCAAGAGGAATATATTCCACACACTATGAGCCAGTGTTTTGTTGTGTTGCCTTTGCCTGCTTCTTTCCAGCCAAAATGATTGATGCCTTTAGTAGCTATATTCCATGAGCCACCACCATTATGATATAAACCTCAGTTATGTTCCGTTTCATCTGTATTGTGGGTATTGTGTTGACACTAACTATACGTCTTTCTAAGGTTAATCTAATTGTTGTTTTTTTCATTTGTTTACAACTGATCGCATTGCCAGTCCTACTGATACGTCTTCAGCAGTGAATCAAACATCATCTGTTTGTCACTTCCAGAAATGGTCACAGTAGCTTTCTGATATTGAACTTCCTTTGTACATTGAATAATATGGATGCTATCAGGTGTAACTGCTGGTACTTCCATGTCTGTCAAGTATAGAAACTCAGAGATGCTGACAGACAGTGGTGCTTATAGTACAAACAGGTTTATTATGATGGAGCAGTAGTGATACTACTGTTAAAGTTGTCAAGAGTTTTCGTTAAGCAAAGGGTGTTCAAATGTCAGGATGCAAGGTCTATATGATGTTTAATATAAGGCCATTCAGCCACACAGTCCAATAAATTCATTCAGTTGAATTTCAAATGTGGTCCTGTTGTTGGAACATCACTGATGTTGTCAATAAGGATCCTCTTTCTAACATTTGTCTACATGGATCCCACTGGAGGTGTGCGCGTTTCATGGTCCTGAACCTAGAATCATTTAGCCAGCCGTGTCTCTTAGGGCTGCTCGTGCACTCTATACACCCTCCATCATCTACAACCAGGGCATAAAAAGCAGAGCAGCCCCAACTGCTATTCAGTTCATTGTGGCAGCAAGTCAGATCCTAAGGCATTCTTCTCATTCCCCATAGCTTTGTATTGTTAGGATGGTTCTTAGAGTTAATGCACTGTTTTCATAGTTTTGGATAAATTCATTTAAGTGCCTGAGGAAAAAAAACAACATTTTTTTCTCTTTGTCTTTCCTGGGTCCAGAGGAATGAGTCCAACAGAGATCAGGTCTCCAGATGTTAAAATCTGTCCTGCCTGGGGAACTTTTATGCCTGCAAATGATGCACGCACAAAGTGTTTGGGCTGTTTAGAATAGACTTACTTCCCTAGCAAGTTTGCTTTCGCAATTATTTTACTAAGTGCTCACAGAAGCCTTTTGATGCTCATCTAAAATTGCTTGGGTTGAAAAATCTGTGTGCCGTGTCTTGACGCTGAGGTGCCACTTCAGGAGCAGCCACTTCCTGCTTCAAAGCCATTTTCGAAAAGTGTCCCGACTCCAAGAGACATCATTCCAGGAGATGAGAGACTCTCCTGCTGCTAACAAACACTCTGAGTCAGCTGTCAGCCCTCCTCAGCTCCTGCAGCCCAAGGCCAGAAAGATGAAAAATTTTATGGTGGGCTCAGCCCTGATCGCCATCCCTCCTACCGACCAGAAAGAGGGTAAAGGGTCATCTTGCTGATGTACCTAAATCGACTCCTTCAAAACTGTATTGATAGTGTAGTCTTCTTAGGGTGGGGAATTGTTGTTCCTCTGCTTTGGTTCCAGATTCTATACTTTCAGTTACCAGTACCATTGTTATGTGTACCATATGCCTCAGTCGCTGGTGCTGGATTCTGGCAAGACTTCTGGGACTGCTTTTCACAGTACTTTGTCATCATCAGTACCATCTCCTTCACCTGTGGTGGCTGCATACCCATCTCCCACAGACTTAATGATCCCACAGATCACTCCTGAACCTGAGTCTCCATTGCTGGACATTTCTCCTTTGTCTTCTGTAGTTAGAGCTCTTCTGGAGCCCCGGGTACCAAAGATAAAAATAGCTGTCCACTTAATCTGGATGGTACCAGTAGCTGCCCTTTGTAGTATAACATCTAAGGCTGTTTCTCTTTATACACTTCAAGGCTCTAGTCCATTAGAAGAATTTTATTCATCTTCTGTCTCTTCTCTTTATGGTAGTAAGAGCCCTTCTTTTAAGAGGTCTTCCCCCTCACCCAGACTGATTTCTGGGAGTGCTGATGGACAGAGTCCCTCTTTCCAGAGATCTCAGACTCCAGAGCAATGACATATTCCTTGGTTCCTACCTTTGAAGTCACATATGCCCTTCACTTATGGGGCACAGACTTGGCCCTATTGGTTTCCAAGAAACCTCAGCCTATGCTGTTCGCTCCCTAATCAACAACTTTGGGAGCCAGAATAAGGTCATCTCCCACTAAAGTTCCCAGTAGGGCAGAGGTCCTTAAACTGTGAGCGCACACCCCTAGGGGGCACCAGGAACATTTGCGGGCGTGTGGCTGGGCCCAGGTCAGCCCCCACAGTGGGTGGGGAGGGAGTCCAACCCAGCCCCACTCTACCCCAAGCTCTGCTCTGGCCATCGCCTCTGTCCCCCTCTCAGCTGTGGCCGCCTGAGTGAGAAGTTCTGCGTAGTGCATCATGCGCACGGGAGCACAGTTATGAGACCTCTTTCCAGCAATTGGGAACCCAGGTTTACAGTGCAGTGTGGATGCTCAAGCATGGGCTTGGAGACCCACAATGCAGTGTTGGGTGTACCCTCTGGTGCATTTGAAATGTTTAACTTAGATGGTTTGGAGAACATATATGGGATAGAAATATTTATGCTATCATTTACAATCTGTCCTAAATGAGAAAGTGACAAAAAGCCATTTCCAACTGATAGTTTTTTGATGGTCTATGTAAAATGAGTTCTCAGACCCAAGGACCTATATCATAGAAACCACAGCTTTAATTATTTAGCAACTTGTTAGGCTTGTCAATTGAAAGCCCAAAAGTATGTGGGATGGAGTCTGTATTATTTTTTTTATCAATGAGTGAAAGACACATTGCCTGGGCAATGTGACAAAACCTTACCTGATGTTGTTCGTGATATGCTCAGCCTTTGATTCATTAACATCATTTTCCAAGGCTGAGGATCCAACTCCTTCCACAAGTAAAAGAGCTGATTCAGCTCTCTTCATGTCAATGGGAATATTGCCAATGGAAGCTGGATGAGACCCTAAATTCACCTAATAAAAATATTTTGAGAAGAAAAATCATATTGTTTCTTCCAAACCTACACCAAGGCTGACAGCCTATTTCAATGTATTCCCATTTTTCTTCTGAACGGAGTCTCCACAAAAGGTTTAATTTTTTTAGGTATGCTTTAACTACCTATCTTTTAGTTAGCAAGATATCTAGTTCATTCTGAAATAAAAACAAAACAAAAGGTGTTGTTCCAGGCCATGAAAATAAAAGTGGTTATGCCAAATTATCCTGAAGTAATGCAAACAGTCAATAACCTGTGAGCAAATTTGCAATCTGCATGCTTACCACTCAGCTTGATCCATAGTTGACCATTCAGAAGCTGTGCATTTGTCTATTTTTTAGCCCTATTCTCATATTACTTTATAACATGGTATAATTATATCCAATTGCATGTCTAATTGTCAAATGTAATGCACCATAATGATTAACATTTAAAGGAAGATGTTTTTGATTGCATGCTGAAGTATGCAAATATGTTTTTAGATGAGTTGATATCTGATAGTTGATCAGCAGGGGATTTTGTGTGTGTGTGTGTCTGTGTGTGTTTGTGAAAATTCTACAATCTAACTGTGTCAAAAGAGGAAACCTGACAGAATTCAGTTACTTATTATTCATGTCTTGCAAGCAGTGTCAAAAACAAGGCTGGTTGATTGCACAGTTACAAAGATTATTTTCCCCCAATATGATTGCCCACTCCTTATTTTAGCACTAATGGGGTTTTGGTAATTTGCTGATTTTTCTCCCACTGTAATTTAAGACTTAGGAAATCATTTTATAGCAACAGCTGAATTTTAATGTTTAGAAAACAGCCTCTCTTCCTCCTTCCAAGTACTTTACACTGTTAGCTAATTAGAAAACCAAAAAACATTTTTTAAGAATTGCTTGAAATGTTTCCTTAGCCTTTGAAGCAGTGATAGAGTACTCAGGCTGATATGTGAGTTATGGAACTTTATACCTTTTATCATGGATATCAGCTGAGGAATTATCGTCAGATAATAATTGAGGAATATTTACTTGACAAATGTATCCCATCGTGTTCATTGCAGCAATAGTGATATGTCTGCAGGTTTTGCAACTGTTCTGTTGCAACTGGTGTGTCCTGCTTTGGGGAGCTTGCTTTTGATGTGCATGAAGAGGTTGCGGATGTTTGAAGGCCGGAAGAAGGGGTTCAAGAAAGATTTCTCTCAGGATATCTTCTCTGCTACAACGATCGACACCCCACATAACATCCCTTTCAAGATCCATGGGTCCTACACATGCCTATCACAACATGTGGTGTACCTCATCAAGTGCACTAAATGCCACAATAACAGCAACATGGACAATTACTGCACTCTTGAATGAACTCACAAAGGAAAATAAGACAAAAACACTGTCTCCCCCCGGGAATACTTTCACAAAGCAATCACTCTATATCTGACCTATTAGCCCTCATCCTCAAAGGAAATCTGCACAACACTTTCAAAAGATGAGCCTGAGAGCTTAAATTTATAACTTTGCTAGACACTAAAAATCATAGTCTTAGTAAAGGCATTGGATTTATGGCTTATTACAACAATCCGTAACACAGACTCCCCTTTTTGTCCTATGACTACTGGGGTGTTAACGGGCCACTTCATCTGGGGTGGTCCCTTAGAATATGTGCAAACTGCTTGTGCTAAACTATTGTTCAGGCTTGTTTTTAGCTGTGATGTGTACCTTTCCCAGACCTGAAGAAGAGCTCTGTGTAGCTTAAAAGCTTCTCTCTCTCTCTCCATCAGAAGTTGATCCAATAAAAGATACTTCTCCCACCTTGTCTTTCTGTATAAACTGAGGTATGAGTATGAAGAATTAATCTAGTTCAGACTTGCATATAGAAATCATCACCATGCATTTTGTACTGATATGAAAGATAAAGGAGTGCTCTATTTAATAAGGGTAAACATTTTAAAAGTGCCTAAGTAATTTAAAAACCTAACTCCCATTTTCTAAAGTGATTTAGGAGCCTAAGGCCCATTGACTTACAATAGGACTTATGCTCCTAAATACCCAACATTCTTTTGAAAACAGGACGTAGATGCTTTTGAAAACTTTAGCCTACATGACTTAGAAGTCTGTCTATTATTAAAAAACTATATATCCAACTGGTTTTTGTTAAAATGTGAAAGTACTTCTAGGCAAAGCATATTTTTTGTTTGCTTTGGAAGAACAAAAAGTCCTTAAGTGAAGTTAAAATTTGACAACTACCTATTCAGAACAATTAAATGTATTACAGTATTTGATATATTCCCTGTCGAAAGTATAAGGAATATCATAATTATGGCAAAACTTTAATGGTACCTACAAGTAGTGACAAATACTGTCATTTGGGAGTGTTCTATAAATGTTAACTTTAGGAATAAAACCCATAAGTCTCAAAATCTTCATACATCATCTATCTTATTGATATATCTATGTCAATGCTTAAAGTGGCATGTAGAGTAAAAACACTGCATGTGTAGCTGCAGTGAAAGGATCTGGTAGCAGGGAGGCAGTGAGAAAATGCTCTGGCAGTTCCTTGCTCCTTTCCTCACTGCTTCCCCCTGCTAGAGCTTTCCTCCACAGTCTTCCCACAACAGAGTCTTTCCCCACTGCTGGAGCCTTTCACTGTGGTATGGAAAGGCTCTGGCACAGGGGTGCAGCTATTTTTAGCAGTGTAGATGTGGGAGACACTGCTTGGGCATGTAGGAGCCATGTAGGGTGTGTACTCTGTGGGTTCAGCTGTGTAGGGTACTTTACTCCCCTAAACCATCTCTCACCATCTACACTGTTGTTTATACCCATGCTAACTAGGCATCCAATGTCTATACTCTACACACTGCAGTAAGTGTAGATGTAAACTCTGTTTAATGTACCTGCTCTTGTGAAAAGTGCCTTAGGATAGATTGTGTACAACTGTACTGAATATCTTGGAAGAGCTGGAACATTCCTCTGTCAACTTTCTCTCCCTGGACATGCATGAACCCAGAAGACAGAAAGACACCAAGACTTTTGTGGGGAGGCTTTGCTTTGAGAGTCATGTGACCTTTTGGGTTCAGGGTGAATCCAAAACCCAAAAGAAACTCAGCAGCTTCTGGCAATTTTTTGACAGTGTTAAATATACTTTGATACAAAGCTGTGGGAGCTGCCAGTTCAAGACTTATAGAGCGTTTAATATCTGCTTGATAACTGGTGAGGTGTTGATACTGTGGTAAAGTACATCTTTCTTTTTTTTAAGTTTACCCATTGTAGTGCTTCTTTCAACTTTTCGTGTGGATGTGTATTTAGATGAGATTATAAACTTCGGAAGAAAAACATTCTCTAGTGATTCCTTTTACGTTCCCATAAAATGTCATGCATTTCACTGGAGTAGTGTAAATGTTATGTTCTGCTTTGGGGGCCTGGCTGGCTTTACCATTGATGACTGGTTGACAATAAGGTTTATCCTTTAAGGTTTGAATTGCATTTTTCTCATTTCCCCTGAGACACAAAAACAATTGGCAGTAATATGATTTAGAAGATAAAAAAATAAACCCTAGAAATCAAATCGAAAGTCTCAGCTAAAAATGAAGACGGTAGAATTACAAGAATTGTTCCAGGTCCTTTAAGCTTTTTCTGAAAGAGTGTTTGTGTTTGTGTGTGTTTGTGTTTTCTCCCATGGTTGGATGTATTGTGCTCCGGGCTTTTGATGCTACCCAAATTGGGATAGGGAATAGCCATGACATCCATAGCCACATCCAAACTTCCCCATGATTCCATGAGTTTAATATAGGCTAGCTCTATTTCTTAACTTGTGTTTTTGCTATTTATTATATCAATGTAGCTTGAATGACTCAAGGACTGAGTGCTGTTCTTATGTTGTTAGATATTTTGGTGCTTCTTCGGTTTGGAAATATTACCTAAAGGTTAAAATTAAAATTAACTTAAAATTAAGGTTTGTAAATTTCTAAAAATAGAAATTAATGGCCTTGTTCAACATTGATTTTGGCAAGTTGCATGTATTGTTATATCTATAAGCTTGGGTAATAGTTTGACTCAATTCAATATACTGTGTTGAGGAACTCTCCTTTCATTCACAACAGTAAGACACTGGTATCACTCAAGTGGAGTTACCTCTGATGTACAACAGTGTAATCTGGAGGGGAGTATCAACATGTGAAACACTTGTGAATCCCGAATGCCTTTCATTGTTGTA
Organism: Mesoclemmys tuberculata; assembly: GCA_007922155.1. NCBI lineage: Eukaryota > Metazoa > Chordata > Testudines > Chelidae > Mesoclemmys > Mesoclemmys tuberculata. Next base: position 66,609,183 of record ML675601.1, read on the forward strand.
TTTATTTACTATATTTATTAATCAATTTTTTATTCATTTTTATAGATAAAAAAAATCAACAGGAATTTTCCCGTAAACCAGCAGGTAAGAAACATTTGGAAAATTAGTAATGCTCAGAGCATCTGTGTTGGAATTGTCTAGCAGCTCTGTTTTCGTTGTTGTTTTTGTCTTCAGAGAAGGTAGGAATGTTAGCTCTTAAAGGGCTTCCTTTACACTGGGTCATTCAAAAAAAGGAGATTTAGGTATTCAAGGACAGCAGGATTTTGCTCATTGTTTCCAAAATGCATCTGTGTTTGGTTCTACTTTTATACTGAAAAGGGGTGGGATTATTATACTCTCTATATATAATATACTGTGTTTTGATAATGAAGACATTTTGAAGAATTCTCCTCTTTGGTGGATTCTCCTCTCCTCTTTCATTTTTAAAGCTGACCTGGATTTTAAAAGAATTTACCCTCCCTCACATTCCTCCTAAAAGTTGATGTTAGCCAACCATAGAAGCAGAGAATGCATTCACACCACAAGTATCTATAGGACTTCTATCTTCACTGAAGATGTCAATTCACTGTGAGCTTCTTCAAGAACAGTCACTGTACAATCATTTAGTACTTTAGCCTAAAGATTGCTGCTGCCGATCTGAGAATAAGAAAGGACAAAATTGCTTAGCAAACAAAAGATAACTAGCAAGTTAATGTTTTAATGATTGGATTTTTTTTTCTGAATTCATCCCTCAACTTTAATTACAAATCAACAAAATATATTAAAAATAATAGCTATAATGGCACAGCAGGCTAGTGCATCATAAGTATGTAATGTTTTCTTCTCGTTTGGACTTTCTGGCACCAGTGGTTAGAATGTCATTTGGTTCCTCTTCATTAGAGTTTCATTGGCTTGGAAAGCAAAAATAACTTGCTTGACTTGGGTAGCTTGTTGGTTATCCTATTTGTAAAGGAGTTTGCAATTAATGTGTTGTTCCCTTATGTGTATCCATCATTATACATCAAAGGACTTACCATACAGAATTTTAGGAAACAGCCAAAATATCCATGTGAAGGGATGTAGACAGATTAGGGAATGAGGTTGTGCTGTCCCTTTCGTATATAGAAAGGAAATAATTTACTGAACTATGAAAATATAGGAATTTGGCAGATCAGTGATTTCAAAATCAGATACCTTTTCTGGCTTGATTTGAACAAAAGTTTTTGTTTGTTTATTTTTTCCCCAAAGATAAATAACATATGATCTTAATTGAATACTGTATATCTGTTTGTTGAGGAAAAGATTCCAATCACACACAAATTTAGAGCGAATTTCTGCCTTCTACTATACAGGAGGTATCAACATGAACTTCAGGGAAGGATAAAGCCCTTTTGTTGTTCCACTAACAGTGCATTATTTATCTGCTTATTAAATTACACTCTTGTGTACCTTTGCCATTTCAACATTTATTTTAATAAAATGAGTTATTGTCTGTCTGAGGTTGAGTAACGATGGGGATACCAGAATTAACTGGTTTGTTTTATGAAAGTACATTATTAATGTGACCATGTAAAAAGAAACCTTGAACTCTGAAATTGATCTGATTGGAAATTAGTTTGGGGGATTTTTACAATATCATATTTTAGCTAAAGCAATCAGTTCAAAGTATGCATATATGTATTTCTTTAGTATACAAACACTTTCAGGGAAACAGCTATCACATTTTATACGTCCTTTTAAAAGCCCGTGAATGGCTAAGTTGCTATATAGAAAACAATAAGAGATACTAGGACAGTGTTCAAACCTGCCTACTGTATACATGTGACAAGCTTTACACATATGAAGTCTCATTAAAGCAAATAGGTCTACTAAGGTGAGTAAAATTATTTATATGCTTGTCTATAGCACTGAGCCCATATTGATTTGCTGTTCTGCGGTAAACATCTTTATATTTCTTTTATTTGAAATAAACCTGCTAACAAAACAGTTATGTAGAATATTATATATTACCATTACAAATAAGGAATGGCTTGTGTGAGTATTTGGATATCAAATTAATTTTTAAAATTCAAAATGTTTGTTGAATATATAAATATTGTTTGAATGAGACTCAAAATATATTGCTGTTTTTCTATATTTGGGCATTTGCTTTCTCATAAATATCCTCCGCTAAAATTTTAATTACTAATATAATTAACTTGATTAATTTTAGACATTATTAATGCTTCAGATGTGCATAAATTAATTGACTTTTTCATCTAAGTTTATCTGGGCATAGAAAAGCTTCATACAGAATTTTCCCTTAGCCGTGAGAAATCTACAAATGCATTAGGTGTTTATTTTTCCATGGTGCAAAAATATGCACAGAAATGTGCACTTTTTTTAAATACAGACTGTGAATCTCCTGTAAAGAGGCTGAGATGGTGCCACAAGATTACTATCTAAAAACAAAGGGGGGAAATGGACAGGTCATTGTTATAAGAGGAGGAAATATATGTGGATTTCAGTGTCATTTTAAAAAGCAATAGCTAAAATAGTGTTAACCTTTTTAGAGCCAAGCAACTTTCTAACTGTCAGGGCAGTTAAGCACTGGAACAAATTGGCAACGGAGGTTGTGGAATCTCCATCACTGGAGGTTTTTAAGTAAAGGTTTGAAAAACACCTGTCAGAATGGTCTAGTTATGACTTAGTCCTGCTTTGAGTGCAAAGGACTGGACTAGATGACCTACTGAGGTCCCTTCCAGTCCTACACTTCTATGATTTTATAATGGAAAAGGGTCAAGGGAATAGGATGCACAACATCGATGATTAATATACTTTTTCTCAGTAAAGTATATTGAGGTACTGAGGACATCTCTAGGTCCTGATCTCGTACACTACCCCATTGTGAGTATGTCAACCCTCCTACAGATTGCTCATTCCAACCATAACTGCGTGCCAATGGACAGATCTCAATCTGAAATCTGCTTTACAACCTGCCAGGGTCCTCCTGGATTAGAAATCTGAACCAGGCCTACCAACTTTTGCAGCACTCCCTGGCAAGGGGAGCCAAATCACCTGCCTCCCAGGTGCTGAAGACCTTGCTGCTAATTCTGAGTTTCCTCACCAACTATTGGGATTCTCAGTTTCCATTTGTGATCCACATGGAACGTGCATGGTGACTGTGGAGTTAACATGGTGTTGAGGCATTGTTCAGAGCAGAATTATTTTTATAATGGTGTTCGAGATTTAAGGCTGAATCATAGCTAGAGGCTGAGTTTGTATTCAGTGCTGCCAAGTGAAATTTTTTACCCAAAATTTCAGAGGTCTGGCACGTTCTTAAAGGGTGAAAATTTCAAAATCCTCTGCTCTCATGGAATTTCAGCTGCATCCACGCCTTTCTGGTGTTTGATTCAGCCTCAATCCATTCCAGTATCAGAGAGAGGGGGCTGGCATTCACGGTTTTGAATCTAATAATCCTTGAAAATTACAAAGGGCTGGATTCAAAGTTACAGTTTTGGCCCATATCTGATTTAAAATCAAGCAGTTTCTTCCCCCAATTTTAAATGTATACTACCTTTTATAAAATCTCATGAGTTAAAATTATTCTGGATGATTTACAGGCAGTGCCAAGTTCATCATGAAACAGTTGAGCCTTCTTCTGCCCATTTGTAAATGCTATCTAATTGGTAACTCAAGGATTCATCACACTTTTTGAAGAGAGTAATCTGACCACTACTCCCTGTTTTGAGGTTCATGTTTCTGAAAGAGCTAAGGAAACATTCCAGTAGCTTTCCTATCACAGTTACTGCATTATTGTAAGGTACTTTGGAGGATCACTTTGAGTTGGAAAGGTGCTATGTATATAGAATCAAGTCTTAATCTATTCCCTGACTACCTACAGGAGAGTTTACAAGAAATACTGAACTAATCTGCATGGCTGCTATTTTTTTACTAACTCAGTTTTTAAACTTATTTTCTCTTAATTAAAAAAAATGTTTTATGGCTCCTCAAGGATCAAGAGATGCAAGCACAGGTAAGAAGAAAATGCTTGTCTTTAAAGGACAGCCCTGTGTTGTGGATGGTAAATAACTGTGCAGCCCCAAGGGAAGACTGCAGAGAAATTTTGTCTCTGGTACAGAATTTTCCATTTTCTTAGAGCAGAAAAACATCCCTCCTTGTGCTCTGTAGAGCACATGGGGTTACACAGGCTGTACAATACTAAAATGGGGCACACTGGTCCTGCTGCCCCAGCATGTCCAACCTCGTTGATGGTGCAGCACAATCCTTGGGGTGCACAAAGGGAGCAGTCCCTGCAATCTGTGCTCAGGAGAGTCAGAGGCTGTGCTGTGCAAAGAGATGGTGACTCTTTGCCTTCTCCTCACCACATTCCCACAGTGAGAAGAAGCTATAATACTTGGCTAGGTGTGTACATTTGGCTATGTTCAGCTGTGGAATTCCTTTACATACCCTCAAACTTGTGTGCCTTTCCCCCCCCATTTTGCTATATCTGGCCGTAACCTTGGGGGTAATTTCAATGTCAGGCAGTATATTGTAATCAGTTGAGTAATTTTCTGTGTTATTGGTTTACAACTACATTAAAGTGCACTTTCACCAGCACATTATGATCATCACCATTTTCTGCTATAAAGGCAAAAAACAAATGGTAATTACATGGTATTAATGATGAGCTGACCCACTTAAAAAAGAAAAATATTATTTACATGAGAAGCTGCTGTTGAGTGATATAATAGATCCTCTGTTTAGAAGAAATAGCTAAGATTAACCTTTTATAGGTAAATTAGATAATTGCTCTTTAAGAAATTCTTTTATTTATTTGGGTTTTATTATACTCATTAAAATAGCACTGGAAAATAGAATCATAGAATATTAGAGTTGGAAGGGACATCAGGAGGTCATCTAGTCCAACCCCCTGCTCAAAGCAGGACTATCCTCAGCTAAATCATCCCAGCAAGGGTTTTGTCAAGCCTCAGCTTAAAAACCTCTAAAGATGGAGATGCCACCACCTCCCTAGGTAACTCATTCCAATGCTTCACCACCCTGCTAGTGAAAAACTTTTTCCTAATGTCCAACCTAGACCTCCCCCACTGCAACTTGAGACCGTTGCTCCTTGTTCTGTCATCTGCCACCACTGAAAACAGCCTAGCTCCATCCTCCCTGGAACCCCCTTTCAGGTAGTTAAAGGCTGCTATCAAATCTCCCCTCGTTCTTCTCTTCTGCAGACTAAACAGGCCTAGTTCTTTCAGCCTCTCTTCATAAGTCTTGTGCTCCAGCCCCCTAATAATTTTTGTTGCCCTTCGCTGGACTCTCTCCAACTTGTCCACATCCTTTTTGTAGTGGGGGCCCAAAACTGGACACAATACTCCAAATGCGGCCTCACCAATGCCGAATACAGGAGAATAATCACTTCCCGCAATCTGCTGGCAATACTCTTACTAATGCAGCCCAATATGCCATTAGCCTTCTTGGCAATCAGGGCACACTGCTGACTCATATTCAGCTTCTTATCCACTGTAACCCCTAGATCCTTTTCTGCAGAACTGCTGCCTAGCTTGTCGGTCCCCAGTCTGTAGCTGTGCATAGGATTCTTCCGTCCTAAGTGCAGGACTCTGCACTTGTCCTTGTTGAACCTCATCAGATTTCTTTTCGCTCAATATTCCAATTTGTTTAGGTCTTTCTGTATCCTATCCCTCCCTTCCAGGGTATCTGCCACTCCCCCTAGCTTAGTGTCATCTGCAAACCTGCTGAGGGTGCCATCTACCCCCTCTTCCAGATCATTAATGAAGATGTTGAACAAAACCGGCCCCAGGACCGATACCTGGGGCACTCCACTTGTGACCGGCTGCCTTCTAGACATGGAGCCATTGATCACTACTCATTGAGCCCTTTGCTCTAGCCAATTCTCTATCCATTTTATAGTCCATTCATCCAACCCATACTTTTTTAACTTGCTGATAAGAATACTGTGGGAGACTGTATCGAAAGCTTTGCTAAAGTCAAGGTATATTATGTCCACCGCTTTCCCCTCATCCACAGAACCAGTCACCTCTTCATAGATAGCAATCAGGTTGGTCAGACATGACTTGCCCTTGATGAATCCATGTTGACTGCTCTTGATCACCTTCCTCTCTCTTAAGTGCCTTAAAATGGATTCCTTGAGGACCTGCTCCATGATTTTTCCAGGGATTGAGGTGAGGCTGACCAGCCTATAGTTCCCTGGATCTTCTTTATTCCCTTTCTTGAAGATGGGCACTATATTTGCCTTTTTCCAGTCATCTGAGACCTCCCCCTTTTGCCACAAACTTTCAAAGATAATAGCCAATGGCTCTGAAATCACATCAGCTAACTCCTTCAGCACCCTCGGGTGCATTGCATCTGGCCTCATAGACTTGTGTATGTCCAATCTTTCTAAATAGTTATACTATTAGTATACTGGTATATTGTTGTGCTTATACAATACATTAATGTTTCTTTCTGTTTTAAGAAGCACATTTCTATAGCTGGTGAAAATTCAGCCAGTCTTCCAAAAAAGCTAGTCTTTACCATTCTTGCTTCTCTATTGCCATTTTATTGGCCAATAAAAATGCCGGCCTCGGGCAGAATTAAAGGCATTATTTGAATAATAACTTCCAAAAAGTTCTGTTTTTAAAGCATAGGCTAATCTACTCTAGCTGTGACGCTGAACAAAAAGAAAATCATAAATAGCACAACATACACCTAATGAGACACAAACATGGCAGTTGCAGCTATTTCAGTGCAAACATTTGTTAGGGTTTCTATTCTTTTCAAGGGTACTGGATGCTGTAGGCATGACCTTGAATAGAAGCATAGATTTTTAAAGAATCTCTTAATATACATCCACCTGAAAAACATGTTTGTTTTTTCTTCACCTAGCAGCTCCACTCCTCCATACTCAGGGGTTGTTCTCTCTGTGCAAATGATTGACAGGCAGGATGGATCCAAATAAAGACAAGTTGCCTGAGATTTGGGGTCACTGCTGGTAGCACACAAAGAAAAAATTGCTACTCTGCCTCAATAAAGAGCTCACATATTCTCACAAAAGGTCACGCTAGCCTGCCAATTTATCACAGGAAAAAAAAGGGGGCTATCTGCTGCTACCTCCTTGGGTGTCTTCTGGCTACAAGACACTACCAGCAAGTCATGTTATTCCCGCTTTTGCACACATGCTCTCATCAAGCTAGTGTAAGTATAAATAGCAGTGTAGCTACGGTAGTTCCTGCTTTTTTCTCTTTTTTCCTTCTTGGGTCTGTAGCTTTCATACTGTCTTAGTGATGTAGCCCCAACTTCCACCACCCATGCTTCAGAAAGGTCCCACTCTCTAGACAAGTTCCCTGCTAGCCAAAGAGGGACCATAAGAGCAAATATAATTTTTCACTTGCCAAAGAAAAAATCCACTGACATGATAAGGTCTTTTTCTCTGAGGTGAAAAATGGCCAGTAGGTATTTTCAAGCTGTCTGGAGGGGCTCAAGAGCATGAGTATCAACCTCAGGACAGACTATTAAGAAGCAGGGCACAAACCCCAAACTGGTTGTGAATTCTATACTTATATTTCGCAAACCATGTATCAAGTGTAAACTCCTCAGGCACTGTAACAGCCTAACCATGAAGTCCCAGACAGTCCCCTTGCATGCTCCGGTCTAGACAGATAATACTTAGTCCTGCCTTGAGTGCAAGGGACAGAACTAGAAGATCTCCAGGTCCCTTCCAGTCCTACACTTCTATGATTCTATGACCTTGCCACCTAGACAAGCTTGTCTTTGTGATAGATGGTCTCTTATACTTTAAATCACAACAATATTCAGGTTATTCCCAGTCCCAAAGGACCAGGTACTTATCCCAGGTCAATTGCACTTTAGATCCTACACCAAAGACAACACTTGTAGCCAATCCTATAATAAACTAACTAAAAATGTATTAGCTAAGAAAAAGAAATGAGTTATTTACAAAGTTAAAGTAGGTAAACATATACACACAAAAATGAGTCTTAGATTCCAAAAGATGATAGAAGCTTCTATAATAAGCAATATATACCTGTAAGCACTGGAGATCTTTTGCTTATGCTTTGCCCCTCAGAGTCCAATAGCAGAAAGATACAGTTCCTTCATGTAAGGGAGTTTTATTCCCTTCCCCCACAGTTCAAGCTGATGGGATGAGTCCACCTGCCTTGCTTCTTCCAACACTCATGAAGAAGAGACATCAACAAAGTCTTTGTTCTTTGATTTTTCACAATGGCTCATTTGGTTTCAATGGGCCTTCTTGGTGGGCAGGACCTAACACTTTCTGTAGGAAGCCAGAGTTTTACATTAATCAGTGCTCCTTTTCTGTTCGATGACTTACAAAGTTAGAGAGGATTACAGTGCAAACACTTAATGTAACTTTCTAACATGGAGTGCAGAGGTTATAAATAAGATTAATACATACAGCATCCTACAAGCATTTTATAAAGACTAAACACATTCCTAAAAACTTAAGATCTATTTTAACAATACTAATATACAGTTGAGCCAGACCAGCTATCCATTTGTCAGTGTTCAGTTGAGCTAGCACCTTGTCTGCCAGCATCACAGGTATTTCTCATAGATTTCTGAGGAAAAAGGAAAATTTTCTCCATTGTCTTCACACTGAGACTTTGAGGAGTTTTAAAGCAGAGGCCATGAAGCATCAGTCCCTCTTTCTTTCCCCACTCCACCTTTCTCATCACTGTTTTCCAATCTAGAGGAGGGGATCAATGTTCATATACTCACAGAGTTTAAGGCCAGAAGGGCCCATTAGATGATTCAGCCTGACCCTCTGTATAGCACAGGCCATTAAATATCATTCAGTTATCCCTGTATTGGCCCAATAACTTGTGTTTGTCTCAAAGCATAGCTTCCAGAAAGGCATCCAACCTTGATTTGAAGACTTCAAGAGCTGGAGAATCCACCATTTCCATTGGTAGATTGTTCCAATAGTTATCATGCTCACTGTGAAATATTTGTGCCTAATCTCTAGAGTGAATTATCCACCTTCAGCCTCTAGTCATTTGGTTCTTGTTATCTCTGTCCGTCACTAGATTAAAGAGCCCTTTAGTACCAGGTATTTTCTTCCCACGAAGGTCGTTATACTCTTTAAGGAAGTTGTCACCTCTCAATTTTCTTTTTGATAAGCTAAACAGATTGAACTACTTAAGTCCCTCACTGCAAGGCATTTTCTCTAACCCTCAGATAATTGTTATGGCTCTTTTCTGCACCTTCTTTAATTTTTCAACATCCTTTTAAAAATGTGCACACCAGAATTGTATGCGGTTTTTCAGTATCTGTCTCAGCAATGTCATATACAGGGGTAAAAATCACCTCCCTACTCCTACTTCAGTGTTTATACCTCCCAGGATCGCATTAGCCTTTCTGCTGTTTTCTTACAGCATTGCATTGGGAGCTCATGTTTAGTGTATTTTTTTTGTCCTCTATGACCTCTAAATCCTTTTCAGAATCATTGGCTCCCAAGGTACAGTTCCCCCATTCTGTAGGTATGTCCTGTATTCTCTGTTCTCAGAGGTATAACTTTGCATTTGGATGTATTAAAATGCATTTTTTTCAAATTGGACAGGTTTACCAAGTGATCCCGAGCACACTATAACTGCCCTGTCCTCCTCATTAGTTACCACTCTGCTAGTCTTTTTGCCATCTGCAAATTTTATCAGCAGTGGTATCATGTTTACTTATAGATCATAGATGAAATTGTTGAATAGCACAGGCCAAGTACTAATCCCTGCAGAACTGTCTCATTATCTCTCTAGCCCAGTGACTGTTTATTGTCATTTATAATGGCAGATGATAGTCATTTAGGAAGACAATGGATAGTTATTTGGCCAGAGAAAGGGAACACGAATGACTCTGTGGCCTTTTAGTTAGGGCACACATGTGGGAGACCCAAGTTCAAATCACTTCTAATCATTGGGCAGAGGAGGGAATTAAATCTGGGTCTCCCATGTCCCAGGTGAGTTCTCTACCCACTGGGCTAATGCGTATAAGAGAGGCCATGACACTACCACCACCACCAAATCTTGTCTTCCTTTGCTTTTGTCAAAATGCCTGAAATTCTAAAGACATGTTTGAGGATTGAAATGAAACATTTTGTTTCAAATGGAAACTTTTTTCAACTTTTTGATTTGCTGAACATTTTCAAAAAATATCATTTTTGGTTCAACTGGAAGCTATTTTAAAATTATTTTTTTCCAAATTACTAGCAAACTAAAAAAGCAATTATCTACTTAGCTTTGTTCCTTGGCCCCAGTCAAGGTTACATAACTATTTTGTCAACACTAAGAAGCTGGGAATCAAAGAATACTGATCATTTATCAAATCCACTCTGCAGAAAGGATGAGGGAAGTTGTCAGCTGCTGCACGCTGACACAGACTGACTGAGAGTCAGGGTCTGCAGCAAACATCTTCTAACTTGGTCCCCAGGCAGCACCTAAGTCCTATCTACCTCAAGGCTTGAGAGGAATGCCAAGTATAGATAAGATAGTATGCATATTTATAGAGCTCTTAGTTGCTTAAAATAAATTTCTCTGAAGGCTGTGTAACTTTTGGAAAATAAATCATTCTTTGTTTTGAAGAACAGCTTCTGTGTCACTTGATACTATTACTGTGCACAGGCTCCTAATGGGAAACTTGAGCAGGTAGAAAGATCATTGGGCCTGCTATGTATCTCAGTTAGGAACTGAAATGGAGTGCAACCCGGAGACCCAGCTGGAGAGTGGTTGGATCATGGGGCTCCATTCCAAAGAGAAGTGGAGTCCGAGGCTTGTCACTTGAAAGGGGTGCATTTGGGAGATTGGAATAAGGTCTCAGAAGGGGCAGCTTATTTTGGGACTGGGACTGTGCAAGGATGCTCTAAGAAATCACATGTTCCTTGTAATGAAGCTTCTTTATCTAACCCGTTAGAGAGGATGATGGAATCAACCTTTAAAAGGTTTTTTTGTTCAAGGCCTATTGCCTGTGTAGCCATTTTAAATGCATTGTTTGTCACCAGAACTCTTACTATTTGTCTGGCAGATGTTAACAAGACTGTCCTCTCATAAGAGAATCTCAACAACAAAAAATGGCTATTGGATCAAACCATTTTCTCTACTGATTTTCCAGCTGCCATTGGATATTGAAATATAGAAAATAAATAAAACCAATAAAAGCTTCAGTCTCTACCATTCAAATGAGGTATCTTTTTTGTTGATGACCTCCCTAAAGACATTAGATTTTTCTCATTTACGTCTTTCATTGAGCAAAGATCAAATAGTTCCCAACATCAGTCCAGTTCTTCACACAAATTAAAACAATTTCCTCAGCCTTACATATCTATTTGTGTGGCTCAGCATATAGCAATAAGCACTAATGGGTCAGAGAAAGACCCAAAAGAAATTGACCCATGTCAACAACAAACTCTGACTCGGGCTTCTTGTAACCCGCTACCCTACATAAGAATTCCGTTGAATTGTTCATTTTTTGAAAAAATAACATCAGACAAGTGGATATTTTCTTTGCTATTGAAACATTAGGGGTAGAATTTGCCTCACTTGCACTGAGCCTAAAGGAAGAGGTTTACAAAGAAGCAGCCCGTAACACTATCCATTTTTTTGTTAATCACTATAAGGTGAACTTGGCTGACTTCTCTCTCAACAGGAATAATCTGAGGGCAGCAATTTATTAATCTGATATTAATTTTGGGAAGCCATATTTACATATTTTCCTCTCCCTAATTCAGTTAGTTAATACTATTTTCTTCAGCCCAGTAGTTGAGATTGCTAGAGCTATTTGTTCTAGAAATGGGATTTTTTTTTCTCACAAACTGTACAATGGGTTTAAATGAAGGAGCTTCAGAGTTTAAACTTCTGCATAGATATTGTTGTTCCATATTGATGATTTTTAAGGACAACCAGTCCCTAATTCTAGAGACATTACTCTCCTGCTTTCTATATTAGGAACAATGGTCCTATGTGGCCTTATCTTCTGATTCATCATTCTGTCAGTGAATCTGGAGCATAATAATCTGGGTTACTGGTGCTCTCCTAGGACCTCGTTTAACAAATTTCTTTATCTTAATAAGGACAAATCACAAAGCAGCTCAAAAGGAGCTTTTCCATGAGTACAGATTTTGAAATGGGTTACTTCTAACAAGTCTAAATTGTCAACTTCTGTGAACAGCTTCTACACTAAATTGGGGGGGCCTGGATAATCTCCATCCAAGAATGTTAAAGGAATTGGCACACTAAATTGCAAGCCTAAGAGCAAAGATATTCATGGAAAATGTGAATTCAGGGGTCATGCCATAAGACTGGAGAATTACTAATATAGTTATTATTTTTTAAGAAATGGAAAAAAAGTATCTGGAAACTCTTAATTTGACCTCAATTGTATGCAAGATCTTGGAACTAATTTTGAAAGAGAAAGTAGTTAAGGACATAGAGGTGAATGGTATTTGGGATAAAATACAACATGATTTTACAAAAGGTAGATAATGCCATAACAACATGATTTCCTTTTTTGAGACAATAACTGATGATTTAGACAAAGGAAGTACATTGGATCAAATTTTTCTGGATTTTAATAAGGCATTTGATACAGTTCCACATGGGAAAGTATTAGTTAAATTGGAGAAGATGGGGATTGATATGGGAATTGAAAGGTGAATAAGGAACTGGTTAAAAGGCAGACTACAACAAATCATACTGAAAGGTGAAATGTCAGGCTGGAGGAAGGTTACAAGTGGAGCCCTTCAGGGATTGGTCTTGAGACCAGTCATACTTAACATTTTTATTACTGACTTTAGCAAAAAAATGGAAGTGTGCTAAGAAAATTTGTGAATGACACAAAGTTGGGAGGTATTGCCAATATGGAGGAGGACCAGAATATTATACAAAATAATGTGGATGACCTTGTAAATTGGAGTAATATAAATAGGATGAAATTTAATAGTGCAAAGTCATGCATTTAGGGACTCACAAAGTAAGGTTTGCTATAAACTGGGTATATATCAGTTGTAAGTGAAATAGGAGAAAGACCTGTATGTATTGATTGATTACAGGATGACTATGAGCTGCCAATGTGATGGGCTATGAAAAAGGATAATACAGTCCTAGGATGCATCAGGTGAAGTATTTCCAGTAGAAACAGGGAAGTGTCAGTACCATATTACAAGGCACTGGTAAGACCTTATCTGGAATACTGTGTGCAGTCCCATGTTTCAGAAAGATTCATTCAAACTGGAACAAGTTCAGAGAAGGACTGCTAGGATGATCCAAGGAATGCGAAATCTATCTTTATGAGAAGAGACTCAAAAGAGTTTGACTTGTTTAGCCCAAGCATAAGAAGGTTGAAGGGAAAGATGATTGGTCTCTATAAATACATCAGAGGGATAAACACAACCGAGGAAGAGGAGTTATTTACATTACGTGCCAATGTGGACACAAGCACAAATGGATATAAAATGGCCATCAAGAAGTTTAAGCTTTAAGTTAGGCAAAGGTTTCTAATAATCAGCCGATTGAAATTCTGGAACAGCCTTCCAAGGGAAGCAGTGGGATTAAAACATCTCATTGGTTTCAAGACTGAGCTTGATAAGTTTATGGAGGGGATGGTATGATCAGACTGCCTTCAATGACACATAGCCAATCTGCAACTGCTAGCAACAAATATCTCCGGTCACTGATGATGAGACACTAGATGGGGAAGGCTCTGAGTTGCTACAGAGAATTCGTTCCCAGGTGTCTGGCTAGTGGGTCTTGACCACATGTTCAAGGTCTAAGTGATCCCCATATATGGGGTCAGGAAAGAATTTTCCCTGGGTCAGATTTGCTGAGACGCGGCGGGGGGAGGAGGGGTTCCCCTTCCTCTGAAGCATGGGGCATAGGTCACTTGCAGGTTAAAATTGAAGTCTTTAAACCATGATTTGAGGATGTTAGTAACTCAGCTAACTCAGTTAGGAGTCTATGATAGGAGCAGGTGAGTGTCACCGTGGGTCACAGCTGAGGATGCCAAAGTGAGGCTGAGAAGTGGAGCAGACTAACTGGTGGTTATGTTCTCCTTGGATTACACCAAACTAGTAACAAAAGCAAACTTCTGTCTCACCATATTGGTTCACAAAAATTCAGAGATCTAGCCTCTTTAGGCATCCCTGCCCTTGCCTCACCACCCAAAAACTGGACCCAGTTACTGAAAACCAATTTAATCAAACATGGGGTTCTTCTAATCCCAAGAGATCAGCCACACAGCCAGGTCAATATATAATCCGGGTTTTACCCACTAACCACACTGCTGCCAATCCTTTAGTGATTAAACCTGCAGGTTTAATAAAAAAAGAAAAGAAGAAGAGTTAATAATGGTTAATAGATAATATACCTACAAATAATTGCAAAATCCTTATATCTGGTTTGTAGCAGTGATGGACTAGACTGCTGACTTGTAAAGTCTCTCTGGTAACTTCCAGAAGAGTGGAAGGTCTTCTGTCCATAGTTCAAAATACTACTTGTAATTGTAAATCCAGAGAATCAGAGCAGGAAAGAGGCAAAAGGGAGACATCTCAGGGGTTTTTTATATTCTCCGTCATTTGCCTGAAACTTTAGTGTCTCTGTTTGTGGAAAATTACTGACCTAAGATGGAGTCCAGGGTCACATGAGTGTATCGCATTAACACAGGATACCCAATGTAAAACCTGGAACTGTGGGACCGCTGTGATCCCTTAACTCCCTAGCCTGGGCTCTCTCTCTTTGCTAGTGACAAAGCAGAAAACCACTCCAGGTGCTGTTGTCACTCAGTACAACAGGATGTGGAGCCCCACACCTAGGTAAATTGAATAAATGCTTCCTGAGCCACTCATAAATCATACACAGAAAGGCACCAGCCAATCTATCAAGCCCCTGGTCTTGTACACCAGTAATATACCTTCTTGCACTGTTCAAGACCTTTCCCTTGAGCAATGCAAGTTTATTAATTAGTTCACCACTTTGTCAAAGGAAAGTGGACATGCACCATGCTTTGTAGCCTGAGCAGATTTCTCAAACACTTTAGACAAACTCACTGGTAAGGATAAAAAATTAAAATGAGTTTATTAATTATAGACAGATAGATTTTAAGTGACTATAAGTGGTAGGCATAAAAGGTCAGAGATAGTTACCAAAAGGTAAGCTGATTGGGGCAGATGCAGATCGGCTGCAGATCCACATTTGTGTTCCTGCACAGGGCTCTAGCCATCAACACATAGCTGTCTGACCTTAATGTAAATTTTATCTGGGGAGCGTTACCCAGGAATTCATTACATATGTATGATGCTAGTATATAGCCAATATTCGTAACTTCAGATACAAAAATGATACATGCATATAAACCAGTTAATCATACTTATCAAAACATAGCTTTCCCATTAACACTTTACATGACCTATTTTGTACACGATTTGTTACTGTTATATAACAGTGACAATATCAACAATATAATACTATAAATGGTCATATTCAATCATACAGCATGGCAGTGTGTGAGGTCTGGCAATGTGCAGAAGGTCAAACTGGTGATCATGATGGTCCCTTCTGACTTTAAAGTCTGAGTCTACATACTGGAAGGAAGTTGTGATTACTACATTTTGGTTCCTTTGCTCTGCTGTTGAATGTCTCATAAAATTGATAGTGAATTCCAAGCTTTACCAATGCACCCTGGAGAACAAAGTTAGGGTATGTTGGTGGAGCAGCATAGGGAAGTTCATGTTCTTGCTACCTATGCTGTGCTCATTTGCTAGGTAAAGATTTCTTCAGCCTCTAGTGCTGTCGGTGTGTCATCTTTCACTAATACAATATCTCTTAAAGAAACATAGCAGGGAAAAATGTTAGCATTTAAGCAGGACAATATTTCTTAGATCCAGAAACATCACAAGAATTTCCCAGGAGAGCCTTCTCAAATATTTTTCTTGCCTCTGCAGAGGAGATCTTATTAAAGAGTTTTTAACTATGTTTTCTAAGAAGATTCGTTCTCTCCAGGATTTTCATTCCATGTGGAGAAGGAATTTGTAGATAACTGAATTTTACAAGGGGACTTCACACATCAGTGCTAATTCACAATTTGTCTTCATGGAGAATTTCTTAGTTTACTTATAGTCATGTTATAGTCGTGACTTATAGTCATGTGGATTCTCTGTACCTTGAAGTCTTTAAACCATGATTTGAGGACTTTAATAACTCAGTCATAGGATAGAGATCTATTCCAGGAGTGGGTGGGTGAGGTTCTGTGGCCTGTGTTGTGCTGGAGGTCAGACTAGATTATCATAACGATTCCTTCTGACCTTAAAGTCTGTGAGTCTATGTTTAATTGATTTTGTTTCTGTTTGCTGAGCATTGTCTCCAGTTCCAGAAATGTGTTTAATTTAGTTTTAAAATGCATAATTGAGGGTTTAAATGGTCCTTTAAGAGGCAAAGTAACTTGAGTACAATTGTGCACCTAAAATTCCATTCCACTCACATGGAGTTCTATAAAGCCTAATATTTTACATGTGCGGTTGCTTGCTCATTGGAGCACACAATTGCATGTGGAAATATTACCCATTTTCTGTTGTATTTGATTTATTCCTGTGGAAAAACAATAATATTCAGCTATGCATGTGCAGTGGTGCATGTTATAATGACCATAATCCATATTTTGGCTGCTTATGCTATGACACAGTCATTGAACTCAATGAGAGCCAAACAGTTAGAAACATATCTATGCAGGCATAAAGATCAGTCTCTTTAAAGTTCAGTTTATGGGGTTTCCTTTGTTTCATAAAGTCTAACGTATAAAAACAGAATAAAATGGAGGCCCACACAAAGGCTACTGTAGCCTGCCTCTCAATCACTCAGGCAGATGCCATTTATTGCACCCTTGTGTTATGTCTTTACTCCTCTCATAAAGGTGAATAGCATTACTTGGGCAGGTTGACACGTTAACATCTGTTTGAGTGATAGACATTTGTGCTAAACATACTCCACGTATAGAGGTTTTGATTGTGGTATTATAGCATCCAAAAAGACATAACTTTTTAATAATTTTTTTTGAAAAAGTGAAATGATGAAAAAGGATGTTCTGCTGAAAGGGGAGATGTTTCTAAAATAAAATTCCCTCATTGCGATTCTAGCAGTACAGGGAAGACAGTTTTATGTTCTGCCTTGTTTGGGGTTTTTGACTTTGCAGGTCTATTGAATTAATTATTTTTCATTCTTTCATAACTGTTGCTCAGAATCAACCATTGTACATTTCCTGACTGACAGTTAATGAAATTTCAGGTCCTATGGTACATCTGCACTGTCACCATCTGCTGTCACTGTGAGGTTTATGATTGGGTTTATTTTGAAGGGGAAGACTCTAGAATGAAGCTCCTATTCTCAAGTGTTTATTAAAACTCTAGGGGAAAGCTGTGTTCTTGCTGTTAAATTAAGCAGAAATGCACAATAAGGTGTAAATTCTGCTTTGATCATTCCCTTTTATTGCATTGTCAGCCATGTATGCAACTAGGCATAGATTACTCCATAATTTAAGGCCCAGAAAGTCTTATATTGATTACATATATGTATTCTTCTTGAACAAAAGAGGAAATATACACATTTAAAACTGACACCCCTCTTTCTCTCCATGGAGGAGATGGGCTGTAAAGTAGCAGAGAAGATGTCTGCTGAATGAAATATAACTTAATTAATTTAAAATGCTTCTGAGATTCTTACTGCTTTAAGACACTGATCCCTAAACCAAGGGGAATATGGTTTGTTTGTCTTCCTGCCCCCTCACCCTTCCCCAGCTTCAGCATAAATCAGAACTGGTTGTTTCTTCTTTGTACCTCAGTTAGGAACCAACTATTCAAAAGCTCACTGTCAACTTTAGCCCACAGAATACTACATACTTTACAGGTGGATTAAACCTGCCCATTGTGATAAACTGACATCTGAGATTAGGCTATTGGATTCTTTGCCAAATGGTATAGAATATCTGATGGCTGGAGGGCAGTCACATTGAGAGTCTCTTGGTCTTGGACAAGCAGTTAGTGAGATTTGGGATAGTCCACAGCAGTTTACATGCATACTGTACAGTTGACAAAGAGATTGAAGTAATTGGGAGAACAGTTGAAGCATTACGTGGTCAGAAGGAGAGGTCAGATCACTCCCTTTCTTGGATTTCAGACTACAAGTTTCATATTGAGAGTCTTTTCCCTTAACAACTTTATTGCCTGAGCCCTATTGGCCATTTCAATTCTGCCTTCAGCATTAATCTCTTCCTTGTTTAGTCTCTTTTTAGTATCCATTCCCCGGCTTGTTTGTTTTCTGTCTCTAATAAAAACACTTCTAATGTGGCCTTCTCCATAGTGTCAACAGTAAGTGCCACAAACCCATATTACCATCTGAAATCATATTCATTCCTTATTTGTGTTTGGTTTGTAAACATCAACAAATGTAATCTTTTGAAGAAAAACATCTTAGATATTGTTGTATTTGGTGTTGGTTAAGTCTTCAAAGAACTTGGATGCTTTTATTGGAAGTGCAGGTAGTGCGGTGATAGACACGTTACAAATGCCTAAGACAAATAATGAATTTATATTGTTTCTTGAAAGCTGCCTTTCAAAGATATTTGAGCACACAGTTGACAGTGTCAGCAGCATTTGGTAAAGCAACAAATGTTCATTTATGATTCTGATAGTTTTTGTTTGCATTCTGCTCACTTACATTTTATTGTGGGGGGAGTGGATGTTTTTTCACTGTCATCAAAGCAGGCATTGAAGCACACCTATTTCACACACAAGAGCAATTTTGTGTAAGCAGAGCATTTGTCTGCAAACAGATGTCCCATATATGATGACCAGATGCTGTACCTCTCTGGCTTTTCACAAGGTGCTGAAAAGAGGTGGCTAACCCAGAAAATGAACTTGTCATAATAGCACTTCAGCTTAAAAGACAGAAGGTTTCTCCATTATGTAAAGTCCTATTTAGAAAGGCCACATATGGTGACAACACTCAACTCTGTCGAAAACTCACCTTGATCACCTCAGCCTGAAGCATAATTGTCAGACTTGGATTTGTTATCTTTGATCATTTTCGAATTTTCAGTTGAAGCTGATGTTAGAACTAAAAACACTGTAATCACTTATTGTGACGTCTCGTTTACTGCATGAAGTGAGAATGTAAAAGCTCTCAAAGATAAAATTATTTTTATTAGACAAAAATGAACATCTTCAGTAAGCCTACAGAAATATTATTCCTTGGGGAATTGTGTCAATTAAATAAACTAATTGGAACCAATGAAGCAGATACTTTAACTAGTAGTATCTTCTCTTGAAAAAACACATGGGACTCCAGGAACCTTCTGAAAGGATTTTTAATTACAATTTACAGGGAAACAATGTTTGCAATGGCATCTTATTTTTCATTCCCTGTCTTATATGTGCTTAAAGAGTCTGATTCCACATCCTATAATATCATGGTGTCTACTGAAAACCTGATCTGTCGCTCCCCTTCCCCACTCCTAAGAATATGGCACTGCACAGCTCTACCTATCACAGTCCGCTATTGATGTTCCTCTTTTCTTTCAATAGCACCAAGTGGGACAAGAAATACAATTGTAAGAGATTTGTGTGACAGGAAGCAGTGCATCCTAGTGGATAGGGCACTGGTTTAGATCTCAGTGACATGGGTTCTACTATTAGCTCTGCCATTGGGGTGCTTGGTGAATTAGGGCAAGTGATTTAACCAATTTTGCCTTAATTTCCACATCTGTAAAATGAAGATAATGCTACCTACCTCCTTTTGTAAAGTGCAATGAGATGCACAAATTCAGTGCTATCGAAGAGCTAAATATTATTCTTATCATTATTTTAATAACAGGAGCAGATACTCAGTAGGCACTAGACATTTTATTACTGCATCCTTTTTACACTGTGGCATATTTAAATTTTCATAATCTCACTGAGGTTGAAATATTTATTTTTCAGTTTCTTAATATCTTTTACAAAATATTTGGCATCATTTTACTTTATCATCATATTAGAACATTGATAATCTGAATAAAATCAATTCAGCCTGGAGCCTAGAAATTACAAATATACATCCTACCACAAATAATAGTGTAGTTTTTCATGGGAGGCTAGGGAAGAAAAATCTATTAGAGCCCCACATCAATGCATTTTTAAAGTCTTAGTTATTGATCTCTCAGTGAAATACTGTGTGTGGAATCCTAACTATGGCTTTTTCCAGCTATACGATGTCTTTCTCCTCTTGTATGTATGTTTATACATAGCACAGAAATTAGAAATTTCTCAGTGGACAAGAAAAATAAAACAGCATACACTTTGTGTACTCTGTATATGTGTATAAAAACTAGACTCATGCGTTGTTAAGCTTGCACAGTTAGGCAGGCCAAAGGCAAGAAAAGTAAATGTTCAGCCTTCTAACCCTGCTTTTATGTATATGTGTGAGTGCAGTTTTTTGGGGAAGCAGGGGTCATTGTCCCCCAAATAAGGCTGGCCTTATGGTCGGGGAGTGAGGCTCAGTGTTTCAACAGCTCTCCCAGTTTCCTCCTCCTCCTTGCCCCCCAGCAGCCTGTACTGGCTGTAGTGGAGTCCGTGCTGCCGTGTGTCTCTATGTGGTGCAGTGGGGAAGCAGGAGCCTGTCAAGCGGCATCCCCTCAGCAGCAGCAGCACCAGGAGGCACCTGAAAAGTGGTGGCATCAAGGCCAGCTGCAGAAGTGTGTTGGAGCAGCCAGGGCTCCCTGCTAAATCGGCCCATCGCCCCCAGCAGCAGCAGCTCAGGTAACGCACAGCCCACCCGCCACTCCAGGCAGGGGCAGAGAGACAGCGAGCCAGGGGAAGAGTGTGTGTGTTGTGCGTGAGTGAGTCACACATGACCCCATTGGTCTACCTGAAGCTACCTCCCCATCTGTGGCAGTCAAACTTTGCCTATGTGTATATGGTTCCTAAAGTCACATGATAAGCAGTAGAAATTCTTATTTTAGTGTTGGTTTCTGAAGTAACTTCAGAAGAAATCAAAGCTGAGAAGCAATAATTAGCAAAAATATTCCTAGTGGAGCTGACATTAAAAATAATAGACTATCTAAACAAATACAGTGTCCAATATTTTTTTCCAAAAGTCACTCAGAATTCATAATGTGTTACATAAAGCTACCACCTTTTGTCCTTTCAAGCAGTTACTCCTAGTAATAGAGACTGAGGCAGGTATGTCATTTAGTGAGCAGTAAATAACACGTTGTGTATGTTTAGCACACAGGAGAACATTTGCTTTATATATTCTTGGGCACAGATTTATGAAGCTGGTGCTATTTTACAACACACTGAATACCACGTTTTCAAACTCCCAGTCTTCAAGAGATTGAGGCATTTATTTTTAAATCTTATTGCTAGACTGTCGCCTGGTAACATGGGTTTAGAACTAAGAGTTTATCCTTGCTTAATAAAAATCAGACAAAGAAACCCAAATTGTGCTTATAAATATGAGACACTGTACACTTTTCAAAAAAATCTGATTAGATATGATATCAATGGACCTGATGCGATTGAAGATAATTTTTGTCTCATGCTCAAAGCTGAGGTTTTTAATGAAAATAAATAAAACCAATTCAAGGTGAGACTTCAAAGGACAAGAAAAAGGATCAGATAGATCTGAAGGAGTTGAATGCAAGGATGGCTTCTGCCATTTTCTCCATTCATGATGGAGAAACAATGGTGGGATCAGTCCTTCATGTTCCAGTGCTTGCATATGTGGAGGCTTGGACTGGTAGTGACATTCCATTAAAATAAACTGGCTGTTATTCTTAAATTATCTAGATTATTTTAAGATATCTGACGTTCTGGGTTTGGTGATATAGGAACCTAAATGTCATAGAAGACTAGATTTGTAATATAATAATCAACAGTGCTATATTTGATTGGTTAATGAACTAGAATAATTTAAGATAGATAACAGAGTCAAGCTTGCAATATTTTTAACCCACCAAGACATATTTTAAGTACATTGCTCTATGATTTCTTTGCCACAACTCAGTAGGGCAGACATTATTGAATAGCTTCCCTTCCTTACAGTTGGTGAGGTGCATATAGAGTTTCATTTTCTGAAAGAATAGTCCGCAAATATGTTTAATTTTTTAAAATAAAACTGAATTCATTGTATTTCTCCCAGCTATTGTCATGTAGCTAAAATGCTCAGTTCAGAGTCCTAAAAAGAGAGGCTAATAATAGTTTCTTCATTTAATTGCAGTGAGAGATGAATATTCTATGGGGCAATATTGTTAACAAGCCATAATATTTTTCTCTCTTCACCCTGACTAATTTTCTAATATAAGGTCTTCACAGCCTGTGAATAGAAAGCCCCTGTGGCTTATGAAATACTTCAATAGGGCAAGATAAACTATCTTTGGGGCAGGTTAAGTGTATGAAAGAAACATAAATATAGCTTCAATGATTCATTGAAACATATTGATTATTTCCTAAGCTTGAATAGCAGTGTGTTCTTCTAATCTTATTTGTTCTCTGATGTCCCATATCATGTGGCAGTCCATCTCTAGGCATTCCTGCAGCAGGACCTAGAAATATTCAGTATGTTTCTATTATTTGAAAAATTTATTGCAAGCTGCTTGAATGCAAACTCAGGAAAATATCACCCATCTCCATCTACGGGACCTGCATCAATGTGTGGAGGAACTTGATGGGACGGTGGTGAAAGGGAACAGTTTCAGTGGCAAAGGAGGGAGACACTCACCAGGGACAATAGACATCTTCTTCCTCTCCTTCCTCAGAGTCTCTGGCACCCATTAGCCACCTGGGACAAACAGGTAGTGATTGGCCAGCATTCCCCAGACCCCAAGATTTAGCCCAGCGCAGGGGCATGTGGAGTCTCTTTTGGCTCTATTTCATCAGACCACCTGCCCACCTAAACTAGGAAAGAGAACCCGACTTGACAGATGTTGCGGGATCTAGCCAACCACCTGTATAGACGGGTCAAGGCAGAACTTTTTTCTGCCATGGTCCAATTGTAAGAGGACCATGGCATTTTTTGCCTTCCTTGCAGCATCTTCAAGCCAAAGTGGGTTATGGAGAAATATGTTTAGTACCTAACTGAGGTACTGGGAGGGGGGGAAGGGGCATAGTTCATTCATTGCAATTTGTGACTGGTTTCCAGAGTAATTAAAAGAATGAAATGAACAGTTTCCAGAGTCCTGGGATTTTGGTGATGGGCCTTGGGCTCATGTGAGAGGTTGAGACCTGTGGCCCTTGAGATCCCCACCCTCTATCACCCTTGCAGTGGGGAGGGTGCTAGGATTCTCAACGAGAGCTGATTTCTGGGGGGCAGGCTAAGGTGAATCTATCCCACATTATGGGTTATGTTGTAAGGAGCCCTATAACCCCCACACTCGAACCAGTGAAATACCTGGTGTAGGAAGGTAGGGTGATGGATCGGTAACTCCCCTCTGTGTTAAAGCGTAATAAAAGTTGCAGCCTGCTGCTTAATTCTATTCATGTGCCTGTCCTCATTTTGCTGCTGTGTCCATATCAATAGATTTCATACACAATATCTGCATTTTGGAGATTCTGTACCTTTCCTTCCAGAGTTTTTATGCATTGTAGCATATTAAATGGATTAAATGCTGGCTAACTAATAATTAATAAAACCGTAAATGGAAAATCATCACTGAGAGGGTTTGTTTCCAGTGGGGTCCTGCAGGGTCCAGTTCTGGCCCCTATGCTGTTTAACATGTTTATCAATCACTGGTAAAACAAAATTATCGCTGATAAAGTTTGCAGATGACACACAAATTGGGGAGTGGTAAATAATGAGGAGGACATGTTTCTGATTCAGAGTGATCTGATCACATGGTGAACTGCAATAGGTGTTTTTAATATGGCTAATTGTATACATCTAGGAACAAAGAACAAAGGCCATGATTACAGGAGGGGGGACTCTATCCGGGAAAGCAGTGACTCTGAAAAAGATCTGGGTGTTGTGATGGATAATCAGCAGAACATGAGCTCCCAATGTGATGCTGGGGCAAAAGAATTAATGCAGTCCTGGGATGTATAAACAGGAGAATCTCAAGTAGCAGCAGAGGGCACTGTACTTCTGTATTGTTACTGGTGCGACAACTACTGAAATACTTTGTCCAGTTCTGGTGCTCACAATTCAGGAGGATAGTAATAAATTGGAGAGGGTTCAGAGAAGAGTTATGAGAATGATTGAAAACCTGCCTTATAACAATAGACTCAAAGATCTCAATCTATTTAGCTTAAGAAAGAGGTGGTTAATAGGGTGATTTAATTAGATTATAAGTATCTGTCTGGGGAACAAATATTTAATAATAGGTTCTTCAGTCTGGAAGAGAAAAGTATAACAATCCAGTGGCTGGAATCTGAAGTGAGACAAATTCAGAGTGGCAAAAAAGAACACATTTTTACAGTGAGGGTAACTGACCTTTGGAACTATTGACCAATGGTTGTGATGATTATCCATCACTGACCATTTTTAAATCAAGATTGGATGTTTTTCTAAAAGATGCGCTCTAGGAATTATTGTGGGGAAGTTTTATGGACTGTTATAGAGGAGATAAGATTAGATGATCATAATGGTCCCTTCTGGCCTTAGAGTCTATGAATCTTCCAGTACAATGAGACGTCTCCCATTTAAATAGCAATAGTAGAGGGTCCTGAAATTGTATCTTTAATAACATCCTATCGTAATGGGAGATTATATGTATGACACCAGTGATGAATGTGGTTATAATATTGCATATTTTCATTAGTTATGAGTTTTTTTTGTAATTTCCAGTGTTTGTTACAAGCAGGGGATTGGACATAATATCATTTTTCAGCCCTATCCAGTTTTTATATTTGTCTCGCTAATATCTTTCCTTCCAAATGTTTGGGTAAGGTTATAATATTGTTTTTCTTTACTGCCTTCCTCCAACATAGTTCACTCTCACAGAAGGTGAAAAGTTGAAAGCTGTGACTTCACAGATTCCGTAAAGGAATACTATTTCACTTTAGAAATTATTTGCATTGTACAGTAGATATGAATAATAGTAATCATTTAAGGCCAAACGGTGGCATTTAGTCACTGCTCTGTGATTTTTTTCAATACTGTACACATTTCTCTCATTTCATCAAATTCACTTACCATTATGAAATGCATTTGCTTACTTTTTAAAATTTTGTCAAAAGCTACAACTTCTTTATTTGTATCAAAATAGTGCATTGGAATAAAAATATTTCTCAGCCAGCTCTACTGATGTGTTTGAGGTTAGTGAGATCTTGCTATGAATTGCCACTACCACATCCTGCTTCCCGGAGCAGTAAGGTTTTGTCTTCCTCTTATTTATGTGAATTCATCCCCACAAGTTTCTGAAATATACTTTGATTCAAAAGAATGTTGGCTAAGTGTTTGGAGTGTCTCAATTGATAATGAAGCTGCGATAGACTAGCAACTCCTGGATTTAGAAGTAATAGATTTTGTTACAATTTCTAATTACTGTATAATATTAAGTGAAATGCAAGAAGAAATGCCAATGTATTATCAATTTTTAAGATCAAGAGAGGTACATTGTATTTCTTAGTTAGCAATCATGGTTAAGTAGAATAAACGGTTTTTAAAACTGGCTACCTTAGTACAGTCATTTGTGACTGCTTTGACTATTACATTTTTATCTTGCCTGTTTGTGATAATGCCATATTCTTAGTAAAACAATGAGCGTCCTATAACACTTTAAAGACTAACAAATTTAATTTCTGCAGGCATCATTTTTAGTGTGGCACAAGTGATACTAGTATAATGAGAATATACTGTACAGAATTTAGAGAGGCAAAGAATTTAGAGAGGCATCTGCTAAGCTTTTTACAGTTTAGGATAATACTTTGTGGCTGCAAAGCATTACTGCATTCATTTATCAGTAGGATCTAACCTCTTCAATATGTCACTCCCTTAGCAAACCTGCCTGGAAGATAATTATATGCACTTCATGGAAGACATTGATGCCTGTAAAATTTAACTTTAATCTGATAATTCTAAAAAGATTTCCATTATACTTTGTATAGCAAGAGAATTGCTGACTTTGTTAAATTAGTTACACCCAGATGTAGTCCAGTGTCATTATGGCACAGATTTTGATAGGTATTTAGGCATTACTCCACTCAGCCTTGCAATGCCTAACTGATTGAGAAGCTTGTCTCTATTTTCAAAAGTGAGTTAGGTACTTAGGGCCCAAATCCACAAATGTATGTACTGATTTCAGCAAGAATTTTTTTTAAATGAAACTTAGGCTCTTAAGTCAGTCAGGCCATGGAAAGATGAGCGGAGCAACACCAAAAGTCCTTTAAACATCATAGAATTGTAGGACTGAAGGAGACCTCAGAAAGTCATCTAGTTCAGTCCTCTGCACTTATGGCAGGACCAAGCATTATCTAAAGCATCCCTGACAGGTGTTTGTCTAACCTGCTCTTAAAAATCACCAGTGATGGAGATTCCACAACCTCCCTAGGCAAATTATTCCAGTGCTTAACTACCCGGACAGTTAGGAAGTTTTTCCTAATGACCAGTGTAAACCCTCCTTGCTGCAATTTAAACCCGTTCCTTCTTCTCCTATCCTCAGAGGTTATGGAGAACAATTTTTCTTCCTATTCCTTGTAACAATCTTTTGTGTACTTGAAAACTGTTACCATGTCCCCCTCACTCTTCTCTTCTCCAGTCTAAACAAACCCAATTTTTTTCAATCTTCCTTTATAGGTCATGTTTTCTAGCCCTTTAATCATTTTTGTTGCTCTCCTCTGGACTTTCTCCAATTTGTCTTGGAATTTGGCGTCTGGAACTGGAAACAATACTCCAGCTAAGACTTGGTCAGCACGGAGTAGAACAGAAGAATTACTTCTCGTATCTTGACTACAACACTCCTGCTAATACAGCCCTGAATGATGTTTGCTTTTTTGCAACATTGTTACACTGTTGACTCCTATTTAACTTGTGATCCATTATGACCTCCAGAGCCCTTTCTGCAGTACTTTTTCCTAGGCAGTCATTTCCCATTTTGATGTGTGCAACTGATTGTTCCTTCTTAAGTGGAATACTTTGCATTTATCCTTACTGAATTTCATCCTATTTACTTCCTCTGAGCCAGTTTGTCCAGATCTGGCCCTGTGATCTTGATTCTAAAACTGGTTTGTATTAGTGATATGTGATTTCTTTTAACAAATTATTTATTGGCAAATTGTCTCCCGAAGCCATTTCGCCTTTTGGGTAACTATGAAATGGATTCATTCAAACACTATTGGATTCATTGCACATATTTTTAAGAATGAAGATTTCAAAGGGCCTTTTTACCTGCTTTAATAGTGTATAATATTTCCTGCTGCTATTAAAATTTAATAGGGAAAGGTCGAATTGGACAGGTAGCAAGACACCCGGGTTCTTTTACGAGGATTCCGACACTGATGGGAAAGAACATCACAGGTTGACACAATTAATAGCTTTGTTGACAATAACACAAACAAACAAGACAATTAACAATCCTTCTTACAATTAAACAATTTGACAATTAACACACTGATCAGTACTATTTATGGGGGCTTCTCTATTGATTATCCTTATCCTCAACAAATAGGTGCTGGGACAAGTCCTTTAACTGGTACACAACTTATGCTTGATCCTTAAACCTAAAGAAACCTAACTATATCCCTTAATTTCCTATTAATCTTTATTCCTTATAAGCACTCTAGCAATTGCCTAGGGGAAATGTGATCCACAGATCTCAATTAAATCCCCCCAATTCCCTGAGTCCACAGACTCCCGAACTATCTGGATGCTATACTTATGGCCAGGCTATACTTCTGCCTCAGCTTCTGGTCTGGATCCTTGATTCAAAACCCCCGTCCTTGACAGGTAGTCACTGGGATCTGGAGCTCACAAGCTTCTTAGGGTCCTTTTGATAGACTCAAGAGTAGACACCCCCCTTGAGCCAGGCTGCAGTCCACTCAACCCCTGTCTGCTCTGAGCATTTATTTTACTTTACCGAGCACTCTGCGGTCGAACAATTTTACGTAGTTTAGCTATCCTGCAGAAGCCCGCTTAAGCGCATCTGGTGTTCTGTGGTTGCTCACCCGCGGCAGTTGACCTGTGGGTGAGCTTATTTCTGTTGTTGAGCGTATTTTTGTTCTATCCTTGCTCAACTGTTTT
This sequence comes from Mesoclemmys tuberculata, assembly GCA_007922155.1. Classification (NCBI taxonomy): domain Eukaryota; kingdom Metazoa; phylum Chordata; order Testudines; family Chelidae; genus Mesoclemmys; species Mesoclemmys tuberculata. Next base: position 66,637,388 of record ML675601.1, read on the forward strand.
TGCTCAGTCATTGCTTTATTTGAGTTCCCTATGCAATTTGGTCAATTCTTTATATTTTGCTAGGCCTTGCATAGTTTTTAGGCCTAGTCCTTATAGCCAATTCCCCTATTATCATGATTTCCTTTCTTAATATTTGTGTGGTTTAAATAAATGTTTGTAGTCTAAGAAATCAATGCCTGTCCATTATACCTGTATCATGTTCATTTTATAGTCTCCCTTCCTCTAACCACCATCTGTCTTATTGGCCGTCCCTTCCCAGCTATGGTTTTCTGACAAATACTGCTCTTTGGAACCTTTTTGTCTTCTCTGTGCAAAGAATTATATAGGAGCTGATCCTACACCTACCAAAGAGTCTATGAGACTCTATCCATTGACTTTCATGAGCAGCGAATCAGGCCCACAATGAGTATATCTCAGCTGCATTTCAGAAGAGGCTCAGCAAGCTTAGCCAAGAGCTTTCAGATATCAAAAGCTGCTCATAGTGTAACAAGAATTTTGACCTTTCGCCTTCCAGATAATTTCTGGGTCAAGAAACGGCACCAGTCATGCAGGTTGTATTTAAAATGACATTGCCAAGTGCATGTTTTATTGTTTTCAGTTTTTTCTTTTATTATTCATGGTTTCTACTTCCCTCTGATTGGCTTGAAAATAAATTTTCCTTCCTTGATTATTATGTCCTCTTTCACTGACAAACATTGATTTCTCTTTCAAAAGATGAGACTGCCTGTGCACTGCAATGGAATTGTATGGGGAATTTGGATTTATATTTATACGTTCCAAAGCTTAAAACATGGTGACTTTGGGCTCTTCTTTGGACTTTTTTTGCCTTAAAAAAATTAAAAATCATTGACCTTACAGAATCTTATGCGTGTATGCCCAGGCTGCTAGGATGAATATCTCAACTGACAATATGTCACCACACAGTGTGTATTACTAGGTTATTTCCATTACCCCTAAACAGTCTAATAATGGCAACCTCTTTAATATCTTCACTGATAAAATGCCTAAGCTTTAAAATTCAATATTTGACCTGGCAATGGTCTTCAGTCAGAAGCAATTTATGGCATTATTTCAGAGAAATTTGATTTTGGTTTCACCAGAGTCTAGCCATTTGAATATGGAGTTCTGCAAACATTTACGTACATGTTAACAGTTACCTGTATGAAGTCACTGTAGTCTATGGGACTACTCATGAGTAGATTTACACATGTGCTCATACTCCTCCCATCTCTGTCCTGATACTCTTAAGTGTCTCACGCTTCGAATTTGAGAAACTTATTTTTATTTTTATTTATATAAATAAATGAGGCAAAGTGAATGAGGGTCTCAAATTCAAAGCGTGAGACACTTAAGAGTATCAGGCAAGGGGCTGCAGCCCTTGCTATCCAGTGCAGAGTTTAGTACTATCACGTTTAGTACTACCCAACCTCAAAGCATTAACAAGTCTCTCTCCCCCTACATGTATAGACTGTATATAAATACAAATTTTACAGTGTGTACATGTAGAGGGAGAGAGACTTGTTAATGCTTTGAGGTTGGTAGTACTAAACATGATCAAAACAATTCCGGGAATTGATGGGGGAGTACTTTTAAACTACTCAGATACAGATTTTTCTGCCTGTTACATCTTTTATTGTTTTTGAGGCCTGGTCATAGGGTAGCCTGGCCTGGAGCACCCTCCTGCAGCAGGCCACAGCACAGCCGGCACACATGCCTCAGTTTCTCTCCTTCTGAGTCACCAGTAACTCTATGCCAGGCACTTTTGCCTCAATAATATCCTTCCTGAGCTGGTGTGTTACAAAAACACTGCAAATATTCTAAAATAGAAGTCCCGACACATAGAATATTTGCTATCCCTTGTGCATATAGTCCCTAGAATCCAAGGACTTCTAGTCCCTTGATGCTCCACATGCCACACTGTGATGTCTTTGGCCATACCTGGCTTTTTTGTCAAGCCTTTCCTCTCTGACTTCCAGGACAGCCACCCTAGCCCTTCGAAGTGCTGTCCAACCCTGCTCTTCCTAGCAGGAACCCCCACAGCCTCTCTGCGGGAGACCATCTTCCCCAGAAGAGAATTCATCCTTCCCTCTGGGATATCAGTCCACTCCAGTCCTCTGGCTCCAGATTTCCAGTATAGAGACATCAGCGAGTAAGCCCCTCCACTTGGCCAGAGAGCAAAAGAGGCAGGAGACTTCATCCCTGTCTCTGGGTGGGTCGGGTCAGTAAACAAATGCCTCTTGCTGCTTTCCTACTTTCAGCCTTTCCCAGGAAACTCCTCCAGTCTCTTAGCCTCTGGCAAGTTTTACCTGCCCTTTTCCTGATTGACTCCTCTGAATCACTGGTGTCCCCCTCGCTGATTCTCCCTGGTAGCCCCACATGAAGTCTCACCCTCTTATCTGGCCAAACTGGGAGCACCTGTTCTGGCTCAGAGGAACTGGACCTGCTTCATTTACAGCTGCCAGCTACCCTGTGACAGGCCTCAAGAAAATCAGAAAGCTCATTCTATATTAAATATCAAGAAACCGGGCACCTTCTCACAACAATACAACTCAATTAATACATTCAGTAGATGAGAAATGGGCATGCAGTCAGTTCAAAATCTGTCCTTATTTTACAGATATGATTTTTTTTGGCTGAAAATACTTCACCATGACTGCAGTTGTGCAGCAGCAATGAGTGAGGACGATGACACTATGATACAATAAGTTTATAGCCAGAACGTATGGAGAGATCTCATTATCATAGCGTTTGTTGAGAGGTGCTGTACTGAGAACGACAAAGAATGTCTTGGTGTCCTCAAGTTGGCTGCAAAATTCTTGTGAAGGCAGAAGGATGAGATCTTTCAGTGATAAAACTAGCAGCCAAATTAACCTGATCAGGGATGTGCCAAAGTGCTATGAAGATGAATTACATGGCAAGAAAACGAGAAATCTCCACAAGAAAAATGGAAGATTCAGATCACTCTAGGTAAAACAAAAAGTATCTTAACTTCACTAGTTGGTGCTTTAACTATTAGCCAAGCAATCTTCTGATTCCATTTTAACCAGAGAGAGAGAGAAAAATTTGAGTGACTAAGACACGTTCAAGTCATTTTTGCATAAGAACTGTCCACTCCAGTTGGTGTATTTAAAAATGATTCAATCAATGCTCCTTAAAGCATAACTTGCACAAACTTTTTTTTGTACTGTCATCTCCTATTATTGTTAAAAAAAAAAAAAAAAGTGGTAATATAAATCAGCGTCTAAGCCTGCTGCTTGCATCAAAATCTGGCTCTGCAAAGAGAGCTCCATTAGCATTTTCCCATATATATCATGAATGGCAAGTACTTTCCTCCCTACCTTTGGAAGAATCCTTACCATTGGAGAGCCATGCTCCTTCAATTCTAACAACAACACATTCATACTGTAATGAATTTTAACTACATGAAATTGTTCATTGACCTGAATAATCCTGAGTGGGAAAACAACTTGTTTAAATTCTGTCATTTTGACAATGCATGAAGTTATCCAATTAGTGTCGGAATTGGCTTTGTCACTGAAGGAATCTGTTGCAATGAGGGATCACTTTTAAAATTTAAATAAGGGGGGAAAAGACTATTGAAAATAATTTCTATCTGCAAGCTGGGTGAGGGATTGAGGTGCCTTCATGTCACTGATTAATAAAGTCTGGCAGTGAGATCACTATGAGGAGGCTAGGCAGGTAAATTCTGCCTCCTTGCCCGTCCAGAAGATCCTTTAAATACCCAGACCAAGAAGCCAGCTTGTAGCAGAGACTTCCCCCACAACTTGATGGATGTGAAAAGAGTGGCTAACTCTATTTACCATGAAAAGTAGAAAGGTGTAAAGAGGGCTACCCAATCCCAGAGCTGTAGTGAGGGAAAGGAGGTCCATCAGGCTTCCCTGAAAACATTTAAGGTGAGGGAAGTACAAATCACTGGGACTTGTTAGGGGATGGCGGAAGGCTGTGGGATATGGGAAACAACTTATGATCCTTATACTTGTGAACCTTTCACAAATGTGGGTTTAGACTAAAAAAACATTTTGTGCTCTGAACCAAGGTTACATCTCAAGTTGTCAGAATACACCGTAGATGTTTCACAGAGCTTAGTTATGAAACAGTACAGTAATAAACTGAAAATGTCATTCTCACTAGTTATTCTGTGCAGTACTACTTGTAGCTCTTAGTGTAGCCATCCTTGCTTGCTTAAACAATTTTACTCCCTCTGAGATTATATTCTTCTATGTTCAAGTGAGCAAATATTCCAGATATTATGATATGTCTGTATTTCAGTTACATGGAGAAAAATGGAAAGATCCTTCTAATTCAATATGCAAATAGTTGATTTTTTTTTCTAGTCTCACTGGAACCTGCTTAGTTAAAATCTCCATCATATTTCTTCAAAAGTTTACTTTATGGTTAAAAAAAAACCCAACCAAACCCTATCTTCAAACTAGCTATGATAACAGGATGAAGTGGAAATTAAATTCCTAGCAGGAAGGAAATTTAAGTACCTTAAATAAATTAATATATTTAATTCTCTGATCCTCTTGAAATGGGAATAATGAGTTAATTTAAAATTAAATAACCTAGAAGTAAGCAGCTCATGTATGGGGGCGCTTCCATTCCACTATTCCAAAACATAAAGAGTTGAAATGGGGATTAGGATCGGAGAAAACATCAGGGAGAGGAAAAGGGGAGAAGAATAATCATGCATAATATCAGTAGTACTTTTATTTCTAGTGTCTTAGGTATTTTTCATCTCTCTCTTTCTTTATTCTTTTCCAGGGTTCCTTAACATTTTTTTAATCATGCCCCACTCAGATTTGGCCTGGTACCCCCTCTGTGTTGCCAGCTGGGATGGGGTTCTGCTCTTATGCCATCTAACCCCTGTCAGAGATTAAAGAGGGGGTATCTGGGCCCCTGGCCCCTCCTCATTGTTCCCCTGCCGAGTTCAGGTCCTCAAAAGTATGTGTGGCGGGGGGGCATAAATCCCCCACTTCAAAAGGAGGGAGTATGGCCTTTTGCCCTCCCCCCACCTCTGGCATCCTCAGCCATGCACCCTAAAAAGTTTAACGCGCACTCTTCAGTTGAGAACTTATGTCCTATTCCATACGTCATTGCAATACAAAGTGAGTGCAAAAGAGTAAGAGATTCTAAAGTGCAGTATCTGTGCTTCCATACAAAGTAATTCCTACATCAAATCAGATTTTAATGTCAATAAAACAGGCTGTAATACTTCCCACTAAACTGAAAATGGCACTATGCAAGATTAAGGATACAATTCATTTTGTTCATTTTATTTACCTTTTTACCAGGTTGTCCCATGTACAGATTGCTTTAGAAGCCATACAGTGAGAGTACTGTAGAAGCCTAAATGTTTCTCTGATTTGAGTACTTGTCTGCAGTGCTTAATAGGCCACATCATTGTTAGTGCAAGTGATTTGCTTTGGCAATCGCAATCAAAATAAACACTGAGCTAGTATATTGCTTATAATTAAAGTCAAAATTGTACAGCAAACAATTACTTTTGTTAAAATATATGGAGGGGGGGTTCAAACACAGATACAAATATTCAAAGGCACGTTAGTGGAGATCATCACAAAATATATATAAAAAACCTTGCATGGTGAATATTTATAGAACCTGATGCTTTCCTAAAGGAATACACTTCTGTTGAATAGTGAAGGATAAATATTGCCAATTTTATCCGAAGCATCATCTTAAAACCAAACACACACCACATGCAAAAATCCCTTGTGTATTGTGTTATATCTGTTTTCGATTAAATGTTCTACAGAAATGGTGAAAGGAAAAAAGCTTGTTAGAACAAGGGATTTACACCAATAAATATACATTTTCAGAGCTCTGAAAGTTTAGCTGCACAATTCTCAATGTATTTATTTTGAATTGTGACGTTAATGTTAAGAAAATATATATGTCTGAGTCTCCTTTACGCGAAGGATTCTTATCACAGTTACTGTAAGAATCAGTCCTATTATATAAGAATGAGAGCTACAATTGTCTGGGGTGGGGAGGAAATGAAAGAATAAATCTCTAAAATCATAAAGCACCAATCTCGTGAAAATAATTCCTCTCCACAGCTATGAACTAAATGGCAATGCTTTTTATTAAAATAAGTATTGTACCCCTCTGTGAGCTTTGTCTTATCCAAGTTGAGGTTCCATCAGATGTCTTGTATGCATCATCTAAGGCAGAAAATTAGTACTGAGATGGAATAACAATGATCATATGAGACAGTAAGATAGATCTGAGTATATGCATATTGAGGATATGTCAAGGCATGCTGCCTTATCCATTCTCCTGGTGACTTTACATACATATTGCTGCTGCTGTTCAATATAATCCCTGGAGAACTCTGCATGAGAGGGCATTTGGAATTGATGATTAACTATTTAACAACAAAGATGGGAATCTTCCCAAAAGAAATTAACAGAATCCCTATAAAGCAACTGTATTCACTTCATTTAGCCTCATGAATAGGGTGAACTTTAACTTGGGCCTGATTCAGCAAAACACTTACCTGTTTTGTTGGAAAATTCCTGACCAGCTCTAATGATCAGCATTACAAAAAGTAATGAAGTAATTGAGGCCTTAAGGCCCCTTAACCAGAGTGTAAGTCAGTGAAAAATCTCATCCTTTCCTGATTTTCCCCGATGTGTTGGTCAATCAGCGCTCCCAGAAAGTTAGGCCTCAGACTGGATTACAAGCAAACAGATCTTCAATATCAAGTACTTTGAGAGGTAATTAAATCTCCTTATAGTTTAGCCTGATTGGCACCCTACAATCCATAGCAGAAAAACTAATAATTGAATGTATGAGCATCACGGATCCTGGAGATGGATGTGTGTGTGGCCTTTTTCTTTTATATATAGGTAAACCTGATCCTGTGTTCCAGGTGCACAGAACCCATCTTTGATGCATCCTGTTCACTTAGTGAAGAAGACAGAAAATCACTTACAGAGCTGAAATGGCAAGATTGCTATATGGGAGATTATTTGTATGAGCCAGACTCTTTAAAACCCTGAACAGCTCTGCGAGGCATTTGTTTTTCCATGTCTACATGTGAGCAAAATATTTTTCTTCATATTTATTATTGCTCTTTCATTCACTCACATCCAGACATGATGGAATCTTCTGATGTCTTAAAAAGCAGTTGTTCACTTGGGGGAAACCCTAATTCTATTGACGTGTATAGGAATTTTGCCTTTGACTGCAGCTTGAACCAGGATTTCAGCCCTGGATTCCAATCATCTTCACAGATTTTTCGTTTGGGTGAGTTTTCAGTTTAAACCACAGGCCATGATAAAGTAAGGGTATGAAGCTGGGACAAGGATGTCAGCAGCAGTGTGGAGATGATTATTATAGCTCTTCAGCAAGTCATCAAGATCCTCCTTCCTGCTGTATGACATCTTCATTTGTCCTCTGGCTTTATCTTTGTGCTTTTGCCCAACTCTGTTGCTGCACATAGTATTTTAGTCTGAGAACTCCCAGAAAAAGTGGCAGTAATTCTGTCTTGATCTTTGAATTTATTTAATATTATTTTGTGACAATTTTCTTGGGCCAATATCTTTTCATTCTTGATACAATAAAATTAAATATTCACATTAAAACTGAAAAATGACCCAGAGCAGAAAGACTCTTTTTATGCTATTGAAGTAAATAATTTTACCAGCATATTGAAATGTGAATTTTAGAAATACATGTTGGCAAGTTATGGATTATTGTCCTGCCCAGCAACAGTGTCTGCATCCTGTAAATACATATGGAATTGGATGTACATGGATTTTTGACTGAAAGGTGGGTTCTGGTTCATTTTTCATGTGGATATAGAGATTTTTTTCAAGTGAGAAGTGAGATTTTTTCTGAGAAGCCATAATAATTCATTGAGCCTTTAATGCAGAAGCAACTAGCACTAAATTAATTCATTTAGTATCACTTGTTGCCTTTGATGAAAGGGCCACTGCAAGCAAGTTAGAAATTACAACAGCTGCAAAAGTTGCCTTGTGGCTTCAGGTTTATCAGAAATAGGACTTTGTTCTCTTTTTCCATGATACAGGACTGAGCAACTTGGCAAGCCTCAAACAAAGCTGCTGCTTCTCTAAGATGAAAATGATTCAGGTGTATAAATATTTATAGCATTTGGTCATGCCTTATTCCTCTAGGGCCTCCACTCCTTTTCCGTGTGTGTGTGCAGTATCCAGACCACTTCTGAGATATGAAGTTGTACGGTGCGCAGCTCAGTTCCTTCTACTGGCTGAATTAGTAGAGATACTCCGTTAGCTAAGTGGATTGATATTTAAGCTCTATTCTGCATATAGATGATGATGAGTGCAGCGTTTGTATGTATGCAGCCAAGGATCTTCAGGTTCTAGTGTTGCAAAGGAAATCAGAATCATCGTCCTTTCTTTCCATGCGGAATCAGATTAAATTTAATGAGATTTTGTGTTGGAATCCATGCATACAGATACTTGTGCAGGATCAGAAAGACCTTCCCTGGTACATAATTCCTTGGGCCATCTTTGATGTTTTAAAGTTTTTCTTTTTATCACACTCCATAAATGAGCCATTGGTCCCCAGAACTAAGAACTGTTCATTTTAAATGAATGAACTTCCCATTGTTGTTCAAGAGTTTTTCTTGGAATCAAAGTTAGTATGTTTATGAGCATCTAAAATATCACAAGTCTACAGTCTCAATTTTATCTCCTGAATGACAGGATATTCTTTATCCATTTCCCATCATCTTTAATGCAGATAGCACCAATGTTTTCTCCACTTTCACATAACTAATTTATTCATAAGAACTTGAGGCCACTGTAGTAGAAAATAATTAATTATTACATAAACTGGAGTTACCAAATAATTCAGTTTAAACATAGTTCTGGATTAGTTTAAATTAAAAATAAAACAAATTTAATAACAAAACAAGAAAGTAATTTAAATGAATACAAGCATAAGAGGTGAAGTCAGAAATGGTTACCAGCAAATAAAAATGAAAACTCTCATCTAACAGTCTAAAACTTCAGCAACTTTTGGTTCATGGCTTTGTTTCAGATGGCCTTTCTCACCTGCAGCCTTTCAGAAAGATTGTGACTAACCCTCTCCTTGGTCAGGTTCTCTCTCAGAGACCGAAAGGTGCTGATGATTTTGCCTTCTTAGGTGAAAGAGAGCATTTGGAGTTTTCTGCCTCTTTCTTTTATAGTCCAGTGAACTTTTGAATGAATTTTTCTGACAGTTACCCCTTCTCATAAAGTTTATTCAAGCAGTGAGGAAGGCAACAGGGAATCTGGTGCTGAAGGAAGGTCCTTGATCTTTCTTCCCCCACCTGTATTTGCTGAAAAGCAAATTGTTCTGTTTCCTACCCTCTCCTCCTCTGGCTGTCTTGAGGACCCTGTTTACCACTTACATGAAAACTGAGGTGAACATGATGTGGGAGGGTCCAAGATCTCAGGCTCCAGCCTAAGGTTGAATGGCCTACGCTGCAATTAAACAGCCCCTTAGCATGAGTTCCATGAGCCAAGTCAGCTGACACAGGCCCACCCTGGGTGTTTAACTGCAGGGTAGGCATACCCATAGAGCTGGTAATGATATTTACCTATTAATTTTGGAGCAATAAACTTCTGCATGTTGTTTCTGCTCTTAAAAATGGTGGAACATTCTTTAGCCAGAGTCCTGAAATATCATAGGTTGAGTCAAGCCCAAACCATGCAAACAGGAATGTGAGTCATTTTACTCACATTAGTAATTTTACTTTACGTAGGTAGTTCTATTGACTACTAATGTGCATAAAATTTCTTGTGCATAAGCAGTGGCCGGACTGGACTGTTTTTATATCTGTACTCAATCTGCAATACATAAGAACCCTGAACAGAGAAAAACCAATGCTTATTAGCGGAGAAACAAGTTACACAGTTTTATTGCTCTAAAATTACAGGTCTATTCCATTAACAGTTTCATATGAAATTCATATTGGTTTCTCTATATTCTGTGGTATCTTACTTTCTACCCTGGAAGTTCATTTATTATCAACAAAAGAAATGTATTAGTTATTCAGGTGTTCATGGGATGTGTTTGGTCCCTGTACATGGTTTCTCCACAACTTGGGATATTGGTGCCCTGGAAATACTCTGGTTCTTCTGTTTTTTATCATAACTGATACCATAGATGGGTACATAATTATATTCTGATTTAATGATTCAGTTTCCAAAGAAGAGATGGTGGTTGGAAGGAGTCCCCAGCTCTCCAAATCCATTGTAGATATAGGCCAAGATTTTCAAAAAGTTGTTGTCTCGAGACAGGTTCCTAAATCCATGTTTGGCACCTAAACAAGGGGCCTGATTTTCAAAAGAGTTTATCACCCAGTAACTCCCATTGATTAGTTCCTGTAATCAAAGGCTGTCATGAGACAACCATGAAATTGTATCAGGTGAATGTAGCTGTATTTAAACCATGATGTAACGGTTTTACTCCAGTGTTCCTTCTTTTTTCTCGCTCTGCTTTTGTAGTGGTGATGGTGAAAGAGAGTTGGCCTATTTTTTGTTTGGCAGAGAGGCTATTGGGTCCATCTTTGTTTTTCATAGTTGTAACAGCTCTTAGAAAATGTTCAAATACATTATGCAGGATGCTATACTGGATATTACATAAGCAAATAATAACAGACAACAAAATCAAAATCTGAAACAGAGTATAAAGAGTTTCTTAACCCAAGTATTTAAAATTACAGTTATGCTTTTCCAGTTTCAGGTGGGCATGTTGCTTCTAACTTAAGATAGTGTGTATCTTCTGAACTGGAATATAGTTAAAGTGGACAGCATACTAACAACATGAATAATTCTGTGGTGCATTCAACTGATGAGGTGTATACAATATTTCAGTTTTAATATGTATACATTATATATGCATATTTCAACTTCTTTGGTTATTTTTCAATCATATTACAGTGGAAGTCTTTTTATAGTGGTCAGTGAAGTGTACGGCAACTGTGTTTTAATTCACCCCTCTATCGGTTACAGGGTGTGTGATCTTGAATAAATCACTGAATGTTGCTGACCCTTAGTTTAGTTGTATGTCATATTAGTACATTAATATCAACCAAATACCATGAAATTAGATTAATGTCTGAAAATTATGTTGAGGTGCTTGGAAGAAGCTATAAAATTGCAAAGTAAAAATAGAATGCCTGCTCTCTCATACTGAATCCCTTCATTCCACAGAAGGTGACAGATCACCACCCAGGATTACCCAAACAAGAATTTTCAACCATTGCTTGATACCTTAGCTTTGCAGTTACTTATACTTCAGTTGCAGTACAGTCCTCTAATTTGAATTTTCAGCATATTTAGAATGACTCCAGCAAGTTTTCTATTGGATGACAAACCTCTGATATTTGCTGAATACATGCTTGCTTTTTACTTATATTGGTACAATGAAAGTTTGTTCTCATAGTTTTCCATTATTATAGGCTTTCTTTACGTGATTATATAATTATAAGTGAATTATTAACATGTGATTTTGAGTCACCAGTTAAGGCTCTTTAGTTAAATTGGATTTGAAGGGCATCAACATATTTGTATGCTGAACAAATAACGTATGTGGAATTAATCAACTCTATCAATTTTTCTGTTAGATAGTCTATATGGGCTGGACAGAAGAACGGGAACAAGACTCCCTTCAGGACCGAATGTACACACCAAAGTTTCTAGCACTGAGGGGTTCCTCTCTTTACAAATTTATAGCACCTCCAGTAAGTATATTTCTCATGTTTAGCATGGAGAAGTGTTAAGGTGCTGTAAAATAATTGTTTCTTGAAGATATGAAGTGCAGTTAGCAAGCACCTTTCTGCCCATTTACCTGGTGCACTTTGGAAAAGTTGGAAGGGAAATATACTTTCTGTTTGCTGCTATGCATGGGAAGGTCAAGCAGCCTGAAGCAAACTGGGTCGGTTTGTGCTCAATCAGTCATTCTTTCAGATTCAGACAGCTAAAGTCATGGGGAATATAAGAGCTTTGTGCATGCTGTGGAAATGAGATACTGTAGCTTTCAGAACAACATCTCTGTCTCCAGATTTCATCCTGAATGGGACTTTTTATACTGTATGTGAGCGGCAGAAGGGAGGGAGATAGGGGAAAGGGAAAGCGAGCTTAGTAATATCTTTGGTTTAATTTGAATTTAACCAGCAAAATGTTTAGGGCCACATTTTACTACCCTTACTCATGTTGAGTAGTACCTCACTTGAGCCCTATCTCAATAAAACATTTAGTCAGTTTTTTATCTTTTTTTCAGAAAAGCATTTAAGCAGTCCTAATGTTCCATTACTGTAAAGCACACACTTAAGTGTTTTATTGGATAACAATAGATTTAAGCATGTGCATTGTTGTCAGTTCTCCCAAGTTCATCACCAGTAATGGCATTTGGGCTCATGATGCTATGAGAAGCTCCAATCTTCATGCAGGGAAAACCCGCTCGGACTGGCTACTGTTCCTCCAGAGGCAGGAATGTGGGGAAGGCAACCAATCAGGGCTGCTGTAGAAAGCAGGCAAAGCTCTCCCCTCACCTATCAGGAGCTGAGATGAGTTTTTGGCTAGGGGTGGAGAGAGGGGGGAGCAGATTGAGCCCACCAGCTCAAGGAGACTCTGATCCCTCCTCCCTCTTCCTTCCTGGAAATATTTGAATCAGGCTGTGGGATGAGCAGATGTGAGGCTGAGAGGGCAAAGTAGATGTGGGAGCAGGGAGGATGTATAATCGATTGCTGAGATGGGGAGATGTGCAGCGGCGGAAGGGGCACATTTGATGTGGGGGTTGAGGATGGAGAATGAATTGCTGAGCCAAGAGGCAGGCAGATGAGGGTTTGAGGAGACACGGAATTACCTAATTAGAATCCAGTGGGCTGGGGAGAAGCTCCACACACACACGCACAGTCACGCAATCCATGAGCACTCCTGCAGCAGGGCCAGGATCTCCTGATTGTATGAGTTTGGCAGAGCTGAAAACACTGCCAGTGTTGTCAGCTCTCATGATTTCTTTGCAAGTTTGGCCCGGGGCTGGTGCCATTCTCAACTATATAAGACACCCAAGCCAGCTTGCAAATTTCAGCTTTGCCTGGGGGAGAACCCCCTCTCATTGGCTGTCTTCCTCATTGCCCCACCACCTTGAGAAGAGTATAATATTTGTATTAAAAAACCATACTTCCTAAGAAGTTCCAACGAATTCAGTCGGACTTCTTCTGTAGTAGGGTGCCACTCAGCATCTGTAAGAACATTAAAATCTGGTCCTAAATGAAAAACATTTAAAAAACCTCAGTTCTCCTTGAAAGAGTTCCCTCCAAAACTCACAAATGAATTATTGTGCTTTCAGACTCATCCACCATTATTCATAGTGCGTAGTAACTTTCAATCTGCTTTCTAGGACATACCATTGTACTTCTCTTTCCCTCCCATAGAGAAAAGACTTTTTTTTTTTTCTCTCCGATTCTACGATTTAATGTCTCAGTAGCCCCATTGAAATCACTGAGACTTCTTGTTCAGGTCCTGAATAATCAAAGCACCTAAGCCTGGGCAATACAGCCAATTCCAAGAGCTCAAAAATCATGAGATTCACTTGTTTTTAGTCTGTCTTTTGAATTTTTGCTACTCATTGCATGAGAGTTTCATTGCCAGTCTGGCACCTTAACATTGGGCAAAAGGCTCAAGGAGGATAAAGTGTCACTGAAAGCTCTGGATCTGGCCGTGGAAGGATTTTCTTGGCACAGGAACTGTAGAAGTTGGCCATAATACCTCCCTCACCCCCAAGTAGTTGGTGTGCCGGGGGCAGGTGGGGCCAGTATTGCAGAGATTCCAGGCAGTAGTGCTAATTAGAGCATCTCCAAAACTGGCACAGTCCCCAGGGCTTAAAGCCACCATACACTTCCTTTGTCCTGGGCTGCAAGTTCTGTGCAGCAAAATATCCCACCTAGTATTGTTACCCGGGCTTCTGCCAACCCAAAGCTCATGTCACTTCATTTTGTGTGAGGTGGTGTCAGGAAATAAGTCAAAGGGCGACACGGCTGTCCAGCCAATAGATGGACTGGTAGAAACAGTATAATACAACAGTGCTCTTACTACAAAGCTATGCTTTACTTAAGTTCAAGAACCACATGAGCATGCTCTTACTTTGAAGGTATACTTTTGCTTAGACTCAAGCACTTACACACGTCCGCAAAAGGTTAGTAAAAGAGCTCAACCCTTAATAATTACCAAAGTCTGGGACAGATTTGAGTGGGAACAGTGACGACTTTCTGATTGGCCAGATCTTCCAGCCATCATTTTAGGATCCAAAAAACACTCGCTGAGTTGAAACAGAGATCCCCCCATTTATCCTTGATAGTAGACAATAACATGTCAAGGAAAAACAAAAAAAGTTTCAAAAGCTAGACCCAAGGTTACCAGAGTACTTAATTAATGAGGTATGTTCTGACATAATTTGCATATCTTGAGGCTGGGGCATGCATAAATAAGCTTATTGGTGTTTTCCTGAAGCACAGATCCCAGCACGTCAGCCATAGCATCAGGGAGGGAGAGCAGGGTCAGGCCAAGGCATCACGGGCCTACTGAAAAGCCTATCAGTTTTGGGTGCTGTTAGCAGCAAGTATGAGACACTATCATGTGGTCCTTGGCCCTTTTACTAGCCTATTCAAAATCTCCCCGTACAGTATGAGTAAAGCTATCAGACTCTGGCCCTTGGTTCCAAGGCCCCCACATGGGGGGGAGGGGTGGGAAAGAGTACATTTTACTGGGGCCCAGAGGCCCTGCGGGGCCTGTGCCAGGCTGCAACCCCCATGGGTATTTGTGTGGGAGGGGGTCTGTGTTACAGGTTTGTACTGGGCCTGAAAAAATTATGCTTGGGCCCTACTTGGTTCTAAGACAAAGCAAAGAGAAATTAAAGTTTTGAATCAGAGACAAAATGTCTTTTTCTCTATGTGCTGGGAGGGAAACCAAAGTAAAATTTTATGACCTGGAGAGCAGATTAAAAGAGAGTGACACTAAAGATGCCTTAAAAAAAGAAAAGTAAAAAACCCTGTGAATGGGTCATTTCCACCAGGCAGTAAGTGTAATGCATGCACATTTTGGTGAATTGGACAAAATTGCTTTATATCCCAAGATTGCAATAGTTATAAAAAGGATTTAGAATATCCGGTTTTATAACCACATACATTTGTGCACACTGTTATGTCTGCAATCATATAGATGTATATGTTCTTTTTTTCTTCTAATTTTCGAAGATTCGTATCAAACTGTTGCAATAATACAAGTTTTCAGCTTCTAATTATGGGTTACATAAATGGGAGTCATAAAAAGACTACAGTTTTTTGCAGTGGAAGCTCCCTGAATCATGTTGTTTTCTAAACAGGCATGTGCTGCTAATATTTTTACAAGGAGATTCCACAAAAATTTCTTTTTGGCCTATGTTAAACTCAGTAAATTGGGGTGCATGTGCTTACGCAAAGAGTTATCTGCTCTTTATTTTCTTTCAGTTTGAACAATAACACTTTCTTAAACCAGGAGTGGCTAGTGAATCGCCTATTTGGGGAGGCTAGCCCCTCAGCCCCGCCCCTTCTACCAGAAGCCCCGCCCTTCCTCCCCCTCTCCCGTCACACTCTGTCTGGGGCTGGGTGGCCTGAGGATCAGCTGCATGCCCCCCTCCTCCCGCCCCCTGAACTGCTGGAGAGCCCCAGCACCAGTGCCGGGTGGCCTGAGTGCCCCTGGACCCCATGCCCCCCCACCCCAACCCACCCCAACTGCAGCGCGGTTGGTCTGCCCCAGTTCCCAGAGCACCACCAGCCTGACCCCGGGCTGGTCCTGGCTGGTCCACCCCAGCCCCTGGAGCACTGCTGACCCGAGCACTGCTGGCCCATGCCACACAGGCCTGCCCAAGCGCTGCCCCCGCCCCCAGGCGAGCTTATGGCCAGCTGGCCTGCCAATCTACCCTAGCCCTGGGCTAACCAGTGCACCCCCAGCCTGGGTGCCCCCAGTCCCCGGAGCGCTGCTGGCCCGAGCTGCACCATAGGACTGGCCCTGGTCAGTCCGTCCCAGCTGCTGTAGTGCCACCGGCTTAAGTGCTCCCAGAGCACTGCCAGCCCATGCCATGCCGGCCTGCCGCCACAAGCCCGCGACGCACCACAGCGCCAGCCCACCTCGCCCCCAGGCTGGCCAGTGGGTGGGCTGCCCCACTGCTGGAGTGGCTGCCAGCCCATGCTGTGTCAGCAGAGAGGCCAGGGCCAGACTGACTAAGACTGCCTGCCTGCCACCACTGCCAAGTCCATGTGAGGCAGGGGAGGGGGCAGAGTGTGGGTGGGTACCCATGCTTCAAACTATGCTTAAAAAAAAAAAAAAAAAAGCAACCATGGTACTTGTTTATCTTCTTTGTTTTTTTTAAAAAAGTTCTAAAAGGCAGCGTAACCCTTTTGCCAGTCGGCATTGGCAGCAACAAGCGGTTCTTGTCAACAATACAACACAAAACCAGCTCAAGTCTCTACCCAGTAACCTGGGACAATTACACATCACAACTTGGGTGTCTCTAGAGGCAATACGTCCCCTCTCGCAAGCACAGAGACTGAGGATAGAAAAGAGACTTTAATAAAAAGGGGAAAAGTAACCTGGCATTGCCACAAGCAGGATTTACATGCATAAACCCATTAAGAAAACCCCCACCCCAGAGTACGTTGGGCAGTTTGCTTTTTCCTCAGGTTCTGAAGTCCAGCAAGAAGGAGTTCTTTCGATGTCCCTCTTCCTTCACAGCCCCCCGCTTGTAGGTGTTATCCTTAGTCAGGGCAGACCCAGAGCCTAGAGGTGCAGCTACAGAGTTCACTTCCCACCCTGGTTGGAGGGAGGAGGAAAAAGATACCTTGCTCATCCTTGCTGCCCCACTGGCTGCCCTGCCATTAGCTGGTCACCCTGCTGCTCCACCAGCTGCCCCCCCCCCCGGCTATTTTCCACCCCGCCAGCTGCTCTGCCAGCTGTTCCTGTGCCACATACACACCATCACCTCCCACTGCCACCTGCTGCTCTGCAGGTCAATCTCCTGAGGTTCTTCTCAGCTCTTAGTGATTTTCAGCTCCTGGGGAGGAACTGCACTGAAAAAGCAGGCTCCGCAGGGATGCTGCCCCACAGCAAGTCATATCAGCTCACTTAACAAAATAAAAATACTCCCAATTGAGCCTTAATTAGCTCTATCTTTGAACAGTGGGGAGGGGCAGGTCAAACCATGCCTCAGGTTCTTAAGCAAAGCCCACACCACCTGGCAGGGACATCTGTCCCTACCCCCTCTACCTTTCACAGCAGTCTGCATCCGAGCCCCTTTTACTGAGTTCAGTTCAGATGAGTGTTACCCTTCAATCAGGACAGTCTAAGCACAGTTCTGCTGCCCTTTGCTTTTACAGTAAGGAGAACATCATTTCATTGACCCTGCATTCAGCATTAAAGTGATTTGTAACCCATCACTAACCAAAGTAGTCATTTGGGCTGGACACCTAGGCAGGGTAGGTGCACGCAAATACAGTCTGGTCCTGAAACCTGTTCCCCTCAGCCAACTCGGCAGGGGAGAGCTCATTCAGACCCTGCTTACAATGGGTAGTTTTGCCTCTTTAACTCACTGTCTTGATGCTTTGTATATTTTAGAATGATCAAGTGCGTCAAGTCTGGTGTCCTTGATTTCCCTATTGTACTTATTGGAGGTCTCAGATATAGATTTTTAGCTGTAAGTAAATAGAGATGTGTTATCTCTTTAACAAAGATATCATTTCTCCTAACTGCTACACAGGTGTTTGTGTTAAAATGATATTAGCAAAACAGGAAAACAAGTTTTCCAAAGCTCTTAGAACTGGATGACACTACAGTTACCTTTTGCTTTGAATATACCTGTTCAGAATAAACTGTGCACCTTAAAAGAACTCTCTCACTAGGACAAAGGGCATCTTCTTTTCCAAACCAATCTTCATTATAAAGGACTAGACTGGGCCCATAGGCTGAGCTCCGAGTGGCTGTGCCACCCCAGGAGCAACTGCAGAAAAGAGTTGTGCCTCAGGCTCCCTCTGAGTCACATTTCCTTCTCTGCTCCTTTTCTTCCATGAGACCATATTCTTGCATCCTCCCTATCCAGTGTTTGGGAGGCTTGCTGGAGGACAGAGTATCATGCATACCATCCTCATGCCCAGAGCTAGGATCTGAGTTCTGTACGGGCAGTGGGTGCTTGTCCTTTTCCTCTGTATAGCCAAGTAGGACTCACTCACAAAGTGATTATATATTGTGACAGGGCCAGGCCTGACGGCTTTGCCAGAGTAGTGGAAGGCAGGTATATCAGCCCCAGGCTCAGCAAAGCCCTGTTCCCTGGGTGACTCAGCTGGGGGCTGATTAGGCAGTTAGGCCACCTGGGGCTGCTTAACCAATCAGGCCAGCTTGGTCCAATCAGGAAGCCCCGCCCCCAAACACTTAAAAGCCTGCAGGACAAGCAGTCAGTGTGGGTTGTGGAGCTTGGAGAGAGGAGTGGAGGACGGAGGTTGGAAATAGGAGATATAGTAAACAGTTTACCATTACAGTTCATGGGTTTTGGAGGTTTGCAGCTTGAGAGTCTGCAAATTGGAGTTGGCGGCTTGGAGCAGGCAGGCTGCCGTCTGCAGCCGGCAGAGACCTGCAGCTTCCACTGTGGCTACCACTGCCCCCGGAGGGCAGAGCACCTGGCAGGGGAAGGTAGCAGTACCCAGGGGCCCCAGCCCCTCCCTCGAACCCCTGCAGCTGCACCACCGGCCCGGCCGGCAGAGCGCAAGATCCACGGGGGGCGGAGTACCTTACTCTCCCCTGCCCCCACCTTGCCACAATATGTTCACATAGTTTCCTGTTTCCCAGTGATATCTCTGAGCATGTTGTATCAAATATGGCTTGTCAACTAAGAGCATCTCACTATCCTCATTGCGTACGTGTAGCTATGCTGGCATGTATTTATAACTTACTTGTAGCACATTTTACCAAACATAAAACATATGGACATGACACCATGGGAACTTTTATTCATATGAGTAGTCCCATTTACTTGACTGTGATTACTCATGTGAGGTTTGGGTCTATTTGTATGAATAAAGGTTTTCAGGATGGTAACTCATATTAGGAAAATTTCCTTCATTTTTGTTCCTTTATGGGCTTCTCTGGTCGCCACCCATAAACCAAGAGTTTAACAGGTTAAAGCCCAGATAAGTTAATTATATTCTATGCAGTACTAGCACTCCTAATCCTTACTAAATGTAACTGAGGATATGAGAGGTTTACAGGAAACAAATAAGGGCAAAATCCTGCAGTCTTTACACAAACAAATATCTCTTCCCCAGAAATGATGTTTTTGTTTGAGTAAAGACTGCAGGATTTGGATATATATGATTGAATCTAAATATCCTTTTTATTCTTTATTGTAATAGGAAGGAGGGGAAAACCATGTAATGTAGATGACTGTGAATAATTAGAACTCTATTAAAAGAGCAAATATAACACTTTAATCTTTTTTATCTTTTCGTTACTAAATGCATTTTAGTGAGATAATGTGATTGGGCTCATGCTTATCTTGTCTGAGTTTCAAATATTTTAATCCATATGTTCAACTAGGATTATGCCATGCAACTCTGTAATCAAATTAACCATAAAG
Source organism: Mesoclemmys tuberculata (assembly GCA_007922155.1). NCBI lineage: Eukaryota > Metazoa > Chordata > Testudines > Chelidae > Mesoclemmys > Mesoclemmys tuberculata. The sequence continues at coordinate 66,657,068 of ML675601.1, forward strand.
GTTCAGCGTCACCCTTTAGCAGGTTTCATTTATGTAGAAAATGGATGCAAAATAGAAATTTCAATGGGTACCAGCAAACATGTTGGTGTTTTAATAATTATTTTTAAGTAATCATTATAAAACAGTTAAACCAACCCATGCATAATACAATATAAAAAGTGAGCAAAAACTTTATAAAGTCCTGGATTGCTATACTATCTCAACAACCCTTCCCACAATAGCTCCTCAGCAATCTCACATATCTCTCTCATGCATGTCTCTGGTTTTACTAAAGTCAGGGATAAATTCCCTCTTATATTTTTAAGGGACATTTTTATTCTCAAATCTTGGAAACCAAATATATTTGCTCTTTCATGTCTCCTGTTCTTGAGTATCGATAGCAATGATGTCTCAACCACTTTCCTAGTGGTCTGTTCAACTGTCCAATTTTTTTTACCGTTAAGAACTTGCTTCTAATATATAACCTGAACTTTTCAGACCATTGTTCCTTGCTCTTCTGTCTTCAGAGACTATGAATAGTTCCTTTCTTTCCTTCTCACAGTTTCCTTGAATGTATTTATAGGTTGTGATCATATCTTTCTTGATTCTTTTCCAGACATTGAAAATTTAGTTGCCTTTTTCTGTCCTTTCTAAGTCTTATTGATTAACCCTTATATCATTTTATTGGCCCTGTTTTATCTTCTATACTGTTTCTGTGTAACATAATTGTTTAAAAAAATACTAGTAAAAATAAGTCTTATGTCTTGCGATGAACTTTTAGGAGATCCAGAAATATTTTTCAGATCTTAGGGTTTGAAGGGGAGCAAGAGTAGACACTTGTACAATTCTACATCCGTTTCTGATGTCTCTTGTCTTATATTTGGATTGTAGACTCTTCGGGGACTGTCTTTTGTTAGGTGTTTGTACACTGCTTAGCACAGTGGTGTCGCAGTGTATGTTTGGAGTCCTTAGCACAATACAAATAATAAAAATAACACTGCATGGGGCATGTGTGGCAGGCCTTTGAATGTTTGTTCGGGGAGGGGAAGTGCAAAAAGCATGCCCTTTTTACATGTTCTTTGCAAAGATCTGTCAGGAGAGATCAGGGACTGCTCCCTCAATGCAACCACAGGAGCACTACAACACTCCAAAGGAGGCAGGGAGAAGATGGAGGCTTGGCCCCACCCCTCTCTCTATCACCAGTGACTGAGCTGGACCCTCCAGGAAAGCTGGTTGCACCATCCTAAAGGACAGAACTGCCTGGGCACTGTCCCACTGTGCACCAGTCCTCTGCGGGAGGGACAGTGCTTCTCTGAGGCACAATCTCTCTTTTTGGGCTGCCTGTGGGGTAGTGTGCCTCCTCAACACTGCCTGCTTGAGGGCTAACTGTGTCAATATGGCCCATGGTAACAGTTTTCTAAGGCCATGTTGTGTGTGCCGTCAGTGCATACTCAGTGTTTTATTGGGACTTGATTGAAATGGTCTATAAACTATCATTGAGACCAAGAAAAATTACATGACTAACTATGTTTTTGTTTGTTTTTCCAAGGTCACCACGTGGGATTGGACACGAGCTGAAAAAACATTTTCAGTTTATGAGATTATGTGCAAAATTCTCAAGGTATGAGGAGCAAATGTAAAAAAGTAATTATGGTGGCAGCTGGAAGGCAAAGGGGGAAAACATCACAGATAGATAAATTGCACAGCATGCTGTCAGGAGGAGCTTGAATCTTCTCCCTTTGGAGTCCATGGCAAAATTCCTGTTGACATCACTGGGTATATTATGAGGCTTTATGAAGCAAAGCTTTTAAAAAAGATGCAGGATTGGATGTAAACTGAGTTTAAGTACGTTACTGTCCACATGGAAAAGTGTTTTCTCACCATGATCTAATATGTGTTTCACATTGGCAAAGCATTTTATATTAGTCCATTTATATATAATACAGTAATATATATTACTGTATTAGTCCATTTGGTCAATATAACTTTATAATATACATAATTTAAACTGAGAAACTACACAAATAGGGATAAATTCTGCCCTCAGATACATAAATGCAACTCCTACTGTCTGCAGCAGAAGGTTGCACCCATGTACCTGTGGGCTGGATAGAGCTCTGAAAATATATACTATAGTGTTTTTAAAAATGTGTCATTTCCCACTTATATCATAATTTACTCCATGTGCCGTATTCACAATACATAGAAGGAGGAACCAAATAATTTTTAAACAGTTGTCTTTGCAAGTGGCTAGGTTTTAAGGGGACAACATGTTGCATGTAATGATATTATGTATTATATATTTAATGTAGTTTCATGCTTACTATATATGGACATTCTCTGTTTTAAACATCATGGAAATTGAACACTCCAGGTGTGTAATAATTTTCACATATATTAAATGCAATGTAAAAATTAGAGATAACATAACAGGGATTAGGAAAATGTTTCTCTTCCCATACATTTGAAATGATACTTTTTCTCATTTGTTTTATTTATTTTTTCTTCCTGATATGTGTAGAAGGGAATTTGACCATTTCTCAAATTTCTTCTAATAGAGGCCACATTAAATGTTATCATCTGGCAACACTGTCCTCTGTTCCCTTCCTTGCTACGTTGCTCCCTCCCTTGCTTTCTTACTCTTTTATTTCTTCTCCCCCCATATCTCCTTTTCTGCTATTTTCCTCCCTTCCCTATGAGGTCACCCTTGAGCATCTTTCCAAATGATAGATTTCTTCTCTCCTCTCCTCAACTGAATGGCAAGAGCTTGGCTTCCATAAAAAGAAAATTCAGTCAAAGAGGTGCTAAGCCACCTTTCTTCTTGTCTGGCTCCTGATGCTGGCTGGCTATTAAAATAGCCCTCTGCACAATTTAGAGTAGGTTCAGAACTATTCTAACATATATAGACTGGAACAGTCCCTCAGGAATCATTTGGCTGGCCAAGGAGCAACTGACCGCAAGCTGCTCTGACCATACCCTTCTCACTTCCTGGCTTGTCTCATGACACCTTCTATGTGCAGAGGGAAGTAGCAGGTGATATAGTATATGCCATGCTGGGTCTAGCACCAAAGATTTCCCTAAGAGTTTCTCTAAAGGCAACTTTTAACTTTGTCTTTGTACCACTGAAGCAGTGCCAAGGGAACTTAATTTGGGCCAATGGCCTTGCCCAGTTATTGTCTAAAAATATTTTAATTACTGCATAGTAAGACAATGAGAGCTGAAATTAAACTGATGCATGGGTGGGGATGAGAAAGAAAGAGAGTGAGGGAGAGAGAATCTTTATTATGTATTTACTACTGTAACAGTCCTCTCCCTTGGGGTCTGGGTGCCTCCTCTTCGTGGCATCAGGGAGTTGGTATGTTCATTGGCCATTAGTCGGGTGGTCTACCTTGCAGTCACACAATCACTCAGATATTAGTTCCAGGATTCATCACACCACCATTCAGATGGTAACCCCGGCCTCCTGGCTGGGTGCATAGCAACCTCTAGGGCTCTGGCCCACTGAGTGTGGGTGAAACACTTCAATAGTTTATGGCCCTCAGCTTCCTGGCCAGGGTAAAACAGGGTAAAATAGGTTAGGGCTCTGGCCTTCTGGCATGGCCAGAGCAATTAAAGAGTCTGTGTCACTGGTCTTCTGGTCTAAGGGTTAGGTATCATCCCCATATTTGGGGCTTGGGTTAGGGGGATCCAGGCCCACCCTGCTGCACCACATCCCAGCCCAGGGCCCTAATAATAGCAAGCAATCCTGCTGCTAGGTCAGCTGGGAAATGTGCAGTTCTTGCCTTCATCCTGGGAACAAAACAGGACCAAAGTTTAGTTTTCCTGGGCTATTTCCTACCAGTTCCTGCTGGTGCTGTTCCATTGCCACTGGGACCTATTATCAACCTCATGGTGTCTCCCCCAGGTCTTCCATCTCCTGGCCCAGGGGTTGTCGCTTTCCCTGCTGCTAGTCATGGGCTTGCTGAGGGCACAGCTACCTGGGAGGGCATCTGCCTTCTTCCCCATTTGGACCACAAATGAACTGCAGGGCACTCTTCTTATATTGCCTGCCTCCTCCCTCCCCCCCCCCGGCACTTCCCTCAAAAGGTGCCAGATGGGGTTGGCTGTGCCTACCAGGAGGAGTTAACCACCTTTGTATTGGAGGGAGGCCACTCTATCTCTCTACAACTACTTTACTAATATTTAAATATTGCTTTGCCATCTGCAAGCCTGGTCTAGTTATTGAGGTGTGAAACTGAGCCAGAGTTGATTCTTCAGTTGAAATACTTGTGAAATAATAGTGAAATGCCCTTACTCTTCCAGTCTTTCCAGTCCTGCCCAGTGAATACCATAGATTTTTCCTGTTATGTCTAAATATAAAAGCATTAAAAATTATGCAGTTTCAACTTCATATTACCAGTAGTACAGAGCCTCTGTGTAGAGATTGGAGGTTATTCAGGTTTTCTGTCAGCATCATAAATCTTGCTTGATTTTAGCCGTGCATGCTTCTAGACATACTCTCTGGATATTACTGAAACAGATACAGCTCAGAAAAATGACTTGCTAACGTAGTCTATTCTCACCTCGAAACCCCTTCTCTTCTATAGTACATTGTGTGCTTCTTTTGCATTCGATTTGTTTTCTTTAAGGAACGAGTTGTGGGAGGGGGAGAGGAAGAATGATAGATGTGACTGCAGTACTTATTCTGGAACTTTTATTATCTTTAGCCAAAGCTGTCTTGCTTAGCTTTTAACACAGAGAAAATCTCCTTCCTTCTGTGACAGAAGGGAGACTGAGTGACCCTTTCAGCACCATATGCCACCCTTCCAAAGGCCCCTCTATGTCATCTGGCTTCTGTTCCAGAAGGGGGTTGGAAACTGGGTGGACCAAGGAAAGAAGTGGGTGGTCTGGGAGAAAAAAAATACTACAACCCCAGGGTCTCTTACCTGTATCGCAGACCACTCCCCCACTGTACACCTTTTTGTGGTTATGGAAGCAGCTGAATCCCAGAGGTTCTAACACATAGCTATGCTTCTCAGGAGCCAAAGAAAGTTACCCTTGCCTTTCATAGATACCTGGAGGTCTGTCAAGTTTATGGGCAAGCTGTGTGGCCCTTTCCATAGGGAAGCAGTCTTGCCGTTTGGTTGGATGATACGTAGGAATCTCCACAGAGATTTGTTTCCCTTGGATGGAAAACAAACTTACTGTCGCCACAATTTACACATGGAAATGGGGGCATAGGACTCTTGATTCATTTAATAGATGGGAGATGAGTCCCTTCATATTGACATCCATGAAGAACTGCAAAATGGAGGGTTAATTAGGTACATATTGGAATGATCATGAAAATTAATCACCACAAACCAGGTAAAGGAAGAGCCTAAAGGAATTCTAAGAGAATAGACTGAGAGGCAAGATGAGAGAAGAAGGAACTATTCATAGACCAGTGATCTAATAAAGAGAAAAATAAGAGCAGCACAAGTGTCAGGATCAAGTATAGTAATCAGCATCATATCTTTCTATACACCAGAAGGGCAGTCCTGTGCCCTTATATTTGTATATAGAATCATAGAAATGTAGGGCTGGCCGGAACCTCAAGAAATCATCTAGTCCATCCCTTACATGTTGAGTGTGGACCCAAGTATACCTAGGTGTTTGTCTAATCTATTCTTTAAAACCTCCGATGGCAGGGATTCCAGTTGAGGCTTTGCCAGGGCCAAATAGAGTGGCACCATGTCTTACACTCTTGTTAATACACCCCAGAATGATGTTCATATTTTTTTGCAACTGCATCATATTGTTGACTCATCTTCACTTTGTGATCCACTGTAACCCCCAAATCCTTTTCAGCAGTACTACCACCTAGCCAGTCATTCCCCGTTTGGTAGTTGTGCATTTGATTTTTCCTTCCTAAGTATAATACTTTGTTCATGTCTTTATTGAATTTCATCTTCTTGATTTCATACTAATTCTCCAGTTTGTCAGGATTGTTTTAAATTCTAATTCTTCCCTCTAAAGTTCTTGCAATCCCTCCCAGCTTGGTGTCATCTGCAAATTTTATAAGCATAGTCTCCACTCCTTTATCCAAGTCATTAATGAAAATGTTGAATAGTAACAGACTCGAGTACAGACCCCGGAAGGACTTCACTTCTCCAAATTTGACAGCAAACCATTAATAACTATTATATGAATACATTTTAAAATCTTTAATATTAAAATTACACACCCACTTTATAGTAATTTCATCTAGACCACATTTCCTTTGTTTGCTTATAAGAATGTCATGTGAGACTGTTCAAAAGCATTACTGAAATCATCAGGATAGATCATGTCTGCTACTTCCTGCTATCCACTAGGTTGGTAGCCCTATTAAACAAGGAATTTAATTTGGTTTGCCATGATGTGTTCTTGACAAATCCAAGTTGGCTATTACTGATCATCCTGTTATCCTCTAAGTGATTACAAACTGATTGTTTAATAATTTTGTTCCAGTATCTTTCCAGGTATTGAAGTTAGGCTGACTGGTCTATACTTCCCCAGGTTCTCTTTGTTCCCCTTTTTAAAGATATGAACTAGATTTTGTCCTTCTCCAGTCTTCCGGGATTCCACCCATCCTTCTTGAGTTCTCGAAAATAATGGCTAATGCTTCTGAGATTGTTTCAGCTAGTTCCTTAAGTACCCTAGATAGAATTTCATTAGGCTCTACTATCTTTGATACATCTAATTTATCTAAACGTTCTTTAACCTTGTCTTTGCCTAAACTGTCTTGTATTCCTTCCCCATTGTTGTTAATATTATGTTTATAGCCACTCTAAATATTTAAACCAGCTATATTTTTCTAAATAGATTGTGTGAATTTTTAAGGTCATGACAATTTTTAGGAAAAATTTCCTTAACTGTCACAGACTTCTTTTATGATTTTGTTCAAGTAATTTAACATCTCTGGCCTTCAGTTTTCTCATAGGTGGCATTTTTCCTCTTTTACTAATCTTACAGCAATGTTGAGAGATTTAATCAAATGACGTTTATAAAGCAGCTTTAATACCACAAAGGGAAGTCCTGTAGAAATGCAAATACCACTGATTTACATGTTCATTCCTGTTAAGAACATGCTTAGTGCTTTGCTGAACAGATATGGAGGTTTATTAAGTGTGCTGCTGTCTTGATTCCTTCATGAGAAGTAAATACCAGGTACCAAAGTGCTGTTTAGAGAAAGGCATAATGGAAAACAATGGCTGGAAGTTAAAGCTAGACAGATTCCAGTTAGAAATAAGGCACACATTTTTAACAGGGAGTGGGATTAACTGGATTCTCCATCTCTTGAAGTCTTCAGTTCAAGACAGGATGCCTTTCTGGAAAATATGGTTTACTTAAACACAAGTTATTGGGCTCAATATAGGAGTGACTGGATGAAATTCTATGACCGTATTATATAGGAAGTCAGACTAGATGATCTAATGTTTGCTTCTGGCATTAAAATGTATAATATTACTTTCCTAAAGATAGGTCTAGATTTTCCTAGCTGCTACATCGGGGCAGGTTTGCACTGCATTGGTGGTTTTGTCCAAGATAAAAATGCAGCATTTAGAGTGCCTCAAATTCTTAAAAACACAAAGAATGGAAGTAGGGAGGAGGAATGTTTTCAGTGATTGGAGCAGAGCAGGAAGAAACTTGTTTTAACAGACTCTGTCTTTTGTGTGTGGTGCTCTGCCAACTGCCAGACAAATCTGGCTTCTTTTACTCACACCGGGACTGACCAAGAGAAATCCTTAGACCAAGACAGGAATTGCCACAGCACGAATCCAGAGGTAGGCACATTTCCTCAGCCCAGACCTACAATGTGGAGCCAGTTAAAATGGTTGCTGCCTTTATGGTACGTGATGTAGTTATTAGCATGTGTAAATATAACATTCTGAGGTTCTGAGATAAAAGGCACTACATAAGTTAAACATTTTGTTATTTAGACTGTTTTAGGCAGGTTATACTAATTAGACTAAAATATTATATCCAGGATAGTCAAAATTGCCTGTTTATTTCCTAAAGTTAGTTTTTAGCACCATAAAAGTCTGCACTTTCAATCATGAGAAAATCCCTTCTGTAGTCTGATCACCTCCTTTCTCTTTCCTGGGTGTCAAATCACATATGTTTTGTGACCTACGTAAAAATGCTATTTTATTGGGCATAAAGCAGTAGTTGTAGTCTGATGGAAAATTAGCTCTGAAATGAAATAGGGGAATGATTTTGTCCACACAGGCAAGGTGTCAGGATGGTGAACAGCTGGAGTTTACACAAGGCATTTTCATATTAGTTCAGTTATTTCCTTATTATATTGCTAATCAGCTCCAACTTGAAGGCACAAAACCCTCATGTCACATTTCAACTCTCATTTCCCAACTCTTCTCATGTGCCTGTCACTCCCCAAATGCAATTCTTTTCATTTTTACCATGAATGCTCTAATGGTGCATTCTTGACTCAAATTAAACTCCTAGTAAGAACAGCAGCCTCTGACCTTAACTTTTTCAGCACTCAATAGTTTTTCTTGGTGGTGAAAATAACTTCTTTTACTGCTTCAGTATATTTTTACTATATAAATATATATGAGGTAAAAAAGGGAGAAATACAGGAAACAGATATGCATCCCGACAACATGACAGACCATTGCAAACCAAAATACACTACAGAGACATAATCAGAAAGCTGGAGTCTCAGGATACTATTTGACAGTCAGCATGGCTTGTTGTGGACCACAAAGGTGGTTGAGCCTTGGGTATGAATATGGTTTCAAGAAATGACTTCAGACAGCCTCAAGGCTGCTGAAAGCACTATCTGCTATGAACACTGCCAAGGGGATATTCAGGCAGGGAGGCTCACTGGTCATAGCACTCGTGCCGAGTGATGAAAAAGCAGAGTTGAGGAGCTAGCGATACAAGTTGTGTACATTTTAAATAATTCCTGATGCAAAGAAAATTCTCAGCTAGCCACTTCAGCTGCCTTTAGATCTGTCTTTTGCTGCCAGAGAATGCTGACTAGCCAAGGATCCAACGCTGGGAGGTCTGTGCTAATTGATAGGTCCAGGAACTGAGACAAAGGCTTTGTTTACTTTAGTTTCATGTTCTGCAGGGCAATGTTCTCTAGTAATTAATCACTTACGCTCCTGCCCAGCTCAGTCTCTCCTCTCCCCACTTCCTTAA
>ML675601.1:66666617-66679897 GCA_007922155.1 Mesoclemmys tuberculata
TGCGATCAAGACAGGCTGCGTCCTGCTTTTTTCCATGTTATCTGGGCCTCATCAGGGGAAGCATTTGAGAGAACAGGAGAAACATTCTCCTTATTCTCAATGCATGGCAATACAGCAGCCTCCAGAAGGCACAAGGAGCAATGGCGGGGAATGTTCTGCTTGGCAACCCTGGGATGGAGGAAACTCAGTTGCTCTATAGGGATGGAGCGTGCTCAGTTTGCAGTCTTTGGAGAATTTAACTGCCAAGTCTCTACTGAGCATGTGTGAACTACCATTTTGCAGAAGTTTTTAACTTGGCCAAATATGCACAGATATTTATGGGGATGGCAAAAGGCACATCCTTGACATCAGTCCCACGATCATCACTCAGCATCTCCACATTTCAAGTTCATGCTCCAAAGCTTGGAAACAGCCGGGCTTCTCAACAACACAGTTGCACAAAAGTTCTTCAGTCTGGGCAAAATAATGTAGTTTTTGTAACCTCATTCTCAGAACTGATCAACTGTTTTAGCTGAAACTTAATTTGAACATTCAGCCTGAAGCAGACACCCTTCATGGAAAATGTCAGCTCAAGCGGTTACAGTTTGGCAAAGTTATATGCAATTGAAACTGCCTTCTTATAAAAGAAAGTGTCAGGCAAACTTAACTTTGGGCATCACTACTTCCTCCCCCTATAATAACAATAATGATATGTAGTCTTCAAGGGCCTGATCCTGCAATATGCTGAACTTCATTGGCAGCTCAGCACCTCCTCCACGGTATTGTTCACCATGTTGCATCTCTCTGAACCAAGACTTTTCTCAGATTTCCATTTGGTGAATACTGCCATTGATGCCTCTTTGCAATGTTGGAAAAATTGTATAATCTCAGGGCGTGCGCACACACACACACACAGCATGTTACTCAGCAAAGAAATACTAGGGGCTATTTTCACCAACCAGAAATCTGAGAAAATTCTTAGTACAGACAACAGATGCTGGCTGCGTGTGCGTGTGCGTGCGTGTGTGCGTGTGCGTGTGTACACACATTATGCTATGACTTCTCTTCCCTATTATTTGTTTTAGAATATTTTATATTTTATGAAACAGTAAGTTTATTACTCTGAAGTGAATCTGCTCTTGCTGCTTGTAAGTGCTATCAAAATAATCTCCATAGCAACTAATTGTGATGCCATGAAAAAGTGTTCTAAAATAAAGGGAGCATGTGAACCTCTTAGAAAGTGGAGTTCTCTATTCATGCAGATATGCCCCTCAGCTAAATGTGGGGGAAGAGTAATACCTAAAATAATACTAAATCAGGGCACAGAGTGTGAATCATTAGTTAATATTCAGTTACTAAATATGGTGCAAAAATGCTTTTTTTCCCCTTCTCTTTACACCTTAGAATTAATGTACCCTGGAATTAATGCTTACATTTGTATAGTACTTTTTATCTTCAAAGAACCTAGACAAATATGGGGCACAATTTTTGCATCTGGTAAGCGCCTTTGCATTTCTGCTGTGATGCAAAGAAGTCATAGAGCTGGCTTCAGCAGTCAGCAAAGGAGCTTACCAACTTTTGCCCCATCTACACAGTATAAAAAGTTAACATGATGAAATCATGAATGTGAATGTCGTATTTGAATTAAACATCTATTTAAAAAATGAAATTAAAGTTGCCTGATTCCAGAGAGTCTGTTTTGCCCAATAACTTGCATTAGGACAGATTGTGAACCTCTTACTCATGCTGGTGAGTAATTTCTCCTTGGAGTGTGGTCATCAGTGGAACTGGAAAAACTGCTCACCGCTGTGAACAAGGGATTCAGTCTAGCCCAATATGTTCTATGTGAGTTAGCCACACTTGGGTGACCCAGTCTTGGAAGCTGTTGCTGAGCACGTACTGCTAGGTTCTGAGGCCCGTCCACTCCCATTGCCTACAGTGGAAATTCAGGCCATTCACATCTTGGACGATTAGAGACTACTTACTATTGTTTACTAGCTACAACTTAGATAGTGAGTACCTTAAAAACAAAAAAACCCAGTGTTTATCTAGAGGGCATGGAGTTTTCAGAGAAAATATACTTTGGAGAGATATGAAGATAAAGTCACTATCCAATAATTGTGAAGTCTTCAGATTTAACTTGATCTTCTCAAATTAATGAGCCATGCTAGTTTCCCTTGGAGAAATGTATTGCTCTTATTTAATAGGTACATCATTATTAACTAGACAAACAGGAGTCACCCCTCCTGACAACAGATTACACGACACGTGAATGTGAGCCAAAGACCTTCCTGACAGTCAGTTCCACTAGGCTGCTTCTTTGAACTTTTTGTAGTTATAGACAGACAGACAGTTCAAAAACCTATTTTGAGTGGAGAGTCAGGAAATTGGTACAACTTTCCCTTCTTGTGACAATTCTTTCCCAGAGCATTTTTTTGTGGTCCCAGGCAAATACTACAACCACGGACTAATAAGTTATCATAAAAAACAAGATTATGATAATCACTAAGCAAGTTTCTGAATGCATTATATTTATACTGATGTGAATAACCAACAAAACAACTTCCATAATAAGAAAAGTTATTTAATAAGGATGGCTTCTTAGTCCAGCTCAGTGTACGAGACTCTGGACAATTTTATCTCATATTTGCAGAGTCCTTTAGATAATTTCTCATGCTGTCTTGGGAGTAGAGTAGTTCTACTCTGAACTAAGGTTCTATATGGGACAGGCCCATAGCAGTCTTGTTAAAAATATTTACTCACATTGGTCAGTCCGTTGACCCCTTTATCCATTATTTAATAGAAAGTAAAATTAGATACATAGGTACAAACCCCTCAACCTCAACACACACCCTGCACCAGAGACTAGAGAGAGTCAACTGTGTCATCTCTAAACCCTCTTGGGAGACCCTCCATGCCAGGGGACATCCCACCAAGGGACTGACTGTTATGCTTTACACTTTTTACACTGCCTGAATAGTGCAAAAGCAAAAGAACAGGACAGTGAATCTGCCTCAACATATAAATTGTGGCCCCTTGATCTTTTTTTCAAATGTTGTGTTCAGTTCTCAGACTGAAAAGTTTATTTCTCTAACCATATATTACCATGATAGTTTGGGTAGAGAGTAAATCTTACAAGGAAATCCTACATAAATATGTAAGATCAAGCACTTGTTATTCCATGAGAACTTTGAAACATCCTAAATATTCTATTACGTGGAAGATCTATGTATAGTTTGTAAATATGCATGCATGAACGTTGTATTTTGTATATTGTGTTTTCACACGATCTGTTGTCACATACAGAGAACAAGATCCTAAGCTGATGTAAGTCATCATGACTCCATTGCTTTTTAAAGTTCTATCCTAATTTTCACCAGTTGAGGATCTGAGCCTGTAAGATTTTATGCAGTTCACAACAGCCATCACATGGTATCTGAGCAGTTATGCCCTGTATTATTGTGGTTCAAAAGTTGTGATTATAACCCCGATCCATGGCTATTTGATGTAAATGGAACGACTCCATGTGACTTCAGTAGATTTTGAATCACGCACTAAGTCACTCTCTAATATCTGGCCTACAGTAGGGACAGACACTGATGAAACTGTAGCTAACTGAGACTTTTCTGTACTCAACTGGTAGAGGAAGAGCTCTGTGTAAGCTCAAAAGCGTGTCTCTTTCATCAATAGACGTTAGTCTAATAGAAGTTATTACCTCACCCATCTTGAGAACCAAAGACATTTGTTTCTTACCCTGTTGCCCTAGGTGCTCAGTTTGCCTACTGTAAACTGGTGACTTGGTGATTTTGTTGCCTGTTGTTTGTGACAATGAATTTGTTGCACTGTGATCCTTCTGGGTGCGTCTATTCTTGTTTTCACAAGTGTGTTTGTGTGAACTGTGTGCCCAAATTTTAGCCCACAATGTTTCCTGTTTTTCAAAGTTCTGTTTACAAAATTCCTCGATAAAAGTTTTTAATGGTGTATTTCATTGTGAATTTCTCAGCGTAGTGTCACTTACAAATCCTGTCAACTATGGGGGTTAGATAAGATAACCTCCTGAGGTCCCTCCCAACCCTAACCTTCTATGATTCTATTTAATGCTAGATTTTTCTACAGTCCGATAACAAATGTCTGTCTTGGTGGTATATGTAATCTCTTCTCCCTGGGTCTTAAACTATAGACAAACAATTCTAAACAGAGCAACTCTACTACTGGGAGGTATATGTAATCTCTTCTGGCTGGCTGTAACTAACATATACCTTTTAATACTGGGTTTAGTAAACTAGCACACATATGGACTTTTTCCTGGAAGTCTCAGTAGAGATTCCAAGGACAGAATTACTATTTACAAATGAAGTATTTCATCACTCCTTTGGTGGGGTCTGATTAAAGTATGTAGGTAGAGTAGTTTACAGAATCTGATCTTACTCTGTTCACTACCTCTTCCATGGATAAATAGAAGACATATTTTATAGATGCTTCATTACTTTAAAAAAATATATTGTACCCCTTCTGAGAAATGGCTTGTTCCGATGTTGGAAGTTATGCATGTGGCTTTCTGTAAACCCTAGAACACAATATTCTTAAAATGTACAGCTCTTAACATAACTTCTTGTTTCAAATTCCTTCAGATGTCAACATTTAGGCCCAAGCCTTCCTTTGCAATTCCTGAATTTTCACCTGCTAATGCAGTATGTACGAAGTTAGTAATGCTGAAATGTAATGCTAGATTTGAGGCATAGATATTTACAGTGAGAAGTATTAATTATGTATGCCAGATTATATAACTTCAGGTTTTCATCAGGACAGTGATCTGTTGGATTGTCGGAAACACTGCTTCGGTGTCCAATCTGAATCTGGAGAGGACCTCTACTTTTCTGTGGAGTTAGAGTGTGACCTAACACTATGGGAAAAAGCCTTCCAAACAGCAACTTTTTTAGAAGTTGAACGAATTCAGGTGAGACAGCTGCCATAATGTGTGTTTTGGGACATAAAAAAGTGATAGTCAGGGATGAAAATGAATAGAATAAAATAAAAGCCAAAATTAGATGTAATCATCTAACCTTCTAATGGATTGCTCACATTATTACTATTGTAGCTATATAGTGTCCTGGTTTTTCCTGCCACTTTGATTAAATGTTTGTCTAGCATTTCTCTTCATTACTGTTTTCTAAGTACAAGAAGACACTGTCAACTTTCCCATGGAATTTGTAATCAAAGGCCCATAGAAGGTACTCACCCACCTCAAATTTATGCCTTTAATTACCATGGATAGGTAACTCAATACATAAAGTCAAAGGGGCAATGGGCAAGTAGAGATAAAAGAAAAACAGGAGAGACAAACTTTAAACAACAGGGAAGTAACACAGCTGTTTGCACAGCATTGTTGTACAATCAGATGATATAAGGGACCTAATTTTGACCTCACTTGCAAGGATTAAACTCTCATTGCAGTCAATAGGTGTGGAACCAATGTGAGGGCAAAACTGAGCCTAAGATCTTTGGTTTCTTTTGTTTTTACACATACATCTTGATTGTCACAATTTATATTTAATTATCAGATGCCAGAGTGGGGAGTAAAGAGCAGTAGTGGAATATTCTATATTTATAATTATAGCACAGGTTGAGTAATATTTGATGCCCAATCAGCATTATACTGTGAAATTAAGATGACCAATAGTGCATGATAGTTTGTGTTAAAATATAAAAAGAACTTCTAAGTCCTTTCTGTTTCACCCACTACTAGCTGTGATGTTGATATAGCAATTAGAAAACATCATTTTGGGACAAATCTGCAAAGATGTTGCCATGATTACTCTTCCAGCTGCACCCATAAAACATCATATTTGCATATAAGTAGAATATATGTGTAGCTAAGAGTTAGATTCTGCCCCTATTTGGTGCATATAAATGCTGGTTTGTGCTCAAAGATGAGTTTCTATGCATATATCTTTTGTGCCCTCATTTGAACATCTGGCTCTTACTGTTTAAAGAAAATGTTAAATGTTTATATGGTAACACCCTCCTGATCTCAAAACCAACATCAGAGCTGAGAAGACATAAATTTAGTTTATAAGATTGGTTCCCATATGGCAGAGTTACAACTGCTGTCACTTTTCATGCATATAGCTATTTTCAGTAGCAGTAGTCTCCAAAATACCAGCTTTAAGCTTAAAAGTGTTACTCTCCATTACGTTTTAGAGGAATAGTTCTCACCTTTTGAACTTGGATTACTGTGCTAGCAAACATAGGTGCAGTTTTACTATTTAAACAAACAAACAAACAAAAAAATCCCCGAATTGGGAAATACTCAAGATGCCTCTTCCTTCTCATATCATTACCTGAAGCACTGTTTGTAACTGCACTAGAAGGCATTCCACCAGAAGATATAACCAAATATCTAT
Organism: Mesoclemmys tuberculata; assembly: GCA_007922155.1. Lineage (NCBI taxonomy): Eukaryota > Metazoa > Chordata > Testudines > Chelidae > Mesoclemmys > Mesoclemmys tuberculata. Next base: position 66,673,001 of record ML675601.1, read on the forward strand.
AATATTTGCGCTCAAGTTACTTCAATTTTGTCCCTTCTTATATGGATATCTGCTGTGCCACTTTTGTTTGTTGTCTCTTCCTCTTAGTTTTTATTGTTCAAATTTATTCAATGTGCTCCAATGTCCCAGTAATACCTCCTCTAACAGTCTTATTCCCACGTCTCCCCACTGTGATCAGCAAATCTTATCTTTATTGAGCTGAAAGTATTTTTTTACTTGCCAAGGCTGCATTTTGATTATAGCAAATGTGAGAAACTGAACTATCAACAGTGAAATATTTTATCTTTTGTGAAACTGACAGAAAGCCAAAATTCACAGATTCAGTTCCACCTTTTGTATGTACACTTCTAGCTCCACTTCTAATCTTCCTATACCTCGCATATGGGGGAAAGAGGGATGGGCAAGATTCCAATTCCATTACCTGAATTACTTTTAGTTTGCTCTAATTTTCTTTCAACAGTTGGTGACTTAATCTTTCCTCCCACAAATTGGTTGCGCATTTATCATCAAACACATAATAGGTTTTCAGTAGTTGACAAGTGGCATGATTGGGTTACTGCCTCTGTGAAGTGCCAATGAGTCTCATCAGTCTGTGACAAGGAAGGAACTAGTGGGTTCATGGATGGGTGATCAGAAAATTAAATATCAATATAAGTATTATTTGAGAGCACCTATTCATAAAATCAAGTCTGTGCGCAGTCACATGCACAAGCAAATGGGCACCAACATTCAGTGACTTATTTACATATACAATGAACTGTGAATGCAAATCCGGGAATATGCAGATATTTCTGCACATGAATCATCCATATCTTTTATGTTTTAGTTAAATTTAGGATTTTGTTAATTTTCATTTTTTTAAAATATTATCCAAATGTAGGCTGCACTCTGCTGTAGTCACACATAGACTGACACAATTTCTTTACTAGTATAAATTGACAGCTCCATTGAAGGCAGTGGAGCTATGCAAATTTACAACAGCAAAGAACATGGTTCATAACATAGTTTCTAACATAGTTACTTGAAAATATACCTGATTTAGGCCACAATTTTGCAAGGTACTTAAGCACTTGCCACATATTAAGCAGGTGAGAAAGACCAGTGAAGTCAATGGACTACTCATGAGCCCCAGTTAGGAACCTGGCTGAACAGGGACCTAAATTCATAGTTTCTGCAGAGGGATGTCTAACATAAAAGTAAAGAGCAAACTTCCTTTAGGTAAGACTGAGGTTTTAGGAAGCCAAACAATAAAGCTGATAGCAGTTTGCCATTAACATGTCATACAATTTATAATACCGTAGAGGTGTCATTGTACAGTATTTTACAGTTAATTAGTTTTCTATAGAGCAATAAGGAACATCCATGCATATAATTAGATATTTAAAGAAAAAATAGAAGTCACACTGATAATGGAAAAAAGGAAATCCTGTTCCCTGGCTGTCTTACAGCATTTTTTTTGTGTGTGAGAAGAACCCAAGACATCTGCAGCATTTATAGTTGTGTTCAAATTAACTGAAGTCAACTGAATGTGGCTGACAGTCTCTCTTGAAGTCTCTACTATTTTATGTTGAATTTTTCATTCCTTGCTTTATGGCTTCCTTTATGGGCTTTCTCACTATCTTTCTTGTTTTTATTATAGTTGTTCACTCCAGAAGATGAGTATTATTGTGCAATCTGCCTTGTGATTACATTTTAAAGTTTGCCCCTGTGGAAGTTGTGTTTGAAAAGTTGAGTTTTAAAGTCTGAAATGATTCTTGAAAACACAAGTGTTTTCAGGTTCTCCAGGCTTCAGAAATAGCTTACAATAAGCTTACAGCACATCATGCCTTCGATAATTTAAACAACTCCTTGGAACTATAGTGTATATTGGGGCATAGGTTCTGGGGAATATAATGTTTTGGGCTGTCTTCTTCTATATCTGAGCTCTTGAATTGTTCCTGGTCTTAGTTTAAGATTCTGTACTGTGGGAGTGCACAGGGAGTGACAGAGGAAATATTTTATGACTTTTTATTTCGGATACATTTTTCACAAGGTTTCATGGTTTTTGTGTAAGAAATCAATGATCATTGTCAAATCATTCCATGGTTTGTATAGCTGATATGGAGTCATTTAGGTTTGTATTAAAGCTATAATATCTTTGACATTCTTTATGCTTCTTGCTAGTATTGTTGATTTTATTCTCTCCAAGTTCATGAAGGAAGAGCTGAATTAAAATTGGCAGAGATATTCAAGGTGACAAAAAGTTTAGAATAAACAGAAATAACTAGTTTATCTTTAGCCTATAGTGCATATTCCAAATTCCCTGCAACAATTTAATAATAATAAAGTATTGATTAGGATTATTATTTGTATTACCACAGTGCCTGTGAGTCCTAGTTATCATGTACCAAGACCCCATTGTACTAGGTGCTGTCCAAACACAGAACAAAAGATGATCCTCCCACAAAGACCTTAAAGTCTCATTTGGTCAAAGGCCATTATAAACATTACCCGTTCTATAGGTTTCTTTTTATCCTGTTAATTGTGTTTTGGATATTTCTGCAAGATTTGTGGCAGTAAAAATGATGAGCAGGACCCTTAGCCTAAAGTGATAGATGGAGGATGATCTTGCATATAGGTGGAGAGACAGTTGCTGATTGTTGGAGTAGGAGGTCAATTCAGTTAGAGCCGAATATTATTCCCAATCTGAGATATTTTATTTTTGCCAAATTTTAGTTCTCACTGTAATTTTTACATATACTTTTGATAGCAGGAACTACATAAATAAAACAGTTGTTTTATACATATTGTAGTGAGTTAATAATAGAACTCTGAAGCTACCAATTTTTGCTTTACATGCAAAACCTGAGAGATTTTCCGTATTTGAGAATTCATAAAACTGATCCAGTGTGAAATCTATTATTTTCCACTTGTGAACCCATTTTTTTCTTTTAATGAAATGAAACATTGCCAAAGCCAAAACATCTATTTTTTCCTATATTTGGCCCAGGGAAAAAAGTTTTAATTTTTATAATATAATAGCATTATTACAATACAGTTGCAGTGAAAACTGCCTCTCACTCCTGCAGACCCAACAAATAAAATATCAATGTAAGCCTACAGAATGAAACCCTGATTTTTCAATAAAAGTAGGAAGTTTTTTTAACATAGCATTAGTTAACCTTTTTAAAGAACGGGACTACATCAATATAAATTGCAGTTCACATTCTGCATGGTTGAATTGTTGAAGTGTGTGTGTGGTACCACTTCTTCCTACTGCAAGGAACTTAGACTTGCTCTATCATTCATTTATTAGAGGCTGGCATAAAAATGGCATATCTGCGCTAATGACAACTAATAGAGATTTTACTTCAGTTTAGATGCTAGATGTCTGCATATTTGAAGCTGAAAGACTTGAATTCCATGATGCGTGTGTACAATTTATCTAACAACTCTGATATGTATCTTGATGCAGCTGTCATCTTTATTCCATCCTAGAGAGAAAAGTGGTGCATCTATATATCAGCTAGCACATTAACTAAACAGGATGCAAACATTTCACTTCCAGAAAATATATTTATCTTCAAGTTTTCAGAAAGTCAGTGTTCAAATCCTAGAATAGTCTATCAAGTAGTTATTGTCCCTGCAAGATAAGAAGTGGGTGTAAATCCTTCATCTTTTTAGAGCAGAAAACTTTTCCACAGAGAAGACGTAATTTGTGTTCCTTGTATTCAGAGAGCTGCCCATTTAAGTGTACTTTAGTAAAGCCATCTCATTTGTAGCTGTAAATAAATACGTATGTGCGCACACACACACACACTTATGTGTGTATCTATTTATTTAGGGTGCCCCCTATGTGGTGCAATGTTAATGTCGAAATAGCACTTGATTCAAGTGAATCAATAGCATTTACAGTAACAAAAATGTCAAAAACGTGAGATGAATATCTGCAATGCATATTTTCCACGGCCATAAAATACCCTAGCTCCTGACTATTATTGTGTTTGTGCTATGAAATATTACTCCATGTTTGTCATTGTCAGATTTCCTGGTATGTAACATATTTCGATGCAAATTGTCAAAAGATGCAATAATGTGCTCTGACATATATAACTACTAAAATATTAAAGGTAGGATTTTCAAAAACACTCAGCATCAGCCTAACTCTGCCCCCACTGAAGTAAATGTAAAAATCCCATTGTCTTCAGAGTTAGACCAACACCGACCACTTTTGAGAATTCTGCCCTAAGTTTCTATATTTAAGGAGACAATAAAATCCACATTTCTAAATGAGTTTTTCTCAAAGTAGACCCCCTAAATCCATATTCAGGCTCCTAACTAAACATACCTTGACTTTCAGAGGCTCTGAACACCCATAACTCCCATGCTTTACATTTTGGGGCAAAAGTCTTAGAATTGTTAAGAACTCAGGACACAATAATAAAGATGCTTCACTTATCTTCACTGGGGGCAGGATTTCACCTATAGGATATCTAAACCATGAGAAAAATAAGACACTGTTTTTGTTGGGGTGTTTCTTGGTAAACAGAAATCTTAATAAATGCTATTTATTTGTTATTCATTGATTGTCAAAGCTCCATATGAAATAAGTGCCTTCAGAAAGACAAGACTTCAATAACCGATTTATGTCCAGTATTGACTTACGTTAATAATTAATACTCAGTCCTGTGACACACTGTACACATTGCATTAATATCTAGAAACTGGCTGAAAAAGAAAGATCCTACAATCTATGCTCTTGCTTAGGGTCCTCAGCACAAAGATTTTGAAGAATTTAATTGTCTCTGACTTCGGTCTGAAACATAAAATTCCCATAAACATTTCCCTTATGATGCAGCTGTGTGAAACATGGCCTTTTAAAGCACTTTGGTGTCTTGGACTTTGACATATTAAATATTTTTGACAAGGGAAACCAGAATTTGTGTTGAACAATGCAAGTTTGCCATTACGAATTTGACGCCAGCTTTCAAGTAGAGAGCTCAGTTTGATGAAGAAAATGTCACTAATTGATTTCTCATGTCATACATCAAAATGTCATGTTCTTTAAAAAAGAAACCAAAGAATGAATTCTATTTAAAATGTCAAGGTTTTCTCATAGAAGTTTATGGTTAGAGCTACATATTGTCTGTTAGTTGACACTGAAAGTTCTCTTTTGATTGCATAAATTATGTGATAGTCAGGCCAGGGGCCCTAAAGGGTTAAAAACCCTCTGCCCTGCAGGCAGAAGAGAAAGCACAGCAGGGCGATTAGAGGCACCTGGCCCCAATGAAGGGCTGGCCCAGGTATATTTAAACCCTGCCTTCCCTAAAGGAGGGGACAAGGGGGGGGGAACAAACCAGGAGGAAGCTGCCAGAAGGCTTGTGGCAGCTGGAGGAGAAGGTTCCCTCCCAGACCAGGAGAAAAAGCTCCTCTACAGCCAGGGAAGGAGACAGGGTAGCTGGGGGCACCCTGGCCCAGGAAGAGAAGGTAAAGTGCGAGACCCACCAGGAGAAAGAGGGCAGTTTGCCACAATAATTTTTCACAATACTGAGACACCTGCTATAGGTTGAGCAGATAACAAAAAAGCAAACAGCATCTTAAATAGATATTCTTTGCAAACACAGTTGTTTATTCTAAATGTGGATCTATGAGTGTTTAGTAGATGCTACTCTGTTTTATCTTCTAAAATGAATTCAAATAGCTGGCTATCATATGGGACTTTTCTTTTAACAGTTGCCACAGTAAGCTGTTAAAATAACTCTTGAATTCTGTTTTTATTTTTTTTCACAATAAAATGAGAGGCTCTTTCTGTTACATTGGAACAATTTCCTCTCTGGTGTAAATCCACTGATTTTAGCTATGCCAAGGATGAAATTGACCTATTCCCTATAAACAGTCCTTTCTCTAACGATAATTTTGAGATGTGTGCATTGGAGCAAACAAAGAGAACTTACTGGAGCTAACAGACATGTGCAGTGCTACTTGGTATATTAACTGTGTTTTCTGATTTTTGCAGTGCAAGACGTATGCCTGTGTTTTGGAGAGTCATCTCATGGGGCTTACCATAGACTTTGGCATGGGCTTTGTCTGTTTTGATGCTGCCACAAAGGTAAAGGTCTGAGATCTGCATCCAATATAGTATTAATATCCTTCTTCCAAGTATTGTGTTTTGAGATGGAGAGTTAAACCACCCTTGAAATGCATTCTTTAAGTAGGTCGTCATATGTCAAAATCCTTGTGCTTTATTGTAATCCTGGAGTGTTGTTTCTGAATGATGTGGGATGTTGCAGTCTGTAATGCAGTTGTTACAGACAAGCTACTGGTCAAGTATCAAATCCTCATACTATCATTTAACAGGAGAGCTCAAATGGATTCAGGTTCACATCATTCTCCTTGTGTTGCCTGCTTTTCATCAAATTTTAAAGGGAAATCACCCCCCTAGGAATCCATAGTGGTGCAGGAATTCCGGAAAGAGAACCCATCATTCCCGATCTCCCATTGCACTAGTGGAAAGTACTATTATTATTGCAATTTCAAATAGGTATTGTTTCGTATTTCTATTTCTAATGTTTGTAATTTTACAGTACAAAAAGTCATCACACAAATATCTTGATCAAATTGACCTCTTCTGGCTTTCCCATCAGGATAGCACAGCCATCTAGAAGGAGCAGACAGCAGCCATTGGATTCAGCCACTGTCTGTATTCCTTGCAGTATTCTCACAAGCCTTAAAAAAATTCTGTTCACTCAGTCACCTAAGGCGAGTGATTTATTTTGATAGAGAAGTTATGTTATCATCAGTTTTTTACATTCTGATTATTATAGACCTGATCCAAAGCCCACTGAAGTCAGTGGAAGTCTTTTTACTGACTTTACTGCACTTTGAATCAAATTCAAGTAAAGCTGCACAAAAATACTG
>ML675601.1:66679907-66725404 GCA_007922155.1 Mesoclemmys tuberculata
ACTGCAAGTAACTTTCCCTGACTATTTGCTCAAATTAAAGAATGAATGTACTTCGGTCCACGCAAGCATACCTTTTGTGTTCACTTTCCATGTACATTAAGGCAGTTGAGTTTTGGTCACATGAATCCTCACAAAAAATAGACGTCAAGACTCAGAGACAGTGAATTTTAAAGATGCTTTGCATCAGCATTTGTGCAGACTGTTTGTTTGTAATTGCTCTGTGGGTTTGGGAGTGTGAGGGGAGGAGGTGGAAGTGGAGGGGAGAGAGAATCAGAGGAGAATAACAAGCCAAAAACAGTATCTCTAGCAACAATAAGGATAGGCTGGATGAGGCAAAGAGTGGTCCTACAAAAAGCAGCCATAGCAATCTGCTGTCATTACCATTTCCTCCGTGACCAGTGTTTCCACAAGAATGTGGGGATATAGTTTGGTGAGGAATTTCAAAGCCAAACACATGTCCACATCCAAGTGTGGCACTGTAAATCACATGTCAAATGGTATCCTATACTCCACCCCCACTCTCTCATCGTTGAGCCACATGCAAAGGGAGTAAAGGAAAGCACAGACTAGAAGGCAAGGGACACCAAGAAAAGGGATAACTCCTCACAGTAGTATCTGGGAATGGAGGACAGAAGTAGCAAAGGAAGAATGAGGGCTCAAGGTAAGGAAGTGATGAATAGGATCTTCCTGCCATCTGTAAGGGTGGCTAAGATGAATGTAGTTGCATATCTCTGAATGGCAATTATCAGAGAGCCTGAGCCAGATGGTGGAAGAAAAGACCAGCAGGACCTGGACAAATGCTGGCAGGTGTAACTGCCATAGAACCTGCTGGACTTCCTAACCTTGAATAAAACTGGGATGTACGTGTCTGCAGGCTCACTGTCTAACCTTGCTATTACTCAGTGCTGTTATGCAGTTCCATAGCTGCAGTGGTAGGGCCCTAGCCACTGTGTGGACCATAAAGCATACAAGATTGTTAGGTGCATCCAAAAGTAAGGGTGCCACTTCCTTTGTGCGCCTGCACAGACACACACACACATTTTGTAACAATGACTGGGGGAGGATGACAGAAAATTGCCAACTAATAAAAGCAGTGCTCTTGGTGTATTGGGTCTGGATGGAACACTTCTTAATGCTACAAGGGGACCAATGTCCTAAGAGATTTTCAAGGCCCTGGCATGTGACATAGGCAGTTAAATGTGTTAGACAATGATCAGACAGTACTTTCACAACTAGAATAGCACTTATGAAGAAAATGTCTTCGTGTGATTGTGGTGAGAAAATATGGGATGTAACCTCTGCACCTAGTAAATATACTTTACAGGAGCTAAATTATTCTTTGAAGAATCCCTCGAGAAATATTTGGGTGGGTGAGAAAGTGAAATTTCTGAAATTCCATAATTCTAATTCATAAATCTGCTCCTTCTCCCCAAATTACTCAGAGATTTAGAGCTCCAGAAGAATGTCGGACCTTCCACCTGATAAGAGAGATGTTCTTCCAATCAGAGAACACAAAAAATATGTAACTTGTGTGACCAATCTCCAGCTAGCTGACTACAAACTCAAATACACAGTGAACTATTTACAATAAATCCATGGGATTAAAGATTGTGTTGACTCTCATTAAAAACTTGTCAGGTGAATTTGAATAATGAATAAATTTAAGGATATCACAGTCTGTTCATGGACATTCCATAGGCAGAAAAGAGACTAAATTCCATGAGTCAAGTACTTGCTCAGCTTTAATTATTATGGTCAGAGCAGGTGAATCAATTTTGAGCTAGTGTTGATCATTTTTCAGGACAATTTTGCAAAGTTTATTTTAATTAAACTAGTATATCTCTCCCTACTGATCAAATTAACATTGCTGGGGAGTTCAAATGTACTTTGGCTGGGCAGGACGGATACAGATGGAAACGATGCAAAGCAGAGATCAGTATGCAAAGCAGGAATGTGATTAAAACTAAAGTAAACAACAACAAAAAACTGTCCGAAGAAAAATTTAAATTGTAATTTTTAAAATCGGGATTTTTACAAAATCCCTTGTACTGTTCCAACCACCACTAGACATGATCATTAATGAGCACTGGAGTGAGTGCTTTATTTTGGCATAAGGATGTTAATAATTTAAAGACTGCTTGACTTGTATTTGTTAATTAAAAGATTAAAAAAGAAATTAAATTCAACTTCAGACAAGAGCTGTGAGAACCTATCTCCCAAACTTGTACATTTGAGATTTTCACTACCAGCCCAAAATGCGTACATGAACCTATAAATGAGTCTGTTAGCCTATGCTTGACCCAATGTTGCTTCCACCAGCACATACAAGCCACTGGATTCCGTTTCCACCAAGTGGCCCCAGGCTCACATCCTTTTGTTAGTTTCATTTTCAATCCCCCCTCTCCTATTGCCCTTTTGTGCATTATACTTTCAAGGTACACTTGAAAGATCAAGGTTAATATGTAGTCATTGCTGTGATTAGGCTCTTCAAGAAAGATTGCTGGGCATATTCATAAGAAAATTGCCTGGATCATATAGCAGTCAGATTAGCAATGTCTAAACAAGTTTGTAGACTCTTAAATGTTTCTTCTTTAATTATCTATGTGTGTAAATACACAATAGTCCTTATGGCAAATTTGTCTTTTAATTTGTCGTATGTTGATGTTTCTCAGAACAACATTTTGTCCTTTTCCCCTGATGCTACTCAGGTGTCATCTTCTGGCACACTTGGAAGGCGCTCGCTCTCCTATATTCTGGTACCTAGGGACCTTCTAATCCCTCACTTGTGTCCTACTAACCTGCCTCTTTACAATGCAAACACTGCTATAGATTCCACAGTCACCATGGGATTGTGAAATCATTCCCTTACATCCAACAGGCCAGATTATTAACCCCTTGCTCAGAATGGTGAGTACTCACTCAAGCAAGTAGTCCTTGAAGTCAATGGGACTACTCATGGAATAACTGCACAGCAGTATGAGTAAGGGTCTGACAATCTGAACCAATATTATTAATAGTTCTCAAGTTTATTAGTGGACATTTATCTAATTGTTCTGACAGTCAAGTTATTTAAGTATGATAGCAACATTTTAATTGTTTTGTTTCCTTATTAACTTAATCCCAACCTATCACACTTCCTTTTGTTTAATTACTTGATTATTCAGATTAATAACATTTTGTTCAATATGATGGCCAAACAATGGGCCAAAGTTCACAAATGTGACAAAGAAAGTCACTAGTAATGCTTCCATGAGTGTTTGCATGTAAGTATGTCTCTGTGTAAATTTACACTTCCAAGCCAAAGAGCATAAAAATCTCCATGGCTTGCTTCCTTGTTCACTGTCAATTTGTGAGCAGTCATGTTTCACTCTCTAGTCTCAAATCAGTGATACAGACTTTCATCTGTATTAACCATATTTAAATTTGACCACATTGTATTTCAATAAAAATACATAGAAAATATGTTTCTGAATCTGTGCAAAAGCTAAGATTAATATGGTCACTAACCCTATTTAAACTGTTATTTAAAATAAACCCATAGTGTGATGTGATTAAAACAGTCTTGATATAAATCATATCTTTGCTGTCTATTAAATCTCTCTTGCTTTCTCTCACTCAGTCCCTGACAACTCAAAAACAGAGCAAACAGCAGTCTGTCTTTTAGACAGTTTATGTTGCTCTACAAACAAGATATTTTTATGAGAATGAACAGACATTAAAACTTGCTAGTTAATTCAGATTCTTCCAACCTTACAGGAAAATGTCAATTACCTACTGAAACAGTTTTGTAAACCACCAAGTAGCATTGTGATGACCCTAAAAATAAAGAAGGAAGAATACAATTCTCTTGTCCCTTTGACATAGGAAAATTATAACTTAAAGAAGTATTTGTTCTTCTAAGAACTCACAGGATCTAAAGTTCAAGAGCAAGACACGTTCTTTTTTATCATTCAAGATTTACAATGTAATGAAGCCCTGCAATATATAGCTTCTTAATGATCTTAGCAAGTCTTTGATTACAATTAAATTCCACCACATGCTCACTTGTTCATGATAATGACATAGCTGTGGTGAAAAGGCCTTATTTGTTTATGTGGAAGCCATAAGAACAAATTCACAAGGAGTGCCAATTGTAATTGTTGGTACGCATATCATGTAAAAGACCAGTGCAGGATTCCTTCCTTTTGGCTATCTAGGCACATCTGTCAGATTGTCAGCCAGTAACATCTCTACTGCTTCACTGGCCCTTTTGTTACAGGCCGCCTTAGTCTCAGGCATCTAGTTGACATGGACCACTGAAATCCCAGAGGCTCTTTTCCTTTCTGTAGGCTTCTAAGGTACTTCTACTCTACAATTAAAAACCTTCAGCTGGCCTGGGCTCACAGGACATGGGCTAAGGAGCTGATTAATTGCATTTTAGACATTCAGGCTCGGGCTGGAGCCTGGACATTAGGGTCCCAGAGCTCAGGCTGCAACTGAAGCCCAAATGTCTACACCACAGTTAAACAGCCCATTAACGTAAGCCCTTTAGCCTGAATTAGCAAGCACAGTCCAGCTGCAGGTGTCTCATTGCAGACATATCCTCAAAGTTCCAGAGCGTAAGGCAAACATTTTACTTTCAGTTCCAGGTTCCCAGCTGCTGCTGTCAGAGTGCATGTTTGTGGGACATGTTTCCCTTGATTCTGCAACATTGCAAAAGGTTACATCAAGTTCTAAATTGTTTAATATCAGCAGTGTCGCGTAGTTACTGTCGTTAATTGGTATTACAGTTGCATCTAGAGGGCCTCAGTTGAGATCAGGGCTCACCTGGGCCCTATATGAACACATGCTAGGAGTTTACAGTTTAAATTTGCCTTTGTTTTCATTTCAATGAATGTAATCCCAACTGAATGCTCTGGTCATCACATCTTGGGTTCTTGGTGTACAGTAAGTAATCTGGATACACTTCTGTACATCCTTTCAGTGTATGTCATTTTGGCAGTGAGGTTCTGTGGGTCTCCGGCACTCAGGGGCCAAGCCTTCATTCATATTAGTAAATCTGTTAGTAAATCTATGCCTTCTCTAGGTCTATCAAAGCCCAGGAGCTATCCTGTTGGTACTCTAGCCACTTTTCCATTACTTGCCGAATTACAAATATGGCATCTGTGGCTCCTTATCCTTTACTAAAGCTGAACTGTTCTTAGAGGAGGAGTTCCAACGGTCTCCTAATCATAGAATCATACAATACTAGGGTTGGAAGGGACCTCAGGAGATCATATAGTCCAACCCCCCAGTCAATGCAATATCATCCCCAATTAAATCATCCCAGCCAGAGCTTGTCAAGCCATGCCTTAAAAACCTCTAAGGATGGAAATTCCACCACCTTCCTAGGTAACCCATTCCAGTGCTTCAGCACCCTCCTACTGAAAAACTTTTCCCTAATATCCAACCAAGACCTCACTCACTGCAACTTGAGACCATTTCTCCTTGTTCTGTCATCTGCCACTGCTGAGAATAGCCTTGCTCCATCCTCTTTGGAACCCCTCTTCAGATAGTTGAAGGTGCAATCAAATCCCCGCCCCACTCTTTTCTTTTGCAGACTAAATAAACCCAATTCCCTCAGCCTCTCTTCCTCCTGAGTCGTGTCCCAGCCCCCTAATCATTTTGTTGCCCTCCACTGGACTCTCTCCAATTTGTCCACATCCTTCTGTACTGGGGGGCCCAAAACTGGACACACTAGTCCAGATGTGGTCTCACCTGTGCCAAATAAAGAGGAATAATTACTTCTCTCCATCTGCTGGCAGTGCTCCTACTAATGCAGCCCAATATGCTGTTAGCCTTCCTGGAAACAAAGGCACACTGTTGACTCATATCTAGCTTCTTGTTCACTGTAACCCCCAGGTCCTTTTCTGCAGAACTGCTACTTAGCCAGTCAGTTCCCAATCTGTAGCAGGGCATAGGATTCTCCATCCTAAGTGCAGGATTTTGCACTTGTCCTTGTTGAACCTCATCAGATTTCTTTTGGCCAATCCTCCAATTTGTCTAGGACACTCTGTATCCTGTCCCTACCCTCCTGCATATCTACCATTCCCCTCAGCTTAGTGTCATCTGTGAACTTGTTGAGGCTGCAATCCACCACATCCTCCAGATCATGAATGAAGATGTTGAACAAAACCAACTCTACGATCAGCCCCTGGGACACTCCACTTTATGCCGGCTGCCAACTAGACATCAAGCCATTGCATTGAGCCCGATGATCCAGCCAGCTTTCTATTCATCTTATAGTCCATTCATCCAACCCATACTACTTTAACTTGCTGGCAAGAATACGGTGGGAGACCATATCAAAAGCTTTGCTAAAGTCAAGGTGTGTCACATCCACCACTTTCCCCATATCCACAGAGCTTGTCATTTCATCCTAAAAGGCAAACAGGTTGGTCAGGCATGACTTGCCCTTGGTAAATCCATGCTGACTGTTCATGATCACCTTCCTCTCCTCCAAGTGCTTCAAAATGGATTCCTTGAGGACCTGTTCCATGATTTTTCCAGGGACTGAGGTGAGGCTGGCTGCTCTGTAGTTCCCCAGATCCTCCTTCCTCGCTTTTTTAAAAATGGACACTGTCTTTGCCTTTTTCCAATCGTCCAGGACCACCCCCATCACCAGGAGTTTTCAAAGATAATGGCCAATGACTCTGCCATCACATCAGCCAACTCCCTCAGCACCCTCAGATGGATAGCATCTGGCCCAAAGGACTTGTGCATGTCTAGCTTTTCTAAATAGTCCTGAACCTTTCTTTCACTACCTCCTTCCCATACTGTGCTGCCCAGTGCTGTGGTCTGGGAGCTGACCTTGTCTATGAAGATAGAGACAGAGGCAAAAAAAGCAAAATCCTCTCATCCAAGATTTGTTCTGGTATCTTCATCTCATGCGATTGTAACATTATCCCTCAATAGTTGCTGCTTTCATGGATACTTCCTTTCTTATGTATTGGGACCAAGGTAGGCTAGTACCAGTCTTTGGGATTTCTCTTGTCTCAACATACAGCTTTAACTATTCTGTTCATTTGTTTTATGCTTCTCTTACCCAAGACTTTCACCAGGTCTGCTGTCACTTCGTCAGATCCCGCTGCCTTACTGTTCTTCATTTCCTGGACTGCATTGTCATCTACTCTTCTGGTATGTCACACTCAGGCACCACATTAGGATCACATGTTGGCAACTCCATGCAGGGAGTTGCATCATTTAAGAGAATCTCAAAGTATTTTTCCTCCTATCCTTCACACGTTTGGGTGTTACTACAAGTTTCCACCATCATTTCAGATGATCATGATGGTCTCTTCTGACCTTAAAGTCTATGAATCTATGCCAAATCTGTTTCCAGATACTTACCCTCTACTGCTTTTACCAGCCTCTCTGCCGCATTTCCCATTAACTTCCCAAACTTTCATCTTGTATCTTTCTCTCCTTGTCCAAGGCTTTATTATAAATCTTTGCCACAAGAAGCTTGTGCTGCAGAGCTACCATTTCACTAGAAAACACTTTGCAGTCCATAACTTTACTCCACTGAGATTTCCTCAGCAACATCATATCAATCTGGCTTCTGTGTGCACCTTTGATAACCAAATGGTCACTTTCTTTTGAAGCCATGTATTGGCTATCATTCATTGACTGGCAATGCACATGTCTAGTAACACTTTCCCTTCTCATTCCTGCCGCTTAAGCTGGTATTTCCTAAGCACATTTCATACCCTCTTTGGTTTTTACCTCTTTGTGCATTCATATTACACAACACCAATATCAGATCCTCTGGTGCTGCATCTACTAGTGCCTGCTAACCTTGGCGGAAACTCTTCTCTTCATTGCATCCTTGTTGAGATACATACTCTGATATCTCAAACAGTGCACACTCTTTTCTTTGGACTCATTCAGCCATTAGCCTGCCATTCACTCTAAAAACTTCATTCACCATCTTCCTCAGCTGTCCTCTCACTACCTCTTTTTCACCTGTGTGGAAGAGTTCACAATCTAACCCCAATTCCTTCATTGCTTTTTCCATCCATCATGTTTCCTGTAGGCACAGAACATCAATACCTCTCCTTACCATCATATGCTTCTCTCCCTTGACTAGCCAAACTGGATATATTCAGTGTTGCTACTTTTATAATATGGGGTTTCTTTGGTTTTGCAGGTCACTGCTTGTTCTCTGGCTTTTCATCTGACCACTATGGGCTCTAGTGGACAGCTCAGATGTTGGCTGCCAGAAATCCTATTGTCCTTAGGCTGCCAGTCTTGAGGCAGGCAAACTTCTGGCATAGGGATGAGACACCCTCCTATCATTAGTAGTAGCCCCTGGCAGAGAAGTATATAGTTCAGTCTCACCCCTCTGGTATCTACTACTGCCCTTTGGTAACGTGCCAAAAATACAAAGCTGCACCAACATGGTCATGAGTACAAAAAACCACTATAGTGTATTGGACTACCCTTTCCTCCAACTGAACTATGTTCTGGCCACTCTCTTCCCACCTTCTTCCTGTAGACCTGGTGGATTGCTAGAAGGTGGAATTAGGATATGTTCATGTGTGTACACACCGCTATATATCTAATTATATAGCTACTCATTTGTGTGTACTTATATGTATGTAATATTTATATACACATTTACAAGTACTCATATGCATGTATGCATGTGTACTTTATGTATATAATGCAAAATATATTCCTATGCAAAAGTGCTATGTTGCACTCCAGAATATTTACTGCTTTTTACAATGGGAGTGAAAAAATGAACATTTGTCAGAAGAAGAATTCATTCCTGTAGGAAATGATAATAAATGTAAGTACTGCTAATTATACAATGCTGCTGGAGCAAAGTAACAAAAGGCTCCCTAATGGCCCATACAGTGCATATAAACAAAACCCATTGTGACTGTCGTCTGTTCTTTTACAAACATATTGCTTCATCAAAAGAGCAGAATACATTATGAGCAACAACTAGCAGGGCAAATACCTTTACGTTTTTCATGAGAAATGGCTACATAGCCACCTAGTAAAACTCTTCATTGTTCCTGAAGTAATAAACTGTCTATGTTTAGGTTATTTTATGATGACACATACAAAAGAAGCCTACCATTTCTTTAATTTGTACTGGTTTAATATGCACTTTGGTATAGAAATTAATTGTTTCGGCATGTATTAACATTCTCCTCAATGCCAATACCAGAATTACCATTCAACAGCACAGATACCAAACAGGAACTGGACTGGGTTCCGGGGTGGAAAATTTAAAATAAGAATTGTGTGTAACTGATAATTTATTATGTGGCTAAAGTATTAAAGTTGAAATAGTGGCGTCTACAACTCTAGTTCAAAGAACCAGGCCCTGTCGGTGTAGCCATGTAGTCCAGCAGATGAACAAAAGGCAAGTTCTTGTGGTTCATCAATCAGCACTAACAAAATAGACTGTACTCTGTTAAAAACATATAGGATTTTAGAGTTTGCCAAGATTGGTTATTTTATTAGTAGTGATTTTCTCTCTCTCTGTTTCTTTGTCCCCTTTTGTTCTCCACTCTCCAGGTCCTCTTCTGTTTTTTCCACTGTACTTATAAAGCCCTGTCAGTTGACAAAGGAAATTGACTCAGATCATAATTCTTTATAGTAAGGCATTCCTGTGAGGTTGGTAGCAGTGTGAAATTGAGAAGGAACAAAATTTTGATCCAAATCAGTTACATACTACTTCTAGCAATATGGACAAAATGTCACTTCACAGGAATGCAATCTCTCTCAATTTCATATGAGAAGAAGCAATGTGTTGCCAAATTAATGCACATCCCAGGTGCCCAAACTACCAATTACTTTTATCCTTGACAAGATGGACCCACAGGATAGATGTATCTAGCACTGATTAGGTTTGAGTTGATAGCAGCACCACTTGTGGTATTGAGCAGACAAATAACATTAGCTTAAAGGAGACTTAACTGCAAATGAGAATAATTTTATATTTTATTATGTCTTCTTCAAAAGCTGCACAGAAGCATGATTTAATAATTCCAAGAACTAGATAAGAATAAGAGTGATTAAGGAGGACAGCTAAGTCTTTTTAAGGTATATTGTATGAAACAAAAGACAGAACTGTTATTGAGACTAATATTTAAAAATATTGCCTCCAGTTTTGCATCATTAAATAATAATGTGTTGCATCAATGAAAGGGAGTGTTGAAATTGCTGCTGTTGGATGTATTTTAGTTTATATACCTGTAGTACAACACTTCATAATACAGGGCCAACGTTTGAAGTGTGTACACGTATGATTCATTTCCGAAAGGTGGAAATACCAGGGAAACTGGTATTTGCATTCCTAGATTAGGTAGTTACTTACCTAAGTACTCATGTGCATTACTATATCTGATTTACATGTGCTAATAGTACTTTACAAGCTCAGCGAATGCACGTTTGTTTACATTTGTTTATTTTCAAGTACAGCTCAGGATTCTGGTAGCACCTAATGTGATGGAGAAGAGGAAGGACTCTGCTGCAATGAATATAAAGTTAGTCCTTTCAGGAAAACACAGGATAATTTACAGTTTTCTCCTGCTCTCTAGTTCCTAGTCTTACTAAGTATAACCTTTGCTTGCTAGTGTGATTAAGGAGGACTTCTCTAATTCCTAGCCTGGATCAAATAGTCATGGAAGGAGCTATTGATTGCTTTACACACTCTCACATAATCTGGCTAGGAGTATGTTAAGTAAATGATACACAAACAGACCTGATTATTCTCAGGTTTTTAGGGAATTCATATTTCTCTGGATTAAATAAAAAGCCTGAATATTCATGAAACCATGATGATGGATTACTTATTGTTTTCTGTTGTCGCAGGCAGAACAAACTAGTTCAATCTGTACCATTGGAAGAATGCAATACATCCTTAGAAACGCACATAATGTAGCACAAGAATGTGAGATGACAAAACACCATATGACTCCAATATAACTGAAAACATTTTCTAAGTTTTGTTGAAGAACATATCTTTTAGAATTAGAATGAGAAAAAGAATGTGGCTTTCCTCAATTTGTGTGATTCTGAGGAATCATGCCAAAATATTAAGAGGCTGGAAGCAGTAGCTTTCTTTGGTGCTATACTATTTCACTAGTGCTTTGATAGTGTATTTATAAAACAAATATACAACCCGTGAAAAGTGGTGTCTATTATAACTATGTAACACTGGCAGGATATATTAGGCAATAGTATTACAAAGAATATAAGGAAACTCCACCAGAAAAGCATTATGGATCAGGCCACCCAAATACCCTGGGAGAACCTGCTTTCAATACAAGGAAAAAAATATCATTGACTCCACATTCCTGCTTGTCACCTGCCACCCATACTAGAATCCAGCCGGGGTATCATCAAGCAATTACAATCCATACTTCATGGGGACCACATCCTAAAAGAAAGTTTTCCCAAGCCCCCTCTTCTGGCCTTCACACAACCCCCCAATCCTGCAAAGCTCCTCATCAAGAGCAAGCACCCCACAGACCAGGACACACCAACTCATGGTGGCACCAGACCCTGCCAAAATGCCAGAGGCAAAACCTGCAGACATATGTCCCCCACAACACACCTTTCAAGACCCATGGGTCCTACATATGCCTATCACAACACGTGGTGTACTTTACTCAGTGCATCAAATGCCCCAACAACAACTGTGTGGGTGAAACCAGATAATCACTATGCTCTCAAATAAACTCATTGAAAATGATAAAAGACAAAAACACCTTATCGCCCATGGATGAATCCTTTTCACAAAACATTTACTCCACATCTGACCTCTCAGTCTTGTCTTCAAAGGAAACCTGCACAATACCTTCACAAGACAAACCACGGAGCTTAAATTCATAATTCTGCTCAACACTAAAAAAACATGGGCTTAACAGAGATACTGGTTTTATGGCCTATTATTATGCAACACATCCTGTTGCCTACTCCATTGCTCTATGACTGCAGAGGTGTTAGTCAAGTTATCCTACAGTGGCCCCAGAGCATGAGTACCAACTTCAGAGCACACTGTTAAGAAGCTGGGTACAAACCCCAGATTGGCTGTGAGTTCTGTACTTAGATTTCACCAACCAATTATCTAACGTAAACTCCTCAAGCACTATAACAGCCTTAATATGTAGTCACAGACAGTCTCTTTGGGTAGTCTGATCTATCTTGTCACCCAAGTAAGCTTACCTTTGTGATAGATGGTTCCTTATGCCAAGATTCACAACAATTTTCAAGTTACTCCCAGGCCCAATGGACCAGTCATTTACTTAAAGTCAGTTGTACCTTAGATCTCACACCAAAGACAAGGCTTGAGTTATAAACTATCTAAAGGGTTATTAACTAAAAATACAAAATAAGAGAGTTATTTACAAGGTTAAAGCAGACAAATACACACACACAAATAAGTTCCAATCTTAAATTTCAAAAAGTAAGATGCTTCTATTATAATAAGCAAGCTTTGTATGTCCTTTAGAATTACCCCAGGCCAAACATCAGGGTTTTGCGGGCTCTTTGCTTATGTTTAGTAATCCTTGTCCCTCAGAGTTCAAGCAGCATAAAAATACAGTTTCTCTTTGTTAAGGTTTTTCTATTCCTTCCTCCTCCTCCTGCTTTGAATTACAAATTCAGCTATGGGGAAGAATTCACTTGCACATTTCCTCTTCCAGGGGCAGGGAAAGGGAGCACTCAACAGCCTCTTGTACACTGATGTTCCACAATAGTTTATTTGGTGTTGATGGGCACTCATTTGTTGGGAAGGAGAGAACACTTTCTGTCGGAAACTAGTATTTCATACTCTTTAATCCTTCTCTCTTGTCTGGTGATTTACAGTTACAGAGCAAAGACATAAATATTTCCTCATAACAAAGAATACAGGTATTATAAGTAAAAGTAATGCATGCAGCAATTTACAAGCAGTTCATAAAGTCTAAACACAGTCTTATCATTCTTACACCTATTTTAAAAATACTAGCACACAGGTGAGTCAGACCGATTCCAGCCATGTATTTGTGAGCGTTCACTTGAGATCTAGGGGCCTTGGCATGAACTGGAACCTGGTCTGCCAGTGGCACAGTGTTAACTGCCCATTTTACTGTGAGTGGACTTCTACAGCATGTGCAACCCCTTATGCTTAATGATCTGTCCCGCTTTGTATTTAGCTTGAACACTTCTGGGCTCCTTCTCTAGAACTGAAAGAGAGTTCTGTGAAGCACAAAACGTTGTCCCTTC
The DNA here is from genome assembly GCA_007922155.1 of Mesoclemmys tuberculata. Taxonomy (NCBI): domain Eukaryota; kingdom Metazoa; phylum Chordata; order Testudines; family Chelidae; genus Mesoclemmys; species Mesoclemmys tuberculata. Next base: position 66,693,156 of record ML675601.1, read on the forward strand.
CCCCAACAGAATATAGAATACACAAATCCTAAATGGTAAATTATAATGAATTCTTTCTTAATTAAAGTGTTGGGATGACATCAATGGCAAAATTCCTTTCCACTTCATTGACAATAGAATTTCACTTTTTGGCATTTCAAACCACCATAATGTAGCACCTTTTCATGATATACGTCTTCTATCTAGTTTGTCAGGTGCCTGTTTTTTTTAGTTGCTTGGATTATGTTCCAGTAGTCATTGAGGCTAAAGATCTGAAATGATGCTATACCATTAGTGATAAAGCTCTAGAGATTTTTGAATAATACATGGAACAGAATACCTAATATAAGGTTGGTTTGATCAGTAGGATTCTCTGCCATAATATACATTTCTTTAAGAACTGGTTAACATTGTCAGGTTTTCTGAACATCCAGAGTTTTGTTAACGTGGCCAGAGAATTCATCTCAGCATTGGAGGACATTTTACATTCAGGCTGTTGATTTTAATAAGTATTTAAAATATCTATTTTCTCTTTTCAAGTCTGTTACAGTGACCATGCTGTACTGCTTCCTAAAAAGTGTACTTACTTTCATTTATGCACAGTTTCTGTGGATTCATACAAAGGTATAGTTTTTTAAAATTTTCTTGTTAAATAGAGGACCCTTTATCAGAGCTGACTGTAGAGTACCTAGTACAATAAAACCCCAACTTGTGTGAAGCTTGTAGTCATTATTATTATACAAATAAATAATAACAATAGAGTTGGAAATACTTTATACAACAGATTTAGCCCCCTTTCTATTTGTGAACAGACTTCAATTTTTACAAATTTAATTATTATTCAACATTTCACCAGTGGCTTATGCAAACATATTTCAGCCTATATTTCACTCATGAGCAATGATTTGAGTAAATGATTTGATTTCCTATTAATGTTGTGTGATTGGTCACCTAAGTCACATGATGTTGTTTTCCAGAGGGGTAGCTGTGTTAGTCTGTTTTTAGCAAAACAGTGAGAGTCCTGTGGCACCTTAAAAACTAACAAATTTATTTGGGCATAAGCTTTCATGGGCAGAAACCCATGCATCTGATGCATCTGATATTGTTTGTTTCCTTATGGCTTCTGAACCCAAAAGAGCTTTCAAGATGACCATGGGGACACTTTTGATGTGAATCCTCATTAGAATTTGTATGTGTATTTATGTATCAACAAAAATTCACATGAATGTTCAGAACACTTTTTCTCAAACACCTTTGCAAACAAAACTTGCTCCCTGTGAACGTCTATGAAAAATTAATAAAATTTAGGGAAAGCCATCAAAAGCAAATTGATTGCTTTTGTGTTTGTGAATCCTTTTTTGCAGTATTTGTGCAGATTCTATCCCTTACTACATAGGACGAGTAAGATAGGGTTGCTTCTATTAAATATTTTTTTGAAATGTCAATTCTAGGAATTATATTCAAAATGATAGAAGAACAAGTGAAATCTCATTGTGATCATGTTGTCTGGCTATGCCGGAAGACAGACAGGTGGCCATGAATGTGGTTTTAAATAGGCTGAAACTTTATTTCTTAAATATTTGGGAGTACTCGACAGATAAAATTGTGCAGTGCAGGTACTTCCATATATCTGGGGAGTTGCTGTCAGCCATTCCCCTTTCCAATCTGGTCCTGTTTATCCCATTGCTGAGGCCTCACCATCCATCCTTGTATAAGGGTTAAGGACACTAGAAAGTGGGGTGTTGACTCCCTTCCGTACAAGGTCTGGGAGCCATGACCCCCGCCCCCATTTCTACCCCCACCAGGTCCATAACTCACTCTGGGGAAGGCAAAAAAAAAAAACTCACCTTGGCCACTGGCAATGAGGGATAATTCCTTTCCAGACCCCTCAGAAAGGGGGCAACTAGCATAGTAGCGTATAATGACATGGTATTTTAACTATGCCCACGGATGGAAGGGTATCTGCTGCTAGTCTGGTCTGGGTTAAGTAGGACTTTCCTGGTACTGTCCTAGGTATAATCCTACCCCATTTCCAATCAGCTGGGGAGAAAAGAGACAGCATCCCCCCGCACAACCTATTTTGGCTGTGCAGCTTTCTCCTTCTTTACCTGGAATCAGGCAATCCTCTCTGGGTGGGCAGAGGTCTTAAAGATGCAATGACCCCCTTCTTAGTAGCCTACTGGACATCTCCATCCCTGCAATTAAATGGGGCAACTAGGGTGACCAGATGTCCTGATTTCATAGGGACAATCCCGATATTCAAAGCTTTTTCTTTTGTAGGTGCCTATTATACCCAACCCCATCCCAATTTTTCACATGTGCTATCTGGTCACTGTAGGGTCAACTCACCTTCTCCATCCAGCCAGGCAAAGTGTCCCACGGCTTAATGTGCTGTAAGGACATTCTGGCCACTAGAAGTCTTTTGTCTCTTTGTTGATATAGACTTTAGGACAGAAAAGTACTTAAGCAGATGCCTAACTTGAAGTATGACTACCCACACGCTTAAAGTCAGGATCTGTTTAAGTACCTTTCAGAATCAGAGCATGATATGGTTTGACCAGCATTCTCTGTGCAGCGCAGTTCAAGGACTTGACTAATAGGAGTGATGTAGGTAGAGAATGAGACAAATTGACAGAGCTGTGTTGGGAAGCTTATGAGTGTAGCAATGCTATTGATCCTTCATTTTCATTACCACCAATTTCACCTATTTTTTTCAATTTAAAAAAGTCATTTTTAACAGTCACAAGCAAAGTAGAGTGAATTTGAAATTAAACTGTTTGCCTATATATCCAACAATCTGTGCATCATGCTGTCTGTTCCTCATTAGATTTCTATACTATTCTTAAGGGAAGTAAGGCCCGAAAAAAGTTAACAAAATTCTGAGCTATCAAAAAGCTTAGTAACATTCTTTTCTGTAGCAATTGGCAGCAAATGATAAAGGTCTAAATGAACACTTTGAGATAAGATTTTCTTCACTTTTCTGAATTTTCCTCAACAATATAGAGGCATTTTATTTAAGAAAATTATTCAAAATTTGAGATTCTGATGGAAAAAGAACAGTGCTAATGAAGACAAGCAGAAGAAGGAACAGAGGATGAATCTGATAGACATTACTGTGAATATAAACAACTTTGGTAGATAGCAGATTTCTTAGAGCAGGAACAAGAAAGAATTCAGCCAGTAGTAGTGTGAAGTCATTCGTACATGATCATCCCAAATGTTCCCTAATAGTTTTGCTCATTATTTACATTTCACTGAGACACATTTCTTGTCCATCTTGCTTACACGTCAAATGTGATATTGACTGTAGGCTGTTCATTGATTCCACACTGATGGGTGGGATGTTCTGTAAAGCAACAGACTTTAGGTACAATGTTCCTATATATTCTTCAGGACAGTACTGCGTTGCTATGTGGTGTTATAATCTGTTACCAGATGAGCATTGTATTGTATTGTTTTTATAGTCATCACAGATTTCACAGAAAATGGGAGTTTTGATATTTGCCTTGAAAAACAAACAAACAAAATCTCCATGGAAAAACTGTGAAAGATCAACCTTTTTGCCATTTTACACCTGCTGCTAAAAATGCTGTTTGCAAAAGCCTTATTGGCTAAAAAGTCTATGTTTAATGTAGTGTCTGTAATTTGGGCAGCACATCTGCTAATGTTGTTGAGGCCATTAGCTCTCATTAGAAAGCATATAGGCTGGGACTTTACTGTTAGAATAATAATCTGCTTGGGAAGAGCAGAGTAATTCTTGCACTAAAGTGCAAGATTTCAAAAAGAGGCTAAAGGCAACTTCCCAATAACATTAAGGAAAATCTGAAGATCTGCAGCTCATCCTATGTGGTCAGTAAACTAACTTTCCCATATAGTCTATTAAGGCCTGGTCCACTGATGTAGACCATAAGCTATCAAACATTCCATTCTCATTAAAAGGACAGTGCCACTCTCCTGAGTTGTCGTAATTTTCAATCTTCCAGTTACTGTTCTGGGGAAAAAAGCCATCTTAATTATCAGTTGGCTTGCAAGTCACCTGTATGAACTTGTCTGCCAGCACTCAAATATCAACCAAACAGTGCAAAAGGAAATAACCCTATATGTTAACAAATTTAGAACAAATAACACAAGAACTTCAAATAGTATACACAACCAACCAAAAGACATAATCCCTCTGCTCCAGTACCTGGGAGGGAAGTGGGGGTGGGGAGGAGGAGTGAAGAGGGAAGGCACAAGATAGGACCTATCCTTTCTAGAATGTATGGACAGCACCTAGCATATTCTGGGCACTAACATACACAAATAATCATAATCGCTCTTCACTGGTCCTTAGAAGTTTGAACTTCTTCCACAATACCCAGTTGATATCCTAGGGAAAAGCACAGTTTAGAATTTTTGGGATATTCAAGAAATTAGCCCAGTTGCTCTGGAGGAAAAGGACAACAGCAAGTCAGCCTAGGAAGGCTAGTGTAGAACATGTGCCAGATTTGAAAAATACTGCAGTCAGCAGTATTTGTGTACCAGTCTATAGTGAAAGTGCTAGAAGATTTGTGTCACTTTATGTAGCACTGCACTTCTACATGCTAAATGCAGCACCACAAAACCAATGCATGTGCATATATACTATACAGTATGTTGCAGCAGAACATTTTCCTGGTGCAAAAGTTCCGGAATGTTTTTAATTGATATTTTTTCCCCAAATTTGTTGCATTTATTGAAAAATAGTAGACAAATTATCCTTTTCTTCTATGTAATTTTTCAATGCATATTTCCAATCAATTAAAAGTGAGTGGAACTTTGTTTTTTTTTTCTTCTGGTATATACTGAATGTTCAGCAAGTTAAACCCATTGACTTTCAACTACTTATGCATAAGTGCTTGATTGGACCAAAGCCAATCACTGTCCAGGAGTAAGCTCTAACTAGACGTTGCTGTTTTTATCTTTATTGTTTTGTTTATTTTTACTTTACTTTAATTTTTAGTTCATTCCCCCCCCCCACAAAATAAAATACCAACTGACATACATGACTGGATACTTTCTTCAATGGAGAAATAAAGAAATCAATAGAATAAAGTAATTCCATGACACATTAGCATTTAAAAGATGGAGTCTGACATATCTGCACGGAGAAAGGCTTTTATTTTTTGACATAACAGTGAAGTAAGTGACCCTTTCCTTTTTGTTAATTAGGGTTGAGTAAAGCTTAAAGGGGTTTCAAAGACCATTTCACAAATGCAGTCTGACGGGTCTGACTCAGACTCTGCCAAAGTGTAATACATCCATCTGATCAAAGGGACTTCAGGCTAGGTGGCACTACATTGGTTTAATGATGTACTTTAGGCAAGTTTAAAAAACAACCTAGGCAGGAGATCCTCTGTTTCTAATGCACCTTTCTATATTAACTGTGTTGACCATTCTGTGTATATTTTCTTTCCTTTAGGCTGTACTTTGGAGGTACAAGTTTTCCCAGCTTAAAGGGTCTTCAGATGATGGCAAGAGCAAAATCAAATTTTTGTTCCAAAATCCAGATACTAAGCAGATTGAAGCAAAGGTAAAAAACAAGAAATCCATCGTATTATAAAGCTAGAAGTACATTAAAACTGGTTGACAACAAAACAGTAGGGAATGAGAGAATTAAAGTCCGTCTAATTTACTGATGCTGAGAGGATCTTCAGATTCATGTGTGAAGTTAGTGAATTAAGTGAAAACACAGTAGATACTAAGAGGAGTGTGTGAATAAGTGCACAGTGAAATATAGTGAGGAATTTTAGTACCTAAAAAGAAGGTTTTAAAATCTTTTATTTAAATTAAATCAATAGGTAAGTTTTGTGTAAAATAGTCAGCTTGCTCTTTTATCACAGAAAGAGAGAAAGCCAAGAAGCGTATCTAGTCATCTTGAACGGGTATGTTTCCCGCTTTATAGTGTCTTCATGCTACTCTCCATGAGCATCAGCAGTGATATGTGTTATATTCCAAGGTACATGTGGACCAAAGGTATTGATGGGCTAAAACCCCTTTGAACTTCCTTAGCGGTGAAGGGTATAGGGTGGATTCAAATCACCATATATAACAGCTTGACATTACAGTTCTGGTTTCATGTCATATTCAAAATTCAGAGGAGTCTGTTTTCCCGTTCTGGTTTTGATTCAAAGAAAACACATGAAATTAGTAATACTTGTGAGATTTCTTCATAGGTTGGTGGACATCTTCTGAGAAGAAATGATTTCTACTATCCCAAATAGTTTAACCCTTCCAGGATGAGCTGATCTCACAAGAATTCCATTAGCTAGAGCTGCCTTTGAATCTGAAACCTAACTGTGATTTGAATGAGAAGCCCCAAACCTAATGTGTATCTCAATTGTATCCAAACAGCAATAAATTGACCATCTCTAGGCAGATACGATGCTGTGGTGCAGCACCACCAAAGCCAATGGAGTTTCATCCTACTGGGCTGAAGGAGAATTGGCCAAATGAGTTTAAATAAGAATAGAGCTCTAAATAATAATGGTGCTCTGAAAGTAAACATAAAATATTAAGTTCCAGAGGGGCAGCCGTGTTAGTCTGTATATAGCAAAAACAACGAGAGTCCTGTAGCACCTTAAAGACTAATAAATTTCTGCAGGCATAAGCTTTCATGGGCTGCAAACCACATGCCATGCAGAAGCCTTGCTATTGGCCTCAGCAGGAGTTTCTTGTCCATTTTGCCCCTACCCCTGACTCCAGGAATGCTGGAAAATTTATCAGAAGGGTCTGGTCACAGTTATGTTTTGTCCACAAGGTAGGAAACCTAGAAGCTCCGTCCAGAGTTCCAGGAGCTGGCACACTCCAAGTGGGAGGTTACACTAGATAGTGCCTTAATCTGAAATAAATTCCATTGAAATTCATAGGACCTTTCATAGAGTAAGATGTTACTCATTTGAATGAGGGAGGCAGAATCTAGCCCTAATTTATTATCATTATTATAATATGTTATTGAAGTCCCTTGTTGCTTCCTAATGTTTTTGCTTTATCATCATGGCACTTACTCAATACAGCAAAATGGAAGAAAATGTCTGCTAGTTTTATTGTATTTATTTTCTCCTAATGATCAAAGCATAACACAGATCATACCATGAAGTTTATATTAAAGAATCTCACAGTATTTCAGCATTGGAAGGCACTGAGACCTTTCCGTTAGGTAGAGTTAACAATTTCAGGTTGTTCGTGTTTGAGTTGTTGCACTTGAGGAAATGCAGATCATCTGACATAGCTAGTCTCCAACGCAATTCAGAGTGTTCGTAAAGTGATACGATTGTAAACTAAACTTACAGTTTAATAATTTTGGGCCTGCTTCCTCCACCCTTACTTATGTTAAAATATAGCTTACTCCTGTAGTAGGCCCATCAAAATCAGCATGAGCAAAGGTGGGCCAATCTGGCCCACATTATTTTGCTATTTACAGTGTTACAGAGCATGGTATTTTGCTATTTTAAGATTCGGGAAATGTTGATTGAATTTTCAGAAACGTTGATTATCCTGGATTTCATGCACTGCTGTGCAGATTTCGTTAGAGTCAGAGCATGGGAATTCTGCATGGCATGTGACTATTCCTGACTATCTTTACTTACTAAAGGCTAAGTGACCTTTTAGGCACAGTCCTGTTGTGGGTGGGTCAGACTCACACCATCTCAGGAGGAGCATAGGGAAGCATTATGCCTCAGACAGACACAATGCTTCCTGCAGCTCCCTGGCTGCACTGCAGAGGGAGTACTTGGCCTTTTAAAGGGTGCAACTTACTTCTTTCTGTGTGACCAGCGAGGTGTACTGACCAGCTATGGTATGAGAGCTGGCCCACAATCTGGGAGTCCATACCCACAATGTTTTTTCTCTCCACCCTGGCATTCCACAGCAATGGTGAGGTAGCAAAGACAAGGCATACAGCTGCCCCATACTTTTGTACAACCAATGGATCTGAGACAATCCTCTTCCCCCTCACTCCAGAGGCTCGTCATGTGCTGCATGCATGGCGCTGCCTGAAAGCAGGTGAAAGCCTGCTACAGCATACTTATACAGAGATCTGAGCTTCCATTTTTTTCTATTTTTCAGGCAGGCTCCGTCTCTCACTCTCGACTAATGTCACAGAGAGGATGTGGCCATTTTATTTCCTTCACCCTGATTCCTTTTCACCCTATGTTACCTTCATAGCCTAGGAGGATAATGTAGCCCAGTCACAGACCTATGTGAAAGTGATTGATATGAATCTCAATGTGCAAACCCTCACTACGCCAAGACTGAGATTCACCTCACCTAAATATGTCCTTAGCCTTCCTTCACTCCATTGTAGACATTGTTACATGTGCCATGAATCCCTTGCTGACCCCACAGCTCTGTGAGCATTGGCATAGGCTACCTGTGTGGTAGCATCCCTCTGGACCAGGAGCTAGGATAGCTGGAATCCCCAAGCCAAGAGTATTGGTTGAGTCTCAAGAGGAGAGAATTTCAGAGTGATTAGCTATTGACCCAATGCGTGAATGAATTTGTTAATGTTTTATGCATACTCCCAGATATGGATAGGCACATTTTAAAGAAATCTAAATAACTACGCACTTTAAATTTTCACACTATAGCCGGCTGCGTTGTCCAGCAATTCTCCTATATTCTGATGGACTATGTAGCTTTACCACTATTAATGTTGGGAAAACCTAAGAAAGCTACTTGTTGCCAGAAGATATAGAACAGCATCCATTCAGCAAAGTCAGCCTTGGTTTTTTATATACATTAGATCATCACCGGAGTTTATATTTCTGTGCAGTGACAGAAAGCCCTTCAGTGACACCGATGCCTAATATTTTTGTAATGCTACTAGTCTGTGTTTTTATAGTGCATTTCTTGCCTGACTTAACAAAATGCAAAATTAACATGCTTTGAGATGCACATGCTTTTGATCATCATGTGCTATAGATTTAGTTACAGCTTTAGCAGGTGTATTTCAGCGGGAAAGTCATTTAACATACATTTTAACATTTACATTACTTGGCACAAATATCATGCAAATATAGGTTACTGTTATTTAATGATTCTCTACTCGGCCAGTTTGTTAGTAATTATGTTTCTTTATAGTCCTTAGCAATTTTACTCTGAATAATCAACCCATTAATAGGTCAAATTCTGGAGTGTTTATGGAGCAGTGCCTAGAAGGAGCCACCTGCCCTTGATTGGCTGCAAAGTAAAGCCAAAGTGGCTCCTGAGGAGAAAATCACTCAAGGGCAACAGTAATCACCGATACCCTCCAGAGGTTCTGATTCCTAGTGGCTATTTCCCAGCTGTCACTCAGCTGGAGGGACTGCACAGATCCATGCAGCCAAACAGGATTTTCCTGCATGAGAACTACAAAATAGAGTTGTCAGCTTGGGAAACGATGAAGCCTGGTGTTCTCTTTACTTCCTCCATTCCCTGAAATAAGGGGATGAGACAAGGAAGAGGAACAAAGGCAGAGCTTATTTCTCCCTCTAAGTTACAAATGTGTGGGGGGGTGGCATGCCCTATCTCTCTAGTTACAATTTTGACTTCTTAGTGCCCTTTTTCTCCATTGCAAGAGCTTCCTGTGTGTTAATGCAGTAGCAGAGATGGAGTAACTTCCAAAGGTACTGTATTTCTCAGTTTCATCCTGTTCTGTAAGGAAACAATGAACGAATACAATGCATACAGTTCTGATATTGTTTTCTTACAAAAACAGACTATTTTAAATCATATAAGAGACTGTTTTATTAGTGTTAGCCCCAAAAAACAAACTACCGTTTACCATCCAAACTGAGCCACTGACATTGAGATTCTTTCATCACCATACCTGATTTCCATTTGAGGTTAGTAAGCAAACAAACAAAAAGATTCCATAAACTACCACTCTGTATGCTCTGATAGAATTAAATGGGGTTGCATAGTTTGTAAATTAGAATAGATTTTAGCCCTATATGATTAAGAGGCTTACTTTTAACATATAGTGATTAAAGTATATGTACCTTGTCTTTGTACATTGCAAAGCAAAGCACAAATGAATAATGTTAGTACAAAACTTTATATCACTCAGTATTCAGATGGACAATATATACATTGAAATGTCTGCCATACTGGTGCTGATAAAAAAGGCTGTGTAGCATAGACTATACCTAATAACAAACCCAAAATCTCTCTTTGACAGAGTAGCAAGCCTTGTGGATAGGGGGAAAGTGGAAGATGTGGTATATCTTGACTTTAGTGAGGCTTTTGATACTGTCTCACATGACCTTCTCATAAACCAACTAGGCTAATATAACCTAGATGGAGCTACTACAATATGGGTGTATAACTGGTTGGAAAACCATTCCCAGAGAGTAGTTATAAGTGGTTCACAGTCAAGCTAGAAGGGCATATCGAGTGAGGTCCCATGGTGATCAGTTCTGGGTCTAGTTCTATTCAATATTTTCATCAATGATTTAGGTAATAGCAGAGATAGAGTACACTTATAAAGTTTTCGGATGATACCAAGCTGGGAGAGGTTGCAAGTGCTTTGGAGGATAGGATTAAAATTCAAAACGATCCGGACAAACTGAAGAAATTGTCTGAAGTAAATAGGATGAAATTCAATAAGTCCACAAATGCAAAGTACTCCACTTAGGAAGGACAATCAGTTGCACATATACAAAATGGGAAATTACTACCTGGGAATTAGTACTATAGGAAGGAATCTGGGGTCATAATGGATCACAAGCTAAATATGAGTCAACAGTGTAATGTTGCAAAAAAAGCATACATCGTTCTGGAATGTATTAGCAGAACTTTTGTAAGCAAGAAACAGGAAGGTAATTCTTCCGCTCTACTTCATGCTGATTAGGTCTCAACTGGAATATTGTGTCCAGTTCTGGGCACCATATTTCAGGAAAGATGTGGACAAATTGGAGAAAGCCCAGTCAAGAGCATCAATAATGATGAAAGATCTCGAAAACATGACCCATAAGGGAAGATTGAAAAAATTGGGTGTGTTTAGTCTGCAGAAGAGAAGACTGGGGTGGGGTACATGATAACAGTTTTCGAATAAACAAAAGATTGTTACAAGGAGAAGAGAGAAAAAAATTTCTCCTTAACCTCTGTGGGATAGAACAAGAGGCAATGGACTTAAATTGCAGCAAGGAGAGTTTATACAGATCATTCGGAAAAACTTCCTGTCATGGTAGTTAAGAACTGGAATAAATTGCCTAGGGAGGATGTGGAATCTCCTTCATTTGGAGATTTTTAAGAAAAGGTTGGATAGACACCTGTCATGGATGGTCTAGATAATGCTTGGTCCTGCCTTGAGTGAAGTGAACTACACTAGAAGACCTCATGAGGTCCCTTCCCGTCCTATGATTCTATCTTGTTTTTTGTGTGTGTGTTCTGTCATTTGCCTTTGTTGCCACTATTGTTGAGGGCTAGATTTTTACCATTATATTATACTTGTGACTATAGTTAGTGGAAGAGGTGATCTACAATTAACACCACTTGTTTTGCGTAGTTTGTTAAGCAGAGACTGAGTAATATAACATGTAGAAAAATGTATTTGACCTTTGCTTTGCATTTTTTTAAACACCAATATTATAGATGTACAAGTAAGATCAGTACACTGGCCCAAATTACTAATGGATGTAAGTGATGGAAGGAAATTGCAAATGATGACTTTGGCCCTCTCTATAAACATCTGTATTATAAAACTCTGATAGGGAACAAAGCCACTACCTAGCCCAGACCTTAACAGGTGAGTGCAGCAGCCAATTAATCCCTGACCTATTAGAGGGAGCAGTGGAAAAACAAAGGGCTGCCTGAGAGGTAGCAAGGAGGGGCCCAGCTGGAGCTATGTCCACAGGTCTGTATGTTGAGGCTTTTGGTTGTAGTGCTGTCTTTGTTTTGCTACTGTTGCTTTTATTCTGTTTGGACTCCTTGTAAGTTCCCATAAAGGTGGCCCTGGGAAGAAGGGTCTGTGACAATCAGAGTCCAGATACCTTGGGGAAGAGCAGGGGATCTGAACACCAAAGAATAAACAATTGAAATAACTGCAGAATAAGTAACTGGTTGTGTGCAATACTACTGTACTGTAAAAGTGTATCACATGCAGTCTTTTATGAACGCTGGTGACATTGTGAAATGTATGTATTATCACTATATGAGGAATTTTTGTTATTATGTTTTAAAACCTGTGACCTAACAAAGAGAGAAACAGATTTTCTCCCAGACAGGAGGGAAGGTAACTAGCTACCTGCCTCCAAGGTAAATTTAGCATTATGGAATCAAACCAATGGAAGCCCCATTTACAGACAGATCTGCAGGGGGAGGGGAAGTCAACAGGAAGGGAAGAACATCAGGCAGTCCTCCTGACTCTGGTCTATCATATGCAAATGGGTTGCCAATGAGTGTAAACTCATCCTGTTGCTTTAAAATTGCCCTTCCTTGGCATTTAACAGTACCTAATGAGTCTAGATGATGCTTTGTTACTTCTGGGGAAGTCATCCCAGCCATGCTTAATGTTTCATTTAAAATTCAGCAGAGTTCTGGGGTTGTCAGGAAAAACTGAGAGAGAGCATTTTAAAACTCTGTTATGTCCACCAACACCCCAGTAACTTTCCTTGCTCTGTTTTCATGATCTAGGGTTTTGTCTAAATCAAGTGCACAGAATGGAAATGGTGACCTTTTAGCAGCCCATATCCTTCTGAAATTCCTCCCATATTTTCTGTCTACATCGCTTATGTCAGTGAGGTATCAGGGAATCATTGGAGAATAGCTTGTTAAATCTAAAGCCAAAAAGTATTTCACAAAATCTTCCAGTGCGATGAGTTGCAAATTCCAATCAGCAGTCCTGACAGATCTCCTGAAATGGTGCGATATGCCTATGTCCTGGGTATCTGCATCATTTGCGGGTATGTCTTCTCTTTCTTCAACTGAAGCCGTACTCAGTGATATCTTTTATCTGGAGTACATCCCACTTTTGCACAATAAATAACTGAGGTCAAGGTTAATGATTGTAGAAAGATCTACTATAGTTGATTTGACGGCTGCTTTATTGAAAACTGAACTTCTTGGCTTCAAAATTTTTGGACCTTGGTAGGAAAGTATGTGAGTCAGGAATCTCCTTCAAGGAATGGTGCTTTGCTAATCCACTTGAGGATCCCCATTAGTAAGCTCCTGATAGTGGAGCATGACAGTAGCATGAAGGGTGCTTTTGCCATCTGCTGTATCTTCTAAATTTAAGTTAGCAGGAGCACAAAGTATAAACCTACCCTTGACAAGGTCTGTGAGAATGTACCTTCATGCAGTTCCACGCAGTGAAGAACCTTGTTTGCAATTACAGTCTCCAAACAGAGTACTTTTTCATAGTCAAGGGAGGAGCCAATGCTGTGCATAAGCTGCATGATGAATTTATTACAGGTTTTGGAATGAATTGTTAAAATAACAGCCACTTAGAGAGAGAGATTACATATACAGTGCACAGTTGTCAGGTATGTGTTGGAAATCTGCAATTCACTCAAGCACTTGTACATGAGGCTTTGCGATAAATGGTATCCTTGTGCAGCTCCCCTTGCTTACTGTTGTACTTGCCAGTGCTGAAGTCACTGCAACCACCGAGACACCCTTAAAGAAGAAGTACAAGTCCTGTGATATTATTTTTTCCATTTTGGCATCAGCTATGGAACCCTGAAACTCCCACCTACTGCAGAACAAAATGCTTTACCATAAACATTTAGTAGCTGCAGTCAGAATCTTCAGGTTACTGTTGACATCAGTAGCTTTCTTCTGCTTTTGATGATGCCATAGCTATTGCAGCTTTTAAGGATATGTGCAGTGATTCATTTCTGCAGATAGGAAAATTATATCCATATCCCACAGTTCATTTTCAATAAGTGCTTTCAGAGCCTTTCTGCCAAGCATTTCTGTAGGGATTAGGGCATGGGTAGTCATGTCTAATGGTTAGAGTCAGGTGCCAGGAACCATAGTCAGGGTTAGGACGGGGTCAGAATCAGGTGCCAAGCTGAAGGTCAGAACTAGAGTCAGGTGCCAAGCCAGGAGTCGAAGCCAGAGTCAGCGTCAGGGGTACAGTGTAGGAAAAGGGACATGGAGCGAGGCAGGAGAGCAGGAGCAGGTTGGGGTCTGAGATAAGGAGGACAGGAGCTAGGAGCAGGTAGGAAGGCAGGGCTCAGGAGTCAGGCAAGTATGCAGAGGTCTGTAATAGCAGCCAGTCAAGGATTCATATAGTTGCTCAGACAACTTCCTGTGCCTCTGTATGGTTTAAGTAGAACATCCCGGCCAATTGGTAGGACTGGGTGAGGTGGTGCTGTTCAAGTGTGAATATTTTGCTTACATGTAGTTTCTCAGATATTTTGTGGTGCATTCACCTTTTTTCACACCTTTTTCTGATTTTCGTTCCCCTATAGCAACCACCTTCTGGCTAATCTGAAAATTATAATTCTCACTGAGTGATATTTTGCTTTGAAGTTTTCTGTGATCTTCACAGCACTCTTCGGGTTTGGAAAAGCTAGTTCTAAATAGTTTCTAATTGTATACACTTGGGATTTGTACAGACTGATAACTCAATTCTGATGGCTAGATTCCTAGCTCAGTGTACTCAAGTAGCTTCATAAGTTATATGACCAGCGCTGTTAACCTCATCACATGGTTTTAGTGGATCATATTTTCAAATCTTTTGTGAGTCATTCTTTTTATACAATGCCAGGGTTTGCTGTTATTTTTTGGGTTCTCTTTTGTGAGATTGAAACCAATTTTAGGAAACAACAGATCAATCTACAAAAGAGCTCTTTGTAGGTGATTGAAAGAAAAGAAGATGTTTATTGACCATGTTATGAGTACTCATAAAATAACAGATGCTTGAATCCGTAAATATATATTTACACATGGAAGGCAACAGTAACAGTAGACTTTGGCTCACTCCATTTTTCAATTTTACTTCTCTTTTTCTTGGCCCCATTCATGCATATTTACTCTCTGAGAGTTATCCCAATTACTGTATACAAAACTTGAACAACAATTTCTGTACTCCTTTCACTCTTTTGCACACACCTTTTTACAAAATTAGATTTTCCCCTTCCATAGAAGTGATGGATGTTTGGTGTAGAGGTTGGTTATGTTGGGAGAGGTTTATTTAGTAGAGGGATAGATGGAACGCTGGCATCCCTAGGAAGGCAAAGCTAAGGTTGAAGTGCACACTCTGTGGGGAGCAGTAGATATTAGTTCTGGTAACAGTAAGGTGTGTGATTGTTGGTGGACAAGTACTGTTAGATGACTTTTATCTGGCATTAGCTGCATGTCAACACTTCATCTTTGAGCAGTGTCCCTGTGGGTGCTCTACTCCAGGTGTTGGCGCATCCTCGTGTCCTTGATCGAGATTTTTGTCAGCAGTGCCTTCCCAGTTCACACATGTGCCACCCCTGTCTTGCGGCGCCATTGGTGCCCTTTTCAGCATGCGTGACCTGACCCCCTCAGTTCCTTGTCAATCATCTGTGGTCCAAGACAGAGCTCTCAGCAGTTCTTCACAGCTCATTCAAGAAACCTTCAATAAGCCATTTTTTCCCCATAAAGTCAATCAGTTTATCTGTAGTTTACATTAGTTTACCGCAATCCTTCCCTATTTAAAAAAAAAAATTCCCTCAGATTTACCCATATTTAATGGGAATATCATGCCAGGTTCTCCTGGCTTCAAATGATGTGCTTCATGCAGAGATGCTATGCCAGCTTCTGATGGACACCCAGAGTGCATCAGATGCCTAGGTGAGGAGCATATTGCCCAGAAATGCGTCCACTGCAAGAACCTGAAATGCAGAGCCAGGTGTGACAGGAACCTCCGCCTGAACCATATACTTATGGAGAGGTCCCTGAGACCTACCTCAGACAAAAAAAGACATTCTACTCCATCGATAACAGAACATGCCAAGAGGAGGTCACCAAGAAGAGAGAAGGGATTCGGTACCAAAAAGGCTTTCGGTTCCTCGGGTACACTGACCACCATGACAATGAAGGACTCAGACCGCTCCAGTAAATAGCCAAGAGATAAATCAAAACAATCCTGTTCCAAGACGGCACTGTCGAAAGTAATGGTCTGCAAAATGGTGGTAACCGCCACAATATTGGCACCAAAACAGATCTCGGCACTGACAGGTGGCACAGTACTGGCACCCACTAAGCTGATTACATTGGCATCGATAATACCTCTGCTGCAAATGGCACCAATAGTGGCTGAGGTACCGATGGTCCTGAGAACATCCATGGTGCCACGCCACCGAAAAATGTACGTAGCTGACCTCGGCACCGACACTGATGACTCTGACCCTGCAAAAACACACTGAAAAGCTCTGGTACCATGAGATGGAGGAGGAATTTTTAATATCCTCCCTGTTATCATCACTATATGGGTCTGACACTTCCCCAATACAATTTAGTCAGGATGAGTTTAGTCCATCTCTCCTATCTCCTTCTCCAGCAAAGAGGAGTACGAGGGTGAACAGGCTACTTCCCCCCTCCCAACAATCATCATCTAGGGAGCACTCAACTAAACACCACCCACATTCTAGACATCCAGTATATCCATGGTTTGGACCTCCATGGTTTGGCCCACCAGCCCCATACAGTATGCCCTGGCCTGGATGGGACTTCTGGCTTACTTATTCTATGTCACACAGTAGACCATCAACCTCTCATAGACATAGGGAAATGTCACCAGATAGACCTATTCCAACAGTATCCAAACCTACTGGGCCCATAGATGAACAAGATGAGAGTGCAGAGCAAGAAACAATTCCACAGGCACACCACTCATCTTCTTCCCCCAGTAAGGCCATAGTTCCGACAACAACTGCAGATGATTTTAAGCAGTTCCAGGAACTGTTTTAATAGGGTGGCTGGCAGCTTGGAGATCCCATTCCAAGAAGTTACAGGATCATAACACAAATTACTAAGAATATGACAGACCTCAGCCTCTTCCAAAATCGCCTTTCCAATGGACGATGCCTTTATGGAGCCAGCAAATAGTATCTGTCAAACATCTGCCACCACTCCCTCTACTTGTAAAAGAGCTGACAAAAAGTACTGTGTCCCTACTAAAGATACTGAGTTCTTCTTCACCCACACAACTCCTAATTCATTAGTCATAGAAGAAGCTAACCAGAGGAGGAAACAGCAACATCAGAGATCAACACCACGCAACAAATGTGACAAAAGACTGGACCTACTTGGCATAAAAGTCTATATGTCAGCAATGCTACAATTAAGAGTAGCAAACCATGCAGAATTACTGTCAAATTATGACCATGACAATTATTCAAAGATGTCTGAATTTATTTATCTCAAAGTACCTCAGTTACTGCACAAGGTGAGTAACCCTTTCTTGTCTCTTCTAGGACAGGATCAGTCAGAAAAGTATAGCTACTGATAAAGAAATTTTTGTGTGTGTTTCCTTTTCCATCAGTGTGGCTTGCATGAATCTGTGCCTCTCATCAATCAGGCTTGTGTGCCTCCAGCACTGATCAATCAGGTTTGTGTGCACAGTGCATAAACCTTCAGTTATAACAAGAAAAATAGATACAGATGACCTTAAACTTTCAAATAAACAAAAACTACCCATTGCACAAAATTTATTCAGAATCTACATCTTTACCAAGTTTTGTGTAGACAGACAAACTTTTAAAGGGATTTCAATCAACAATGAAAAGTAGAACTGTCAGGCAAAAAAAATTAGCCAGAGCCCAAATTCAAAGATTTCTTATTAAATCATTATTAAGAGAAACCAAACAAAACTGCATAGGACATAAAAACTAACCCTGTATGGCATTTCACACTAATTGGCCACCTACTTTTAGAGAAACACAGGAATTTGTCCCATTTTAAGCACATTTTAGAATGCAACCCTAACTATGAAATCGCTGTCATGTTGATATCTCTATCATATAAGTTTTTCTTTTTCTTCAGTGGTTTAGATGTGGAGTTTTTAATGGCCCTTAATTGACATGAGCACAAGTCGCATAAAATGTCAATTGGAGTTGTGCTTCTAAGTCATTAGGATTGTTTTAAAAGTCCCTTATGTCTTCATAGAATCATAGAATATTAGAGTTGAAAGGGACCTAAGGAGGTCATCTACTCCAATCCCCTGCCCAAAGCAGGACTAACTTCAGCTAAATCATCCCAGCCAGGGCTTTGTCAAACCGCAGCTTAAAAACCTCTACAAATGGAGATTCCACCACCATCTGGGTAACGCATTCCAGTGCTTCAGCACCCTCCTTCTGAAAAACTTTTCTCTAATATCCAACCTAGACCTCCCTCACTGCAACTTGAGACCATTGCTCCTTGTTCTGTCATCTACTACCATTGAGAACAGCCTAGCTCCATCCTCCCTGGAGCCCCCTTTCAGGTAGTTAAAGGCTGCTATCAAATCTCCCCTCATTCCTCTCTTTTGCAAACTAAACAAGCCTAGTTCCCTCAGCCTCTACTCATAAGTCATGTGCTCCAGCCCCCTAATCATTATTGTTGCCCTCCGCTGGACTCTCTCCAACTTGTTCACATCCTTTTTGTAGTGGGGGCCAAAAACTGGACACAATACTCCAAATGCACCCTCACCAATGCCGAATAGAGGGGAATAATCACTTCCCACGATCTGCTAGCAATGCTTCTACTAATGCAGCCCAATATGCTATTAGCCTTCTTGGCAACCAGAGCATGTTGATTCTGGACACTTTGTGATCAATGTCAATACTAGTGAGACACGGTACGCCCAATTTGCAGTTCAATAAGATTTAATGTGCAAGGTTTTCTATTAATATACTAGTTAGATGCAAAGCCTAAAATTAACTACAATATATCATACTCACTAAGCCTGGAGAGTTAAGCAGTTACTCAGAAGGCTGTATACAGGAACAGCTTTCTTCAGGGACCCCACCAGGTGGTCAGTGGATCCTCTGGTCCAACCAGCAGCACCTCCTGTGGAGTCAGCACCCCCCTTTGTCTAAGTGATGAATTCTTATACACTTCCATATACACTTATACCTTCACCTAATTATCTCTCTCATTATCATATATAATAATTACCTACATTGGGTTTTACCCTTAACTACATCCCATTCTCACCAAAATAACTAGGGTGGTCAAAACAACATCTGGTGATAGGAGGGGCAGAGTAAAAGTATGCCCCTTCGCAATAAAACTGTACCCCAGATGTTGAAGGGTAGCTTGTTGTTCCCATCACTGTTATCTATGTGCAGCTGCAAGCATATGGTATCTGTATTTTGTCTTCTTATGTGCCCTGGTGTGCAGAAACTGAGACATCCATAAGGTTATTCAGTCTCTGCCAACTGGAAGATGTCATGTTACAGGGATCAGAATAGCCAAGCAAGCAACTGAAGCTATGCTAGGCCTGTAGGACAGTGGTCAAGCAACTCAACTTGTACTGGGCCTCCAACAGAGCACACTGCTGACTCATATCCAGCTTCTTATCCACTGTAACCTGCAGGTCCTTTTCTGCAGAACTGCTGCTTAGCCATCGGTCTCCGGTCTATAGCTGTGCATGGATTCTTCCATCCTAAGTGCAGAACTCTGCACTTGTCCTTGTTGAACCTCATCAGATTTCTTTTGGTACAATCCTCCAATTTATCTAGGTTACTCTGTATCCTATCCCTACCTTCCAGGGTATCTACACTCCCTCTAGCTTAGTGCCATCTGCAAACTTGCTGAGGGTGCAATCTACCGCATCGTCCAGATGATTAATGAAGATGTTAAATAAAACCAGCCCCAGGACTGACCCCTGGGGCACTCCGCTTGTTACTGGCTGCCAGCTAGACATGGAGCCATTGATCACTACCTGTTAAGCCCAATGATCTAGCCAGCTCTCTATCCATTTTATAGTCCATTCATCCAACCCATATTAATTTAACTTGCTGATAAGAATACTGTGGGAGACTGTATCAAAGGCTTTGCTAAAGTCAAGATATATCACATCCACCACTTTCCCCACATCCACAGAGCCAGTCACCTCTTCACAGAAGGCAATCAGGTTGATCAGGTATGACTTGCCCTTGGTGAATCCATTTTCACTGTTCCTGATCACCTTCCTCTTTTCCAAGTGCCTTACAGTGGATTCCTTGAGGACCTGCTCCATGATTTTTCTAGGGATTGAGTTGAAGCTGACTGGTCTGTAGTTCCCTAGATCCTTTTTCTTCCCTTTCTTGAAGATGGGCACTATATTTGCCTTTTCCCAATCATCTGGGACCTCCCCCAATTGCCACGAGCTTTCAAAGATAATAGCCAATGGCTCTGAAATCAAATCAGCCAACTCCCTCAGCACCCTTGGATATATTGCATGTGGTCCTATGGACTTGTATATGTCAAATCTTTCTAAATAGTTCTGAACCTGTTCCCTCAGCAGTGAGGGATGATGTTCTTCTCCTCCCCATTCTGGGCTGCCCAGTGCAGTAGTCTGGGAGCTTACCTTGTCTGTGAGGACAGAGGCAAAAAAGGCACTAAGTACCTCAGCTTTCTCCACATCCTCTGTCACTAGGTTGCCTCCCCCATTCTGTAAGGGGCCCACACTGTCCCTAATCTTCTTCTTGTTGGTAACATACCTGGTAACATATCTTCATCCATTAATTTTCCCTTGGTGTTACTTACTATAAGGGATTTGCTTCTAAAAGCATAAAATGGTGCTTTAAAGATACTTGGATATTTAAAAAAATTAGTACACTGATGTTTCGGGTGACTGAATTATATACACTTTATTCATAAAATATTTCTAATTAGATTGCCTATTTACATACCTGTTGTCTTTTCTACTGCTAATTTTATTAAATATAGAAATGTTTTAATAGATGACTTTCAACTCTGTGTAGGACCAGTTATATCTTTTGAGTGCATTATATAGGGTTCCGTATCATGACTAGTTCTGAGGTATGTTTCTAAAATCACCGCAGTGCCTTACATGAAAAGAAATATAAGAAATAAGAAAAATCTATTTAATGTCCACAATAATTGAACATTTTTCATTGCTTTCAACATCACCTTCTAGTTCTTCTCTATATTCCTCTATTGTCTCCTTCTCCAGAAACCAGAGTACCAGTACGTGTCTTTTCAATTGTACTTCAGATGCCTTCCCTGTAGATTTTTTCACACTATTCTTGTAAAACTGTTGAGCCCAGGTTCTGTAGTTTTCTTATTTTAGTGCACATTGACTAGTTGGTGAACACTTCCCCACTGGGAAAATATTATCTGTCATTTTTATCAATCCTTTTTGTAATCTAAAAAGGTTTTCCTGGATTACCACAAAATATCTTTTTAAGTAAGAACAAGCCTCAAATTCAAGCCTGTCCACATATTTAGTATATTTGAAACCAAGTGTTAGTATTTTATAGTATTCTGCCTTTCTCTCCACAATAATACAATGGAACTGCTATTAGCTTTCATATGTTACAGTCTGCGAATTAGTGACCGATTAAAATTAGTCAGTAGAATTACTCAACGTAGCTAAATTTTATTTAAAGGGATAGTAGTTATTATATCCTATTCTTAGGATAATACTCATCAGGGTTAGTTTAAGTGATCAATATAGGTATCTAGTGCTCTTTCATGTAAAATTGCAAGTACACTTACCTGTCAGTTCTTTTAGTTAACAGTTTGAAAAGAAGCAAACAGTACAATTTAGAAGTAGAACTGGCACTATTAGGAAATCCAGCAATAAATCAATGTTTTCCGTAGTTCACAAACAATGAAAAGTTTGCATGTTCAAACTAATTTTTTCATTGCTGAGTGAGAGTGTTTACGCAGATGAAAACGTATCATTCATCTTAGTGGTGCAGGCAGGAAAGACTATAAGTAAGATTGTCCCTGACAAAAATCATTTTCTCCCTGGGTGTTGATCTGGGACTATCTTCTCTTGCTCCCTCGGTGGAGTTCTGCTGACAGAAATCCCTCTGGGTCGTCTTTTATTTATTTTGGCATCTATGAATTTGATAAGCTGTTTGTATGCCCCATGACATCCTGACTACTACCCATTGATGAGCAAAATTAAAGTGTAATCTATTACAATTCTGAGCAGCACTTAAATTCAATTAATGTTTTTAAAATGCCTGCATATAATTCTGAATCAGTTTTTTATGATGATCAAACCAAGTTTATAACTTGCCCACTTTTCCTCTAAACCAAATGATTGACTGCAAGGCTGTCTCATTATTATTATTATTACAAATATACAAGAATTATGACATACATTGTTGAGTTCTGTGGCATTATGCAATAGTGATTAGTTGGATCACAGCAGTTAAACTTCCTTGGAAGTTTATTTGTTGGAATAATAGTGTGCTATCCTGAAAGCAATAAAAGTATACTTTATAGCAATATTTCCCAAACTTTTGAAATTTGAGCTTCCTCCTTCATGAAAATCAAACTGATTGTGCCTCCTGCAACCCCTCTGTCTGCTAAAGGCCTATTCATCAATCTTTATACATCTTTTGCACCTTGGCTCTGGCTATTCATTCATGCTCAACTCTTTGGAAAATACTGTTGTAGATTTTCAGAACATGATACTTTCTTTCCTTTCTTACATGCTTTGATGAGCAATGAAATAGTTAACAGTGTTGACCATTTGACGTATTGTTCTCTATATCTGTGTTAGTACCCATTGATACGAATGGTGTAGTTTATACCTCAAATCTATATCTGCAGGCCTTTCGCAAACTCAGGTGGACGTGTTGTTTTCAGATGATATCTGGAAGGTCTTTGTCACAATCATAAAAGTTAAAGGTTTTGTGGTTAAAGAATAGAGATAAAAGAAAAGCTGAGTTTCTGGAGAGGAATCGAGTCTGTCTACACACCACCCATCATTAACTGTTTTGGGGTAGGAGCATTCCACAACTCAGAAGCTGCTGCTTTTAAAGCATTGCTGTCGACACAGTTTCTTAGGTGGCTATCTTCAGAGAAGTTAACAAGGTTGTTTGACTGGTCTCCTTTGCTGTATGGAGTTTGGCTTCTCTGATTTGCTGGCAGGTGGTGTGAAAACAGAAAAAAATGGGATATACTAAACAGCCTGACATTGGTTGGATCTTTGGTTAAACCTCTCCAATGCATTATGATACATTCCTTTATTACATGACAACATACTAATTTTTCCACAGGATCCTTGCCTAAATTAGTGCACAGAGTGGATGTACAATGAGGTGGAATTAAGGTTCCATAGGCAACTGTAAATCTGGCATTTCCTAACTTTTAAGTGCTTTACTTTGCAACTAGATAACTTTATTTTGATGTAGTATATAAATAATAATAATAGCAGAATCTTTAAAAGATCTTAATCAACATCACAGGTACTTGCTAGAGGTCCAGGAACAATGAATCTTCCCAGTGTGTTACCATCACAGAAACACTTTTGCTAACTGATAATAGTTATGCTTATGCACTGTGAAATTTTAGTGTCCAGTAATGATAACTATGAAGTATATAGGAACATTCAGCTAGTAAGATTACTGAATTGATTTGAACAATCCTCAAGACATAATATTAGATTTAATTGGCCTTAGTCTGTTGAGGAAAACAAGGGGAAAATATGTGCTTTGTATGCATAGTGCCTAGTATCAATACAATAAATATTTCAATCTTCCAGTGCAATATCAATTTATGTTCTTAAGCTTTGGGTGTCATTTAATTGTATTTGCTGAAGGATGGGTAGAAAAAGAAATGAAACACTATTTTCTTATAGTGAGTGTTGATTCACGTGGCAAAGCAGTTTCCATGACAATGCCCTGCTTTCTCATGCTCAAAGCTTTCTGAATTTCCATTCTTGGTTTCTGCCTGAAAATAAACTTTTGTTGGAAAATTGGAGTAAATTCCCTGAGAGTGGTGAAAATTCACTTCTCCCGTGTTTAAAATGAAACCCATTCTAAATTTTTTCTTCTTTTTTAAATAAAGCAGATGGCAAACGTGTGAAACTTGCATGAACTTAATCATTTTAACTGAGAATTAGTGGTTTGGAGAGTTAAAAAAAACTCTGGAGCAATTAAAAATTCACTTCTGAGCATGGCCAGCAGACATCTGCACAGATTTTAACAGAGATTGATGAAGCCCCGCCCATTTAGTCTATCATTGCACAATCCCCCAGCTGGGGTTCCTACTTTCAGGCTGTTTCAACATTTTGCACAAGGTTGGAAATGTTGCACTGAATTACACAGGGTAAACTTCTGTAGAAAAGTCTCAACATCAGAGACAGGAAAAAATTACAGTTTTAAAAATATCACAGATGCAGTCATTTTGGAGGGATATGGCAATTTTTGTTGTCTATACAACATAGAGAATATATAGACAATGCAGCAGTCTTATAATATTTTAAAAATCTATTTTAGACACTGTAAAAATATCATACAGCTACAGAGTGACAGAATAATCAGCCTATAAAAGGACCCTATATATTGCTTGGCAATATGAAAAAAGAAGGCGTCATCAAAGTGTTCTCTTTTTCTCTTTTTGTTTACATTGAAATAGATGGACCCTGGCATTTCAGTGGGAATTTTGAATATACTCAACACAGAAATTCAGCCATATTTGCCACAATGCATGATTCTTTCATTCATGGAGTTAGTGCAGTGTTCAACTTCCCACAATGAAAAAGAAAAGCAGTCATGTTAGTAACCTTATATCATACAATTAAGACCATTTATGTTTGAGTCTCAGCTCAGTGATGGGAATTATTTTATGATGTATTGTTTTGTCTCTTATATTTAATCTCTTTGCTTTCACTTTCAGGAGTTGGAATTTTCCAATCTGTTTGCAGTCCTTCACTGTATCCACTCGTTCTTTGCTGCCAAAGTGGCTTGTTTGGACCCGTTGTATGTAGGCAGTCAAGCCACCACTTCTGCTGTTGCCACAACTTCTGGTACTGGCAAATTAAAGTATACTACTTGACATCTTGCATTTCAGCACTGCCACTTACCAACAGTACATAATAATGTATAAATATTCATCACATCGAGACCTTTGGGGAACTGCGAATATGGAAACCAATCCAAGAGGCAAATCATGTTGCAGTTTCAGCAGAAAAATGGTCACATGGGATCATAAATTCATCTCTGTTCTGCAACTCCAGTAAATAATCCTAGCTGAAACCCTGGAATAGGATGGATATGCTTTTAGTATGATTTAATTGTACTTACATAGTGCTTTAAGCAACACTGGCGGCAAAAAAAAATGACACAGTGAAGTACTTAAGTATTTAATAAAATTTTCAGCTCTCTGTAACAATACACAACTAGAATTGTCAATTACTTGTTTTCAGATGTTTTTATATGACAACATACAAAGCTCTGAATATGAATTTAGGGCAATATCATAATAATATAAATGACATAACAGTAAGCAAGAGGCATACAGTTTGTGACAACAAGGAGATGAGCATGAAAAAGCATTTGTGTAAGTATCTCCTCAAAGAAGAAAGCACTTTAAACACTCTTGTAATTCATACTGTTTTCCTATATGGAAACATGCTATTGTTATTTATTTTGTTGTCATTCTGTTCTAATAGTAATGATAAAATTATAGCCATATTGGTCTAGCATATAAAGACAAATATAGTGGAGAAACTTTCCTTGTTGCAGGACCCTCTTCGAGTCAAAATAGGTGAGAGATGAATTGGTTTCAATTATAAATTAAGTACAATGTAGTCAGATCTGGTACCACAGTTCCTGTGTTCATTCTTCTGTTTTAAAGGGGAGGAGGTCTTGTAATCTAATGGTATTTGTTCACGAAACCTAAGTATTGAATTTTGTTTCAAACATAGTATACGTAGCACATTGTTTCAGTATGTAATCGTGATTTCACATCACAAGCAAGGAGGCAAAAACTCTTTTCCACTCAGGCTCTTAATAAAATAGGCACTAACAGTTACCGTAGAAAAATGATTCCACACTTTGAATTATTACCAATTAAATGACATTATTCCTTTTTATTTTTATATTTTTAGTTCAGAATTGTAACAGCTTGAATAAATTGCAAAGGAATATTAAAAATATGATATAATCTGGGATCACATATTGTACATATTATTCTAAGCCTCATTTCATGATGAATGTAAAGCTCAAGGAGGAAATGTGGAATTACTGTCTGTGCATCCAAAGATATATTACTTAAATACCATCTTTGCAAATTAGCTGAATTTTGAACTAGCAGCTATATCTCTGAACATGATCAAATGGGGGAACGTGTGTGGTGTAGCTAAAACCTAGTAAATTGAGGAGTTTTTTGAAAATGATCACACAACTCAAAAGAATCCAATATTTATACGCGTAATGCACATCAATGGTGTTACAGGAAAACGGGCTGCTGCAGCTCTAGCGTGTGTGTAGTTTTTTAAATAGTAACGATTATTCTGTAATTGCTGGAATATGTTGGGTGGAAGGTCAGAGTAGGAAAAGCAAAAGTTCCCAAGTTTGCAAAAGGTTTGAGCCATTTAAAAATAAAAAATTAAATGCTCTAGTATGGATATAAAGTAACAATTTTACATTTAGGCCCCAGTCCTTCAATTTAAAATGTGGGGGCAGACCCCTGTATGTATGCTGGGATGTGTCATAAATTGCAGGATTGGGCTATAACTCTTCCATGTGAGTTATCAGCTACAAATTCACATATCAGGTTAGGGTTATGGACATGCTTTTTTTATAGCTCTGCCTTATATACCAGACAGGTTAAATCCATCAGTGCTCCAGGTAAATATATGATTATTATATCTTCATATGTAAATTTAGAAGCACTTTTTTTTCAGAAGGGGCACAATTCAAAATCAGTTTTGGGACATATCTGATTGCTTGCTTCTCTCTCTCTGACTATTTATCACAAGCACTTGGATTTCCCCACGTAAGAGGGAACCCACCTTTTTGAATCTGTACATGAGACTCACATTAGATGCCTGACTCTCAGGAATGTTAAGTAGAGTTACAGTGGTTGTCCCATTACAAAAAATTGCCAATGCATATTACATGGTTAACATAGTTATTTTTCATACTAACTACAGTGAAGTATTGTGGTATCTCAGCTACTAGTGTAGTAACAGTTGGAAAACAATGATTTCTTAATAGCAGCTACTGTGTTATAAATCTTCCATACACTGAAGGCCAAATTCTGTCCTCTTGAAACCTATGAACATTTCTCATTGACTTCAGTGGGACCCAGAATTTGGTCCTGAGATAATATAAACTCCAGATGTTTTGAATCTGTAACAGTCTCAGGGGTTAAGCATAGTAAGTGGGCCTCTTTTGCTGTTGAGAAAGCATCTACTGGAAAAAGTATGATTCAGCAATGACAATTTAAGAAACAGGAGGCCAGTTTTCTTTTAAGAATGCCTCTGTGTTCCCAAATCTGCCCCTTCTTTTATTGTGACTCTCAGATATTGCAGTGTTGATATAAATACATACTTAGATAAATAGATTGTTGGGGATAACCAAACTAAAAATAATCAACATATATTGGACTAAAAACTGTCCTCGTTTACACCAGTACACATTATACGCAGGACTCCAGTATTAGAACTGAGAGCAGAATATAGCCCAAAGCAATTTACGAGGTTTTCTTTAAATTCGTATAAAACTCTGAATATATAGCACTATATATGAAACATAACTGATAGCATTCCACTTGAAGGCACTAAGGTTGGATGAATTTCATATAGCAGAATCTGATTTGAAATCAAACATATTCTACATAGTGCTGAAAAGGATCAGTGAACATTATCTGTATGTAGAATTGCCAATGTCATCAATGGGAGTTCTATACATGTAACAAGCATAGAATGTTTAATAGATGCTGTATTGCAAATTAGAGATCAGAACATTTCCTTGGTTTGGAAGATTTATCTGACGAATGGGATTCATCAGTATTTTTTATTTCAAGAAGTTGAAGCAGATGTCATAACATTAGAACTGGCTGTATTTCTGTCTTGGTATAAAAATACAGGAATGACTTGCATAATAGTGAGACAAGGTGGGTGAGGTAATATGTTTTATTGGGAGAAGTTGGTTCAATAAAAGATATTATCTCACCTGCCTTGTCTCTCTAACATTCTGGGACCGACACAGCTACCACAACACTGCATACTAATGTCACAGAAATAAATATTTTCCCAAATTATTCAGCAATGGATATGCCTGCTCTTCATCCTAGAGAGGGGTAATTGGAAAGTCAAAATTGGGACCAAGGGAGGCAAATTTTAAAGAACGTATTATGCAGACTATAAAGTCATGAGAAATGGTGAAATATAATTTACAAAAAATGTTTAAGAGCCATTAACTTCTCTTTATGAGTCTCCCATTTTAATCACTAAGCACTTCATGCACAAGTGTCCAAAGGCAAAATATATGTATAGTAGAATAAACAGGAAATATTAGAGTCAAACCATTGTATGTATTAAAATATTGTTTATAATTCTGTGCATCCAAGCAACTGTCAAAACTGTATACAACTAGTGAAACTATTATTTTCTGGGAAAAGGCGTTACAATTAAATACCAACCTTTCTGTTACCAAACAAACAAATATCTGGAATATGTAAGTGATACTGTTTGTGGTATTGATCCTTAGAGTTAGTTTGATCAAAATATTTCTTTACACAAAATGTATTTTATCTACTGTTTTAACATACACAACTGTTAATTGTAGATTAAAATAGTGGGTTTGATTCATGATGGAAAGTTTTAGATTGAGCAGAACTTCACAGGCTGCTACGTTTCATAGGTATAGCAGAGATATAATTCTGTTAAAAAGTTCTGTTGATTCGGAGGATGCAATGTTCTGGATTTCACCAATGAAGAAACTATATGTTTCACTTTCCTATATCTATAAAAAAAAATAGGACCAGATTTTTGAAAGAATTTAGCACCCAGCTGAGATCTTTTGGAAATATGGTCCCAAGTATGGGTGCTAAGTGCTTTGAAAACCCAGCCCCTAGCTTCCAATTTGAACTATTCAAACCTGAATTTTTAGGAATACTGTGAGACTCATTCTGTAAAATAACAATATACTGTATCTATATCGTTTAGAGTTAGATGCCAAAAAAAATTCTCACCAAATTAGGCCCCAAGCCTGCAAAAACTTACTCGTGCTTAACTTGACTTCAGTAGGACCTCTCACAGTACATAAAGTTAAGCATATGAGTAAACCTCTGCAGAATTGGGGCCTTAATGGCTGATTCTCTTCCCAGTGAAGTAAATGTCAAAATTCCATTGGCTTCACTGTGATCAGAACAAAAGTGCCAGGTCCCTAAACTAAGGGTATGTTTGCCCTGCAATGAGAGGTGTGCACAAGGGACAGAATGCAGGGATATGTGCCTCCCCCCACATAATCATTGGGGGCACAGAACTTCTACAGCCTGGGGCTACATGTCAGCAGGGGAGAGCAAGCTCCTGCCAGGCCCAGGAGGGGAGTGGGGGGCACAAAATGTGCTTCTCCAAAAGGGGTCAGAATTAAATTTTTGGGCACCCCCCTGCCTGCCTGCCTGCTAACTAGATCCAAGCTAGCTTGAATAAGAATAGTAGTGAAGCCAAAACATGACCAGTGGCTGAAGGGCCTTGCCTGACTCACCCAGGACCCTGGATACTATAGTCAGGCAGCTACCACCACGCTGCCTTGTCCTCACTTCTATTGTTACTCAAGTTGCCTTACCTCTAGCTAGAGCAAAGCTAGCTCAGGCATGCCTATACATGCTGCCTTCACACCTGACTGCAGTGTAGCCATTCCCTTATGTCTGCAGTGCATTGTTTTAAAGAAATGTTGTTAATTCCTTCAATGCCTTAAGGTGTATCTTGTGTCCAGTAGAATGACAGCCAGGCTTAAGACCCTGTGAATGTACTGCAGTTGCCATTAAAAAGGCAGCATCCAACACTTACCATGCAGTGGTATGTACAATGGTATTGTAACTTTTCCTGTGCTTAAAATATGAATTAATTCAGGCAACTGTGTGGTGACACCATGGAATCATTGGGCAAAAGCTGATTTATTAATAGTGATCACCGTAGATTATACTGTAAGTGCCACTAGTTCCTGGGGAGCACTTTTTAAAGGAGGGACATCTGGGAAAATGTGGCCTAAAAGAGGATAAACTGGTTTTTAAATCTTTAGTTTTGAATTGGTAGTTGTGTTCATGTGCTACATTAGGGCCAAATCCTCCTTCCAGTACCCAGCCCATTTATTGGGCATGTTGTGAGGAGCTCCATGGTAGCAAGGGGTAGAAGAAGCACTCCACCCAAAGGTGCAGAATGTTGGTCCTGCTGTGAACAGGGACTTGTGCTAGATGACCTCCTGAGGTCCCTTCCCACCCTAATCTATGATTCTGTGGTGGAAACCCAATACAGCCACTATTTGAGCCTAATATGGCCCTTTTCCCTTTACACAAGGAGAAAAACCTGAGGAGCAATGAGTAATATTAGCTCTTCCCAGCCATTGCCCTGCTTCAAACATATCCCACCCAGAACCACTGCATGCTGCCTTCTAAGCTCCTTTCTCCTATCCCTGTCACACAGAAGAATTCTATTGCTTCAGCTACACACAGGACCTGCTGTACCTGTGGAGAAGGGAAAGTATTTGTCCTTAATAAGGAGTATGGTCCTGTTCTGGAAGGGTACTTAAGCCTGTGAATAACTTTAAGATTAAAGTGATTAAAGCTAAGCATGTGCATAAGTGCTTTCCTGGAACGGTCTACAGCATGCTATTTAGTGCTTTCCTGAATCAAGGCCTATAATGTCAATTAAATTCTGTACACAAGTTTCCATTAAACTTCATTTTTTAGCAGTAGTATCTGACATGTGCCAGTTGTCTTCTATTGAGAGCATTGGGAAATACTGTTTTATCATGCATTATAGTGCCGTAATTGGTGGCAAATGCTAGCAACAGCTCAACTCAGCCATCCCCTTTGCTAAAGGGAATAAAAATGGATTTTGTTTGGATTCTGTATATTATTACAGAACCTCACTGAAGCATAATCTTGATAAAAATAGACTGGACAATGTATAATCTAACCATTCTCCTTCAGATAATATAATCAGCTGTTACTTCTTAGAAATATGTATGACTTCCAGCTTCAAACCCTTACAAATAAAAATCCCAGCCAGATAGTCTAGAATAACTTGCTTTATTCAATATATATTAAGAAAAATATGTCTATTGGGCACAATTTACCAAAACAAGCATAAAAACTTAATACATTATCTTTTAAACACTTCACATGCTAAGAATATAAATTTAAAGTTAAATATATATATTAGTTGAAGAAATTACTATTGCTTCAAAAGGTGCGCTATTATATACAATAAATAAATTGATTATCATTAGCAATCTCACTCTCCCATACCTCCAAATATGCTATTTTTGAATTATTTTTATCCCTTAGTACATTTGCAGTATAACTCATGTTTTAATTTGTTATGGAGAGAAATTACTGAACAAATGTAACAGAAATTGCTATATATTTTCTAAATATTAAAGATTTAAAAATTAAGATGAAACCATTTAAATTATTTATTTCATTTTAATTATGTTTTTGTGGCTCTTTGTGATATGTATGTGTGACAGACATAAGTCACATAGTTGTTTAAGATCATTAATGTACACTAATAAAATTTTATCTCTGTTTTGTTTTCGGTTTTTTGGTTTTCTTTTTGTAAAGGAACATACCAGAAAAAAATAGAAAATAAATACTTTTTAAATTATTTGTTTGTGTTCAGTTCAGTGTGTGCATGTTATATTGTTATAAGCAAGTCTGAGAGACCCATCAGAATATCTGAGCATTCTAGATTAATAAATAACTGCTGAAAGTCTAATACTACCAACTGGAAGAGGTAGTTTGATGGAAGTGGTTGTCCAACACTCAGATCACCATATCCACTTTCTTATATGATCATATATCATTTTGATTACTGTTAATGACTGACCACCATGGTGTTGTGGCTTTGAAGTAATTTATAAAGTGTGTGTGTGTTGTTTTACATGTTTTTTCCCATAGGTGAAATACCCATAGACTTGATAAGAGTTAAAGGCATGCAAAGGCTGAAGGAGTAGGATGGTTGTCTATGGCCTTGTGCATGCATGCACACTGTGCAAGATGTGGTACAGGGGTTCTCTGCATATTTAACAGCTATTAATTATACCACTGGATTTCCAAATAATCAAGTAATCCAATTAATAGAATCATAGAACCTGAGCCTGCACCATTTAAATCAAGGAGATGCTGTGGGAATGCTGGATGGGATGGGAACTGAGTTACTGCAGAGAATT
>ML675601.1:66725414-66760080 GCA_007922155.1 Mesoclemmys tuberculata
TGAACATGGGTAAGAATCTTATCTTTGGTGTAATAAATGTGCAATGAACACAAGTGCTGGGAAGAGACTGGTCTTTTCCTTTAAGGTCCCATTCACCTGACATGGATTACAAAAGAATAATACACCTATAACAGAACAGCAGCCTGTGTCCTCTGACCCCAATTGCTATAGAGACGCTGGGTTTAAGGGTGAGTCTTAAAATACAACTATCAAAGAGAAGGTTAGAAAAAATTAACAAACTGAGTCAAAAGAGTAGAGAAAAATGCTTTAAAACCATTTGTCAAATATTGTAGTGTTAATTAAGATCAACGTTTCATAGTGAAAGCATCCTTTGCATAAACTTCCATAAAGCAGTTTTATTTTTTAAGAGCTATTTACTTAGGAATTATAAGCAGTTTGTGACAGGCAGCACCATGGTCATTTAAAGCAGCCAGGGCACCTGGTGTAGTTAGAGTAGGCAGGCCTTAGGAAGTGTGGGTTTGGAAGGAATCACTTGCACCTGTTGGGCACCTGATGCGCTAAGGTGGTGGCTACTGCTTACAAGAAAGCAAACAGTATAATAGACTCATCCAGGGAGCAGGCAAGGGGGCTTCATATAGTTGCTATGGTATTGTGATGTACCTGACTCATAAACAGCAAGATGCATGGTGGTGGTACCCTGTTGGGCTTTGTGTGCTGCTTAATTCACAAAGAGGGCTTACCAGCCATGGGTTCCAGGAAACCTTCTTTGATGTTTCCGCACAGATTTGGGCTTCAGATGAGAACACTTGAAAGCTAAATCAGTTTCTTAACGTACCAACATACATTGACTGTGTCCCATTATCTTTTTGGTAATTTTTACTCTACAGTAAAGGCAGGTGATAGCTTACACTTATGTTACATGATGCAAGAATAAATTATTGCATAAGGAATTATTTGGCTAAGTGCTAATTTATTTGAGCAATAAAAATTGAGACAGTATGTAGTCCCATCTCGCCGCTGATTCACCTGTAAATTTCCCCAGTGTTTCAAGCTGCTATAATTTTTTTCAGTTATTTAATACTAACTCTTATTCCACTGGTTTAGGAAAAATATGTAAATGATTTATAATCTTTTTATTTTCCAAAAGCATTTCCCTTTACAGTGCAACCTATATTAGGTACACCTGGAGAACTAAATCCTTTCATTTTCTTACTGCAAAATTTAAATTCACTGTCTGCTGTTTGTGAGTGCGAGAGCCACAGTCAGGATGTATGAAGAATAAGTCAGAGTTGGGGGGGGTCTGTGGAGGGGAGGGGAGGAGGGGCAGAAGGTGCTTGTGACCTGATTTTTTTTTTAAACAAAATAATTTTTTTTGACTGAACAAAATGTACAAGGTGCTGAAATGACAGTGAATTTTCTTGACTACTTGAGTCTGCAGATCCATCACACAGAGATGCAACCTATGGGAGCAGACTGCTTCTTCTACAGTGTGTAATTGCTTTTTGCCAGACTTCTTGATGCCACCGCCACTGAGGGGGCCTTTCACAGAAGCTTTAGTTTTCATCTCCTCAAGTTTCTTTTGCGCCTCCTTCTGCTTTTGCTTGAATGCCACATCTTCCTCATCCATGACCTGATGAAAGGGAGGCAAGGGTGCCTGTAATCCTGAAGTTAGAGCTGTAAGTTTTTTCTTTTTTTTTAAATTGAGAGGGGCGCAGAACAGATGGGGCTGCCTATTCATTTCCAGTGGGGAAGCTGTGGGGAGGGGGTTTCACAGCAGAGAAATTGTTATGGGTGCAAAATGTTCTTGTGGTGGGGTGGGAAGAGCCCCAAAGAGGCTTGGTTGGATGGCTGGCCAATTTTAGTTAGACAATACACTTTTTTCCACTGAAAGGCAGGTGGGAGGTGGAAGTGCCAGTCCCAGTCCCACATTTCTTTTGACTACCACTTACCACTGGGGAGAAGAAAATAAAATAATCTGTATAGGCCAAAGGAGCAGGGAAAAAAGGGTCACAAGAAAGCTTCTCTTGGTGTAATAAATCTCAAGCATTTATCAAAATGTTGCTAGTTTTAAGATCAGAGAGTAACTGTGAATGATTACTCTCTTTGGCCCCTATTTTCTGCTGCAGTAAGAGTATAGCCATTGAGTTGGGGCAGAGCCTTAAATATGTAAGCCGTACTATATGCTTCATAGGTGGGTCAGGGAATGCCCAGTGTTTCAAAGATCATTTTCATTTTATACATGCAAACTCTTCAAAATGAGCTCTTCAGAACACAAGAAGCCAGACTCTTCCTGTTATGGCTAATAAAAAGTTGGGCATATCTTTTAACTTTTTCAGTTTCATTGTAAAAAAGCAGGACTGATGCTTAAATTGCACAGCTGCTGTTTCTCATGAGCAAAAAACAAACTATGGTCTATCCATTTATTTTTATGGCTATTCTAGCTGCAGCGAGGCTTCAAAAAAAGAAACATGAATAAAAAGACCTCTAGGACACAAGACTATCCAGAGTTGTGAGACAGAAATCTCCCTGAGGCTATTAATATAGCAAGTGTGCAGAAATAAATTTTATTTGAAACACCAGTTTTAAATTAATTGTACAACTATATACAGACTAGTGTCTGCACACAATGCAGCTTTAGTGTCATGTGTATTTCTATGCAAGGAAATACCTTCTTTATTTTTCTGAGTCATAATACATTGGTTTGCCTCATGGCAAGGGCACAAATGGGATAGTTAATTTGACTTGTTACATTTATAATAGATCAGATATAGAGTAGTAGTTATATTAGTCTTGTGTAAAATATGCTAGGGATATGATAGCAAAGCCTGCACCAAAAGACTTGTGAAGTTACCTCAGCCCAAGAGAAGCTCTAGTAGGGATTGTGTCTCAGGCACATTCCTCGTCTGAATAATCTGATGCCCATGGCAATTGTGGGATGGACATCCGCTCCCTGCACTGAGTTTGGCCTACTTCGCTGTCCTTTCATCCGAAATGTTGTCTCTCAGTGCAGGGGCTCTGACTGCGACTCAGAAGTCAAAGGGGATGATGGAGCCTAAATGATGCATGGCTTCAGGCCTCTGAATTCAATGCATCATCCTCGCTCAAAGTGGGTACAACAGAATGCACTGGATCCACAGGAAAAACAGCTTCAGGTTTTGGTGCATCTCAGGACCCCTTCAAGCACTGTGCCTCTTTCAATGCTGTTCCCTGTCCCTCTCCCTTCAGTGCTGTCTGGCTTAGCCAGGAAGCCAACTGCTTTCCACAGCTGCTCATGCCTATGTGACCCTTTGTTGACGATGCTGCAAGTGGCTGCTCTCAGGATCTGCCCACTCTAGCTGGAAATTATTTTTTTCCATGTTCTGACCTCTTTGCCAGGTTTTGGTCTTCAATGGCAAGCTACCCTTCCCCAGCCACAGGCTGCCCTGTCTTAGAAGGCTGCATGTATTTTCCACTGGAATGGGCCCACATCTTTACAGTTAATGCCCTGGTTAGCATGTTGAAGGCTCTGTCAAATTCCTTCCACATGGTTATTGTTGATCAGTCAAGCACTCTGAGAAAGTGCAAAAACAGAAGCCACTAGAGGCATTTCAGATAAAGGACTCTCCTTTAAACTCTGTTCATGAAGAGAATCACTCATTCATGAAGTCAGAGGCCAATAATATTAGTTTTCTCTTGGATTCCTTTATAGCCAGTGGCGAAAGGAAGAGAGAACAAAAACCGTTTCCTCTCTTAAAAAACCAAAATTATATCCCCTCTTCTAGTATGTATGCCACTTTAACTATATATAGTAGCCATCAATAATTTCCCTTTTGCCAACGTTTACCACAGCCTTTCACTTTATGCAGACTAGGAACTAACTATTATAACTATAGCCTAACTGGTTGTTAGCTGTTAGCAAATGTTGATTCTACTGAGAACCACATTTTTTTTGTAATAAATGTTTTAAATGTATTATAACATTTAATTTCAGCTGTGATTATTTTAAAAAATCTGTTTCATTTTCTTCCTCAGTCCCATTAATTTAAAATTTGGGGTTTATATATTAATTCCTTAGAGACTTGATGCACTTGTACATATTAATCTGTGCATTTTTGCACCCCCTGGAACACATATTGTGTCAAAAAACAATTTATAAACAACACATTTTTAAGACAGACTGTGACATGTTTGTAATCTGGGCCAAATCATAAAACACTGGGCCAAATTCTGCCCTCAGTTACATCAGTGTGCATCTGGCGTGACTATGTTGACTGAGTTGAAAGGATGAAATCTGCTAGTGAGTGCTCTTGAGTAGCTAAAGAGGGTACAGTTTGGAATTGTATTGCCCTGCACTTACTGGCCAAAAGTTCCTCCCCTCAACTTCCATCAAACAGGGACAATCCTTAAGATGACTTTTCAAGAAGTTTCTGGAAATGACACATCCCTGCAGATGTATGGCCCATCTGGCAAGATACCCACAAGCGAGGAGTTAATAATAATTACACAAACTCATTTAATATATATAATATATTGCACCATCAAGCATGCACATAACTAAATAGAGTGACCATGGGAGTTTTTTGCTTTAAAATCATCCTTCCTCATCTCATATCCTCCTTTGTATTTGATACCTTCAGTCTTCATGTTATAGTTAACATTAGGCTCTGGTTCTGCAATGGGACCCGTATGTCCACTGTAGGACTGGGGAACTCACTGGGTACACAAGGATCTCATTGCAGAACTAGGGCTTTAGATTATAATCTCCTTAGAGTAGGTTCTCCATACTCCTGATGCCTTCCTCAGTGAAGGCTAATGATTCTTAACTGTTTTCTTTTGCTCCCCATTGCATAAATTAACAATTTGACCGGTATGTCACCACTCTCTGTGTGAAATTGCAATATGGTTTGGAATCTGGTGGAGTATTTCTGCTCTGGCCATTTTATGGCTTTATCACTCAGAAACTTCTTATGCAGAACAGAACTTTGGTATTTTCTTTTCCTCTTATTTGGTTCAAAATGTCAGCTTCAGACACCCTTTCATGAGACAATGGAAAGAAATCAGTCAAAGAATTGAGTTCCTCTAATAGCAAAATAAAAATGGTGTAAGAATAAGGAAAATAGATTTATCATAAAGCTTGGTATTTTTAAGGTAGCAGCGGGAGAGTGGTATTGTTAAGGTGACAGTGGTGAATTAAGATGATGGAGCTGAATTGCTTCTCCAAAAGCTCTTAGAAGAGATGGTGTATTTACATAGTTTAAGTAAGTGGACATAGCATCCTGTTTTGCTGGTTTATTTTGTCATTGGATCCAAACAAAACAAACCCATGCTAAGGGTTTGAGTGTACTTTTTCTTGTTTTTACTCTCAGATATTCCAGTAGTAAATTGATCCTCTCACCACTTTGGTAAATCATCATTGTGAAGAATTTTTTGACTAATACACTTTGCTTTGCAGTTTTTTGTCATGTTACGTGTTTAATATGAGACAAAGACTGCCTCTGCCTCCTCCTCAGCTGCAGAAGATCCCTTCTGGCCAAATCAGTATGGTTCTTTTGGGGAACAATGATTATAAAGGTACTAAATTAAAAAGCAGCATTCAAAATGCAATGAACAAGATTACTAACTAGGGTTTTTAAAAATAAATAAATAAATTACAAACACAATACTGGACTTTTAATGGAAAAGTCCCTGAAAACCCATGTTAAAAAACAGATAAAGAAATACTGATATTTTGATGTCAGGGCACTTTCTTCTACCACCAAATAAAAGCTAGAGATTATGATTTATATATATATATATATATATATATAGTCAGTATGTATACTGATTTATAATATTAAAAAATTAAGATTAGGATTAAGGTTTGATAGGTATACTTCACTAATTTATAATTATGGATAGTAAATGAGTTTAGTTGAGGTAATACTTGGGCAAAGGACTCAGGCTAACTTTGCCTGGCCTGAGTGTTATTTTGCCAGTTCTCTGCTTACATAAATTTGCTGATTTGCTTAAATAATGCCATTGCTGACAGGACAAAGGTTATTTGTTGTGTTGGAAGATTTTTGATAAAGGAAAAGTTAATTAGTAAAACAAATAGATAACCTGTAATGCTCAAAGTCGCTTTACTGGGAAAAACAAGACCAAGGTGACCTGGAACCATCATGATGTGAAAATTGTCTGAAACGCAGAAGTTGTGTAAAATAAGACAAAGACATAGTGCTGATTGAAGACAAGTTAATGTGGACATGTATAAGAATACACATGAAGGAGGGGCCCAAATTGAAGAGATTCTGGACCAGAAACTGAAGGAATGAGACGGAAGGACCAGTCCAGGAATCAAAGGAGGCAATGATAATCATGAAGTAAAGAAGAGTTTCTAGGTACGCTGGAATTGGGTTGTTTGGGCCTCAATCTTTGTATCATCTGGTATAAATACATGTTCAAATACTATAAGTGAGAATAGTTCTGTCTGAAAATTTATAAAGGTGAAATTGATTAAGCCTAAATTGGGTGGACTTGTGCTCAGTTTCCCATCTTACATCGTCAACAGTTCTTCTTGGTATGGAGGGAGGATGTTAAGAGATGTATAAACTGCCGAAAGCTCCATAACAAACTCCTATAACCTAGCAAGGAGGCATAAGCAATGAGCAGGTTATGGGAAGGACAGGCCTAGAAGAGCTGTCTCTATGCAGATCCTTCTGTGTGCTCTCTCACAGGGTGGTTGCAAAAATGACTGATGTGAATAGATTGTAACCATTGGGCTGACATAGCCTGTTCAGAATGGCTCCATGGTCAGAGGGGAGAATTCTTCTAGTCAAATTCCCTGTGCCTCTCTTCAGAACCTAGCCTAACTGTTTGGCTTCCACTGAGTCAAGATTTAATGCTATGTGAATATGTATGTGTTTCAAGATACGTTTGTCTGGTATCACATTATACTAGGATGTTTTTGATCCACCAAGAACAATGCTGATGGAGAATAAAAGGCACATTAAAAACAAAACAACCATGTAACTTCAGATATACAGGTTACTGTGTTACCTTTGACCATGCAGCAGAACTTTCCTAATATAAAAAAGCTTCATATATATGCATGTGTTTTACTTACCAAAATTTCAATTCACATTGAAAGGGAGAAAAGTATTCAGTGTACCAAAAATGAAATGTATGGGTGCCCTAGGCCAGAAAAATCGAGTCAAAAAGGAGAAAATATTCCTTTTCTTATTTTCCCTTGGCTTGTTTGAGTTCGTCCCTAGGAAAGATAAAAGTTTTCCAAGGGAGGTCAGACTCCCAGTTTGATTTAATTCTAAAGCAGCAAGTCTCACTGTAAAGTGGAATGATAGATCAGAAGACATTCTCTACAACATTGCAGGATCCCTCTCTCTGGTCAACAATTTATGATAGATTCCTTTGAATTATCAGCAGGATCTCACAGCACTTTTACATTTCTCCCCACAGGGAATTTCAGTCTTCTTTGGATGCCACTATTGCTGACCAAATTGCATGTAAAGTTAAAAATTAAAATTAAACTGTGTAGGAGCAGTAAGATTTTATTTGACTTATTCAGACACAACACATAGTCCAGTGGACAGGGCACTGGCCTAAGACTTGGGTGACTGGGGTTTTAGTCCTAAGTATTTCATTGTCTTGCTGTGTGATAACTTTGGGCAAATCAGTTCTTCTCTCTGTCTGTTTCTCCAGCTATAAAATAATACCTCTTTTGTAAAGTGTTTTGAGATCTGGGAATAAAAAGTATTATATGAGAGCTAGACATTGTTATTTAGTATTAAAATGCCTTTGGATCTGCTTTTCCAACACTTACACTAGTGTGATTATCAAGAATAACTTCACTAAGGTCAATGGAGTTAAACTTGTGTAAGTGGGGAGGAGAATCTGCCCCAATGTGTTTTGTTTTCTATTTAATTTAAAAAATTGAAAATATTATTTACAGAAAAAGGAGATTAAAAAGCAACAATGTGATTGCAGGATAATATAAAACAGAGGTGATTAGACATTTGTATTAAAATCTAGTTCCTCTAATTTTTTTTAGTTTTTCATGACTGTGGCTCAGACAACAGACTGGGTGGCATCTCATTACAAAATACGTATTATAAATACAGTTCTGCCTGTACATGAAATGGTTTGCTAGTTGAAGGTGCTCAGCAGCTTACGTGCCTAGGTCTTTCAAATGCTCCAGTTAAAGGAGGACAGTTTCCCATGCTATTTCTCACATTTTTAAGAGCAACAAGGAAAAATGACATTGGTCTACCATTTTTGGACCGTTACAAAGAATCTGTTTATGATATTGTTGGTATTAATATTATGTATTTCAGTAGCACCTAAAGGCCCCAACCCAATTTGGTCTCCATTGTAATGCTTATAAAGCTTAGCAAGAAAAGTCATTCCACTGAAATTAAAGTTATGAAATATTCTCCTGAATAATATTGGCATGGAAATGAGCAGCGCTTTTAACAGCATTTGAGCAATGAATCAACGGAAAAAGGTTTTGTCGGAATGCCATTATAAATTCAATTGAGAAAGTTGATATTAAAACTGTTATAGTCTATTGTATTTTTAACTTGCTTTGGGTCAAATTCTGCGCTCAGTTACACCTTTTGTAAATCTGGTGTGATGCCAATAAAGGTCAAACGTTAATAATCATAAAGTGAAACCTACACAGTAATAACATAATTAGGACAAGAATGTGAGCACTGCCTGTGGCAGCTGTCAAGTGAAAAAATAAAAATACAGTGAAAAGCATTGAACCTTAAAAGGAGTTAAAATTCGTTCACAATGTAGTTTACAACTCAGCATTGACAAGTGTTTTCGGCAGATCACCACATCCAGAGCTAATGTAACAGTTTCTGGCTCGTTTTTGGCATTCAACATAGGCTGCACGTGCACATAGTCAAAGCAGTCAGCTAACCTACATTCATAATTAGGATAATAAAATGGAAATAAATAAGACCTGGGAAGATCGATAAAATAACTTGCTTTAAAGCTGAGCTCTGAAGGTGTTTTAAAGCCATTTAATTAAATTCAATTTGGAGCTTTGGTGATGAAGTAAAGCAATAGAGAAGACTTGAATAAGTTCCTGAGCAAAAGTAAGTCTCAGCCTGTTACAGTTGCCCTTCCCCCCAAGACTTTGCGAGCTGCTTGAGCCTGAACGCCGCTGTCCTGTGACCTGGATGCCATGTGAAAGACCATGTGAAATAAACTACTCCCACTTTATTGATGGGGAAGAATATTTCCCCACCCCCCAATAATTTAGTCTTTATTGCATGTTTGAATCAAAAGTTATTAAAATTTTGACAAATCTGTACATGAAACCCACATGCAAAACAGGTACCGTATTGCCAGCTCTCACAATGGTATTACAAGTATTGGGCTACGTAAGGTCCGGGCCAGACTGAAGAAGTGTAAAGGGTCCGTGGCACATCATGACATGGTGACCCCACATGGCTCAGCCGTTGTGTCTTTCAACTGTGTCCCTCTCCTCCTCCCCTTTTTAGACTAGGAGGATCTTGTTCTCCCCAGGAGAAGCAGCAATGGTAAAGGACATGATGTGAGGCACATAAATGAAGGTGCTACATGGGGGACAGGTGACTATGAAGGAGCATGCAGGCAGAATGAAAGCATGGTAACTGGCCATCATGTCCCGCTAGAGAGGGGGACAGAGAGGGATAAAAATGGCAGCTCCCTACAGCCAAGGAGATCTAAGGGTAAGTGGAATTCCCTGCAATAAGTGAACAGGGATTATGCATTTTTGTATGTTCAATTAAGGTTGAATGTTGACCCTGAGATGACCACACATAAGTTGGAAAAAAAAATCAAAAGACAAGTGAAAAAAATGTTGTTTTCTTTTAATGTCATGATATTGGGACGAGGATGGGAGGGTTGATTAATGGTTTTTGAACATTTCAAGTTGACAATAGTGAAAATATATGCTAGACTATCAAATATAAACCATGATTGTATATACTTCAATGAGAGTTATGGGTTTGTAAGGCTACAGGGTCATGGCCATAAATGTCAACTACATGACAAATATAGGCCTGATTTTGCAGATGACAACAGAAAATAGGTGTTACTGCATTAACTGCACATTTCTCCTATTTCTGGTTTTCCTGAGTACACTCAGTTCACATCTTTGGCTTCTTTCACCTGGTAATATCATGTGAGTTTGCTGTATTTTCAAATTGCTTAAGCACACTTCAAGTCCAACTGGGTTTCGAGCACAGGTGTTTCCTCTTTTCAGTTATCTGTGACCAGTAATACTGACAAACAGCTTTTTTATAAACAAGTGTTTTTCTTTAGACAAAGCATTAGGAAACAAAGAAAAAACAAAAGACTGTAAAGCAAAAAAAGGCCTACATGCAGATAATCTTACCAAAAGTTTTACTATGCCATATTGGTGATCTAGGAAGACCTAGCTTCTCTAGACAATTTCACTGGTTTCTGTGGCTGAGTGTTTTTTTGTTTTTTTTTCAAATATGGCTCTCTGCTTGTATCCCCAAGACTGTTTTTTTAAATCCTGCAAGGGTTCTTTGTTCTGCAGTGGTGACAGGCTTTTACCCCAGTCTGGTCAAATCATTTCCACAGGCTGGGAAGAGATTGAGCTAAACTCCAGAGTTAATTGGTCAGGTATTGTCCCTTAGTGACTCTTAAGTGGATACTAATGGTGCCCATCTTAGCCATCCATGTTTTCCTGCCTAACCCATCTCAGTCAGCCCTCCAGTGAGAAGCACTTAATGAAGATATTTGAACAGAA
The DNA here is from genome assembly GCA_007922155.1 of Mesoclemmys tuberculata. Lineage (NCBI taxonomy): Eukaryota > Metazoa > Chordata > Testudines > Chelidae > Mesoclemmys > Mesoclemmys tuberculata. The sequence continues at coordinate 66,736,120 of ML675601.1, forward strand.
AACATTAGGCCAGAGTCAGGCCAACATAGAGTATAAACAGATTATTACAGAACAGGTCCATAAGCAACACATTAGGACTGCTATAGCCACATGGAGGCCCCATTAATGTTAATGGGACTCCATGTGAGCCCAATGATGTATACAAATTCTGTCAGTTGCAGGTCCAGGGCTATATTTAGGATAGTAGTGTTATTATATTTCTATACTGAATCTCCACTCCACTCAGTATTGAGTTTTGTGTTTGGAAAGTCATGCCCCGTACAAAAGCCCAATCTTGCAGTCTGTACCTATGCATAACTCTCATAGAGGTCATTGGAAGTGGAACGTGGATAAAGACTTCAGGAGCAGACCCTAAGTGTCTTGTTTATGGTCAAATCTTGCTCCTACCTCCATAGCTGAGCAGTGTTCCCTGGCAAAGGAATGGATCCAATTTAACTGCTACAAGGCCCCCCAAAAAGAAGGTGAGTGGAAGCTGTGAAAGCTACTGAAGTTCAAAGATCTGTAACATGGGACATGGCTCACTTGCTGGTGGATTCTCTGTACTTTAAACCATGATATGAAGACTTTAATAACTCAGTCATAGGTTAGAAGTTTATTCCAGGGGTGGGTGGGTGAGGTTTTGTGGCCTGTGTTGTGCAGTAGGTCCCTTCTGATCTTAGAGTCTATGGGTCTATGAGTAACAGCTGTGAAACAGCTCCAAAACCAATTCTCTGCCAAGGGGGAAGGCACCCGTCTCCCAAGTCCCATGGGGAAGACAATAATGCAGTGTGTAGCACTCAAGCTTAATTAATATAACTTAATTATCTCAACTACTTTGAGCTCAGTCTTCTTCACTCTTATGCTCTAATGTTCCTAAGCATTAAGCTGCTTTGCTTGACCAGAAACTTTTTGTGCCTCATCCCAAGCTCCCTGTGAACAGCAGTAGCACTGAGGCAGAGTGGGGCTGGCGCTGGCATTAGAGCACTCCGGAGCCAAGTTCAGTGAGCAGCTAGGAAGAGTGAGAGGGGATCCTGGGCAGAGGACACAGCACAGGGAGACCCCCACCCGATAAAAGCTCTTGTAGACTGAACTCAGAGGGTGATTGTGACCCCAACGTGTGGGCTGACACTGGGGAAAGGGTCCTACCACCTAGGCCTGAGGGCTTGGGACCACTGCAAGAGCAAGTGTCTGATCCATGGTATCACTACAGCACAGCCAGGGCCTGGGAAGGAGGCCTGTGACATGTGAGGAACCAACTGTGAACTTCCCTTACATTCCCAAGATGTGTGTGTGTGTGGTGTCCCTTTGCCCAAAGAGTAGGGTTACTTGTTTCCTTTAACCTGTCCCATTGTTTTCCCTTTTTAAAAAAATTGTTGCTGTTTAATAAATTGTATTTGCTTTGAACTATATGTACTGAGCAGTGGGTCAAGGACTTGTCCAGTGCAAAGAGAGTACGCTGGAGTAGGGATACTCTACCCCTCTCTTAAATAACCATGACAAGGTTGGAGACTGAGCCCTCAAGGTATCCTGGGCCAACCCTTGTCAGGATTACAAGGACTCTGCCACATGAGGGAGTGAAAAGGGAGTCCTCAAAGTCAGGCAGGCCCCTGGGTAAAGGGACTTGGAATGAGGATTCAGATTCTTCCACTAGCCAATTCTGCCAGGGTAATGTGTAAACCAGGAAAGTTCTCTGCAATAGCGGGACCATTTCCCCACTTTCATATGCACTATATAGCAATGAAGCAATCTTAAACCATGTAATTCAGCAAGAGTGGTCATCATTAAAAGGCTAGCATTCATCAAGTTACTATGCTCTAGCATCTGAGATTATCACAGTTTTCTATTTATTTATAATAGGACATGTCTGCAGTAACAGTGTGGGGATGATTGGTAAATGCTGAATTTTAATGCTGAATGCAAGGCTTCTACTGAATATGCCACAGAAGGTAAATGAGCAGCCCAAATGGCTTCAGAGTAAGACACTGTAGCTTTTACTCAGGCAAAACTTTGAAGCTTACAGTCCCTAAGAGTAAAAAGTGATGAAGCCATTATGATAGCTTCACTTCTTTAACATATTTTTAAAGATACTTCTGTTTGGTTTTAAATGGAATATCAGCAGATAATAAATAACAAAAGTTCATGGCCAAGTCTCCAAATCATTCATGTTTTATCAAAACTTTTGCAAGAAAACCAATAGTTTGATGTGAATCTGCACACTGTCACATCAATATTATAAAGGCACCAAAGACCATCAGTCATCCAAGCTCGCTCATACCTTTAAGGAACAATATGTAATCAAAACCAAATCACAGAATTGACTCTGAAGTAAGCAGGAAATTTTGAAGGCTCAAGTTAATAGAAACGTCCTTCAAGACTTCAGTACTTCTTTTGCTTTCATCCTGAAGTGATATTGGAAATACACATCCAGTACAGAAATCAATGTAATCTGCCAATTATTTTTTTTTTTTTGGAAAAACTACATAGCTGGATTTTTCAGAATTCAGCAATCTCCCACACTGCTGCAGTTAACTTCCAGTAAGAAAGGGGTTGCATCTTTTCTATTTGGATGCACTTTGAATTCTATTTGAAGGCCTCTGTTAAGAAATATTTGTAGTACTAGTCACTGAGTACACTAGTTTGCAATGACTCTCCTGGGCTACAGATCCCCATCATGGGCCCAATCCAAGGCCCAGTGAAGTCAACGGAAGTCTTTTCTTTGTTGTCAGCAGGCTTTGGATCATGGACAATATGTTTATTTGTATTTATTATGTTTATTTAGGCTTAACTGTTTCTGTCACATAATCAAGACACTTAGGATACTTTTCTTGTGCATTAACAAAAAAAAACACACCCAGAAATCAAAGCCCTAATTAGAGCCGAGGTATTTGCATAATATAGGCCTTACAATAGAAGTTTCAATGTGTTTGTGTTGTAAACTCATGGACACACATATTTGAAGGCTCATTGGTCTTTACAAGGGACTGTTACCATGAGACTCATTATTGCTTAAGTCTCCAAGGTCCTTTACTTTTATGCATCTACTTTGGAGGGATTGTGACAGGTCTTTGCATGGGGAAGGGAAGCATACAAAGAACCTCCTTCCTCCTCCCTTGTAGAACCTGTTTCAGTTGCAGTCCTTGTACTCAGGGGAATACAGGGATTGATTCTTCGGTGCATTTTAAAGGTGCACATTCTCAAAGAGGATAGGAAGGAAGCAAGGCCATGGCTTTGCTGTTATTGACCTACAGACTGGGACAGCTATATTGGAGGGAGAAGGCTGCTCCATTCGAAAAGTGGGGCAGCCTGCATAGTCCATTTATGCGTGGGACAGCTGAGGCATGCTTTGTATTTCTCTTCCTCAACTCGCTAGGAGGCTATGCAGCTCTGCAACACCCCCTATGGAATCAGAAGCTAAATGACACAAGTTAGTTCTCAAGATTTACCTCTCCAAGTATTGGGGGAGAACTCTGGTATCTTCCTATCCTTGGAATATGAAATACAGCAGTAATGCAACTACCATTGAATGTTGCATGCTAAGTTGTTCAGGACTCCCATTGTATTCTTATCTAAGCATGTACTGTAATTACTTGGCCAGAGAGATAAGAATATATACCAGAGCTGTTAAACAAATCTCAGACTCAAAGATTTGAATATGAGATGACCTCACATCATTTGCAGTTGAATTAAAAGCATTACCATGAACTATATTGTAACCTTCCATTAGTTAGGAAAGGTAAACGAAGAGAGCAATTTATCAGCTTTCCCTGAGATAATGAGGACAACCAGAGCAACAGAAGAAAATGATGGTCTTATGCTGCAGTGAGATTTAAGCAAGAAAAATATCTCCACCTAACGCTAAGACTATTAACCTTTTTTCAATGAAGCAGTCATAGTAGTGTTGTGATCCATATCCTTGCTCAGACATTTGCGAATGATCAATCTAAGGCAAAAACTGAGACTATTAATTAGGCTGACCATATGTCCCGATTTTATTGGGAAAGTCTTGATATTTGGGGCTTTGATTTCTATAGTGCCTATTACACCTTACCCCCGTCCTGATTTCTCACACATGCTATCTCGTAACCCTATTACAAGTAGAAACAGCCCAGCTCAGGTCACGATCAAAAATATTTTAGGGAATTGTGATTATCAGCCTTATTCCCTATATATTTTGTGTGCGAACTAAGTTTTAGCTTTGTATTGTAATAATCACAGTATTTTGCAATCCATTGCTGTTTATACCCAGGTTCTCTACAGTAATTTATAAACATGAATACATTTACGTTAATAACATCTCTATGTTTCTTTTAAGGATATATTAAAGCACATGAGACGCCTGAAATAGAAAGACTAAAACATAGCTCTCCTGAGTCATGAACCTGGCCTTGTTACAAGCCATTTTAGTTTGGCTTACCCATAAGAAAAACCTCTTCAATTACATCACACAAAGTACTGGATTCATTTAATGTACAAAAGCCTTCTTGAACTCTCAATGGCAAGTCATAAACAGCCAAGCTGTCATTCTGTCCTTAACTCAAACATGCTGCTTGTGTCTCTGCAGTGGATTGAAATGGAGCAGTTAGTCAAATAAATGCAATGCCAGGTTGCACAATTAAAAATTTAGACAATGATGCTGCTGAAAAATTAAAACAAAACAGTGTGAGTTATGAATGGAAAGCACATTAGGAATTCAGCCTTCACTCTTAAGTTCTTGTGTTTTGTACGTTTCAGTTACTTTCAAGTGGTCTTTTGTGATTTAGCTTTTTGGGGAAAGGTATAGAGTCGCTTGGAGAACAATATAAACATGAAAAATTAAAATAAAACCAATGGGCTAGGGAAATTAGGTTTTTACGGATGGCTGGGTTTTAAATGTGTATAATTTTCACAATAATTTCCAGTACTTTCCAAGTCATCAAGAGCAGTCCCTGGTGGCAGCTACAGCAGAAGCATTAGAAATTAATATGGCTTCTGGCATTCTCAGCGCTCTGAAAAACTCCTTCTTCACAGAAAAGCGGTGAGGTTATGACGGCAGATAGATTGAAAGAGCCAAAGTTTGAAATGCTACAGTGCTGCATAGCATGGAATGCAAGCTCATTCATCTTGACTGGTGAAAACCAACCTTATGAAATCAGAATAGCTTCAGCTCTGTCACAACATCAATGGGGAGATATGATGTTTGCTTAACAGCCATTTCTCCACAACTTCCATCTCTTTCTCAGCCTCTAGCTGTGGAACCGTACCACACTCCCAGGTGTCATGGCATAGGAAATTGGTGCACGTGGGGAACTGGCCAACCTGAATGGTTGAACCTTACTGATCAGTGGGATAGCCTCAGACAAATAGGTATACTTGAATCTACACTGGCTACAGTATACCGCTCTGAAATGACACATAGACTGTCTTTAGTTGATGTCAGCCATACACCCCCTTGAAGCTATAATAGCATTGCTTCCTTTATCTGTGGCTCCCAAGTAACTACAGTGTGCACATTATGTCTTTGAAAGGAACTTTGACAGTTCCATTAGCTAATTTTTTAAGATGATAATTCCAATGGGTTTAATAGTATTCATGGTTGTACACTTACTAGAAAACTTTACAAGATGTGCAGGATGACTCTGATATGATTTTTTGGCTTTTTTAATGTTGCTGCTTTAGGCACTGTACAATAACTTGGTGTTATTAGCATCACCACGTATGCTTAGCTACATATCAGCTGCTTTCCTATATTGACATGCACATCTTAGACAAGAACAAACTGACCAGAGCTGAATCTTTATAAATCTGAGACATGTAATATAATTGCACCTGATTAGAGGCTACAGATATATAGGTCTTAGTGCCAACGTGAGAATCCCAATGCAAAGTTTCCCATTATTATGGGCTGGGACTATCCAATTATTAGGCTGGCCTAATACAGAAACTGAGACCAGCTGCAAAGTTCAACTCCTGACTGAAATTATCCAATGTAGAGAGAACAATAAGTGTTCAAAAAAAACCACCCTCTTTGGTGATTATTTTTACACTAGATTAGCTCTTTTTTCTTTATACTCCTTTTGCAAGAAATTGAAACATGCTGCAGCCTGTCCTTTAGCCACATTGTCATGCCTCGTGCTAAGTACTTAAATATCAGTTATACAGTGGTAATGTTTGTCTACAGAGCCTTTTATAATATTTGAGCCATAACTGCTAGTTTGTGTGCCAGGGTGAGCCTACTGAATTTGATGAGAATGCTGTAGTACGGTGAAAGCTGTCATGCACTTCTGTGGGCACCAAAAAAGGAAAGTGTGTGCTTGCGAGAGAGAGTATGATTAAAGATAACCATTTATATAATTGATATTCATTATATAATTGGTATATAACCACTGTTATATTAGGTATCAGGGGAAAAGTTATGATTTGCTAAAAGTATGATTAGTTTGTTTATATGCATAATTTTTGTATTTGAAGTTATGAATATTGGCTATGTACTTGTAGTTTAAACATCTTTGTTCCTCAGTGATTCCCCCAATAGAATTTACATTAGCACTAGACAGCTATGTATTGCTGGCTCATCAGGGACCCTCCGCTTCCAAAATGGGCCATTGAAAAAACTCATTCTGTCCAGATAGCTTTTCTGGCAGATGCTTCAGCCAGTGAGGCAACAATGGCCACCCTCCTGCCCCCCCCATGATTCATCCAATCATGTAAGAACACGTGATAAGGAAATGTGATCCTGAACATCATCATGGGCCAGCAATTTTCCAGGCACTTGGGCCGCAGGCTTTGTTTGGTACCCTAAATTTCCAGGCACATTGCAGAGGCCATAAAAGCCCTCTGAGACAACTCGATTTTGCTTCATTCCTGCTCTAAATCTCTGGACAGTGGATTTACAATTATCAGGAGTACCTTTGCCTGTGGACTGAGGACTGTCCAATCTTTTGGAAGTGACCAGAGAGACTCTTGCAAACTAGAAGTCTAGTCCATCACTGCTACAAACCTGATTTAAGGACTTTGCAATCATTTGTATGTGTATGCTCCACTAATCGTTTATAACACTCTTCTTTTAATAAATCTTTAGTTAGTTTACTAAGGATTGGCTGATATTGTGATATTTGGGTAATATCTGAAATATATATTGACCTGGAGTAAGTGTCTGATCCTTTGAACCTCACATATGGTGAATTAGATTTTCAATAACTTCCCACTATATTAGGTTGGGTTGCATGGTTGGGAGCCAATGGCTGAAATGCCTAACGAGGCCCGTGTTTGTCGTCTTGTCAACCAGGGTGGTGAAACAGAAGTTCTTTGTTACTCATCTGGTGAATATATAGAATAAGCCCCCAGTTTGGGGGGATTGTCTGCCCTATTTCTTGCAGTCTCCCGTGCATGTGACATTCTCAGTGTGGTCTATCCTGGTCCCAGGGAACAAGAATTTTCTTACCAAGTTCTCCTGTAGCCAAGGAAGAAGCATTATCAGGAGGGAAAGAGGAAGCCATAAATTCAATTACAGAGAGCCTAAACCGTTTGGGGTAACCTATCTCTAACTACTGTATTCAAAATTCTATTCCCAGAGCCATGGTTAGAATAAAAAATTCCTGATAACCAATATTTTGCTGCTAATTAGTTAATAGTTGTATAATTCACTGAGAAAGTCCTGCACCAGTCTCTAGTCTGTAAAAGGGTTTGCAATTATTCCTGTAGCCCAAGTAATAAGGATTTGAAAGTTTGAGGTTCAAAAGCTACTGCTGATCTATATGAATGGGATACATATGTTTCACAACAAAAAGACCTCTTTTAAAACAAATTTTGTACTTAAAAACTGTGACAACCTGTAAATTACTATTTGAATCACCAAAATATACATTTAATATTTCAATAATTTATCATACTTTACCCCCATTCAATCCACAGAAGCTGAGAGTCAGTGACAGCTGTTAGCTTAAGGTGGGGGATCGTTAGCACAAGGTGTGAAAATGGGTGCTTTTTAGCTCTGGGGGTGACTGGTTCAATTCCTTGGCATGTGCCAAGCCAGTATCTGTCACACTTGTTGGTACCCTACAGGGGCACAGCTGAAAGGTATGCATTATACTGGAAAGGCTGGGGAACCTAGAGGAAGAATGCAATAGCCAGCTCTTCTGGTGCATGCATGCTGCAACTACCACTGGATAGATCCAGCTTCCAGCAGTCCATGAGGGGCTATGGCATGTCTTGGGAAGTGAGTGATGACACCAGCTCTTCTACAGAGGTTCCCTCCACCTGACAGGTTATATCATAGATAGAGGGCTGCTTTTAGAGTGTTTATTTCCAGTAACTTTAAATGCACATGAAGTGTTTTAGAAAAAGGGCTAGTGTCACAAAAGGAATTAGGTCACTAAGTTCTACTTAGGCACCTAAATCTAACACTTAGGCATCACTAGCTTTAAAAAAAAGCCCTGTTCAGTTGCCAACTAACTGTGGGCACCTACAGTCTCTAGGCACGTGAGAGCCACAAGCATCTTAATTTCAGTACCTGAGCATATAGACAGCTTCCTCAGTCCTGACACTGCGCAGAAACTTGGTGCCTAAGCTCCAGTGCGATTCGCCAACTAGATGTTTGCCTACTTCTCTTCCCTTGGGAGCTCAATCCAGTAGACATTCCAGGGAGAACTAGTGACAGTGTGAGAATGACAATAGCACAATGATAGGCCACTCATCTGGGAGATGGGAAACTTAGGGTCTACCTGCTCCTGTGCATACTTCATTATTTATATACAGCTTCAACAAGAGAGTCAGAAAGAGCTGATGTAGAACATCACATAACCCACTAAGTAGGCCACTCTCTTCAGAGAGAGGACCCAAGTTCAAATCCAAGTGCCCACCGCATCAAGTAGATAGGAGAACTGAACTTAGCTTTCCCACATGCTGGCTGAGTGCTATTATCAGTTGACTAAAGGCTATAAGGGAGGTTTTATCCTTCTCACCTATTGTGAAGAAAGGGCTTAGTTGCTAATGCCAGAGTGGGTTCATGGTTGTGACTCTTCAGTGGACTTATTCAGCACAATCTGGAGGAACCATTTGCAAGGACTTTGCAGCCCTTGGTTTCCTGAGTTGTTGACATGTTTACGCAGAGGCACATGAACAGCCACAATGCCATTCCTTGGGGTTTACAGAACTGAACAACAGTGGCATTGGAGACAAGATAACTGAATGAGGGTTGGTCTCTCGCCCTCTCATTTAGGGGAAAAACTTGAGAACCACGGCTCTGAGTACCTCTAGGACAGCCCAGTATCCAGTGCTAAAATGAATCCCAACCAAAGTCTGAGCTGTGTTCCATTTTTAGCCCCTAACCTTTTAGGATGGCTTAACCCTGGAGTTCACAAACTTTTTTTTGCTGAGACTCTCTTTTGCAAACATTTCAGGCTGTGATGGACTCCCCTCCACCCCCACCCCAAAAAAGTGCTAACCTCCCCCCACATACCTTGCCATCCTTACTGGCATGCTTGGGGGCTGACAGCTTGTGACTGTTCCCATAATACCATCACGCCCACAAGAGGGGTCATGACCATTTTGAGAACACCTGTCTAAACCAGACACATTCTGCCTGCATCAAACCCACCACAAAACTCCCTCTCTCCCACTGCACTCACCTCCTGTTCTTGACTCTCAGGAGGGAATGCCATTCAACCAGATGCAATGCATCCGAGGGTGCTGAGGGAGTTAGCTGATGTGATTTCAGAGCCATTGGCTATTATCTTTGAAAGCTCGTGGTGACTGGGAGAGGTCCCTGATGACTGGAAAAAAACAAATATAGTGCCCATCTTCAAGAAAGGGAAGAAAAAGAATCCAGGGAACTACAGGCCAGTCAGCCTCACCTCAATCCCTTGAAAAATCATGGAACAGGTCCTCAAGGAATCCATTTTAAGGCACTTAGAAGAGAGGAAGGTGATCAGGAGCAGTCAACATGGATTCACCAAGGGCAAGTCGTGCCTGACCAACCTGATTGCTTTCTATGAAGAGGTGACTGGCTCTGTGGATGTGGGGAAAGCGGTGGACGTGATATACCTTGACTTTAGCAAAGCTTTTGATACGGTCTCTCACAGTATTCTTATCAGCAAGCTAAAGAAGTATGGGTTGGATGAATGGACTATAAAATGGATAGAGAATTGGCTAGAGCATAGGGCTCAACGAGTAGTGATCAATGGCTCCATGTCTAGCTGGCAGCCGGTCACAAGTGGAGTCCCCCAGGGGTCGGTCCTGGGGACGGTTTTGTTCAACAACATCTTCATTAATGATCTGGAGGATGGGGTAGATTGCACCCTCAGCAAGTTTGCAGATGACACTAAGCTAGGGGGAGTGGTAGATACCCTGGAAGGGAGGGATAGAATACAGAAGGACCTAAACAAATTGGAGGATTGGGCCAAAGGAAATCTGATGAGGTTCAACAAGGACAAGTGCAGAGTCCTGCACTTAGGACGGAAGAATCCCATGCACAGCTACAGACTGGGAACAGATGAGTTAGGCAGCAGTTCTGCAGAAAAGGATCTGGAGGTTACAGTGGATAAGAAGCTGGATATGAGTCAACAGTGTGCCCTGGTTGCCAAGAAGGCTAATGGTATATTAGGCTGCATTAGAAGGAGCATTGCCAACAGATCAAGGAAAGTGATTATTCCCCTGTATTCGGCATTGGTGAGGCCGCATTTGGAATACTTTGTCCAGTTTTGGGCCCCCCACTACAAAAAGGATGTGGAAAAGTTGGAGAGAGTCCAGCGGAGGGCAACAAAAATGATAAGGTGGCTGGAACACCAGACTTATGAGGAGAGGCTGAAGGAACTGGGCCTGTTTAGTCTGCAGAAGAGAAGAATGAGGGGGGATTTGATAGCAGCCTTCAACTACCTGAAAGGGGGTTCCAGGGAGGATGGAGCTAGGCTGTTTTTAGTGGTGGCAGATGACAGGACAAGGAGCAACGGTTTCAAGTTGCAGTGGGGGAGGTCTAGGTTGGACATTAGGAAAAAGTTTTTCACTAGGAGGGTGGTGAAGCATTGGAATGGGTTACCTAAGGAGGTGGTGGCATCTCCATCTTTAGGGGTTTTTAAGATGCAGCTTGACAAAACCCTCGCTGGGATAATTTAGCTGGGGTTGGTTCTGCTTTGAGCAGGGGGTTGGACTAGATGACCTCCTGAGGTCCCTTCCAACTCTAATATTCTATGATTCTTCTATGATTCTAACCCTTCTGGGCCATTGCTGATTCGTCCGATTTTCTGACCATGAGTGAGAAACAGGACATACCAGAGGGCTTCTAGATTAAGATGCCTCCTTGGACTTGGAGTTAGGGGATGGACTAGGAACGGACATCAGCTTTTAAATGGGCTCAGGTTTGGTGGCGTCTTTCAGTTTCATTAAATGTGTTTCTGTGTTTAAGGAGCCAGTGGAGCGCACAAATACCTGGGGAGCAAGGGGTTGACGGATGTACAGATCAAGTGCATACTATGGCATGTAACTGGATGTGTACTCTAATGATAAATGCACTACTTTAAATTCAGAGTAAAAGACAAACTGTCATGGGGCAGCTGGCTAAAGGTATAGCTACACGACAGCGTAAGTCAGCAAAACGTATGTCACTCAGACATTGCACATCTCACCCCCCCTGCCCCAAGCAACATAAGTGTTCATGGTCACAGTGTTATGTTGGCGGGCGAGCTTCTCCCGCTATAGCCTATGCCACTCATGGAGGTGTTTTTAATGCTGATGGGAGAGCTCTTTCCTGTCACCATAGAGCGTGTTCACCAGATACACTGTAGCGGTGCAGCTGTATGTACAGCTAAAGTGTCAGGGGACTCTGCAGCCCATCCCCTCAAGATAGATGGGAGCGGGGGGGGTGACTTTTCTGTGATGATTCGCTGGGGGGTATATGATTCTGCAATGACCTTCATCTCTTTCTAATGTCCTAAAAACCACCTTTGCTTCCATAGGAAACAGAAAAGGATTCAGAAACACCAGGTGAGTGGATGGATGGCTACAAGGGTATGCACAGAAGCAAATAGAAGGGTATGAATAATACAGTGACAGATACAGGAAAACTAAACTATTTTTCACACAGGGTCAAGTCACACATCTTACAGAACTGTTCATGAAGTGGGAAGGGGCGCTGCAGTCTGCTTTCTGCAAGTACCTGGCAGCTTGGGCAGTGAGGAGGGGTAGCTATAGCCCTCTTAGTGCACAGCTTGGGGCGAGGGGTAGGACAGACAAATCAGCAATGTCAAGCCCTATCCAAGGCCTGTTTCAGGGCCAGAGTCGGGGTTTTGTGGTGATTCTAGTCCCTTGAACTCATCTTTGTTTTCATAGTTTAAGAAAAAAAGGAAAAAAAACAACAGGTGACTGTATAGGTTTTGGGCAAATAAAGAGGGATGCATGCGCTGACCAACAGATATTTAATTATCAAAGTAAAAATTTTAATGTAAACTATTTGAACTCAGGGCACAGTCAAGCAGTTCAAAAGGGAGTTTTCCAAGTATGACGGAGACCCACAGGCTGTCCTCTCCAGGGAGTTTTAGGAGGAGATGGTGAAGATGAGGGGAAAGAAGGTCTATGAAAATCGTTACTCATTTTAGAATTCTCCCACCAATGGGGTAAGAGAAGTCCTGTGATGATCCTGGTTGGTGTCTAAGCCCTTGCAAAGCAATCTTCCATAGAGCCGAGGAGAGCGAGAAGAACCATTGTTGAGTGACTACTGGCTCTAAGCAGTCAGGGAAGGAAACCAGTACTGTGTGGGCAAGTGTGGAGAGGGGGAAAGGTGTTTGCCTGAAGCATGTACTGGCCTGAGTAATAGAAGCATTGCCTGGGAGGAGGCAAGACGAGGCCACTGCCATCCCAAGGGATGCATGGGAACTGAACTCTGTTCCTGAGGGTGTAGGTACTCTACCTGACAGGGGAATGTTCCAGCTGCACAGGTCTTAGGACACACAAAGTTGAGTGTGGGATGTCAGCTGCCTCCCCCGGTCCTCCAACAGCCAACAGTTCAGCCCTTTCTGCCGGTGTCCTCTCCCACTCATTGTCCCAGTTCAGGAACGGTACAGTTCATTTAATGACACTGCTGCACTGTGCCTCAGAATCGGCACTGCTCTGCCATGTGCATTAGCTGCTTGCTGCAGCAGGTAGGTCTCATGGTACAAGACAGATTGACTCTAGTGCTTGGGCACAGGAAAAGCATATTAAGGCTGGCTTAAGGAGACAAAGGACTTGTCTACCAGATCATTTAGTTTGCACCAAACTGGTCAGTGAATCTAGCCTGAACTAACCTCCGGCACTCTAACTGGTCATGGGCACCCACCTGATGTACAATAACAATCCACAAATGTGCTTTCATCTAGCCCTGTTTCAAAGAGTACTAGATCAAAGCTCTCTAATGCACAGTTACTGGGTGTCAGCAAGGTGCACACAGTTAGACTCTAGCAAGCTATTGATGCTACCATCCAATTGTTTGTGTAGACAAGCCCAAAGTGCAAATGAACAGGCTTCAGTGTAATAGGGGCAACTGCTATGTTCTGTTCTTCTCATTCTATAGGCCATTTATTTCCTCCCACGGGAGGAAATTAGGAGTGACCATAGTCTCTCAGCCTGCAGCTTCTCCTATTTTCATCTTTCTAGACCACTCTGCAGCCCTGATCTATCCCCTCTGGGTGTTTGCTACCCTCTCTGTTTTTTAGGTCACCACAGGTATAGTCACGGTGACTTCACACCAAAGAAACACCTTGTAAGAACACACAGCTGCAGTGGTTTGAGGATTTTTGAGTTCAGCTCGTAAGCCTAAAAAGGATTTGATCTGGGCTGCAACCAAACAAAGGGTTTGGCTGTCTTTGTGATGATGGCTTCAGGTTTAGGTGAGAAGCAGGAGTCCAGATCTCAGTCTGTTACCACTGCCCTCCTGGTGATTATACCCATAGTGAGGCCTTGGCTGAGGCAAATTGCACCCAAACTGAGAATTTCCACAACTTTTTTTTGCTAGGACTATGACTCACTGCAACGATTCTAGTAGATTCATCTTTAAATTCCAACATGGATATGTAAGGGAATTCAATTGTTATTGATTATATAGATAGCTAGATAAATGCAGAACCTCAAGAACTTAAAAGTCATCTTCAGGGATTTCGGGATCGAGTTCAGGATCCTGACAAAAGGAAGAAAGGAGAACAGCAGGATATGGACCACAGACTTCAGAAAAGCAGACTTTGACTCCCTCAGGGAGATGATGGTCAGGATCCCCTGGGAGGCTAATATGAGGGGGAAAGGAATCCAAGAGGGCTGGCTGTATTTTCAAGAAACTTTACTGAGGGCACAGGAACAAATCATCCCGATGTGCAGAAAGAATAGCAAGTGTGGTAGGTGACCAGCTTGGCTTAACAAGGAAGTCACCGGTGAGCTTAAACACAAAAAAGAAGCTTACGAGAAGTGGAAGCTTGGTCAGATGACTAGGGAGGATTATAAAAATACTGCTCAAACATGCAGGAATGAAATCAGGAAGGCCAAAGCGCAATTGGAGTTGCAGCTAGCAGGGGATGTGAAGGGAAACAAGAAGGGTTTCTACAGGTATGTTAGCAATAAGAGGAAGATTAAGGAAAGTGTGGACCCCTTACAGAATGGGGGAGGCAACCTAGTGACAGAGGATGTGGAGAAACCTGAGGTTCTCAATGCCTTTTTTGCCTCTGTCTTCACAGACAAGGTCAGCTCCCAGACTACTGCACTGGGTGGCACAGAATGGGGAGGAAATGAACATCCCACAGTGCTGAAGGAACAGGTCCAGGACTATGTAGAAAGACTGGACATACACAAGTCCATGGGGCCAGATGCAATGCACCCGAGGATGCTGAGGGAGTTAGCTGATGTGATTTCGGAGCCATTGGGTATTATCTTTGAAAGCTCGTGGCAACAGGGGGATGTCCCAGATGACTGGAAAAAGGCAAATATAGTTCCTAGCTTCAAGAAAGGGAAGAAAGAGGATCCAGGGAACTATAGGCCTGTCAGCCTCACCTCAGTCCCTGGAAAAATCATGGAGCAGGTCCTCAAGCAATCCATTTTAAGGCACTTAAAAGAGAGGAAGGTGATCATGGATTCAACATGGATTCACCAAGGGAAAGTCGTGCCTGACCAACCTGATTGCTTTCTATGAAGAGGTGACTGGTTCTGTGGATGTGGGGAAAGTGGAGGACGTGATATATCTTGACTTTAGCAAAGCTTTTGATATGGTCTCCCACAGTATTCTGATCAGCAAGTTAAAAAAGTATGGGTTGGATGAATGGACTACAAAATGGATAGAGAATTGGCTAGAGCAAAGGGCTCAATGAGTAGTGATCAATGGCTCCATGTCTAGCTGGCAGCCTGTCACAAGTGGATGCCCCAGGGTTCGGTCCTGGGGCTGGTTTTGTTCAACATCTTCATTAATGATCTGGAAGAGGGGGTAGATTGCACCCTCAGCAAGTTTGCAGATGACACTAAGCTAGGGGGAGTGGTAGATACCCTGGATGGGAGGGATAGGATACAAAACTGGAGGATTGGGCCAAAAGAAATCTGATGAGGTTCAACAAGGACAAGTGCAGAGTCCTGCACTTAGGACAGAAGAATCCTATACACAGCTACAGACTGAGAACTGATGAGCTAGGCAGCAGTTCTGCAGAAAAGGATCTGGGGGTTACAGTGGATAAGAAGCTGGATATGAGTCAGCAGTGTGCCCTGGTTGCCAAGAAGGCTAATGGCATATTGGGCTGCATTAGTAAGAGCATTGCCAGCAGATCGCGGGAAGTGATTATTCCCCTCTATCTGGCATTGATGAGGCCACATTTGGAGTATTGTTTCCAGTTTTGGGCCCACCCCACCCTCCCTCCCTGACTACAAAAAGGATGTGGACAAGTTGGAGAGAGTCCAGTGGAGGGCAACAAAAATGATAAGGGGGCTGGAGCACAAGACTTATGAGGAGAGGCTGAAAGAACTAGGCCTGTTTAATCTGCAGAAGAGAAGAATGAGGGGGGATTTGATAGCAGCCTTTAACTACCTGAAAGGGGGTTCCAGGGAGGATGGAGCTAGGCTATGAGAATGTCTATGAGGCTGTTTTCAGTGGTGGCAGATGACAGAACAAGGAGCAACGGTCTCAAGTTGCAGTGGAGGAGGTTTAGGTTGGACATTAGGAAAAAGTTTTTCACTAGGAGAATGGTGAAGCATTGGAATGAGTTACATTGGGAGGTGGTGGAATCTCCATATTTAGGTTTTTTAAGCTGAGGCTTGACAAAACCCTCGCCTGGATGATTTAGCTGAGAATAGTCCTGCTTTGAGCAGGGGGTTGGACTAGATGACCTCCTGATGTCCCTTCCAACTCTAATATTCTATGATTCTATGATTTCACAATACTGTCCTTAGCAGGTATGTCCAGGGTGGGACAGAGGATTACCCCCTCTATTCAGTCAGGATATATATGAACTTCTGTTCATAGAGTGGTTGGGTGAAGCCCAAAGAGGTGCTAAGCAAGCCATGCAGATGCCACTTCTAGGGATCATCTCCTTTACTGCAGGTTAAATATAGGGAAACAGCTGTTCTCTTCTCTTCTGAAAATTGGCTCCACCAAACCTGGGCATAGGGTGGAACCTCTATCCAAGAGGTGAAAAGCTTCCGTCCCCAACTCCCTGAGCTAGTCAGCTCCCAGTCTGTATGCATATGCATTCTTTCGTTGTAAGTCATGCAGCCCTGTTGCCACCACGTACTGTACTCATTCACTCTTTCCTGCCCTCCATTACAGGATGTACAGTGAAGGGAATGAAAATACTGCTCTCAGGAAGGCACAGAAGGAGGGTCAAGGTCAGTTAGGTGTGTACGTGGATGGGGAGCCTCAAAGTAAAACTTCACAGCACTTCAGGGAGTGATTCAGTACAAGTTGCTCTAGGCATGGAGTCAATATTGATCTCAATGCCCTAGCAGAGTGCTACATAGTGCTGCGTTGCAGAGAGAGGAGTGGGTGACTTGTTATAGGGTACTCTTCCCTCCAAGATTTTACTGAAACAACGTCCAAGTATAGTGTCAGTTGGCACTGTGGGGTATAACTGAAGCTCTAACCACCAGACTGTAGAACTCTCCAGGCAATTTCCTTAAGAGTCAGATTTTAGCCCCTGCATCATGGCAAAATTACAACTTGGGTGACGATTTGTGGCCTTACTAAGTGGCTCCAACAGACTGCTTCCTTATCTAGACTCCTGTACAGTGTTACTGTCACTATGTGTTAAACAGCTTTCACATTTGGAATGGCAGAAGTTGGTCACCTTACCTCCATTGGCTTGGAGGTCCCTTCTCCCCAAATTTTGGCCTGTAGCACTGTGGCTTGGTATGTCGAAAACTCCACATGTTTAGACACAATATGGTGATTCTCTCCTTCTGTGGCTTAAGATTTACATGAAAAGGGTGGTGCAGGAGGCTATTCTGGTGTTAAAGATGGACTAGAGTCCATCAGCTGCCTCTTGACAAGGCACAATAAATAATTGAGAGCCAAGTTAGGTGAAGTAATATCTTTTATTGGACCAACTTCTGTTGGTGAGGGTGTATGCTCTAAAGCCTCACCCACATTGGCTTTCTAATATTACGCATTAACACTGAATACAATAAATATGTGTTCATTTTGGTTTAACTATAACTTTTTTATTAAATATAGTACTTTTTCAAATTAAGAGATTTTTATAATGCCTACTACTTGTCATTTTTGTAACATCCCTAACATTTTCTTGTACCTCTCTCAGGCCAAAGCCATCATATGCCACAAAATTCAAATAATTGACGAATCTACTGACTATCCCATGCAGTATCCTCATTTTAGCCTATGTGCAAAACCATGCTACAAATACCAGGACATAAACTTTCACCAAGGATTCTGGAACTGGTAGTTTTCAAAGACAGAAACAGCAAAACAGTTAAGAAATTGCCTGTTCTCTGAAACTTTGAAAACGGCAATTCTCAGTCACTGAAGCTGAGATAGAAAAGAAAACCCAAATGGAGATGATTTTCGGCACCAGTTTTTCTCCTCGCTGAATTCTTTCAATGATCAAAGCAAAGACACCAGATGATGTGTTGCATTTACACAGCTGGTTCTCAATGGGAAGTCCTTTCCACATCCCTTGCATCCTAGGGTGCTGCTCTGCTTTCTTACAGCTGTTGTTGGATCTGCCAGCTCCACGCTTTAAATTAATCACATGAACCTTCCATTCCACGTATTCATCAGGGTAAAATCCTCTCTTCATTTTCACAACAAAAGGGGAAAAAAGAAAGTTGTTAATAAAAATAATACATTTAAAAAAAATCTTAATTAGTTATGGTGGCTAAGATACAACAGTGTACTCATCTACCATGTCAATTACACAACCCAGGTAATTAAACAAAAGGAAATGACTGGTTAAAGCAGCACAGAGCATTCATTACTCAGAATAAGCATTAATATATGATTCCAATTGAAAATCAAGGAATATATTACAACACCACCACCATAATGGTGATCTTTCTTTTAACCAACTATTGAACGTGATTGACATTGTATCTGTAATAGTAAAGCTGTATGTTTTATAACGCCGTCATCTGATGGTCTTATTGCACCATGGAAAGTATGGAAAATTGCACCAGAGCCTGTATTGCGTATGCACGTTCTAGTTATACTCACTGGAGACACCATTGCCAGAGAACCATCATCTTAATCTTTCAGCAAGGTGAGATTAGTGGGCAACAGACACCCCAGGATAATCAGGTGGCCTAGTGTTCGCCTGTGCCCAGGGGGATTACACATCAAGTTGGCATCCACTGAGGCTGAGTGCTCACAATGGCTTCTGAGGGTGCAAGTGCTTAGCCCAGCCTGTCCATGCAAAAGGCCATTCAGGGACTTTAACCTGGTCATTGAAACTGGGGATCATCTTTAATAAATAAACCAGGTTCCTCTGCGGCTACATGGTGTGCAATCACTGATAAAAGATGGGCACTAAAAACACACATTCATTGTTTTATACAGGTGATAACCTAGAAATGCTGCACAGTGGGTAAAACTAGGGACAAAAACTCAAGAAAGGTGATGATCACAATGGACACTGTGGCAAACGGCCGGCTTCTCCCTAGTGGGGCTCGCACTTATGCCTCTCACAGTGGACCAGGGTGTCGCTGGTAACCCCGTCTTCCCAGGGAGGGGGTAGGGACCCGGGCCCGCCTGCTCCTCCGGGTCCCAGCCCAGGGGCCCTCCGAGTAGCAGCAATGTGCTGCTGGCACCTCACTTGCAGCTGCAGGCTTTTCCCTGGACCACTCTCCCCGCTCTTCTTTCTGGCTTCTTGAGCCCAGTACCTGCTTCAGGACACCACCTCTCTCCCACACACCACTGTGCTCCATTCTGTTCTCCTCCACTTCACACACTCCTCTGCTCACCACACACCTACTCCTTCCACTCCACACCATCTCTCAGGAGTAGAGGGTTTTTATAGGCACCTGGGTGGGGCCTTAATTGGTGTCAGCTGACACTAATTATCTTCTAGTGACTCTGGCTAGTCTATAGAGTATAAATCCTGGATCATTCTAGCACTTACATAGCACCCTTCCAGAACTTCCCTACTCTTCCTGCTGCTTCACCTCTTGCTGCTGCTGGGGTGCTCCTGGCTCTTGGGGGCCCTGCTAGCTGCCCCCCCCTCTCCCAGAGGGGAGGGAGTGAGTGAATGGCCACACCACCGCCACTGCCACCACCCCTGCTGCTTCCAGGGTCCTGCTGCTGCTGCTGTGAGCACCCCTCCCCCCCTTCCCTGCTGCCATTTGCTTCTTCTCTTGCCCCCACTTAAGGGGCACCCCTACCTTCCCCTTTTTTTCCCCTGTTGGGGGAAGGGCCAGGGCCTTCTACGCCGACCTTTTCTCCCCTGATCCGACCGACGTCGCCGCCTGCAGGGTGCTCTGGAACGAACTTCCCACAGTCAGCGCGGGCAACCGAGGCCGGCTGGAGCTACCTCTCACTCTGGCCGAGTTCTCGGAAGCCCTCCGCCTCATGCCCACCAATAAATCCCCGGGCATGGACGGGCTGACCGTGGAGTTCTACCACGTGTTTTGGGACGTCCTCGGCCCGGACCTTGTCACCGTCTGGGCCGAGTCTGAGCCAGCGGAGCTCTGCCCCTGTCCTGCAGGCGGGATGTGCTCGCCCTGCTACCAAAAAAGGGGGACCTCCGCGACCTTCGGAACTGGCGTCCCGTCTCGCTCCTCAGCACAGACTATAAAATTGTGACCAAGGCCGTCTCACTGCGGTTAGGGTCCGTGCTGCAGAACGTGGTCCATCCCGACCAGACCTACACAGTCCCGGGCAGTAGCATCTTTAACAACTTGTATCTGGTCCGGCACCTCTTGGAACTCGGGTGTAGGGATGGCCTGTCGTTCGCCCTCCTGTCCCTGGACCAGGAGAAGGTGTTCGACAGGATGGACCACGGGTATCTCCTGGGCACCCTGCAGGCATTCGGCTTCGGAACCCGTTTCGTGGGTTTTCTCCGGGTGCTGTACGCTTCCGCAGAGTGCCTGGTCAAGCTCAACTGGACCCTGACCGAACCAGTCAGCTTCGGTCGATGTGTACATCAGGGCTGTTCCCTGTCAGGCCAGCTGTACGCTCTGGCCATGGAGCCCTTCCTCTGTCTCCTCCGCCGGAGGTTGACGGGGTTGGTGCTCCGTGAGCTGGAGCTGAAGCTGGTCTTGTCAGCGTACGCCGATGACGTGCTTCTCGTGGGCCAGGACCCGGGCGACCTGGTGCGGCTGGAGGACTGTCTGGCTGTCTACTCAGCAGCCTCCTCCGCCCGGGTCAACTGGGCCAAGAGCTCTGGCCTGACGGTAGGGGTCGGGTGGCAGGCACGCTCCCTCCCACCCGCGCTTCAAGCCATCTGGTGGAGTGCGGGTCCACTGCTCTATCTGGGCGTTTATTTCTCTGCCACCCATCCCTTCCCGGCAGAGAACTGGCAAGATTTGGAGGGCAGGGTGTCTGAGCGGCTGCGGAGATGGACAGGACTGCTCCAGTGCCTCTCCCTCTGGAGGAGGGCACTGGTGATCAACCAGCTGGTCCTGTCCATGCTCTGGCATCGGCTCAACACCCTGGTCCCGACCCCGAGTTTCCTGGCCTATCTCCAGAAGACAGTTCTGGAGTTCTTTTGGCGAGGACTGCACTGGATCTCTGCAGGGATTCTGAGTCTCCCCCTGGAGGAAGGCGGGCAGGGCCTGTGCTGCATCCTCAGCCAGGTCCATACCTTTCACCTCCAGGCCCTGCAGAGACTCCTCTATGGTGCAGGTAGTCTGGTGTGGAGCCACTTGGCGCACGTCTTCCTCCGCCACTTCCGAGGGCTTCGATACGACCGGCAGGTCTTTTTTCTCCACCCGCGAGACCTCTCTGAGCTGCCGGTCTTCTACCAGGACCTCCTCCAGACCTGGAGGCTCATCTAGGCCTCCAGGCCCCTTGCGGTCACCGAGGGGGAGGATCTAGTTGCAGAGCCTCTGCTACACAACCCCCAGCTGAGTGTGCAGGTGACGGAGACACCCTCGGCGCGACGGTGGCTGGTCCTGGCAGGAGTCACCAGGGTCGGAGACCTCCTGGACTATGCCCGGGGGGACTGGATGGACCCTTATGCGCTGGCTCGGTGCATGGGGGTTCCCACCCTCCGAATCCCCTGACGCGTACTCCAGGAGGTGAAGGCAGCCTTACCCCCTACTGCTTTGATGTACCTCAGGCGGGTCTTGCAAGAGGGTGCTCCCCGTCCCCTCCTCAACCCCAGCCCTCCGTTGCTTACCATCCGGCCTCGGCTCCGCGAACCCCCTCAGCTCCCCCATCCTCACGCCCCAAGCCGGCTGCTTGATCTGCAGCCGGTCCCCTTTCAGACCGCGCCGAGGAACCATCTGTACGCGCTTGTGCTCCACACGCTTCATTTCCTCGCCCTCGTGTCCCGCCCGGACATGAAGTGCCAGGACCTACTATCACCCTTGGAGGGCGAGGACCCCCGGTGGGCCAGTCTGTATTCCACCTTGACCCCCCACAGCCTGCCTGGGACATCAGTTGACGGCTCCTTCACGGAGCCGTGAGCACGGGCGCGTACCTGGCGCGGTTCACCTCCCACCCCAAAACCTGCCCCTTCTGTGGCGTGAGGGAGACCCTGGCGCACATATATCTGGAGTGCGCCAGGCTGCAGCCCCTCTTCCGGCTCCTCCAGAACGTCTTGCTGAGGTTCTGGCTGCACTTTTCCCCTCACTTGTTCATCTATTCACACCCCATCCGTGGCCCCACGAAGTCGCGGGACCTCCTCGTCAACCTCCTCTTAGCCCTGGCCAAACTAGCCATCTACAAGACCAGGGAGAGGAGGTTGGCAGGGGGGGCTGTCTGCAACTGTGGGGTCTATTTCCGTTCCCTTATCAATTCACGTCTCCGGGCAGAGTTCCTCTGGGCAGCGACCACTGGCTCCCTGGACACCTTCGAGGAGCAGTGGGCGCTGTCTGGGGTTCTCTGCTTGGTGTCCCCTTCTGATTTCCTACGTTTGACCCTGTGACCGCCACGCCCTTTCCTGTTTTTTCATTTGTTGTTCCCCGTAATCAGTTGGACCCGGGTCCAGTAGCTCTGCCCCTAGGCTGGGGGGCAAGCCTTTAGCGGTGGGTGGGCTCGTGCCCACCCACCTACCCCGGATTCAAATAGGAGAACTTTCCTTCTCTTCTTGCTGCTTCTCCTCTTGCTGCTGCTGGGGTGGTCCTGGCTCTTGGGGGCCCTGCTAGCTGCCCCTCCTCCCAGGGGGGAGGGGGTGAGTGAGTGGCCACACCACCGCCACTGCCACCACCCTTGCTGCTTCCAGGGTCCTGCTGCTGCTGTGAGCACCCCCCCCCTTCCCTGCTGCCATTTGCTTCTTCTCTTGCCCCCACTTAGGGGGCACCCCTGCCCTTCCCCTTTTCTTCTCCTGTTGCTGCCCCTGCTAGTTTGGTCACCCCCTCCCCTGTTGCTGCCCCCCCCTGCAGTTTTACCCCTCATCCCTTTGGTTTGTGTTTGTTTGTTTGCCCAGTCCCTGCCGTGGTTTGTGCCCTGCCCCACCCAGCCCTAGCAGCTTGCTGCTGGGCCCCCACGACTCCCCTCCCCTGCCCACCGCTGCTTCCCCCTGATCTGACCCCCACACTCTGGCCCTGGCAGCTTTCATGGCGACCCCCTAATTGATCCCCCCTTTTTTTTGTTGACTCCCCCCACACACTGCACCCCCCCATGTTGCTTTAGCCGTGCCCCACCCCTGTGCAGCCGGAGGAGCTGCTATCTCATCCCGGGCTGGTGAGTGCACCGCCCCTGTCACGCGGGCTGCATTAGGAGGGGGGGGCATTTGTGTTATGTAACATTAATATGTCAAAATCATAGTGATTCATGTAAGACATACCATGTCAGGTACTGTTAGAAAGGTTATAATGTGCTGAGTAAGAAGATAATACTTGGGTTCATGTGTAATATGTGTAAGGAAAGTTATGGAGATCTTTGATATCCCTGTATTTCAAACTGTGCTGTAGAAGACACACCCCAGACAGAGAGGCTGCAGGACAATAGCCTGCTTAATGGCCCATCAAGACCTTTACAGAAGCCAGAGGCCCGGGAAGAAACTAAAGGCATACCTGAAGAGTTACCAGGATTGGCCCATGTGACTATGGACTCCATTTTGGTTCCAGTAAAGTTCCACAAGCCACATGGCCAGTAACAGAGGGTATATAAGATCAAACCACAGAAACCATTTGGTCTTCGTCTTTGCCTTGTGTCCTTGTTCCTGTCCAGCTGCGGACACGCCTCTGGATTAACACACTGTGCAACTGAACTGAAGGACTTAGACCCATCCAGGTACTGGATGTATACCAGAGGAACTATACAAGCCTGCAACTCCACAATTGTTCTAGAAACCTGATGTATATAGACTTTTAAATCATTTGTATATCTCTGATTGCTTTAAGCCTTTAACACTTCTCTTATTGTTTGTTTTTCTTTTACTAATAAACCTTTAGTTT
>ML675601.1:66782042-66808773 GCA_007922155.1 Mesoclemmys tuberculata
AATTTTTAAACACTGAACAATGCCTTTTTTCTCTAGGTTCATTCTCATAGAGTTTAAAACCAGAAGGGACTCTTGGATCACAAGAGTATCACAAGCCTGTGATATCAGAAGCCACCAACCCCACCCTGCGCACTAAACCCCACAACCGAAATTAGACCCAAGTATCACAGCTGAGTCTTTTTGGTTGAACGCTCCAGAATGTTCAGTCTGGAACAAATAGCGCGAATGGAAAATTTCAGCCCAAACAGTTAGTCTGGCAAAATTATAAGCAACTGAGAACAGTGTTTTATAATGAGCTGTGTCAGGCAATCTTAATAATAGGTAGTGCTACCAGTCCCACCAATAATATTGGCAAAGCAACCATTAAACTGATCTCTCTTCGACTTTGATGATTAGATCAACTCATCTACATTGGTCTTGTTTTGTACTAAGTTGTATAGCTGTTTCTGTGGTTTAATTTCTCCCATTTCCTAGTTTAATAGAACATTACCCGCATGTCTTCCTCCTCTGTTTTATGGTCTTGCTTGACATTGCATCTAATCATGTTGGTTCATAAAGTTAACATCTCTTTAAATGGCACAGCATGTATTAGAGGAATAATTAGTTAAATGCTTCCCTCTGAGCATTTATTAGATATTCCCAATGCCACAAAACTCCTGTTGCATTGCTAGCATACTCAACCAATCTCAGTTAATTTCATTGGGAAGAGAGAAGGTTCAATACACTCGAAATGGCTTTGAGCAGTGGAAGGGTGTTTTCCCTCGGGGGACATCTGTACTGCAATAAAAACCTTGTGTCACTAAGTCTCAGAACCGGGGTCAGTTGACTGAGGGTCACCGGACTCAGGCTGCGGGGCGAAAAATTGTAGTGTAGATGTTCAGGCTCAGGCTGGATCTGGGCTTTGAGACACAACCCCCATTGGCTTTCATAGCCCAGACTCCAACCTGAGCCAGAATGTCTACACAGCCGTTTTTAGCCCTCCAAACCTGAGTCAGTTGATCCAGCATCTTTTATTGCAGTGTACACGTATCGTTAGTGTCCCAGAAATGGCTGTTGCTATGTTTTTCATTTACAAGGAGCAAACAGTTATGGTCTAGATTACTTTTATTTGAGATTAAGGCTTTGTCTACACTACAGTGTTTTGTTAACACAAGTTATGCCAGGGTAAACCGCTGTTGCATGTCCTCACTATGATCCTTGTGGCAGTGGAGTGCATTCACCGTACCAGCTCTTGCATCGACACACAGCAGTGCACTGTGGGTAGCCACTACCCTCCTGTGCAACTACATGTAGGGTGCTTTGTAGAGGGCTGCAATGCCTCATGGAGCAGGCACAGCCTCACATGATGAAGGTTTCTGAGTCCTATCGTTCCAGGGCATCCGACTAGATGGACAGTCACTTTTTAACTGCCCTGTCAGTCAAACTGACATTGCTCAACACAGACACAAGAAGCCTGCAGAAGCATGTGTGTAGGGGGAGTGTGTGCACGTACGTGAGAGACGGAGACAGTGTGCTTTGAGTGGCAAGTGAGTGTGTTCGCAAGCTGTCTCTAAATTCAGACTGCAGTCGGACTCAACCAATACTGAGGCAGAAGCTGGTGCACAGACAGCTGGTGTCTCCCTCTCCCCTCCACCCCAGCTCAGCAGAACTGTATACCAGCGGCGAGAGGGAGAGATCCCAGCATCAACCCCTATCTTCCTCACTGGCTCTGCACAGGACATCAGAAGTCTCTCCCACAGCAGCCACCCATGAGCCCAGCATGCCTGCCATAGGAGAGCAGGATCGATTCCCTCAGAATTCTCCCACAGCCTGGTCTCCCCACGGACTCACATGAATGATCCACCCTTTCCCCTGTTGTCCAGGGAGGATTGTTTGCTGCTGGCCAGCATGCTCAGCTAGGCAGTAGCTCTGTAAGCTTTCCATGCATAGCAATTTCAAAACTTCTTGGGGCTTTGAAAGGAGAGGGGTGTATGCCTGTGTAACTGGAATGCAGGGCAGTGCAGGATAGTTCAAAACAGTGAGCAGACTGCTCAGGGTGGGCATTATGGGGTACCTCTTGAAGCCCAGGTGCAGCACACAGTGTCTATGCTGATGCTTTGTCACTAACTTTGCCGCAAAAAGCTCTAGACCTCACGTCGAGGTGGTTTTGTTCTGTCACCAAAACAGGGGAGTTTTGTCAGCAGGGGGAGTATTGCAGTGTGTACATGAAAGTTTTGTCACCAAAAGCTAACTTACATTGACAAAACTCTACTGTAGCCAAGCCGTAAGGGAGACAACAGAAGTTGGTCCAATAAAAGGTATTACTTCACTGACCTTGTCTTTCTAAAGAAGAAGGAAAGAAGTTGCACGGCTCTTCTCCCACTGTGGTGGGAGGCATCTACACCACCCCTTGCTGTGGGCTGTGTCTAAATGATACAAAGAAGACTTACAGTAACAAGTCATTTGATAGATGCTTTAAATTGTAAAAGTTATTTTAGAAAAGAGTGAGTTTAGTACTTATATAGTGTTCTAGATTCAAAACATGGTACTAACTTATTTTGGAGAGGGGAAGGGAATGGGAGATATGTTAAGGATGCCTGAGAGTCACATTTTGCTTTGTAGGAGGTGGAGCTACCCCAGTTTGGAGGAGACAGTCTATGTGGTCAAACTAAGAGTCTGAAATTTAAGAGATGTTTTATTTAAAAGGAAACACCAATCTTAATCCAAACTCTTAAGAGTAAAATATTGAAACCAATGGTTATTTTTTCCCCATATATTCCTCCAGGAAAAAATATAGATATAGAGGAGTAGGCTTGTTTATTTATTTTGCAAGAATTCATCAAATGGCAGTGTAAATGATCAATCCAATGAAATAAGCTATGATACTTTGTTACCTCTTTGGCTAATCTTATTCATTGCACAGTGGTGCACTGAAAGCGACTCCTGGGGCTGCATTGAAAAGGCTGTTCTAACCAGCAAAAGAGACAGAGGAATGGGCTTTTGCCTAGAAGAAACAAACAAAGGATAAAAAAATATTCTTCATAGTTGTCAGTTAGCAATACCCACTCTCACCCATTAGTGCATTAAGGTGAAGTAAGTAATTTTGTTCTTTGAATTGTTGTGCTTCTTTAAAAAACACAATAACTCAACATCACAAAAAAAAAACAAACCCAAAACAAAAAAAACACCACTCTTTTGTCATTCACTGGTAAAGCTTATCCAGTGATTATCAAGCAGATTTTTAGACCAGACAATTCCTGGTTCAACAAGCACATATTGTTTCTCAGTATGGTACTCATTGGCATACTCCTTCCCAGAGCTGGCTAAAGGCATGATAGATGGCAAGACACAAAGCAAAATACATTTAAACATGGCTTGATGCAGTGCATGAAGCACTTAGGTTTTCAGAGGCTGCTGCTGGCTTTCCATTTTGGTAGCAAAATGAGAGCCGCTGTAGAAAGGAATGTGAACGTTGCTAAGTAAGCTTGAAATAACCATTACCAAAGTGTGTGTGTGAAGGGGGACTCAATGGCTCATGGGGTTGTTTATGTCTATGTCACCAGTTGAAATCCAGGCTACTGAAAGTTGCTTCCAATTGCTAGCTGTTTGGTTGACCTTATGAAATGACATTGATTTTCTTAGTTCAATTCCAAAAGATTGTATAGTATAGTCTCATTGTACAAAAAGATCAAAACCTAAGCAGCACAACAGTGACACTTTATATGACTGTTAAAGTTATTCTGGCATTAAGGTGGCATTAGTAAACATTTCTTAAGGTAGGAGTTCTAATCTGACATTCTCCCTTTAAATTAAAGGAGTTAAAATTAAAACTATAGTAGGACATTGTAATCCCGTGGCACGGTCCAACCAGGGCATCACAACCCTTCCTCAGGCCCAGGCTCTGAGGAAGGCCACAGCGCCTTCCTTTAGGGGAACAAATAGTGCCTGTTTACAAGCTAGCAGGCCAGCAAGGTGCCCCTGGCCCTCAGGCAGGGTGGGGCAGGCAAAGCAGTCTATAGCCCCCGGCCTTCCCACGGGTGGGGCTAGTAAAGCAGTCTGGTGCCCCCAGCCTCTCAGGCAGGCAGGGCCAGTAGAGCTCGGTATCCTCTGCTAGCCAATACAGAGGATGTCAAGCATTCCCAGGGTGGTCAATGAAGGGGCAGGGGGAGGTGGGGGACATGGCCACCTGACTCCACTGCATCACAGTCCAGGGCCCTATCAGTGGCAAAGCATTTTGCCACTGAATCAGTAGGGGCCCAGCCACAACACACTGATGGGGTTTAGCCCCTTACTCAGCCACTTATTAGTCAGCCCCTAGGCCACTTCCTCCCACCCTGTCCCCGGGTACCTGTCCCGGGTAGGCACCAGTCTCCCTCTGGGTCACTGGGGTACATTGTGAGCGGCAGGCCCACAAGTCCCTTCCCCGTCAACCAGCGGCAGATCCGGGAACTCCTCTGCATCATCAGCAGAGGGCAGCTCCTGCAGGCCAAAGGGTCCCCGGGTTTCCTCCAGGCCACAGGGTTCCATCGGCTCCCAGAGCTCCCAGCATCAGACAGCTCCTCCAGGTCAGGGCCAGCCTCAGGGGGTATTTCCCACCCAGGGGTCGCGGGTGGTTCATTCCAGCTACTAAGGCCTGGTGGCTGCACCCAATCACTAGGGCTCGGCAGCCCTGTTCAATCACTAGGACCTGGCAATCCATGCAGGTTTTGGATGCTTCACTCAGTGGGGTAATTGCTTCAAACATCTTCCGGGTCTAGATCAGGCTTAGGCCACAGCCTCCAGAGAGGCACATCTGTCTCCAGCAACAACTTTCCCTCCACTGAGCTGCTAGGCCAGCCTTTTATAGTTCCTCTTCCTGCCTTGGCTCCATCCCCTGTTGCTGGGCAGTTTGGCCTGTAGGGCCCTGTTCTGCCCAGCAGGTACATTGCAAATCTTCCTCAGGCCCATGCTCCGAGGAAGGCCACAGCGCCTTCCTACAGACATCCATAAGTTACATGATTATAATAAAAGTGTTGGGATCTATTAGCCTCTTGATTTGTTGGTGCAGGGAGGGAGGGTGGTGTTACTGTAAAGTAATGCACACATGCTAAGTATCATTAATAATAACTGATCAAATCATAATTTAATTAGTCATTCAGAAAATATTATTTCAGCGGTCATTAATCACCAGTCATTTTTATAACTCCTTAAATGTGCATGGTGCTTTACAGACACAAAATAAAACACATTCTCTACCATAGAAAAACATAGACAGGAAAGAAAAACAAAGATAAGACACAGAACAATAATTTAAGTGAGGAAAGGTATGAAAATATTATTTTTCTTATTTCTTCAGATTTAAACAATAATGAAAACAGATATGTATGCACACACAAAGATTCTAGGCATTAGTGAGAAAAAACAAGAGTGAGTGACGAGAACAAGAACTTCTTCAAGCGTGGAATTTTAAAGTAAGTTTGAAGGAGGAGGGAGAGGATGTTTAGCCAACTGAAGAGTCTCTCATTTCCTAACATAGCTGGGAAATGAATACAGTCCTGATGCCCAAATTTGGGAGAAATAGGTGAAAGAATCAGTGAGGTGAGAAAATTGTGAAGATCATGGAAAGCTAGTGCTGTGGCAGAAGGAAGTGAAAGCAGACAAAGAAATTGGGATAAGATTATGCAAAGTTTTGAAGGTCAGGATGAGTGACCTAAATATGATGTACCTGGCACTGTCCAGTGTCAGAAGACAGGATACTGGGCTAGATGGCCCATTGGTCTGACCCCGTATGTTCATTCTTATGTTCTTATGAGATCAGAAGCCAGTGAAGGGAATTAAGGATGAATCTATGATGCTGTCTGAACAGATTATTAGCCCTGTGATGCAGAAAGACTAGCTCAGATCAAAGCAACAGGGCAATTCACTTGTGTATGAATATCAAAGATGGGTTGAGATTGTCAATATGTATTCAGGTCAACTCACTTGGCCTGATAAAACTCAACAGAGATGTTGATTTTATTGTTTATTGTGGTTGTCTGTATTGTTATTGTGATTGTATTGTTGATTGTATCCTGTACTTAATTAGAACTAGCTTGAAATGTGTGTTAGTGTATTAAGAACTGTGAGAAGAGATAAGTTTAGCAGCAGCATTTTGGCCCCACTCAGTCAACGTAAAACCTGGGAAGAACCTCACAGATATGTCTTTCCCTTTACCCTCTTCATGTGAGCTGTCTTGTAGGTGATTTGAGTCCTAAGATGTTTTTAAGTCATTTTGTTATTCACATCCAAATTTTAACCTTTAAACTGAGTTCAGCTGAGGTCCTTATTGATGTTCAGTTCATTGGAACAAGGTCATTGTAACCTATACATTATTTTTGATTTTAACTTTTATGTACATAATAGATGAGCCACCAAAGAACCCAATATCTCATTATTGAAAGCTACACAATAGGTCTCATTGTTACACCACAAATAGATGTGATGTTGCATGCAACTGATTCGTTGTTAAACTCCCTTGCCCAGCAATTAGCTATTAATATTGTCCTCCTCCATAAGACAGAAAGCTTTGCTGTTTGGTTGTTTTCTTATTACTTCATTAGCAGCCCTTTTAATTAAGCAATGCTGAGGGAGATGCAATGGGAGATGCATTTCCTAGGGACTAATGATTGACTGGAAGGAATTTATAACCAAAAGGCTCTGCCAAGGACCATTAACACCAGATAATCATTAATTCTTAGGGAGTGCTTTGCACTTGGTTCATTACTGTTAAGAAATTAACACTGACCATACACACACAAACACACACACATAGGGCTTGAGGAGTTTTGTAAGTGATAATGCAGTTTCATCTAGCATGTACAAGGCACTTTACTAGAATTAATGCTCTATACACTAACCAATCAGATTTCTTGAAAGATCTTTCATTCTATTCATCTTTGTAAATGGAAAAGAAATTCATATACTTTTAATTTTCTTTTCCTTTTAGTGCTTTGTCCAAAATTTTAAAATGTTGGAGCAATTTTTAAGCGGGCAAAGCTCACACTGAAATCAATGGCAGTTTGCTATGAGTAAGGCCATAGTAAAAATTAGAGTGTGTCAAAAAAAAAAGAAAAAAAAAAAAGAGCAAAACCCCATGAAAGGTTTTGAAATTTCCAACCTGTTTCCATTTTGCAGGGTTCAAAAATGGATCTATGATTTCTTTATTTAAAATTTTGTGTGAAAAATGTTAACAGAAATGTTAGGAACAAAAACTTTACAGAAATCATTATCAAAATCATTATTCAATATGTCATTTATTGAAACCATGTTCCAGGCAAATGATTTACTAATCCTTCTCCCCACTTATTTTCAGTAAATGAAAAATGTTGATACATGTGTAATAAATACATTTATTAAAAAATCATTAAAACAATATTTCAAAGTCAGCAGTTTTTTTGCACAATATTGAAAAAAAGGTTTTTTATGAAAACTTTACATTTGAAAAGAAAACTCCCTCAGTAAAAACTGAGTTAACAACTTCAACTTTAACCCTTTATATACGGGAAGCTACAGATACAGCCAGCACTGATGCTTCAAAGGAAGGCAGGGGAAAAATACAGAAAATAACTGTAGATGAGCCTTTCTTCAGTCAACTAGGGAAAGCTTCCAGTTCACAGGACCTGGTTCTCATGGGGGACTTCAATCACCCTGACATCTGCTGGAAGAGAAATACAGCAGAGCACAGACAATCCAGGAAATTTTTGGAGAGTGTTGCGTACAACTTCCTGGTACAAGTGCTGGAGCAGCCAACTTGGGGCCGTGCTCTTCTTGACCTGCTGCTCACAAACAGGGAAGATTTGGTAGGGGAAGTAGAAGTGGGTGGCAACCTAGGCAGCAGAGGCCATTAGATGGTAGAGTTCAGGATCCTGACAAAAGGACAAAAGGAGAACAGCAGCATATGGACCATGGATTTCAGAAAAGCAGACTTTGACTCCCTCAGGGAGCTGATGTGCTCTATCTCCTGGGAGGCTAATATGAAGGGGAAAGGAATCCAAGGATGCTGGCTGTATTTTAGAGAAAACTTATTGAAGGTTCAGGAACAAACCATCCCGATGTGAAGAAGGAATAGCAAATATGGTAGGCACCCAGCTTGTCTTAACAAAGAAGTCTCTGGTGAGCATAAACACAAAAAAGACACTTACAAGAAGTGGAAGCTTGGTCAGATGACTAGGGAGGCTTATAAAAATACTGCTCGAGCATGCAGGAATGAAATCAGGAAGGCCAAAGTGCAATTGGAGTTGCAGCAAGCAAGGGACGTGAAAGGGAACAAAAAGGTATGTTACCAGAAAGAGGAAGAGTGTGGAAAGTGTGGTCCCCTTACAGAATGGGGGAGGCAACTTAGTGACAGAGGATGTGGAGAAAGCTGAGGTATTCAATGCCTTTTTGGCCTCTGTCTTCACAGACAAGGTCAGCTCCCAGACTTCTACACTGGGCGGCACAGAATGGGGAGGAGGTGAACATCACTCAGTGCTAAAGGAAGAGGTTCAGGACTATTTAGAAAGATTGGAAATACAGAAGTTTATGGGGCCAGATGCAATATATCTGAGGGTGCTAATGAGATTTCAGAGCCATTGACTATTATCTTTGAAAGCTCATGGCAATTGGGGGATGTCCATGATGATTGGAAAAAGGCAAATTTAGTGCTCATCTTCAAGAAAGGGAAGAAAGAGGATCCAGGAAACTACAGACCGGTCAGCCTCACCTCAGTCCCTGGAAAAATCATGGAGCAGGTCCTCAAGGAATCCATTTTAAGACACTTAGAATTGTGGAAGGTGATCAGGAGCAGTCAACGTGGATATACCAAGGGCAAGTCATGTCAGACCAACCTGATTGCCTTCTATGAAGAGGTGACTAGCTCTGTGGATGTGGGGAAACTGGTGGGTGTGATATACCTTTACTTTAGCAAAGCTTTTGATACAGTTTCCCACAGTATTCTTATCAGCAAATTAAAGAAATATAGGTAAGATGAATGGGCTATAAAATGGATAGAGAACTAGCTAGCTCATTGGGCTTAAGAGATAGTGATCAATGGCTCCATGTCTACCTGGCAGCTGGTCAAAAGTAGAGTGCCCCAGGGGTTGATCTTGGGGATGGTTTTGTTCAACATCTTCATTAATGATCTGGAGGATGCAGTAGATTGCACCCTCAGCAAATTTGCAGATGATACTAAGATGCGGGGAATGGTAGATACCCTGGAAGGTAGGGATAGGATACAAAGTGACCTAGAGAAATTGGAAGATTGTTTAACCTCATCAGATTTCTTTTGGCCCAAAGAAAAGTGCAGACACTTAGGACAGAAGAACCCCATGCACAGCTACAGACTGGGGACCAGCAAACTAGGCAGCAGTTCTGCAGAAAAGGATCTGGGGGTTACAGTGGATAAGAAGCTGGATATGAGTCAGCTGTGTGCCCTGATTTCCAAGAAGGCTAATAGCATATAGGACTTCATTAGTTGACAGCAGATCGAGAAAAGTGATTATTCCCCTCTATTCGGCATTGGTGAGGCCGCATTTGGAGTATTGTGTCCAGTTTTGGGCCCCCACACTACAAAAAGGATGTAGACAAGTTGGAGGGAATCCAGCAGAGGGCAACAAAATGATTAGGGGGCTGGAGCACAAGATTTATGAGAAGAGGCTGAGGACCTAGGCTTGTTTAGTCTGCAAAGGAGAATAATAAGGGGGGATTTAATTGCAGCCTTTAACTACTTGAAAGGGGGTTCTAGGGAGGATGGAGCTAGGCTGTTCTCAATGGTAGTAGAACAGGAAGCAATGAGCTCAAGTTGCAGTGGGGAAGGGCTAGGTTGGATATTAGGAAAAAGGTTTTCACTAGGAGGGTGGTGAAGCACTGGAATGGGTTACCTTAGGAGGTGGTGGAATATCCCTCTTTAGAGGTTTTTAAGCTGTGTCTTGACAAAGTCCTGGCTGGGATGATTTAGCTGAGGTTAGTCCTGCTTTGAGCAGGGCTGGACTAGATGACCTCCTGGGGTCCCTTCCAACTCTAATATGCTATGATTCTATGAATTGTGTGTGTGCAAAAAGCAAAATCCCTCCTGAGCGCTGCAGCTGACCAGCTGAAGCCCTGAGGCATGACATTTGATTATAGTCATTGACTTAGTGTAAAGTTGTGCATTTCCCTCAGCAATAACACAACTTCTAATTCTCTCTCCATGGCCCATGAAGGGAGGGAATGAGCAGGGCGGATTTCCAATTTCCCAATGGAAGGAACCCCCAGGGTCATCCAGCCTACCTACCCCAGGCTATACAGTTTCTCCCAGTACTGGATGAAAGCACATATTTTAGAAAAATATCTAGAAAATATTTTAGAAAAATATCTCCAGTGATAAATAAATCTTTGCAGGATTGAGGCCTTGTTTTACTGAAACCATCCAGTGAACCAGATCCTCAGGGCCATTTATATAAATGGACCTGTGCCTATTAACATTTGCTGAGGATCTAATCCCTTGCTGTCCTTCGTTCTATGAAGGTAGGTGTCTTAATTACTATGAAAACAACTATGCAGGACTTAGAGAGAGAAGAAATGTCTAACTGGAAAGGACTTTCCAGGAATAGAAATAAATGCTATATACCTTGTTGTAAACTGGAGCTTTATAACTTGAGAAGTACAAGAATCTCCTCTTTCTAATAGTATGTGCTTTGTGTCTAGCCAGAGTAGTTTCCATTGCTGTACTATGTTTAAAGACAAATAAAAGACATTTAGTGTATGTGACAGGGTGTATAAATCCCACACTAAGACTGAAGGGGTTAAAGAAAAGCTTTGGACCCGGACGACGCCATCCCGTCACACCTAAAGATCACACTCCAGATAGAGGTGGCACTTGAAAGGAAGCCAAACCCCTTAGAAGAGGGCTGATAAGGACCTTTCCTGGAAGCTCCTGAGAAGGGATGCTGCATCAGCTACGCTGGGAAAAGAGGACCTTAGTGGCTGGGCCCAGACAGACTAAAGGTGCAGTTGATACCTTGTCTTCAGTGCCTGTTCGACAGACTGAGACAGGATACTAATGTTCTACAGACCAAGATTTTTAAAATGATACCTTACAAGGCATACTTTGTACAAAATATATAATTACATGACAATGGTGAATGTGGAGACTTCAGGGTGCTGCTTGGAGACACAGAGTGTCACCCCTAGCACTTCGGCACAGCTCTGAGCAAGGGGTGGTGTGGAAGCATCTTAACAGGGTATGTCTACACTGCAGCAGGGGGCACACTTCCCAGATCAGGTAGGTGACCATATCCTAGCTCTTCCTGACCTTGCACACTAAAAGTAGCAGTGTGTAGCTGGGAGTAGAATAGGAGGCAGCTCATGCTAGTCATCGGAGTATAAATGTGCCCAGACCCCCGGGAATGTACTCTGATGGCTAGCCTGAGCCACTGACCTCACTACATCTGGCTACCCTGCTATTTTTAGCACTCTACTCTGCTTGATCTAGTGCATGTCTTTCTACCTGTACTGAGACGTACATTGCCCAGATGCAGTGTGCTGTATCTTCAGAGACACAGCCGTAAGTAACGATGCCTCCCTTATACTGTCCTTGCTACCGGGAGGTAGTAATCTGTTGTTAGTCTATTGCAACGGCAAATTATCACACCCCACACATCAGCCAAGATATAGTGGGAATGGAGCCACCCACTTAATCTAATGGGGTAGGGAAAAAAGCTGGCACACAGCATTGCTTACTCCTATGTGCTGAGAGACAAGGTCTGGGTAGCATATCCATAGGCTCATGGGGGTTTTTATTGCTTCTTATTCCCTTGGATGGGGACATGAGTCCAAGTCTCCTTCTAGCCCCAAGGGTTTTTCATGTAATATCTTTTACTCCAAAATCATATGTTAATGCATAAAAAAACCTTTGATCTTTGTTGGAGTGTTAAGGCAGTGTTACCCAGCTCCCTTTTCCCTCTTTTGTGCAGGGCATCTCATTTTGAAAAGAACATGCAGGAAAAGGCTGAGATCCATTTGTTAATGGCAGCTGCCTATGGCTTTGGATAAAAAATGTTTGGTCCGTATGGGAAATAATGAGAAAATAAATGTATGTGCATTTCCAAACCTACTTTATTAGACCCTGGTACTGCTGTTTGTTTATACCCTGGTGTATATTTATTTCAGACTGTACTCCAACTAATCCAGACATTATTCTTAATGTAGATCCCATTCTTCTGGTGTTTCTCTTGGAGCCTATTTAATCATCCAACCTAAGGCACATAGAATGTGAGGTGCTGCACACCCTGAACACTGTTTCAGGTCAGTGAGAATTGATAGCATGCAGTATTGAGCTCATCCACTTTTTACATCCATGACTTAATCCTACATTGAATTATGGCAATTTAACAGCTAGCAAATTAACTGATTTTTCTCGTAGCACTGTGAAATCAAGTTGGCATGGTTGAACTTTATGATGATAATGGAACTGACATCACAAGGACCTGAATTGTTTTGGAGTTGTGATAATTATAAAGTATTCTGAAATACTGAGCTTAGTGAATCATTTCCAACTCTTTTTCTGCATTCTTGCAAAGATTCATGCTTCAACATTTCCTTTCTTCTTTGTACAATAAATTACGTCCACCGTTTGTGTGGTGGTTTTTTTTATGACTCTTACACTGTATACAATGTGTTTCTGCTTCTCTTCATTGGTAAAAGTGACCTTGTAAAGAGTAGATTAGAGTTGCTCAGGGAGTCGTCTTCTTTAGCTCTTTATTTTCCCTCAACTTATTTGCCACTGACACTTTGAGTTCTTTGGTTTCATTTTAAACATATCTTCCCTGATGCATAGCACAGGAATTGTCTGTAAAATGATCCCAACCACCCGTTTCACATTTCTTGGTGTTTTCAATCCACGCTGTGCCTAAAAACAGCTGAATATATTTAATTCAGGTATTAGGAAAACATTGCAGCTGAATTGTCAGTGCAACTGCTACATCATAACATAACAAGATCTAAAAGGATTCAGTTACAAAGTCCCATAACATACAGAGAGTAAAGTCTTGGCTCCATTCACTTCGCTAGGGCCAAGATTTTCATCCAGAGATTTAACTTTCAAAAGGGACTAGTGATTTTTTCTGCCCAACTTGTAACACCCCAAAGTGATTTTCAAAAGGCACTATGCATCCACTCTCTGAAAATGAGGCCCTTTTGAGCCACCACAAAACACTAGTCACTTTTGAAAATTTGGGGCAAAGCTTAGAGCAGATGTTGCAGTTGACCCATATATGTGGCAAGATTACACATCTTGATATGAGGTCTATAGGAGGGACACAATGCATGCATGGACAAGGACCCAAAATTAAGGACACATGAAAATGAATAAAGCAGACAGCTAAAAACATTATGGCAATGATGCCTTATGAGTTAATGCAGAATGTGCTCAACCTTAATCTTATAATTTGGTATTT
This sequence comes from Mesoclemmys tuberculata, assembly GCA_007922155.1. NCBI lineage: Eukaryota > Metazoa > Chordata > Testudines > Chelidae > Mesoclemmys > Mesoclemmys tuberculata. The sequence continues at coordinate 66,795,452 of ML675601.1, forward strand.
CTGATGTCAATAACTGCCATTAAAAACAGATTTCAGGAAGTATGTTTGTGAAGAACACAAATATGGGTCTAACACTAAGTGAAATGGCAATCACATGAGTTGATAGGTAAAGTGAAACACAACTCATTCACTTGGATTGAAAACAATCTTTTTTTAAGGGACATCTTTATTTCTGACTTGCAGAGGTTTCATCAACTCACTGATACAGTGCAACAACTATAAAACATGCCCTGATGTTCCATGTGGTCACATGAAAGGGTTTCAAGAACCAATTAACACTTTGTCAAAGTTTTACAGCCCAAAATCTCAAGTGTGCCACTCCTCAAACTGTCCTTTGCAGGGAAGGCTAAAAACACTCTAGCCTTTTCTGGGACATAGTGCGGCCTAGATTTTCAGCTGGTAAAAACTTGGGTAGCTCCAGTCAGTGACTCCATTGGATCTGTGTTGATTTACTATAGCTGAGGATCTGAGATAATTTTTACAACACTAAGCAGAATTGCATGAGGCTCACTACTTGGAATGATTGTACAGCAGTTAATCCTAAAATCTCCATCTTGGGTAACTACTGCCTATCTAAATCCCTACCTGCTGTTTCAGGAGGATATGACATTATTATTAGTGTCTCAGACAAGATACACTGCAAGACAAGAAGAGTGATAACTTATCCCCTGTTTCTGCAATTGGATCCTTAACTGTCCATGGAGCCCATTGGGTAAGCACCCATTGAAGACAATGGATCTCAACATGTGCAATAATCTCTGCACATGAATGCAACTCAGGATTAGAGCCTTAAATTTTAGTATTGCTATATATTCTTTTAGCGTTGCTGCCTTTCACCTCATAACTACCTTGCATTCAATGGGGGAAGGAGCGAGATAAATACAAGTGGGAACACTCTATTCAAACACACACAGGTCTCGTATAAATTAAGGCTGATGGCAATTAGAGTAGAAGTGATCATGAAATGATAGATTTAATTATTCAAAGGGAGGGCAAGAATGGGAGGAGCAGAAAACAGACAATGGCCTTAAAAAAAAGACAGATTTTAACAAACTCAGAGAACTGGTAGATAAAGTCCCATGGACAGAAAATCTAGGGGATAAAGGAGTTCAGAAGACCTGGCAGTTTTGCAAGGATACACTATTAGGCTCAACTACAAACTATCCAAATGTGAAGGAAGATAGGAAGAATAGTAAGAAGCAATATAGTTCCAACAGGAGCTCTTTAATTACCTGAAAAGGCAAAATCAAATCAAAATGTGGAAACATAGGTAAGTTGCTAAGGAGCAATACAAAATAGCACAAACATGTAGGAACAAAATCAGCGAGGCTATCAAAATGAGTTACACCTAGCAAGGGATATAAATGACAAAGTTCTTTAAATACAGAAGGAGGAAGAGAAAGATGAAGGAAAGTATACGTCTTCTATTTAGTGGAAAAGGATACCTAATTGATGACATGAAGAAGACAGAGATGTTTAATGCCTACTGTGCTTCAAATTTCATTTAAAAGGTTAATGGTGACCATATACTCAACTCAATTAATATGAACAACAAGGGGAAGGAATGTAAACCAAAATAGGGGAAGAATAGGGAAAGAAAATGTAGATAAGCATGATGTATTCAAGTTGGTAGGGTCAAATGAAATTCATCCTAGGGTACTTAAGGAACTAGCTGAAGCAATCGCAAAACCATTCAGAGTTATCTTTGAGAACTCATGGAGGACAGGTGAGGGCCCAGAGGAAAGAAGAAAGTCAAATGTAGTGCCATTTTTAAAAAGGGGACAAAAGAAGGCCAATGAGTAATAATTTATACAAAGTACCATTTTCAGCATGAGAGACTGATAGTGCCACAACCCATTTTGCACTCTGTACTTCAAAATAGCACATTGGAATCCCCCATATTCACCACAGTCATATATTATGATATGCTTTGTACAAATAATGGCTTTTGAAGTATTATTGTAAAAGTCTTGATCTGCTGAACATTACTATCCTGTTGGATTGCATGTTCTATCATTATATATGGAGTTATGAAGTATTACTATGTATGTTACTGAACTATATTGAGGTTGGGAACATTCACAAGCAGCCTTTTAGTTACAACACAGAAGTAGCCATCAATAGCCAGACTGGCCATTAATGGCTTATCAACACCCAATCCACTAGCCAGAGACTCTTTAAAGAAGGTGTGTACACAATGAAAACTGCTTGACCAGTGAGAACTGCCTGATGCACACGTCACAGCAAGGATCTCTCTAGCAGCAGGGAGAAGGTATAAAGGAGAGATGGAGACATAATCATTTGGCCTTTCTTCCCACAGCCCACGTTGCACCCTGGGGACCCCATCACACCCATAATAACCTACAGCCCTGTAGCTAGGGCATTCTCCTGTAAAGGCGGAGTTACGGGTTCCAGCCCCTTGTCCGTAACAGGGAGAGGAAGGAAATGAGTCTAGGGCTCCCCCATCCTGGGGGACTGCTTGAACCACTGAGCTAAAGGTTATAGGAAGGCAACTGCTCATCCTCAGTTTTTGTGAGAAAAGGCTTAGGTGCCTAGCACCAGGAGAAGGTACAGAGCTGTGAATCCTGAGTACAGGGATGCATCTCCCTCTGGGTGGGAGTAAAGCCACATGCCTCTCTTCAGCTTTTCCTTCTGGCTGTCTTAAGCAGCTCCCCACCCAGCATGGTGGCTTTTGTGAATTGCTTTCTTAAGTGCCTAATTCTCCCCATGCATTGCATACAGAATCTGGGCACCTAACTCCAGGCAGTGTATTCCCTTAAGTGGCAGGGCACTGAAGTTAGATGTTGCAGTGTCGAGCCCGAGTAAGTCCCTTTTTTGGATCAAACACTTAGGCACTTTTAAAATGTTTACCCAACACCTGATTAGTCTCTAAAGAAAATCTCTTTGAGGAGCTTTCTCTCAAAAAGGATTACAAAATCTCTCCTCACTCTCTTTCTCCTAGAACCCCCACCACCAGCCTTGCACCCTACTTCCTATTTTCACAGCTATTTCTGAATCATCTTTGTAATCTAAACATTCTCACAGGGCAACTCACTTCTCTAGAACACTCTTGAAGCCATTCTACCTCCAAGAATTCAGTATGGGGGAGGCAGAGTTGAGTACTTTTCTGCTGGAAACCAGCATTGCAATTCCCCCGCCCCCTGCCCCTCAAGATCTGTTTCTTAGAGTTTCAAAGTTCCTGAGAATCAAAAGATGTGAATTGCGTAATTGGCAGGAAAAGAGATTGATGGGGTCTCTTGAATGGAATCCTTAAACTAGGAAAGAGGGTGTGTTCTGAAGGAAAAATATGGGGAAGTATTACAGCCAGTGGAGGTCTCCCTGGTCAAATATAGAATGAGGGTACAAAGGGATGCTGAAAGGTAATAGAGCCCCCGGGGCAGCACAGCTATAGAGAGGCTCAAGAAAGGCCATCTTTTTAAAAAGCCATTAGATGAAATGGACAAATTGAGCTGTACATTTAGTAAGATTGCACTAAGATGTTGGTTGGAGACTGTATCGTTATAAAAAGTATTTAGTTTCTAGTGCACAATGTCCATTTTTAGAATGTGAGATTTTTCCTTCACCTAAATGGACAACATTTTTTGGTGGCTTTTTGTTGCTGGTGATGATTTATTCACTTTATTAAAGTTTGCAGAAGAGAAGCTGCCAATTGCTTTTAGTATCTTCTTGCATTTAATGTTATGTTTCCCTATCCAATACTTACTGGTAAGTTCCAACAACACTGCATATCCTAGTGGGATGGTATTTTGCTGTCATGGCTCTTTGCTGCTATTTCAATGGTCTGACCACTGTATTAATGGAGACAGCATCCTGCTATGTAGTAAACAGCTGCCAATTGAAATGAACAGCAGCAAGAAATGGACAAAGGACCTATTTTGGACAGATTATATTTACTCAGTATCTTGAATGAAATCATACTTGTAAATCATGTTTACAAATCATTCTATAGTCTTAGGCTTTAGCAGGCCTGATGGAGGTTTCAGGACCACAGTTATAATATGGCTTAATATTGTCTATATTAATCTGGTGTCAGGGAATGTTGCCATATGCCCCAGCATGAATAGAAGTTGCAGTGTAGATTGACGGAAACTTAGAACTGCCAATTATATTTTGAACCAAAATATATGACCCCCAACCAACCTCTCCCTATAATTGAGGAGAGAAGATAAAACTAATCAACTGCAGGTTTCTACTGATGATTATTCAAACAATAATCTCATCTATTCAAAGTTACAAATACCAGCAAACACGTTTATTTGTAGAAATGTTCTGATCTAGAAAATTCAGATCCATACCCACATTTTGAATAGCAGGCACACATATCCACCCCAAATATATGGGTGTTCAAAGCCTAAGCTTTCAGTACAGTCCCCTGTAAAAATAGGGGCCACCTACAAATTTCAGAAATGAGTGTAGGTTCAAATAATTACACTGCTCTTTGGGATCCGGAGTTTTCATTTGAACCTGTTCTAACTGAGGACATTTATGTTTAGTTTTAAAATATATTGATATGATACTTGCAGCTTTCCAGGTAATATATTTTGGACTCCTCTACATTAGCATAAGAAAAAAAACAGAGTTCAGTTCATCCTCTATCTTTATATGTTGAGCTAGCATATAAAATCAAATTGATAGAGGAATCTGAGTGCTAATTCCTGAAATTATAAGGCAAGTAGACAAGGTCAAGAAAGCCAATTATAACTGTTTTAAGCACTATGAAAGTCATGAAACTAGAGGTGATAAGAGGGCTGATGATCTTCCACTGACATTTTATAATTCCTTTGGACTTTCAAAACATTTTCAGCGAAACTGGTGCTGTGTGTGTGCTCAGTGAGTTCTGCCATAAAATTGCTTCACTATTGATAAAATATACCACACCCACTTTGCTCTAAAACTAGAGGCTGCTCGGTGGTTTACATCACCACAAGGCAAAAGTGTATGGGGAAAAAAAGATGTGAATATAAACAGGAGACAGATATTTGCTGTTTTAATTAATGAATTATCCAGTAATAAAAGTAAAACTCAGCACTATATATTAAGAAAGCAGAATGCTCCCTATGTGTCTGAAAGGAGGAAAAAATATTATAATGTAATCCCTAGAAATTAGTGCTTTTAAAGGGGGGCAACGCATCAGTGTTCTTGTCATGTCCCCCCTGAGTGCCCATACCAGGGAAACTGATGATCCACCCAGCGGACTCCATTCAAAGTCATTTGTAGGATGAATCTCAGTCACTTGCCAGCCAACACTCCTGATGCAATTCCACCCCCCACCATTCGAGCTGTTAGCCTAGCTCAGAGAATACGGCATCTTAACGTTGCGGGATTGTTGATAGCCAAAAGAAACAATGCTTCTAAAGCATCTTGGCCAGTGCAATACATTTTAGCTTCTTTCAAACGAAAGGTAAGATTATTACTAATTCTATCTGCTGTAGGCAATAGCTCTGTTATGAAGCAACAATTCTAGCCAAAGCGATACAGACTAGTCAGATGTTTTAGTGGTTCATAATGTGGAAGAAAATCATCATGACATTACCCACCTAGCTTTTTCCCAAAATCCATCTACATTACAGGCATGATGTACTGTCAGTAACACTTACCATCTGGTAGCTCCCATGTAATACAGGTCTGTAGGTACGCACATCACTTAAAGAGCTTGATTTTAGCTTACAGTAAATGGTCTTTTGGGGATATATTTGCAAACTGATTCAAGCAGTGAATCTATTAGCTGATAATTAATAGATGTGAAGGTGTTTTTTCAAGTACTGGTTGATTGATTATTTGACAGTTCATGTGAGCTTTTAAATATGGAACATGTGATATAATTTAAAATTTTATAAATGTAAAATTAGAGGTGAAGGGTGAAGACAGACATGAAGATGTTAATGTTTTAATAATTTATTGAAATAATTTGATTTGGTAACCTTCATTTATAGTTACAAATTAAGGGTCTTTGCTCCCGTTTTAAATATTTGTTACTCAAGCAACACCCAGAGTTGCCTAACTAAGCAATGAGTAGACGCTTACCTGAAGTGTCAGCCCTATATGAGTTTGAAATATTCAGCATTCTATTTTCAACTGAAGAAAACAAATCAATACAGTTTAGACTCTATGGGCCTGATTCTCATAAACACAAAGGCCCTTTTACATTGCTAGGATAGGTATTTATGTAATGCAGGGATTAGTGTAAGATTGAGTCTAAATTACATATACAACCATTTTAAGGTCCTTTTATAGTCCCAGAGTTCTGTAAAGGGGCCTTAGTGTAAATAATCGTCAGGCTCTATACACTGAATAGGCAAAGCCTCTTAAGAAATATTAGTTTGATATGTGCATTTCTGTGGGGATGATGCATTAAGAACTTAGAAAAAGCTTTTACTGTTGTGCATACCAAGTAGTTATATGTGCACAGAGAATAAATTCTGCCTTCATTGCACTCATACAACACCATTGATTTTAGTGCGAAATACATGAGTAAAACGGAGAATGAATTTTGATTTTTCCCTTTAATGACAGTTCTAGTTCTTAGTAGAGGAAAGTACTCCTTGTGCACTGTACTGCCCAAGGTCCTTGACAAGTATTTAGTTGTGTCTTTTTCTGGAACATAAGAATGCAGCATGGTAGATCTACCCCACAAGATCTGTCTCCCCTCATAAAACAAAATTCAAATGCCATTTTATAGAGGTACTTGAAAGTGAACCCTCTAGGAGTTACATCTTGTCCCTGCCCATCAGAATCTTTCAGTGTGGCTATATCATTTATGAAACATTTTGTCCTTTTGCGACTGCTGAGAAAAGAGTAAGGCAGCACATCCCTCTTTTGAAAAGCTAGAGGACAAAGCAGTGCCTAAGCTACTTATAGGTCTTCAAAAATGGTACTCTGTGTTTGATGAGCCAGTTTGACTTATCTTTGTTTTGTTTATCTAAAAAAAAATCTTCTATTCTAGCATTTTTCTCATGCTGCTATGGGCATCAACATGTATCTTCCTATCACGTTGACTGGGTAATCAAAGTCGAAAAATGGCAGCTGACGGAACTTTAGAATAAAATATTTTGTGTGGGTTTTACTCTCTCATCATGATTGTTAAATATTAAGCACATTCATTATGATATATGAATCTAAAACTCCATTTTCTGCACCAAGTACATGGTACTACTTGAATAATGGATTATTGTTAAAGCCAACATTGTCTGCCTTTCTAATGTACTCATTGACACTGAATGTCAGTCTCTGTATAAATAGGAGGTGCAAATATATTGTTTTCAGTTGCTTGGTTGCAAGGTGATTATCAAGAGAGTACTGAATATATTAACCATAACACAAATAATACAATTCCATCAGCACATAAAGCAATATGATCTGTTTTTATGTCCTCAAAATCTCTTCAATATATGGAAAATTTTTATCTTGTGAACATACAAAAAGTTAGCTGCAAAAAGTTAGAAAACTCTCTCTTTTATTTTACAAAAAAAAATCAGTATGCAGATGGAAAACAGTTCCACTTATTATAATAAAGGGGAAGCTAGAATAAACACAAAAAAGTGCCCATATTATGATCAGTTGCTTTAAATGGGATGTGGATGTGAATTACAATACCCAGTGTGTAAACTGTAACAACCAAATTCAAGCTTAGTGTAATTCCATTGGCTTCAGGAGAGTTGCAACAGATTTGAATTTGGCATTTTCTGTCTTATGAAAGTATCATATAAATACAGTCAATTAATAAATTGCTGTAATGTATGTTTGAGATGAAAACTGTCTCTTTCACAAACTGACAAAAGAGAAGATTATCAGTGGCCTGGATACAAGGTTTATCTGTGGTCAATCCTTGCATTCTCAGTTACCCCTGCTTTCTTTTCTTGCCTTAGGTTCTCTCGCTGACCCTGCCAAATTCAGCAAAACAATTAAAAATGTCTAAGGATTGAGGAGGTAAAAAGAGGCGTCATTGTGGCAAGAGGCACTCTCAACTGCTAGAATTCTTTTTGTTTACAAACCATGTACAGTAGGTCTGATAAAATGTAGCCATCTGCAGGATGTTCATGATTTAGTTCTGTGAACCACCAGAAAATAAATAAAATTTGGGAATCAATGCAGATATCAATTGTTCACACCACTACTAATACCAAGTGAGATTCCATGATATGGGACAATGGTGACCATGTTCTACTTTGCTTCATCTCTCAATTGCTCTGTTGGCTCAGGATTTTGCACGTTAAGCATAGACAGGTTGTACTGATGCCAGTTGCTCCTACTCCAATTCTTGGTGGGGAGTGGGCCTAGCTGTAGTGGTTACTGCTCAATGCAGTCAATTAGACAAAGTGATGATTGCCAGAATCTTAGGAATGATTAATTGTCCATTGCTGTGTCTGTCCCTATAGCCCCATAGAGCACAAGGATAACAAGCAGCCAGAAGGCAAAGATTATTTATCTGTTATGGATCCAGTTTTGGGTTGATAAAACAGCACCAGCAGTTGCTTTTCTAAATGAAACCATTCCTTCTAGATGTGCTGATGTTGCATGGCAAGGAGGAGTATAGCAAAAAACTGCAAAACCATTGTATGGTTCACAGAGGGGCAGGGGAGGCAGACAAATACTTCTGCCCAAATTAGAGATCAAATAAAAACAGACGTGGACTGGCAAGAGGACTATTTACCGTGTGAGTGACAGTTGACTGCCTCTAGTATTCTGCCATCTGTTCTGCCTGGGTACTGGCCCCACAGCTCTTCAGTATCTTTAACAGCAGTTGGATTGGGAGCATGGCTACAGGGGTATTAAGTGCCATCAGTGCAGTTTGACTAAGCAATATTGTGAAAGCATTCTGGGGCACGTGCAGAATACACTAAAACAGTGAAACTGATGTGTGATGAAATTATGTTAGTACTTTCATCTTAGTTTACTGCATATCTTTCAGTTAAGTGCAGACATTTTATACAGACACCTTCACATGAAGATATTGGAAAAACACGATAGGATAATGTTTTGAGCCGAGACTAGTGACTTGGGTGCTTCCATTTTGGGATGCTCTGTTGGAAATTATTTTAAAGAGGTCCAATGGGCATGAACACCCATCCATTGAGAAAAATGAGATCCCTTTTAAAGGTCCTTTGAAATTAGTCACCAAAGAGGCAGGGGGAAATCACTACATTAATGAATCCATAGATTCATTAATGAAAAACTATTAAAAGTTATCATTGTTAAAAGGGACTTTTAAAAACAGTTGCGCCTCTGATGAGTTGGAATCAAAGTCCACATTTAAAGTGTATTTTGACTAGAAGAAAACAATCAACTACATTCGAAATTCCTTCAAACTTCCTGCAGTTGAAATTAAGTCATGGAAACTATTCTTCTGAAAGCTGAGAGCTCCATGAAGACACCTGTGAATGGAGGATGAGGACAGCTTGATGTCAATAATTTGGAATAAGTCTCCAAATGAAAGTCTGTTAGCCTTCAAATCCCTTCTATTTCATTTATTTTTATAAATGGCTTCAAGTGTGCCAGATATTTCAGATACATTAAAGACTGTGGATGCTTTTTTCATATTCATCTTAAATCTTTTTTTTTTTTTGCCCAGCCTTCATAGAGCAGTTTAATTGAGATGAAAGAGATGGGAACTGGTCCGGGATTGATATGTGGAATGGATACTAGTCTGCTGGATACATATAACTGAGTCTCATTATCATAATTATTTTGCCAACTCAATTAAATCTCAATCGGTTGCACTCACTAAGCACTGCAGTACAACTCTGCTGCTATTAATTTAGACTAGTGCTGGCGGCTCCTCAGTTAATGACTGTGATGAGCTGGTCATTTCTGACCTTGCTCTCATAACGTTTCTGATCATGCCCCCAAAGTTACCATAGTTGCTTTTGTTGCTCCTCTATTAGAGGTAAAACTAAAGATGGTCAGCAGCTACCTAATCCCTACATCAAACCTAAAACAATTAATATTTATGCTCTCTTAAAAACCCAGTGCTCAAAAATAAACAAGAATAGAACACAAACTTACATGATGTTTGCAGGCCCACAAGTTCTTCCGGTGTTTGCTTATGAGAGGCCAGCTCAAATGCCTTTCTTTTGCACACTCTCCTTGCTATGAGCCTGCATGCAGCTGATCAAAAAGTTGAAATTCAGTCTTCAGGAATGTCTCACAGCAAGAAGAATTTACCATTTGATCTTTACCTCTTCTCCATGCTGTGATACAAGTGTTTCATTTTTGCAAAGCAAAAAATGTTTGGATAGCAAAAAAAATTAATACATCTGTATTTATCTTTGGGGTGGAATGTGAAATTTTTATCTTTCATATCAAATCTGTCTCCCCCCTTTCCGTCTTATATGTGATTGCTTCATTGACACACTGATCATAGCATAATAGATAGGATATCTGGTGAAGGGTCCATGTAAGAGCTGGATGAAAATATCCAATTTTGCTTCTCAACAGTCACAGTAAAAATCTGAAATAGCTGTAAATATTTTAAATTTTGAGTAAGGCAAAGGCATTTTAGTAAAATGCATTGTAACTTTCAACATTTTCAGGATATTCTTGTTTAGAGAACATGCAATTTTTACTGAAAATTTTACAAATTAGGCTGTGTTCCTATTTTTACCAGTTTCAATTTCACTGGGGGAAAATTTCTTCCTTTTAGTGCAGTGAATGCATTCTGGAGGTGACCAGTAGGACAGACACATTTTCTTTACAAGAAGTATTTATCATTTGAATAGAAAAATGAAATTGTGTTTTGTGCAATTCTAGTCTCTCTATACTTCTACAATCAAAGGCCTCCAGTTAAACCTTTCTCTCTATGCCCAGCAGTGATCAGATATATCAACACGAAAGTTGTCAAAACTGATAAGTTCCTTTGAAAAGTCTCAGTTTCAAGACATCACCACTCCCCCACAAAAAATCATTTCATCGGAAAATTCCCAGCCACTTCTGTGAAGTTTGGGAACACCTGGATCCACATCTAGATCTGAACTTCACAGCACAGGTCCATCTCTAACTTACATTTACAATGAAGGTAATTGCTTTAGCATGTCAGTTTGAGATGGGATATAAGTTTAATTCTATTGTTGAATTAAATAAACTAGAATAATTTTACAGAGGTTTAGAGAAAATTGGTAGCCTTTCAGTCACTGTGTGAATTTAATCTATAGGAGGTTGTTCATGAATAATAAAACCATCCTTTTTCTCTTATCTGTCTTGAGAGATACAATGTGTCTTATGTAGAATGGGAAAACTTCTTTGATCTTTGGTACACTTATCTCAAGTTTCATTTTGTTTAAAATATCTGGTGCTAACTGTGCTGAAGATGAAGTTGGTTTGAAAGCAAAAGGTTTTAAAGTATGAAAAATGCACTGCCTGAGTGAAAAAGTTCAAAAGAATGCCTTCTCTTTAATTATACACACTGTATGTGGGAGTGCAAATATCCTTTCTGCATACTTGACTCAACAACAGTGAACAGAAGCAGTTCATCATCCTTTCAAAAGCAGGGCATCTAATCATTCTGTCACCTGCAGCTTGGGACTTATTTCCATAAAGTTTACTTTCACCAAGCACTATTGTAAATCTTTGATTTCTTTTTTAACTAGCACACACACTCAGCTAAGAGGTAGAAATTAAGGCTTTTGATGTAAATGTAGCAGACAAAACAAGAGAGCCTTACACTGCAATGCACAGAATGGATTGCTAATCTTTGATAGTTAATACTAAATGTCAAAAGAAAAAAATAGTAAAATTCTGTCTCCATGCTGCAAGGCACACAGGTTTGGGCTGGTACACATACTTCAGGCACTGATAGGATCATCATTTCTTTACCCCCATTTTCAAAACATAAACATGATGCATGAACCCCTGTGCCTGGTACCTCAGTGCGGATTCTTTTGGTCACATCGTATGGTAGTAAAACACACAAACAAGCAACCTTTGTAGGACTATAGTGCCAGGACGGATTTACCATGAATGCTTGGATTACCTTCATTGTTACCATCATTCTACGGTGGATAGAATGAGGCTAAGATGACAACAGCTATATGTGCTCGTAAGTAGTAAGAAAGAATTAAAAGCTACAGAGTCTTGGTCGGAGGACAAAGCCACTGAAGATGTGCTTTGAACATAGTGTTCGTTGGGCAGCAAAGACACATAAAGAGAAAGCAAAGATATTGGATGTTATTGATGAGAGCAGTGCAAATGCTGTGAGCCACTGGGCAACCTCTCTGACTCAGAAGAAAGGAGGTTTGCTGGAAATTAGACTGCGTGTCAGCTCCCAACCACAGCAAAACCTTCTCCAGCAAAACCCTAAAGGCTCTTCTAGCCCAAACCTTGCCTACTAGGTAACAATCAGTAACCTCCATTCACCCAAGTTCCTCAGAATTCTCTGCATTCCCTGCAATGCACAGGCTTGCCGCTGTGCATTCACAGAATATATTGTTTGCTCCCCTCCCCCCTTTTTAACAGAACCAGTGCATCATAGCTTATCAACTGAACTGGGGTAAAACCCCCTTCACTTCAAACACATCACTGAGGTGGCTTATAGCACAAATAAAACAAGTTTATTTACAAAAGGACATAGCTTAAGTGATACCAAGTAGAAGGAATAAAGATGGAAATGGGTACAAACAAACAAAAGTAAAAATATGTTTCTAATGGCTAAGACCTAACTTAACAAGCTCTACATTTTGTTGAAGGTATTTTCCTCACCAATCCTCCTTTCCCAGCAATAGCTGGCTAACTCTGAAGTAGGATCCCCATGCAGTCCAAAACATTGGTTTTCTTTTCTTCTCAGGTGAACAGTTTTCTAAATTCCTTCTGTGTCCTTTACATCTCAGAATCTGCCTTTGTTTCAAGGGTCAAAATGATCCCTGGGGTTCAATCTCATGTCTCCTTTAGGGGGCTTATTCCATCTTGATTAAGGTGTTACCTGGTGTTTTCCTATGCGATGCTTCCTGCTGCCATTTTATAATGTAAATTTTATCTTCCTGCAACCTCTGATACAAATGAATAGCCTGCTAAATGTGGTCACACCACATTAGAGGTGTTGACCTCTTTGAGGTGTTGTCTCGAAAAAATCTGCTTATGACCTCCCCTAGACATGTCTGCTTACATACTTTTTAGTCACAGACTCTAAAACATAGTATCAGTGAGTATCCATAATTCCACATACAGCATTGTCACATACATTTTACAATGATATTATTGACCAGTGTGTTCGTGTACCTCACAAGGCATGTTTTGTACAAATAACATTGCAGTAGCATGTAGAGTAATGGAGCAATAGTAATCGGATGAAATATAATAGTGAAAAGTGCAAG
>ML675601.1:66813773-66847938 GCA_007922155.1 Mesoclemmys tuberculata
TTGCGGGGTCACGGCATTAGAAAGGTTGAGAACCACTGCTCTAAATGGATCAGAAACAAAGTTCACAGTCAAAGTTCACCTTGAAGCAATGCATTTTAATAAGCCAACCACTAAATTCATGCATTTAAGTATTTCAAACCAAACACATCAAATCTATAATAGTAGTATTGAAAGAATTCTCTTGAAAAGAGTTAAAGGGAAATAATAGACTGGGCTGTTATTACCTGTGACAGAGTGCAGGTAGTATAATTTTAGAACTAGAATAATGAAGATTATGGAATTTATAATGACTGAGGCTAAACTGGGCGAGGTTAAGAGATGTCCTCTTTTGGAACAGGAGATTTGTTAAAAGTATGAGAAATTTGCCTGATCCAAGTTATTCTGATTTATGCAATGCTGAATAATTGGCAATGTTACCTCTCATCACATACTGATCATCTGTGGCATTTTAAGGAATATTAAATGAGAAGGACTCATTGATTTTTCAGAAAGATATCTGAGATTTAACTATATGAAGTATATTTCTAGTTTTCCTCTACTTCATATTTGGACTCAGGGACTAATCTTCAACTGATGTAGATCAGTTTAGCTCCACTGGAAAAAAATAAACAGTGGAGTTATGTTGATGTTCGCCAGTTAAGAATATATTGAAAAGCACTCGTATAAATCATTACATTACTACCTTCATTTATGTAAGAGGTTACATAGGATTAAACATAGATAGACACACTATAATTTATCTTTTAAATGTACAATAACATTCAGAGTACAAAATGTACACCACAGCTATGAAACAGCCACAACAAATACTATTTTGCTCTGTGGAGTTCAAAAGCCTTGATATCTCAAGATATTTCAAAGCTTTGAGAAGCTACTTTAATACAATAGTGAATGAAGGCAATGCACTACATTAAAGGCAAAGGAAAAGTATCTTAATGGCAGATGATCAAATCAAAATGGAATGTTTTTAAAACTGAAAGAATAGAAAGGAAAGACCTTAAAAAAATTCAAGTAAGTAAAAGCAACAGTGAGGTAAACTAAACGAGGCTAACAAGGGAAAAAAGAAAAGACAATGACAATGATGATGGGTGGGGAAAAAAGATCAAACAGATTAAGTTATAAAATGAGCAATGCCAGCAAAAGAAAGTATACTGAGAGACTAGTCAAGGAGAATACATTACAGGAAGAGATTAGTATTTTAACAAGTGTTGTTTACAAGCTCAGCGTGGTAAAGTATCAGGGAGTTTCTACATTATAAGGAATAAAATTACAGTAGGAAGTTTATGCATAGGACTCATCCTGAAGGACACCAGAAAATGTCAGACCTCTCATTAATTCTGAGATACTAACAAAAAGAGGTGTAACCCTTCTGTCAAGTGGAGTTGGCAGCAACATGGACCAAAAACTAGGGGGTTCATCTTAACGACACAAAAACAGAACTGGCTCGAGCCTCCACCCTGTAATCTGGGAAAACATAACACCACCCTTGGGCACCTCTCAAAGGCAATACTTTCTTCTCACAAGCACTGAGTCTGTGTATAACAAAAGAACACTTTTATTAAAAGGGGAAGGGGAGTCCAGCATGAATTTAGACAAAACATCACAACCACATTCAAAAACATGTAACCATAAGCAAACACCCTCTCACAATACATTAGACAGTGGCCTTTGCCTCAGTTTCTCACCTAATGGTGTGAAAGTCCAAAGAATGAATGTTCCTCTAACATACCACTCCCCTCTCCACCTGCTGCATCCCCACCTCACAGTTGGCTGTCCATGGTCAACAAAGACCCAGAATTCAGTATTTAAACAAATGTTTAAACAATAGTTAAATATTTTATTAAAGATTATATTAAAACTATCTAAAACACAAAAAGTTTCCATTCATCCAGGTATAATGCTTAAGTAATCGAAAAGTAGCAAGTTTGGTTTAAAGAGTCATAAAATGTATATAGTACATAACCTGCAATATCCCAAATTAGGGTTAATACATTTAACAGTATAATTTAAATATCAGTATTCAAATACTCAGATACATCACTCATGGGATATTATATTAGGGACAACTTGCAGAAAATAAGTACCGTAATGAGTGTACATTGTCCCTCAGTAATTGAGAATTTAAGGTAGGTTGTCCCTGAATAAATATGGCGATATGTAACCAAACACCAGCCAAAGTTGATCACTTTGGCAAAGCAGATCCATTTGCTGAGCACCTTGGCAGAGAAGGTGTGTCTATGCACATACAGTCTGCTCCCAAAGTCTTTTCCCCAGCTCATAATTAAATGCCAAGAGAAAGCTCATGCAGATCCTGGTTACAGAGGCATTCCTGCCTCAGTCATTGATGAAATTCTTTAGTAATATTTTGATGATTAATATATAATCAAAAGAGAACTGTTTAATGTAGCAACCTGCATGGAACTTAGAGGGAGGAACACAAGTTGAAGGAGGGATGAATTTAAAGGAGGCACCCGGAATTCAGCCTGTGTTCACATGGGTAGAATGCTATTTGCAATGATATTTAAATAGACAACATTCCTTTGTTTGTACAGGGCATTCCAGAAGTAATATTCAGATCCTGATGATAGCATCCAAATAAAATAAAAAGTTTTTATGTTTATTTTAATCAGTACTGTTTATATTTTAACTAGAAGGTAGTCTCTGTGGAATGGATTCTGATCTCTAATTCTGGTGTAAATCAGAATTCAGTAAACATCATTGTAACTGTGAGAGGAAGATTCTCTTTTTACTGAGGTTGTCAAATTAGAGCATCAGATATTTATTCATGATATTCTAAATTAAATATTATGTAACTATATATTGCCATGGTATAGGATATAATGAGATTATCAGCTTTGTTTCTAAGTTTTCCCTGTATATGCGCCACTGAAGACCATCACACTAAAGGATATGGTATATCATTGTGATTGAGGAGTACCTCTGCTTGTAAATTCAAGGACTGTGAAGGCCAGTGTCATCACAATTTTCTTTTTAGGCTTGAATCCAGAGTTTTTATTAGATTGTATTTTTATTTAATAATATGTATAGTTCGCATTTCAAACCAGTATCCAATTTGTACTCTAGAATATAGCTCTGCTGAGGTAAATGCCCTTATGAAAAGGAATTATGAGAAAGTGGCAAGGACAGTACATTACATAGTCTATCTGAGCACTATAACAGAATCCAGTGGGGAGTGGGGAGAGAGGGAAAGTGTAGCATTTTTTGCAGTAGAAAGTTAGTCTGAGATGAAGTTAAAGTATGTTCAGCTAAATTGTCACTGAGTGGCCAGACATTAGCAGACATTCCAATTTAATATTAAGTTATACATCTGCTTCCCCATGTTGTGCCTTAAATGTCTTAAACATTTTTTCCCTACGATAATTCATACCAACCAAAATGCATTGGTGAGATCTGTCATTGGGTAGATATGCCATAGGCATATTATTCTGGCTGGGAAGACAATGTCCAAATTCAGAGATGAAAATCAGCAACACTTGGCACTGACAGTCTGACCATTGTCCAAGTCAGTAACACATATTTTCTGTAAGACAGCATATACAGAAAGCTTGTGGGAAGACAATTCTCCATGTAATGAGATGACTCAGGTCTCTTTGACCCTCAGTTTGGATACAACTTCATGTATTCTGTTGCAAAATTTTCTATAAAAAATTTTAAAAATCAAATATAATTTTACCAAAAAAAGTGTTCATTTTCAATCATGGGGGAATGCTTCCCCCTTCCCCCACAACTGCTCTATTTAATAAAAACACTACAGGCCAAATGATGCCCTCATTTACAAGCAGGAAACCATTTTGTCATGATATTATGCCCTCAATTACACAAGTGCAATGTCATTAACTTTCACTGCTCATGAGTAGCCCTTGATGAAGAAATTATTGGACTGTAGAATGCAGGAGGTTAGACTAGCTGATCATAAGGACCATTCATGCCTTAAAAATGTATGAATCTATTTATCTAAGTGTAAGGCAGACATCTTAAACTCATGCTAGCAAAACCTTTAAACCACACCATACTACATAGTGAAAATTATATAGTTAAATACTAACTCTCCAGAAAAGCTAATGCCACTATGCAAGCAAAATGAAGAGATGGCATACTATAGTGTAAATTCTCCAGGAAATGCAGAGATGCTACACTTCCTGTACACTCTAGACTCAATCTTTCATTTCCTGACACAAACTTCCTGCTGAGTCAGAAACAACAACATCAAAAATCTCAGCACAGAGCAGTCACAGGCTGAGGAAGTTTAGTAACAGTTTCTGTTCATAACAAAACACTTATTTTGACATTTGCCTGCTCATCAGTAAGATACTACATGTTACCACAAGTGGAAGGCACAGTATGCTTGAAGACTCAGTGAGAGAGGTAACTCTGGAATAACTGCTATAGAGTCTGTGCAACTGCAATTAACTTCCCCACCAGCCCTGAGAATCAGGAGAAATGCTGAATATGCCTTAAAAAGGTTCAAACAGAAATTTGAGCTGTACATGAGGACCACGGGGGCAAGTAATCTGGAGTCAGAGCAATATTTTGCTCTGCTCTTAATATTGACAAGCACAGAAGTAGTAGATGTATACAGCATGTTCCATACTGATGGCGGTCAGGTGAAAGAAAAGCTTTGCAGAAATAATGGAAATGTTTGAGGATCATTGTGTCCTTAGAAAAAAATGTTTCATATGAGAGATGATACATGTTCAGTGTGACAGCACAGAATTAAGGGGAAACAATAGAAGAGTTTGTCTCAGACTTAAAACTGTAAACATTCCTGTAAGTATGGAATCTTAAAAGAATTTTGCATTAAATGACTTGATTACACAAGCGGCAGTTATGTGACATACAAGGTAGACATCCTGGGGCACAAGTAAATGTAATAACAGAAACTGAAACAGAGAGATTTAAGGAACACATGAAAGTGGCAGAGCCAAACGTGTCTTGAAAGACTGTAATGGAGGAATTCCAGTGTTGGAAGAATGCACATTGGCATTTAAATACAAAGGGAAAATGATAGAATAAGGGTTTGTGGTTGTACTCAGAAGCAAGCAACCCCTCCAAGGCCTACACATGTGAGATGCTTGGACTCACTGAGAAGATGTAAACCATACAGAAACAGAAGGACAGCACAGAACCAGCTATGAAACAAACACAGAATCATAAAAATGCAGGTTGGAATGGACCTTGAGATGTCATCTAGTCCAGTCTCCTGTATTGAGGCAGGACCAATTATACCTAAATCATACCTGACAATTGATTGTCTAAGTTATTCTTTAAAACTTCCAGTGATTCCACAACCTCCCTTGGAAGCCTGTTCCAGTACTTTTTCCTCTTAATTGGAAAGTTTTTCCTAATGTCCAAGCTAGATCTCTCTTGCTGCAGTTGAAGCTGATTACTTCTTGTCCTATGTTCAGTGGACTTGGAGAACAATTGATAACAAGCCTTGACATGGTTAAAGACTATTATCAGGTCCCCCTCAGTCTTCTTTTCTGAAAACTAAACATCCCCCTTGTTGTTTGTTTGTTTAATTTTTCCTCTTAGGTCAGGTTTCTAAACCTTTTATCATGTTTGTTCCTCTCCTCAGGACTCTCTCCAGTCTGTCTACATTTTCTTAAAATGTGAAATCTTAAACTGGACAGTAGTCCAGCTGAGGCCTTACCAGTGGCAAATAGAGTAGTACTATTACCTCACATGTCTTACATATAACACTGCTGGTAATACACTCCAGAATTATATTGTCCTTTTTTTGCAATTTCATCATATTGTTGACTTATATGCAAGTTGTCATCCACTATAAATGCTAGAACCTTTTCAGCAATTTATTATTTTACTGCTTAGCCAATTATTCCCCATTTTGTCAATGTACATTTGATTTCACATCCTTAAGGGTAGTACTTTGCACTTGTTTTTATTGAATTTCACATTGTTGATTTCAGACCAATTCACCAATTTGACAAGGTCATTTTGAATTCTAATCATGTCCTTCAAAGCGCTTGCAACCCCTACCATCTGGGTGTCACCCACAAATTTTATAAGCATACTCTCCAGTCCATTATCCAAGTTATTATTGAAAATATAGACTAGTACATGACAAAGGCCACTGAAGACAATCTCTGTCCTAGCAAAACTTCAGTGTGTCATCACCCTTTTAGCCTGTAGAACAAAGGTGTTCAATTTCGGTGAGGAGGGAGCCAGAATAAAAGGAATATATCTTTTGGCATAAGCTGTTAAAGTCTAAATTATTTCCAGTAAGTATGGAAAACCCCCAAGGGGCCCAATCCAGCAAGGCACCGAAGCATGTAGATAGTCCATCTGAAGTGAATGACACCATTTAAATAGTTAGTGTTATACACATGCTTCTGTGATTTTCAGAATTAGAACCAGAGCTCAAAATGGAAGCTCTCTCTGAAAATGGTAGGGACTGAGTTCCATAAATCTGTCTTTGCATAGCAAAAGAAGCAGTTGCATTCACAGAATGAGTAATTGTGCATTTAAGTGCCCATTTGCACTCAAATGCACTTGAATTTGGAGAGCCAGTCAAATAGTCCATGGAAAGTCTCATGTCTACTAGTTGGCAAGATTTTTTTTTTTAATAGCAGAATCGGTACTGTAAGCTTCCCTTTGGATCTCAATCAAAACGCCCAGTTCTAATCTGACATAAATTAAAAAGAATTTAAATGAAATGTTGTGCCCCACTGATTGGCTGAGATGCTCTACTCCCACTGGAAAGAGGAACAGGAAATTGTCTGAGCAACGAGGTGAATTCCTGGCTGGCTGCCACTATGGAACCTGTCTATTTGCCTGACTCCTGAGCCTTACCTTTCGGTATGATCATGTCCTCATCTGGCTCTGGTCCTGGTTCTTATCTTTGGTTTGGCACCTGGCTTTGACTCTAGCTCCGTTTCCAGGTTCTTGACTCTAACCATTAGGCATGTCTTCCCACACCTTGATCCTTACGTTTATCTATGTGCAGAATACACACAAACACATTTTAAACAGTATTTCTTTCCCTGATCATATAATCATAACTCGTTTTAGCTGGTATTTTCTTACAGGAATGTACTCTGATTGAATGCCCACAGAAGTAGATAATCAATGTCAGATTACAAGCAGACTGTCACTTTACAGTAATCTGTAATAGATCAGCCTATTTTTTCACCTCTCTGTACATAATGGGTCCAATTCTGCCCTCTCTCAGAGTGGTACAAATCAAGAGTAAATTAACTGATTAGATAACTTCAGAGTAAAACTGGTGTAATTGATAGGAGATTCAGGTCTTCAGGATGCACTTCCGGTTCAACACATGCGCAATTTCTCCTCAGGTAAAAGGAAAGCTCTCCAAGACAATTCAGTTCTTCAACCTGGATTTAATAAGACATAAAGGGTCAGATCTTCAGTCTTATTATGGCATGGTAAAAAGTTTTTTACAAAGCTTAATTAGTCAGCATCTGTTTCTTCCTGCATCAGAGAACCTACAGGTGATTACTATAAAACATGTGGAACATGTCCAGGGGTTGTCTTATCCTGGGCATCAGATGGAGTTGGGTCTCATGCTGGGGACCAACCTCAACTTCAGTAAACAGTAAGATTAAGATCTCTTTTAAAGTGCTATCAGGAGGTTCACATTTTAAAGTTTTTCTTCAAAATCATAGGGGCTAGAAACTAGCTTCTTTTTTAAATGAAAGCTAAAATGTTCATGCGATCACATGACTTCAGGAGCTGGGGCTTTAAGATAGAAAACAAACATCAAGAGGCTCATGCTAACAATCACAAGAGTTGGCAATAGTCAAAAGCCACCTTCCCCTGCCCTCCTAATTGCAATTAACACAGTTCAGACACAACCCAGAGGTATGCCAATGAGTTAGAAATAGCTTTATTTTAGCACATTAACAACACACATAAAATCAAGGGTAAGCCAATAAAGAGGTACATGGATGAGACCTTGGACATCCCCTTATGTTATAAGCAAAAGAGGAATATTCATTATTTCTTCTTCTCACATGAAACTTCTGAGCTACTGCAATCTGACCAAGTTATTTTTAAAGTGATAGGTTTTAGCCAATTCTAAATCTGAACTTCCCTTACATTTAGGGAAGGGATCGTCAGAGCCCTGGGCGCTTGGGATCCCCACAATGAGTGTGTGCTGCGGGCCTGCGGTGTTGGTCGGTGCTATGTCCGGCTGATGCGAGGCCTCATGGTGTCTGACACCATCTGGTGGTTGAGGGACATTTACATTGAGCACATCACCAGACACAGACAGTACCAGGATGAGTAAACTGGAGCGCCACCACAAAGAACTTATTGATTAAAGGACTATCTACCCCACATCACTGACTCAGTGAGGGACAATCCACTATTATGGACATATCTAGTCCCCATTTTATGTAGCCCCTGCAATAATTGATGTTCCCGACTTACTGATCGCGTGTTCTGTTAACCATTAAACCTTTTATCCCCCATCCAGGATATCACAGATTATGCTTTCATTGTACTCCCTGACTTCCAACCAAACTCTATACCCACTGATAATCTGTACATTGTGCCTGGATGTCCAAAAACTGTTCCATTTAAACTCTGTACCTGACCATTTTATAAAGATTATCTTTAATAAAATTTCTCAATGTACCGGACTTTCAGGCACAAACAATTAAAGCCTGAAGCCCTAAGAATTGTAGCACCACCACAAAAATTAAGATCCTCTCTCCCCGCTCCTCCCACCCGGTATGCTGATGACTTTCCCCCCAGAGAGACTAACAATTCAAATTAATATCCTGTAGCACTCATCTGGGTATCATAATTACATAATCATAGAAGTCAGGGTGAAAACAATTGTTACTTAATATAATCCTTTGCCAGTGCAGGACTACCCCATTAAGTATGATTTCTAGCCCAGTGCCCATATTTAAGGTCTCATGTATGGAAACTTTAATTGCTTTTCCTAACAACTAATCTATTTATTCCACAGTCTAACAGAAGAGATTGCTAGAAAATTCTTCCGTCCCCATTTAACCTATAACCACTCTCAGTTTCATGACCTTGTAGCACTCAAAACAGTTCTTCCAGTAGAGCTGTGATGAAATCACAGTGATTCAGTTTCAATTTTAAGTGACCTTTAACCTCTGACAATTTGAAATTGGACCAATCTTGATTCCCAGGAATGAATCTGATAGTCACTTTGCTGTCCACCATTGCCCATTTCAACCTGGCAGCCCAGTGGTCTGTGAAGCCTATTTTGAAAATCAGTCACTATGGATTCATTTTCTGTGGACAGATGTGTGGGAAAAGGAGGAACATGACTTGGAAATTTTTCCTTGGTTAATCAGAGTAACTTTAAGTGTAATGTTAAGTGGATGTTTCTCGAATGAATCTTATGTCTGGCTAATTCTCATCAGCTATGAGAAAGCATGTTTTATCAAAGCATCCATAAACACATAGAGAGGGTTCACAGAGCATCATAGACAGCTTTTAGCCATGTTACTGCTACCACAAACAGTACTCAGAAACACGAAGAACACTCAAGTTGCATCCTCCAAAGCAACTAAGATAGATACTCCATGCTAGATCCTATGGTCTATTGAGCGGTTTTTGGCACAGGGATACAGGAGCAAGCAAAAGGGACTCTTATTGAGTCTTAAAATGGGATTCTTATTGAAAAAAATCTCAAAACCATTGTAAAACCCTCACATCACATAAGAAGCTTTCACTGTTACCTTGGTGCTTATGAGTATTAAGTAGAGGCTTCCACCTTTTTCATTCTATCTGCTATGGCCCAATCCCCTAACCAGCGGCTAGGGATAACCATGATCTGCCATGTAGAGTCTTTGTACTTTCTGAGCATAAGAAGTCTTATTTTTTTCCAAGAGATTAGTCTCTTTTTACTCTCTCCCTCACTTGGGAGAGGCTGGGGAAAATGCCACACGAAATCTCCCAAAATTCTGAAGTCGTAAGTACCTAGCTGCACTTTGAAATAATTTATCTGGAAACATCTGATCTGCTTAAAATCTTATTGCAGTCTAAGTTAACATTTTGTCCTTCAAAATTCTAATGAAAAGTAGCAGTGACTCACAAATGAATGTTGTGTTGTGCTTTATTGAACAGCATATTTTTTAAATGAAAAGCATAGTTGCTAATATCATTGTTCTTTACTGGCACTATCCTTTGCATTTTGGGTTAGGCCATACAACAGTGTTTCCTTCCCGTCCACCAAGCTCACAAGATCAGAATCTGTATGTGGTATTGGACATTTCCAGGGTGTGGCGATGTAATGTACTTAATATCTGTCATGTCTACAAAAAAAAAGACTTCCTGTTAAATACTTGTTCATTTGCATATATTGCAGAATGAAAACTGGGGGCGGGGCAGAAAGGAAGAAAAGTATTTTTACAGCAGTGATACTTGCATCTCCATACTGGAAGTGTGTTACAATACTGTTCATAATAAAAGATATCATATTTTAATATTTCAAAAAAAATGAGACCGTTCCTAGACTTTCATATTTTCATCTTTTAACATCTTTGTTTTTCAGGGAATCTCTCACAGAACCACCATATAACCTACCCATATAGAAAAATAATCTACTTTATAGACACTATGGAGTACACAGCTGTATTTTCCTATCTTGTAATATACATAAAACCAGATGATTCTTTGGTCTTTTTCCAACTTGTCTTTTTTACAGTATGTGAAATACTGCCACCATCTGACAGCCATAAGTATAATTTGGCACAACATGCTGTTTTATTACACATAAGAGAGCTGTTAATTATCATTAATGAAATTCTGCATGCCAGTTCTGTTCTTCAGCATCACTTAACTCTAGCCTTCAGGATTTTTTGTGCAGTGTTCTAAGGAGGCACCCATTTTCTTGGCACTTAGAATCTCTTTAGGAATAACAATTAAGACTGTAATGAAGATTCTTGGCCCAACAGCTCACCCTGAAAACTGATTCCTTTGTAAACTGTAGAATTAAGTAATAAGATATGGCAGGCAACGCTGTCGTGAAGATTAATGCACACCTCAGAAATACAGTCAGACATACAGTGCAGAAGTCTATTTTTCATATAACTAGGGCCAAGTCTTTTACATAATCCCATGGTAATAGAACTTGCCACCGAAGTCATCCCCTGCTGTGGAATGTGCACCAGAATCTAATTTATCAGACTCATTTCCTTTAAAAAAACAAAATAAAACTGATAGGCCATTAGGAAAACCATTTGACTGTAAACTGATGTAGAGTTCTTCTTCTGATGCTATGTCTACACTTAAACCACTGCAGTGGAACTGTAGCTGCACTGCTGTAATGTTCAGTGTAGGCAATCACTACAGTGATGGGAGAAGTTCTCCTATCACTGTAGTTAATCAACCTCTCTAAGAGGTGGTAGTTAAGTTGACAGAAGATTTCTTAAGTGGCATAGCTGGGTCGACCTAACTTTTTAGAGTAGTCCTGGCTTGAGTCTGTAAACTTGTAGCCTGGAAACAATGGCACTGGGAGGTATAAACTGACCTTATTATCTTCATAGTCTGTTAACTATGAAGCTCATTGAGGAAAGTTTAAATATCAACACTATTAAATGTTGATCCTTTTAGGAGAATCTTTCAGCTGTTGTGCTTAGTCATCAGTGTTGGATGCTGGTTTCCATCAAGGGTTTCTGGGATTGGGAACTAGGCAATCTCCCTTGTGTTCCCCCAATACAACACTGAATTCCTATATCATCATAGAATTCTAGAAATGTAGGACTGGAAGGGACTTCAAGAGGTCATCAAGATCAGTCCCCTCCACTGAGGCAGGTGTTTGATCTTCTCCATCTATAGGCCAACAAATTTTGAGTAGCAGCTGATTGTATAAAGAGTGTAAAAATAAAACGGTGTGTGGGGGGAAGTGTGTCAGACTAAGAACCCATACTTATTTCTGTTGTGATAGTATCCAATAACCGGGCAAAATGGTGTATTGCTAAGCAGCTTGCAAACACATTTTTCTCACTGTGAAAGATTTAAGGAAGCCACAGCTTATTAGCACACCAACTAATACTGCCACACTCTCCCAAGGGACTTAGTGTAGCTATGTCTTCTAAGAAAAGTAAGATGTGCTCTCACAGTTGCTTGGGACCTGGGAACCTCTAAATAAT
This sequence comes from Mesoclemmys tuberculata, assembly GCA_007922155.1. Taxonomy (NCBI): domain Eukaryota; kingdom Metazoa; phylum Chordata; order Testudines; family Chelidae; genus Mesoclemmys; species Mesoclemmys tuberculata. The sequence goes on from ML675601.1 coordinate 66,825,911, forward strand.
GCACAAAGGTGGCAAGTAACATTAACTAAATCTTCAGTGTCTGTGCTAGGAAGAGGTTGATTGCAAACACTGAGCTTCCAATGCTATGCTGTGGCTGAGGGCATGTCCACTCAGCTCATGGCAAGTCTCAGAGACCAGGTCTACAGACTTGGGCTCATACTATGGCACTAAAAATAGCTATCTAGACATTCAGGTTTGGACTGGAGTTTGGATTATGAAGCCCAACCCTAACCATAGGCTTAAGAGCCCCAGCCCAACCCGCAACATTTACCCAATTTTTTATAGGGCCATAGCACATGGTCGTAGATTCAGGCTCAGATTCACTGTTGCAGGCTGCCACTTGCTTCGTAGCTGTTCTCTAAAAGGCTAAGATACTGTTTATAGCTGCATAAGCACAGGAATATTCACTAGGAGTAGGGATGTGGAATTGCCTCTGTGTACAGCACTGAGGAGACCATTACTAGGATGCTGTGTCCAATTCTGGGAATCACACTTCAAAAAGGATGTTGAAAAATTGGACAAAGGTTCAGAAAAAAGAGGTACAAGAATGAAATGAGACCTGGAAAAAATCTGCCTTGCAGCGAAACACGAAACAGCTCAATCTATTTAGTTTATCAGAGAGAAGACTGAACGGTGACAATCTCAGTTTATAAATATTCACACAGGGAGATGATTTTGGTAAATTTAGGGTTGTTAAAGTTAGGTAATGTTAAAGTTTTTCGCTCCACTCCACTTTATATCCAGAGCTATAAATCTCAGAACTTCCATTTTAACAGTATTAGATGATCTAAAATTAGCAGAAAACAAAGATAGTGTCACTAAGGCAGCCAAAAACTAAGTCAAAAAGTGCTTTCTAGCCCAAGTGACTTTATTTACACCCAGAAAAGATATGGAAAGTCAGAATAGTCTATGGCATAGAACTGCAATCTGTCGTGTGTGTGAACTACCCTTATGTGCTCTAATATGAGGCTTCCTGTTTATATCAACTAATGTTTCTGAGTGGGTTTCAGGAATAGTCCCAAGTAGAACGTATTGAAATAATCCAGTTATGGATAACCGGTCCATACTGAAAGGAAAGATCCCAATCTCCCTGCTAAGAAGAGATGAGGGGAAATGGAGCATGGGGAGAAAAAGAAAAATCACTTTAGACACAGATGCTATCTGGACATCCAGAAACAGCTCAGACTCTAGCAGGACCATCAGTCAACTAGCATCACTTCTGTCTGATTGAAGTTAACTTTTGCTCAAGCAGCTCATCCAGGGCTCAGACATGGCTGGAGTGTGGGAAATCCAAACCATTGCACTATCTGAGCCTGGACAAACAAATGTAGAGCTTACTGTCATGAGCGTACTGATGGCAACACAATCCAAACACTGCAGAAAAATGAAGCTGCACTATACACATCAGGCATAAGGGCTAACAGACGAGACCCCTGTATCACATCTGAGCGCCCTTCAGACTGCTTTTTTGGTCCTCTTTCCAAAAAGGAACTGAGCTTCTCATACATCTTTCTCTGCCAGGTTTGTAGAAGGCTAAACATCACCATGTTGATCAATTCTACTGTCAAGGACAGTGCTTGACAAGCAGTGGGGTAAGCAATAGGTCTTAAAAGAAAAAAGACAGCATAGGCACTTCATTTGTGTCAATGCCAGAAAGTATCCATAATGTACCCAGAATGAAAATTGGATTGAAGAGTCAAGGGTCACTCTGGTCCACAGGCACTACAGAGCTGCACCTCTACAATCTGCTCAATAATCTTCCACTTGTTCTCAAAACGCGATATTAGCAACAGGGAGATAAATGGCAAGACTATCAATGCCAAGAATTGCCTCGTTGATTGCAGGCCTAAATTGCTTATTCTGAGAAACGCTGGTAGATTTTGCCAGCCAAGAGAAGCATGGTTCCAAGTCATAGGTCAAGTCCAAAGTCAGCCCTAGCATTTCTAGAGGCTCTGAGTGAGATTGGTTGGACTCCAAGCAGAGAACTGTGGACATTGTTAACAACTTATATAGATCTTCTATCACAGATGTGACCAAGTCAGTCTGAAAATGATCAGAATTGTCCACCAAGCAGACAGAAAGCTCCTCATAGTGAGGAATCTATGACTCTCTGAAGAGAGACTACCTATATATACTAGGCTGTCCACCACTCCACTGGGAGGGGCAGAGCTGGTTTCAAGTCCCTGCTCCAGAGTGGTGATTCAAAGCTGGCTCTTTCACATCCCAGACAAATGTTCTCACTACTACTTGGCTATTGGGTATAGGAGTAGGGGAGCAGGGAGTGGCAGAGACACCTTCTACTCCTCAGTTTTGTGGATAGCAAAAAAAACCCCTGAAACTTTTGTCCCCAAAAGCGTCAAACTGAACCATTTCAACATAGCCTTTGCGGGTTTTATGATGGAAGAAAATCACTGAAATTGACATGGATTTCCTGACCATTTTGGTGAATCCAAATCTATAGTTTTTGTGAAAAATAATTTCAGCTGAAAAATTTTGCCCAGCTCTGCTACACATACCAGCTTGGGGATAGTAGACAAATGTACAAAGAGAAACTAAAATCAGCCATAGGTTGGGACTTGCTCTCATTCATTTTAAAAGCTTTTTTGTAAAACCTCTCTCTCCTCCACATGAAATTCAAGGATTGTGGCTCTCTTCTGATACATATTAAAACTCACAGACACCTCATGGACAATGCTGGAAAGCAATCTTATTTAGAAGCTGTTCTGTTAAGTGTTTTCTTTCTCTCTTCTACTATTATTCCCCAAAAGACATTTTATTAATAGAATCTTAGCAGTTCATCTCCTTTTTTTCCTCACCTGAAGTAATTCCATGACATCACAATTAGTTGCTATGGAAAAGAAAAACAAACAAAGGATTATGACTCAAGTAAGGAAAGCAGCAGGAGAAAATAAAGGGTTTGCCAAATAATAATCCTATTATTGTGCAAATGCCCTTGAATGCAATCCTGAAATCCTTACACAGATTAACTCAGGCCACGGAACTCAGCCTTAACGAGGGCTTCAATCAGATGTCAGTGGAGTTTTATGTACTATAACTAAAATATTTACAAAGATTTCCATAAGGCTTGAAGTGGTGATTTCTTGACAGATTAAACAGACAGCAAGGATTCAAGAAGTAGTGAAGTATAGAGCTGGAAGCTTTCCCCTCCTGCTGTGGAAAACCTAACGAATCCATTGTTCTTTACGAACAATACCACTCATGCTCACTTCCTCGGTGAAAAGACAAAACTGTTGATGATAACCAAATACATTCTTCTCCTTGGCATCTTAATAGCACAGATCTATACAAGGGTGTCCTGCAAGAAAAATATTGCTATGGCAATTACTCTATTTATTAACAGCAGTTACTGTGGCAATGCCATGCCAGGCACATTGGTAGCTGTCAAGTTGGAAAAGGCTGTTGCATTTATCTGCTATTTGTCTGTACAGTTGTCTGGTTTAATAATCTAAACATGTCACATACAGTACACCAAGAGCACTTCCTTTTTATATTATCAGGCGGTGCCTTGGTGGAAGGCTTCTCCCTTCCCCATTTGTGTATGGAGAGAAGAGAAGCTAATGACTAACAGCATACTGTACATCTGGCAATTGGAAATTACTGGTTACGTAAACTACCGTAAACAAGATATATGACCCTGAACAACTGTTGCACAAATCAGTCAAACTGTTTCACTGTCATCTCTATTGTCATATTTCTCCATAACCTGCAAGCATAAAATTCAATTAGGAAAGGCATAATGGGAGTTCTGAAGCTTAATTCTTAGGAATGTGAGTTTTACCGCACAGTAAATTCTGATTCTTGAAAGCAGGTTCCCTTTTTTCCCCACCATCCTGATTAAAGATGTTGGTATGACTTTTTATCTTTGCGTTTTTTTGCCATCCGAGAGGAGTTGGTGTTCAATGAAGTAAGGGACAAATACCATTGGCTAGAGCCCATACTCGTCCCTGCCAGGATTACTCCATTCCGATATGAAAAGTTTGTCTGTTTTGTCTCTGTATTTCCCAAGCAAAGATTTGCTGAATTGTGTGTGTGTTGTGGTGGGGTGGGTGAGAAGGGGACAACTTTAATTAAATGTAATGAATGTGACAGATTGATAGCATTATTTATCCACAAAGTGTAGCATGAATAGTGGCACTTCTCCATGGTAGTGCCTCAATCAATGTACCTCAGCTATGGCCTTAGTAATAAAAATAGTTCATTTTCCCTCCCATGCAGGCATTGCCCTCTGAAGCAGATTAAGTAAAATCTTTTAATCTACACAAAGATGAAGCAGGCACCTGCCTACCTCAGTAAGCTTGCTTGATTTGGTTAATCATGACCAAAACAGAGGACCCAAAGTTAGGGTTCTCCTATACTCAGATTACATCATACAAGGATCATATTTTATAACCCCAGTGACATGAAGGAAGGAAAGGAGTTGAGTGGAAAGTATGTATGCAATACAGCTATGGTGCATAAAAACTGAAAAATTGCTAAGGAGGAAGTAGGAACCTGGGTGATGAGATCAGAGCCTTTTATTTATTGTTTATTAGAAGTTTCTATTGGTACCCTTCATGTACCATGTGACTAGATGTCCCAATTTTATAAGGATAGTCCTGATATTTGGGGCTTTGTCTTACAGGCGCCTATTACTTCCCACTCCCGTCCTGTTTTTTCAGACTTGCTATCTGGTCACCCTACCTTCACCAAGTACCTGGATACCTTACATGTATAAAGCCGCGAAACAATTTTATAACAGCACACTTATTTTAAGGATCAATTACAAGCCCCTTGTTCCATAATTAACATCACATTGTTCTTACTATGAATACAAGATCTGACAGAGACCTGGCCAAGCAGAAAGTACAGTGACTCAAGAGAGGCAGAAATAGTCATTGTTTTTGAAACCCAAACCTGCAATTCCTTAAACTCAAGCTCTGACAAACCACTTGACAGAAAGTCTGTGATCAATCCACTGAGAATATCCTGAAATGATAAATCCCAGCTCAGATATAATATAGGAGTGGGCCTAATGGCTCATAATGAAAAAAAAAAAATAGGATCACGAGAGAAGGGGTGATTTTTCAGATCAGTGAATCCCAGCACATTTAAGGCTACCTAAATAATCACCAACTCCTTGAGCTGTACTCAGAAGTGAAATGGTAGCCACTTCAGAATGTGTCATTTGTACGATCATATAAGTCTTGCAAAGTGATTAGCAGCTTTGAATCAAGTCCATGCCTCACTTTTTAGGAAAGCTTCTGGAGTCTGGACTATTTTAAAGTTTTGGGTACTTTTCAAGAATACCCCTAAGTGGAGTTCATTATAATAATCCAACTTGGAGATTTAGTGACATGGGTCTTTGTGGCATGGTGAAATAAAGAATGTCCACAGTCTCTGTGCCAGTGTAGACTTAAAGTTTCTCTGACAACACCAGAGAATCCAGATGTGATGGATCCTTCATGGATTGGAGGGCCTCATTGTAAGCTCTCACTCTTCAATTAATACACTTTTCCACCAAAGAAAAGTCCTAAGGCTGTGGAGAGATGACAGGATGCTCAAGAAGCAGCACTGATGCAGGAGGCATACCAAAGGCCTCCAGTGTCCATATGTTCAGAGATGTTGAGCACTCGCACCTCACATTGTAGTTAATGGCATGTACATCTCTGAGACTCGAGCACCTGGTCATTAGCTTGATAAATTAAAACAATAATGCCATGGAACAAGATTTGAGAAATCAGAGGTAACCAACAGGGCAACTTCCCCATTTCTAAATGCAACTAATCACAGTTCTGATCTGAAAAGTAGGACACTGAGAGAAAGAAAGATTGACGTTTTCAAGAAAGCACAAGAAAGTTTTTTGAATTCACCTTTTTCTCTTGCCACAAAGAAATTCAGAAAAAAATTAGTTTTAGACCAGGGGTTCATTAAATAAGGCTTTTTCCACTTAATAGTTCAATAAGATTCTGATCACAGAAATTGAGATTAGCAATGCTTTAAAAAAATCAAGACACTTTCTATTCTGATTGCTTGACTTTTAAAACTCCAATATTAAAGTAAAACACATTTGGAGACATTTGGGAAAGATATGAAATACTACTTTTTTCAGTGAGCTAACTTGACACATAGTATTCAGCCACTTCTGAAGCTTATCACATATTTGGAGAAATATATTTTTGAACATTTGAAGACAACTGTATTTTAAGAGGGTAGAAAGAACATATAATGGTCTTTGAGATTTACTGATGAAAAGTGTTGTGTAAGAAAGAGCTAAGTATTTTTGACAGGGCACTGGACTAGGACTTGAGAACTGTGTTTGATTCCTAATTTAGCCACTGATTTCTCTAAGATTTTAGACAAGTAGCTTAAGCTAACTTGTGCGTCAGTTTCCCCAAAATGAGGACAGGATTTCCTTGACCTCATAGGGCAGAGGCAGAGGATAAAAATCCATATATGTTTGTGAGGTTCTCAAGTATTGCAGCAATAAGGCCTACGTGCATTCCTAGACAGATACATCTTTTCCCAAAGGCCTTGCCATCTTGACAAGGCCCATATGGCTAAATTCATAGATAAGATTGAGGAAGACTACAGTAAGTTTAAGTGGTTGTAATAGACCTTTTTTTGACCCCCCTGAATGTGTTCGTTACAACAACTTTAACCTCACTCTAAATAAAAGTCACTCCATTGGGCTCATCTAAATAAAAGTCCTTCAAACCCATTTACTACATATTTAGGTTTTTCACATACCCATCTCCTTCAACAACTTCAGTACCTCCAAGTTAGGCACTTTCCCTCCAAGTAGGAATGAGAAGAAACTGACACCATTTAATAATGGAATTGCAATAGGATATTTTTTCAAATTATTGTTACTTCATATTGAATTTGTAGATTTTAAATAGGTTATTTTATAACTTGCCAAGCAGTCTTAATTTTAAAAAAAGTAAAATCTTGTTATGTTTTAGACTGTTAGTCATGGGTAGAAAGAAATAGAAGTGTTGCATGTTCAATCTATACCTTAAGCACTGCATTGTGGTTTACCTCTAATTTATCCATATATTCAGGTTACTATACCAATAAACTATAATGATGCATGCATAAATAAGCTATAAGTGAAACTTACATTTAAATGCTGAATTATTTCAACCACACAAAAACTGCACCTATTCACAGACACCTTGGAGTAGTCTATTGCTATTATCATAGTGCTCATTCATTTCACATTTCACTTTCTGTAAAAGCATATAATAAATAGTTTTGTGAAGATTTATGCAGTGTGTTTCACTAATCTCAGCAGCTCCCAAGGCAGAACCAGATTCTGTGCCTAGCTCTACTCCCTGAAGGAGGCAAAGCGAGGGGAAATTAACTGTAAACCTTTGGCTGTGGACATCTCTGGTATAAGGGAATCCACAGCCGGTGTAGAATCAGTCTTTACACATCTTTGTCAACAAGCCCTGGGAGAGGGGATATGTTGAGTGGGAGTTACATTGGGTGGGAGTAAGACTGGTGCTTGCTCTAGGAGTCAAGCTGTGAAGAGACTAAATGAAGACTCTGATATGCCCCCTCCCTTGGTGGGCACAGCAGGAAATCTGGGTCATGGTAATAGGAGGGAAGAGGATATTATATATATCTGCATATATATATGCAATTTTCAGTCTGTGGTTTGTTAACGCTCTAAGATTCTCTGTACCATTTGGCTGCTCTTTACCTCCCCACACCTGTTGTAACATTGTTTCATTTTATAATTGGAGTGACCCAACTCCATTTTAAATTAATAGAATAAACAGAGTGACCCAACTCCATTTTAAATTAACAGGAATATAAACTCATTGAACCAAATGCTAACTGCCTTGCATCAACCCCGGCTGGCCACCTATTGTAACAGAATCTCTGTGAAACTTACCAGCCCCGGGAGGAGTCTGCAGGTGCTAAGTACTGAAGGCAATGTAATCAAAATGTAGCCTTTGGAAAACCTGTTCCTTCAAACCCAGTAAATTTCATCCAAATAGTATCAATCTCTGTGAAGCTCTTTTTTAAAATAGTATCCATTCATGTATCACAACAAAACCTCCCTGAAACTTACCAGCGGCCGGGAAACACCCCAGCAGGCATTAAGTGTTAAAGGCAATACAATCAGGACGTAGCCTGTGGGTTTTGATAAACCTGTTACTTGAAACTCAGTAAATTTCAGTTAAATAGCACCCATTCATGTATTATAACAAAATCTCTGTGACTCGAAACCCAGAAAACTGCATTTGAATAGTGTTTAGATATGTATTGCAATGGGTGATTCTTTGTCAGCAGCAAACAACAGCTGGACAATTTAGAAGAATAAAATCTGGTTTCACTCTGTCAGTTTCGCTGTTTTGGGGTGCAGTCCCCAATTACCTCATTGCTCTTGGAAACTTTGTAATTGGCTAAAAGAGTGGGCATATTGTTGTGAGGAAGAGGATAAAGGTGATCAAAAAACAGGAAGTAAACCGGAGATGTCCTGTATCTTTGGAAGGGCACCAGAATAGCCCTACGTGCAGGCTTTGATCTACCTACCGTCTCTCCCCAGCTTGCCGCTCAAAACCTAAGTATAGAGTGTGTGGCTGCGAAACCTGAGTGCAACATTGTATCCCACTCAGATGCAAACCCGGGAACCCTACTAGAAAACTTGAAGTGCTGTTTTTACTGCTGACAAACCTCACCATTGCAGTGTAAGTATAATAGCATAAGTTTAACCCTTTAGTATAAGCTAGCTTTGTAAGTATAATTGTATAATTGTAACTGTGATTGTGTTTTATATAGTTAAGTTGCTGTATCTTTTAAATTGCAATTGTTAGTGTATAGATTGTTGTTAGTAAAACAAAGTTGTATCCAAAGCAACCCTCGTCACTCTTTATTTGAGGGATCCATATTAATCGAACCTGATAGCAAGCTGGTTCTTGTTGTCACCTCAACACCCAGGAACCTAGCAGCCTGTTCAGCAGAATTTTGCAGCCCCAAAGCCACTTTCAACTTGCCATTTTTAATAAGAATTTGAAATAGTGAACAGCTCCCACTGTAGCTTTTACACTAGAAAATGAGTTAAGTTGCTGAAAGAGCAGCACATTATTGCAGAAGTGGCAGCTTTTGGGATCATCCAATTGAACGGCCTCAGGTTTGATAGTAGCAAATTGATGCAAGAATTACAGCATGACGTTCCCTTTAGGGTTTCAGTTTGGTTGGATCTCACCAAGTCAGTGATGGGCATTTTATTTGTTTATTTTTAATATGTCATGTGATACTCAGAATCCCTTCCTACCTTCCTACAGAGGAAGGAGCTGAAAAGAGCGTTGTACACTAAGGGAAATTATGCTGATTAATAACCAACTAGTTTCTTTTGTTGAGAATTTGCATGACTGATGTTACCCCTGCCTCTGGAGCTAGCAGTCTGATTCCCAGATTGCATACAGACATACTCAGGCTAGCGCACTAAAAATAGTTGTGTAGCTACGGTACATACCATGGACCCCAAACACAAGCCCTCCTGGACCTCCTTGGTACGTACTTGGGGGCGGGGAGCTCTCCCAATAAGTTGTTCTCTGTGCTACTGCAGCTACACTACTTTTAGCATGCTAGCTCAGAGGAGAGCTAGCATGCATATGTCTGCATGAGCTCCAAGAGTAGAAGTGGCCTGAGGCAACTAGAGGTGCTTGAGTTAGAGAGATTCTAAGGCAGAAAATCAGGGTCCTTTTCCACAGTTAGTGTTCATGTGCTGCTATTGTGGATATATTATTGCCATTTCTTCTGCAGAAGGGCCCAGAGACTAGCAGTTCAGGGGTACGTTGTATCCTAGACACCATACAAATTTCACAAAGTGATGGTCCCTGCTTCAAAGAGCTGACTAAAAAGACAAGACAGAGCAGGTGGATGAGACGAAGAAGCAAGTCAAGGTTGGGGGTAAGCATATTCACATGCAGGTGCTAATAAGCCATATGGTCAAACTTTTGGTGTACTTAAAATTAAGTGCCTAAATGACTGTAAAGATTCCTAAATTCCTATTTATTTGGCGAACATTGCCTTTTGACCTGCAATGTAGGTATTTTGTTGCCTATATACAGTCTTAGGTGTCTAACTAGGCACTCAAGTTCACATATTGACTCACTGGAAACTACATGATGAGGTTAGTTATCCCTGCTGAAATCTCTGCTGAAACGTTGGCTATCATGACTCATTCAAAAATGCAAATACTTACGATCACTAATTACCATAATGGTACTATGCAGCTTTCTCAAAATTCTAGGATTCTTGATAGGTTTCGTTTGGATACTCTGTTGGCCTACTTAACATTCTATTTAACACCATCTTTTAAGATAATAGTGTTTTGTTTTTTAAACAAAGACTGACTATGCATAAGGCATAAGTTGATTTTCTTCTTATCATGGACCCAGTAAAATTAGGTTTGCTTTTCTGATATTTCACATATTTTCATACATGAAAAATCACATAGCTGGTCCTTAAAATAATCTGTCAAGATCATACATCTGTATTTTGGTGACATTTAGGGCAGTGCTGAATGGAGAATGGATATTTCCAGAAAGTTTATTAAAGTGCCTGTGCACGTTACATTTCAAGCTTGGGAAACAAACCATTAAAGAACTGCATTTTTAGTCTATGTAAAAAGCTATTAACCAAGGCTTACCATAGGTCAGCTTGATCAATATTCCAGCCTAAGATAATTTTTTAAAAACTTTTATTACTAAACAAATACCTTTTTTCTGTGAAATAAAAGTATCACTGTTTTAGGCAGTCTTGGAGCATGGCTCCTCCTTTATACCTTATGTGAAAAGGAACACAAAGAGACTGAAAAGTCCAAAGATAGTAGTTTTAAATTGGATTAGTGTCTTTGGGTCAGCTGCAGAGGTAATATGTAACTTAATCTCTATATGCAGGATTCCCCCTGCTGGGGAACAATTCAAAACCTAGCTGAACTGAAAAAAACACCTCAAAATACAATGGACAAAATTACTAGGATTTTTAGTGATTTAAAAGCACAATGCTAAAAATCCCCTGAAAAGCATGTTTGGAAAAGATAAGACTATGCTGACATTAAGGTCGTGCTTTTCCCCATAACCTCTATTTTTATATGCATAGAAAAATTGTTAATGATTATTTTAGGATAATCTATGTATACCAAATTATATTAAAATATGAAGACAATTGCAGAATGGTAGAAAATAAGGGTTACATTTTTTTAAGTTTGAGTAAATATATAACTGGGTACATGTAATGCTAGAAAACATTGATTGTCTAATCTAGACACTCAAGGTCCTTTCCCATAATTAGTTTTCATGTGCTGCTATCGTGGATATATATTGATATTTTTATTGCAGTAGACTAGAGACTAAGAAGATCAGGGTTGCATTGTATACTAGATACATGCATACGGATTTCACAGAATGATGGTCCCTGCTTCAAAGAGCTGACTAAAGAGACAAGACATAACAGGTGGATGAGACAAACATGCAAGTTTGGAGAAAAACTAATGAGTATGCTATGTGAAAAGGTATAAAAGAATAAGAATATAAGGCCCCAGATCAGGGAATACCAGACCAGAGACTGAGCTGACCATCATGAAGTGGAGTAGAGCTTCCCAGTATCTTGGAACTTGGGTCCCTACCTGTTCCATCTTATCTATTACCTGTGTGTGATAAGAAACCGTAAGTAGCAGCGATTCTATCTGACAATTTGTAAATAAAGGCAAAAATTGATTAAGCCTAAATTGGGTGGACTTGTGCCTCAGTTTCCAACCTTTCAGGCTGTAGGAGGTGCATTGGTGTGTGCATGTTTATATAGAATGCGTAGGTTGGACTGAAGAGAGCATGGATTTTGCAGGAACACTGGAGAGCAAAGGTTTGAAGATTTCAGTAGTGGGGCTACAGAGAAGGAGAGTTCCTGCAAACCTGAACCACTTCATCAGAGCACTCAAACAATCCATGCCTCTTCTCCATCCCTGCCCCAGTAGAGTTGCAACAATGTCATATTCCAAGATTGATTTAGATTTAGACAGTGAAACCCTTATTTACATTGTGGGGGAGTGAGAAAATTACTCCCACATTGAAGTCAGTGGGACTATTCAACTTGAGTAAGGGTAGCTAGCTTTTAGGTACACTATAACCACAATTTAGATTAAGGATGTCTGTTTAATTGAATGTCTAAGTTAGACAAGACAGAGAAATTGGGGTTACAGTCTCAGCTAGGGTAGGGCACCATAACTCTTCTGGCTATGCCAATTTACACCAGCTCAAGCTAAATTGTTGACTTGATTAATTGAGCAGCTGTCTAATTTGGATTCATGAATGTCCAGTCAGGAAGGTTATTTGATGCTCTTTTTTTGGCAAGTACAACGGTAAATTCACAGTCTACAATTTTGGGCATCTGTAATTTACATGTAATCAGCTGAGAAGGCTCACCATAATCCTTTTCCATCCTGATGTATTAGTTAACTACTCATTCATTTCAAAACAAGGTGTGTGTTCATAGCTTACATAAGATAACTGAAAACATATTTTCATAACATAATTAAAAATACACTTCTGCATCTGAACTTCTGACTCTTGATAGAGGAGCAGAGCACTTGTCTCCTTTGAAGCTGAAAGAGGTTGCCTATACATACACAGTAGTATAATGGAGACAGCTATTGTTCTGTGTGTGTATAGAAAGCCAGTCTTCAATTATGTGCAATTTGAAGTACAGTAGCATTAGAAACAATTTATTTGCACTAAGGAAACCAGAGTAACAGAATCTCGGGTTGTTTTTTTTTTCCCATTTGGGAGTATGAGTTTTGTCTTTATGCTCCGTCTTGAGCCAGAGCACTTTGAGAGAAATTCAGTGGACTTGTAATTCTGTCAGAATTTCCAGACTTTCAGACATTTGATTTTATTGCAATTACTGAGCTATGCCTGAAAACTGAACAAAAATTCATTTTTGGTTAGGAATAGAATAGTGTTTTCCATACATGATTTTTATAAAAATCATGTTCGCTGACTACAGTCCACACTGCTGAATGCTGGTAGTTTATGATAGTTTATAGTTTCAGTGCTCCATTCACTGCTTGTCTAACTCCTCCTACTGGTCACTCTGGGGATTAGCTTAAGGTGGCCATCCCTTCCCACGGTCATAAACCATCACACTCTCAGGGCTGCAGCTCCTCTCACATCCTAGGAACTGCAGTGTTCTTTTTGTGAGTCAGCCTTCAGGCCGGTTCACTCGGTATTGCCCCTCTTCTGGGATACAGTCCTTCAATTCTCTGTCACTCCCACAATGACCAAGTCTTCCAGTTCACTGCCCCAATGGTCTATACCATGCCCTTAGTGGCAGGTAGGAGAATGTGGGCCCAACCACCACTCCAAGTTCTAGTCCAGGACCCCTACACTCAGCAGTTTTGGGCTTCACTGCTTCTTCTCTAGACTGCTTCTTACACTTTTGGTTCCCTTCCTGTGTCTGGGCGCACCAGCTCTAATCCCTCTTCCCAAGGAGTGACTGCTCTTTCCCAGCAGTAGCTCCTTTGTCATCCATTGCAAGCTTCCTGGCTTTATAGTCCATGCCTGTTCCTGCCCAGCTGAACTTGCTCACAATCATTTCCCTGCTCCATCTCTCTTCTTCCAGGTGTAGCCTGTGGAGTAAATAGGCCTATCTGGCCACCTTAACCCCTTCAAGTCTTGTGTGGGGTGGACATCCCATCACAGCAGTACAGCTGTTTTAACTTCCTCTATCAGTAATTATTGGCCATTTGTAAGCATGGCTGATGAACTTCACTAATGACTAACAGCATTCTGAAAATAAGGAGAAGGATATTTTACAATAGCTTGTTTCAAAAGTGCTGTGTGCCACTGATAGACGGGAATCATTTGAATTACTGCATTTTCTAATTGCATTACTGCTTTGTGTACATCCTTTGGGATTTCTTCACTTTTTTGGAAAGGGCTACTGTTGTAAAGGTAAAATATAAACCTTGCAGCTAGCTTCTTCCCTGAGCTTAGCTGTCCCTACAGTTTCCCTTGAAGCCTCATCTGTCCCTGGTTCCCTCTCTTATGAGAGCTACTCCTAGTGAGTAAAGTGTGTGTGTGCAAGGTGGGGAGGAAGAGAGGTTCAAAGAGGTCACAGACCCAGCAAAAACATTTTTTTATATCAAGCTGGATCACTGAGGGGCAAACTTGAAGCACTGTCTTACCAGAGTTGCTGTTCCCAGACAATAAACCCCTGACTTTTTTTAGTCTACTTTAAGCACTGGCTACTCCCACTTTATTTATAAATCAGGTGACATTGACAAACCAAACCTGGCTATAGTAGCAGCAGAACTTCAGTAGCTTTATATAGGATCCAAATACCTGCTCCTGTTACCAATTTACATATATATTTTTCCCCACAGAACAAGATTCAGGGTGCATTAGCCTTTAGTTTCTCCTGTGCAGTCTACTCAAAATCCAAGACCTGAAATGTCATGTTGTTGCCACTGTTACTAGTTTCTTCACTGTCTATGGTGCTTCTTGTGCCCTGGTCCTGAGTCAGATTTGTGATCCTCTTCTCCAAATAGGTCTTGGATTCCAAGGGATGAAAAGTGCTTCCAACGTTCTCCTTAAGGCATATGGCCATGATAAGGAGTGGGACACCACTTCCTGGGGTCATCATGTGAGAATACATATTCCATCATTTAGCTGCAGAGCCACATGACTGCTCCTTAATCTTATGAAGTATATTAAGGTATCACAGGTTTTAACATACTTAGCCTTCTGAAAGGTATTTGACTTTGTGCCACACATTTTGATGAAGAAACGAGGAAGACACAAAATTAGTGTGCACATTAATGTAGCACACTAAATGGATTAAAAACTGGTTGATAGAACTCAAAACATAATTGTGAGTGGGAAATTCTCACTGAGTGGGTGTGTTTCTATTGGGCTTCCACAGGGGTTGGTGCTTGGCCCTATGCTATTTAACATTTTTAACAATGTCCTGGGGGAAAAAAAAGTCACTGATAAAATTGACACAAGCTTCAGGAGAGTGATAAATAATGAAGAGGAAAAATCATGAATTCAAAGCAATTTGGATTACTTCGTAAACTGGACACAAGTAAGCAATATGCATTTAAATGTGGACAAATGTTAATGTATACATCTGGGATCAAAGAATGCAGGCCATACTTAGAGGATGGGGGAGCCTATCTTGGGTAGCAGTGACTCTGAAAAGGACTTGGAGGTCACAGTTAATAATCAGCTGAACATGAGTTCACAGTACAAAACTGTGGCCAAAAGGGCTACTGTGTAAATAGAAGAATATAGAGTAAGAGTAAAGAGATTATATTACCTCTATATTCGGCACTGGCATGACAGTGGTGTGACTAAATCCAGTTATGGTGTCTGCAATTCAAAAAGGATGTTGAGAACAGCAAAACAAGGACATTGGACTTCAGCAAGGTGGATTTCAGCTGACAGAAATAGTACGTAAGGTCCCATGAAAAGACCAATTAGGAAGAAAAGGAGTCGAAGTGGGTTCAGTTTCTAAAAGATGTAATACTGGAGATTCAACATCAAGCTATTCTGACACAGAGGAAAGATAAAAAGAGCCACAGAAGACCAATTTGCCTGCACAAAAGAACTTTTTAGCTACCTAAAAACTACCTAACTAGCTACCTAAAAACCAAAACCAAAACAAAAAAAAAGAGGGGCATATCACCAAGGAAGTATTCAATGGAATAACATGAGTAGGTAGGAGCAAAGTTAGGAAAGCCAAGGCTGGCAAGGAATGTTAGAGACAACAAGACAAATACATCAGACAAAAACCGAAAGATCAAGAATGGAGTGGGTCTGCTGCTCAGTGGAGAAGGTGAGCTGTTAACAGAAGGTGATAGGAAAAACAAAGGTGCTCACAATATCTACTTTACTTCAGTCTTCTCATAAAAAACATGTGACTAGACAACTAGCAAAGTTACCACAGACAATAAGGAGGAAAGGATGCAGATTGGGATAAGTGAAGAACACATCAGATCTTCTGAACAATGTGAATGAATTCAAATCAGCAGGGCCAGATGCTATTCATCTGAGAGTAAAGAAGGAATTAGTTGAAGAAACCTCAAAGCCACTGGCAATAATATTTATAAACTCACGGATAACAGGAGAGGTCCCAGAAGACTGGAGAAGCATCTTTAAAAGGGGGAGGGGAAAGAAGGAGCTGGGGACCTATAGATGAGTCAGCCTGACTTTGATACCTGGAATGCTACTTAAGCAAAGTATAAAAGATTCAATTTGCAAATATCTGGAGGATGAAGGGGTAATCACTAGGAGCCAGCATGGATTTACTAAGAACAAATCACGCCAAACGAGCTTGATTTCCTTCTTTGACAGGGTAACAGATTTGGTGGATAGGGGAAATGTGGGGAGACATAATATACCTGGATTTCAGCAAGGCTTTTGACACCATCTCAAATGATATCCTGATAGGTAAGCTAGAGAAACATGGGCTAGGTGGAACTATCATTAAGTGGATACCTAATTGGTTAAACAACCACAAACAAAGAGCAATTATTAATGGACTGA
Organism: Mesoclemmys tuberculata; assembly: GCA_007922155.1. Classification (NCBI taxonomy): domain Eukaryota; kingdom Metazoa; phylum Chordata; order Testudines; family Chelidae; genus Mesoclemmys; species Mesoclemmys tuberculata. The sequence continues at coordinate 66,842,470 of ML675601.1, forward strand.
TGTCAGTTTGGAGGCAAGTTTCAAGTAGAGTACCACAGGGATCTATTCTGTGTCTGGTGTTGTTTAACATTTTTACTAATGATCTAGATATAGGAATAGAGAGCATACTGATCAAATTTGTAGATGACATAAAACTAGGGAGGGTTGCCAACACTTTGGAGACTAGAACTAAAAAATTCAAAGAGATCTTGATAAATTGGAGAACTGGGCTATAGACAACAAAATGAAATTCAACAAAGACAAATGTAACATGGTACATTTAGGGAAGAAAAACCAAATGGACAAATACAAAATGGGAGATAAATGGCTTGGCAACAGACTGCTGAGAAGGATCTGGGAGTTGTGATGGATCACAAAGTCAAAATGAGTCAGCACTGTCATGCTGTTGCCAAAAAGCAAATGTAATTTTAGTTTGCATTAACAGAGGCATAATATGCAAGTCACTCTACTCAGTGCTGGTTAGGCCTCAGCTGAAGCAGTGTGTCCAGTTTTGGTCACCAATGTACAGAAAGGCTGTGGAGAAACTGGAAAGAATCCAGAGGTGAGCAACAAAGATGATCAAAGAGATAGAATGCAAGTCATATGAGCAAAGACTGAAGGAAGTAGTTATGTCTCATTTGGAAAAGAGGATATTAACGCCAAACATGACAGTAGTCTCAAAATACTTCATAAAAAAGATGGAGAAAAGTTGTTCTTTCTTACCCCAGAGAGCAAGACAAGAGGCATTGGGTTCAAACTATAGCATAGCAAATTTATATTAAATCTGAGGAAAAACTTCCTAACTGTAAGAACAGTAGGACCACAGAACAAGCTGTCTATGGAGGTTGTGGGAGATCCTTTACTGGAGGTTTTCAAAAGGAGGCTGGATAGCCATATGTCTTGGATGGTTTAGACCAGTGGTTCTCAACCTATTTATCACTGTGGGCCACATTTGCAGCTCTCTATTTGTTATGTGGGCTTCATCCACGCAATATACATACTACTTGTATGCCACAACTCTGTGCTGATAAACTGCAAGCCACTTGCGGCCCAAACAACCACACAACACAACAAATCCTGCATCTTGGCATGGGGTTAGACTAGATGAATGTTGTGGACCCTTCTACTCCTATGATTCTATTTTGATAAATTGGAGAGGGTTCAGAGAAGAATCCCAAGAATGATGAAAGGATTAGAAAAGGTGCTTTATAGTATTTAAAAAAAAAAAAAGGAGCACAATCTATTTAGTTTAAGGAGAAAAGTAAAGAGTCACTTGTCAGTTTAAAAGTACCTACATGGGGGACAAAACTTTGATAATGGGCTTTTCAATTTAGCAGAGAAAGGTATAGCAAGATCCAACAGCTGGAGTTTGAAGCTAGACAAAAATCAGACTGGAAATAAGATACAACACTGATGATAATTAACCATTGGAACAACTTACCAAAGGATGTGGTGGATTCTCTAGCACTCTAAATCAATACTGCATGTTTTTCTAAAGGACATGCTCTTGCTTAAAGAGGAATTAATTCAGGGAAATCCTATGGTCTCTGTGTTATGATGGAGGTGAGATTAAATTATCACAATAGTCCCTTTGGCTTTATAATCAATGAATCTTTGAAGGACTATAGGGCTTACATTTTTTTGTGTGTTTCAAATATCCCACTTGAAAAATACATAATAGAAAGGGCTGCTAGTTCTTCCACTGCATTGGGAGAAAGTTTTTCTCAGCTCCCTGCTGGAGCCCTAGAGTCTATTTCTCTCCATAAGGTCTGTTCTGTTTGTCTAAGAACTCTGATTTAGACATATGAAACCGTGGCTATCATGGTCTTGTATATCTCTGCCTTCAAATATTCCTCCAAATCCTACACAGCATCTGCCAATGTGTATGGCTGGTGCCAGTGCACCCACATTTCCACCATCTTAGGCAAACTTTCTAGTGTGTGTACTTTTCCAATATTATCAAGTTCACTAGTTTCCACTATTGTTTGGGGCTCAGTGATGAGCCATAGAAGCAAATCACCACCAATACGTACTTCTCTGTTGGGTTTCCCCAATGCAATTATTCACAAGACACCATGGTGGCTGAAAGCAGGGTTCTTCTTTATTGTGCTGCAAGCACCTTCTCTTATAGCTTATCCCAACATCCCCTTCCACATGCAGTTCTTACAGCAGTAAACAAGCTCTCACAGCAGTGAGAGCTTTCTCACACACCCTAATCTGATCGGCTAGGACTGGCCAACAAACACGGGGGGAGGCCGTAATCAGAGATGCACTTCGCAGTTCCCATAAACACTCCATGCTTCGCTGTTCCCAGAACAGCACCTGCAAGGTCATCTGGAAGCCAGCCAAGACCAGGGTTTGCCCAGCAGTCAGCGTCTGGCCCCAAACCACCCCACACTTCTCTTTTAAAAAACTGTGGCAGGGTGGGGATTCCATATGTCTGAATATAGAGATTACTCTGAAGTGATTTTCAGAGTTAAATTAAGGAACTCTGGAAAAAAGTTAAGGAACTTTTTTTTGTAATGAAGTAACTTGTCTTGCTCTGTATGCAAGTGAGGCAGCTAGGATGTAATATTGCATGGGCAGACTTTGGATTTCTGCATAGTTATTACTTGGGATCATGCAATGTAGCTGTTTTATAACGCTTTAATTGTCAAGTCTAACATTTGGATTGGGGGGTATATATTAAAAGTTATTACAAAATGGATATCAAAACAAACACCCAAATCCTTGACAGCCACAAAAAAACAGAATTCTGTTTAAGTCAGTATCCAGAATTATTTGATAGATTTAGCAAATACAGTCAGATGTGCTAATGAAGAAGCAATTAAAAAGGTGGACTTGATATGTAACTGAAGCTAGCACAAAAACAAACAGCATGAAGCTATGCAATAAGCAAAGGAAAAGCATTGCTCTGTTCTTCAAGGATAGTATTCATTTAACATTAGAATCAGTTCTCAGTGGATAGTTCAGTGAAACTTTGTGAACTAAATTTCTCAACATATACTTGCCACTCAAGTATTTGGGCTGTGGATCACTGGAGTGCATATTGAGCTGTTGTAGAGAAGGACATCAAATGGACACTCAATAACATTCTCTATACTGACTAGAAATGGCACTGGTATTCCTGTACAACAGGAGCATCTTCAAAAGCACTGACCATTACCATTATTTACTGAATGTTACTTCTTTGACAGAAAATGAATCTGACTATCCATTTTTATCTAACAGATAGTGAAGTGTTGATTTATTGATGTCTTTCGATATATAGGATGGTGAATTTGTGTCAAGTCTTTCCACAGAAAGATTTAACATTTCGGTCTTGTGAAAAGAAATATGGATTTTGGCTCTGCTCTGTCAAAATGCTAAACAGTGATGTTACTTTGGTGGATCCATTTCTTTTTTTATGTAGTATTTCAGTCAATGAATAGGACCTGTGAAAAGGGAATGAGTGTGATGCAATACAGTATAAGTCCCAGATCCCTTCACACCTCTGCTATTGTCATGATGGGTGATTAGCAAATCACATAAGCCTAAATTTTCAAGAGGAGCCTCTAATTTGGTCTGGACCCATTTTTAGGTAACCAAATTGAAATACATGCAAGGGGCTGATTTTAAGAAGTGCTAAGCAGTCACAATACCAGCTGAAGTCAATGGGAGCTGCTGATAACTCCAGTACTGAAAGTAAGACCTGTAGTAACTTTCCCCAGCTCAATTTCCTGGACCACTACTTGTTTTGATTCCACTCAGTCTCTGGGAATAGGCATGTGCCATTTCCTTCTGCTTCACCTCAGTAGGGTTGACATACTAATCTTTTACCAGTGCCCTACACAATGTTTAGTCACCTTAATAAAAGACAAAAAGCAACTGGGAAGAGAATCCCGGATGCAGGAACTGAATTGATTTTGATAGAACTATGCTGACCTACTCCAGCAGTTCTGGGCTCTGTAGCACCACTTTGGAGCACTGGTTTGCTATTCATTGAGGAGAGATCAATTCACAAAATTTAATCAGAAATGGACTATGCATTTAAAAAAAATGAGGTAGATTACATATCTGAAGACATTCTATTACAGACTTCTGCAAAAGTTTCATGAATCTTGTTTCTTTCCAACTTGGTCATCCATATACCTGATGATGACAACATTAAGCATAATAGAAACTGTTTGCTTCTTTAGACATAAGAGTGAAATTCCAGTGAGATTTCGGAAGGTCACCTCTCAGCAGACAGGATTACATGCTTCAGCTTGTAAAATGAATGAAACATCAACACTCTGCAAATACCATTCCCTATCCACTCAATCTCAGTTTTCCCAATGTCAAAAAAACCATTTAGTGGTTATTTTCCCCTTTGTGCAGAGAAAGGTCTTTACTGGCTTGAACAACAGCAGTTTGCCTGAAAACTGCCCCAAGGGTGAATGCTAGAGATAACCAGATTGAGCAAGCTTTGTAAGGTTGTAAAATATAGATTAGCAGGTGCCAAGGTTTTTGCAAAGCTGAAATTTCTCCTGTCCTCTCTCTTCTGTCTTTTTCCATGTATTTTTGCTCAAAAACTTGATAAAATTAAGCTGGAGGAATTAAGGCACAGTGGGAAGTTGGGCCTCCCTTTGTATCTCTGAAAGTCTTCTCCAGAATATTTAATACCATAACTCCATATTTTTGGAGATGAGATTTACTTCAATGAGCTTTAAGTAACATAAGAAAAGTGTGGTCCTAATCACTGAGATTTTTACAGGTGAAACATCTACACTTAAAATAATTGCACACATTTTCCCACCATGGAAGCAGACTTAGACCCAGAAAGACAATACTTTCCATTTATATATTTACTTTATTGACTTAATTGACCTGTAGAATCAATTCATCTTAACTTGAGTTTATAGGTTTCTGTTTTAGTAAAGGTGTATATAAGGGTAGACAGCTGCAGCGGCACAGGAGCCAGCGAACAGGGCTGCTAACAGGGGAGTTTCAGTGGGAGTTTCCAGGGGGAGATTCCAGAGGAGACCACAGCAGAGAAACCTACAAGCCAGAGGAGGGAAGGGGCAGGGGCCTGCCAGCAGCCCAAGACTTGTTGGTGTCCCACGGTGCAGTGTGAGGCCTGAACCGCCAGGCACAGAGTTGGAAGGCCATGAGTGAGACAGGGACAGCAGTGAGAGACACACTGAGGATGACCGGATGTAGAAGCTGTGGCATGTACATGGTCCTGGAGGGGACACCTGAAAGGAGTTTTGTCTGCATGAAGTGCCGCCTGATAGAACTGCTGGAAGAAAAGATAAAAGGACTGGGGATGCAGGTGGAAACCCTGGTTGAGTTTAGAAGGGGGTTTGAGCAGATGATGGAAGACAGACATGATGAGGCACAGGGGATAAGCTCAGACGAGCAGATGGAAGTAGGACCAAAGAATTCTGAGGAGCTGCTGGGTGAGGAACGTGGACGGTGGAAGCATGTGACTAGGAGAACCAGGCAGAGGAAAAGACGGGCCAGCAAAGG
>ML675601.1:66852938-66885342 GCA_007922155.1 Mesoclemmys tuberculata
CTATGAGTCTATAGTATATCCCTCATTGGTTTAACAGTCAACATTTAACTCCCATATAGCAGTATTACTTGCAAGTATGCCACCTCAAGTATTAAAGAAAAGAATCATGTGATAGATCCCCAAAAAGTCAGTCCTTAGACTGCCTTAAAAATCATGGGATTTTAAAAATACTACATTTGAAATTGTTATTGTTTGCTTTTTGGCACTGAGTGGTTTCAACTCATGTTGTTCGCCAGGATAAGAAGGGCTAGAACTGTCATTAAAAAGAGCTGAAATTCTCTGGCAACAGCTCAATTTCTGTAGCTGGGAGGCTTAAAAAACCTGGACAATTAAGTAGGTAGCTAATGCTGGGATTCACTATGGAAGAGAAAAAAGGATTTTCTGAACTCATTTTTGTGATTAAAGCTACTCATCTTAGTTTCACTTTACAATGTCTAAGAATATTTTAGCACTAGGTGTCTGAAGAAATTAAATGAGTCAAAGAAATCCAACAATCCCTAATGTGAGAGTAATCACACAGAAAGACGAGCCACTCCTAGAGTGGTGACAGGCAGTTCCCTTCCTAAGAGAACATGGTTTCTATTTCCACTCCTTCGACCTTGCTCCATCCACACGCACCTGCAACACAGCTAGTGGGAGAGAGATGGACTACTTCATCATCATCAAGATACTGGAAAAAGTGGGGGAACTGACAAGCGAAATTAAGCTTCCTTCCATTTTATTCTTACTGGATTTACAGACAGGCTTAATGGTACATGACCCTGCACATTCCAGTGAGGTGCTGCACACCATGAACTCCAGTGCGGATAATAAATATACTCATTATCTGTAAGAATAAGGCTCATTATTATTATTAGAAACCTTATATCAACAGCAAAGGAAGTTATATGTATAGATTATACCCCCCCCCCAAACCTGCAATGAGCTCTGTGCCTCATGAACCTCACTGAAGAATGTGGGTGTCTATATGGGACTGTAACAGAGTTGTACTCACTGTTCTTGCATCTCCTGCTGGTTTGTCTGGAGAATGAGCTCTGCAGGTCCCAGCGCCCCACACGGTTGCATCTCACCTGCCGTTACCTTTATCTGAGGACCCACGCCTCTCCCAAGCCCACAGCATCTGCTTCATGACACAGCCCTCCAGCCCTGCCACAATCTGTGCTTTCCCTCTTTCCAGAGGATTCTGCAGTCCCAGTCTAGCTACTTCCTCCAGTGCAGCTGCAGTCCACTATCTGGCCCTTACACCAGGGCTCTCACATGCTCCTTCTCCAGTGCCAGCCATTGCTCTGTCCAAGGTGCTGATCTCCCTTGGCCTGCAGAGAAACAAGCCTTCCCTCACCAAACTCCTGGGAGTGACTGCCCTTGCTTCTCGCTGCCTATATAGAGCCTCCTTGGCCCTGATTGGCTGCTCCCAGTGCAGCCTCCCTATGACTTTATTAACTCTTTCCAGGCTAGTGTGGGGCAGCTGCCCCACCACAAGGACTCCTGTACAAAAACAAAAAAACGTAATAGATTAATGAGGTGAACCATTTAGGGAAATAAGATCAACAATGTCAGATTTGAATGTCTAAAGTTAGGCTCCTAAATAAACGTCCTATTTTTCAGAAGTGCTGAGCAATCAGAGCTACTCTTGACTACGCCCACTCTCAGTGAAGTCAAGGACAACTGTGGATGCTCACTCCCTCTGAAAATTAGGCTATTCATTTAAAGGCCTAACTTAAAATTCCAGAAACTTACTTGTCAACACTAACCTGTGCCCAGTGGAATCTCACTATTTCCATTTAGCTAATCCACACACTTAAAAAGAGTCTTTTCCCATTTCTCAGAGAAATTACACAGAGTTCTTAAGAGACATCTGACTCTTAATGCTTCATTAGTTTCACAAGTTATCTAACAATGTTTTTAAAAAGGCTATCACCATAGTACTATAGCTAACAAAGTGTTTCATGAAAGATTAAAACTACACTTGTCAAGTGAACAAAGGACTTTTTCTAATACATTATCCTTTCATTCTTGTTTAGTCAAACTTCAGTTAGTGCAAATAATTGAGGATTTATTATAAAAATAGTTAATTATTCAGACAGTGGTGTCATTTTGCAGATCAGATCTGAGACCTTTTTGTAAATGTAGAGAAATGTAATTTTTTAAATAACATTCAGTAGGGCACTATTGCCAACTTTCACTAGTGCAGAAGGAGATTCATCTGATTACAATTACAAAGTCAATTATATTGTAAACCCAAAACTTAAAGGCTCTAATTCTCATCTAATACTTCTGTAATGCCACAGTGTGAAAGAGTCAGTCAATCAGTTTGCAAATGGAGTGAAAAACTCTTCCAGCCCCCCCCACCCTCACCCCTAACAAAGACTTTGGACACCTCCCAGCTCATGCATTTGTACTTTGTGCTCATTTCAAGATTTTTCCAAAGGCAATTTGTACCTTTAATCTAGCACTGAAAAGAACCTAGCCCATAGTCTGAGCCCCTGTAGCAGCACCACCAAAGGTGAAGGGAACAAAACTAAAAAAAGTAGAAAAAGGAGTCAAGGGTAAAGTCTGGTGAAAATTCAAGTTAGTTTCTGTGAAAAATATCAAAGGAAACTAGAACTGGTTTGGCCTGAGATGTTATGCAGAAAATTTTGTTTGTTGCAAGTTTAAAATTGTTTTGTTTTTTCAGTCCCCCCAGTAGTGGTAACTCTTCCCCTTCTCTCATTTTAACTCCAAGTGCCCACAGAAAAGCTTGGAAATTTTTATTTCCACCAAGTTGTAGTCAGAAGCCTTAAATTCAACAAGTCTGAATACACTGCCTTAGAATCAGAGGTGAGACATGACTGGGAACTGTTGGGAAACCTATGCTATAAACTCTGTTCTCTGGATATAAGTAGTGGATGTCAGCCTTCACAGTTTTCAAGAGAGTATCTGATGTAAATGATCTTACATATATAGAATTTATTTTTATTTAAAACACAGAATATATGGCCAATGACAGAGCTATGACTTTCTATGTATTTATTTGAAATATTGCTAGCTTTTAAATGAACAGGCTTGGTCAGCTTATCAAAACAAATATCAAGATGTCAAGGTTGAACAACCCTGCCTTTTTGTATAGTATTTTAAATGTAGAGCATCTGTTCAGTTGGGAAGGCAGTAGGCAAAAAGCATTTCAGTAAAGCAGGATATAATACATTTTGAGAAAACGGATTTTTCAGTTTAAAATTATAACCATCATTCACATTTTACCAGGTTTTATAATTGGGATAAAACAACTGAAATTTCCAAAACATGTCACAATGGACACTTTATTAACTCAGATTTAATCACTTTCTCTCTCCTACAATATTTGCAGAAGAAAGAGCTGTACATTTGCCCCTCCATAGTTAGAAATTAGTAAAGATCTCATTGAATGAGTGAAAAAGTTCAGAGTACATTTTATAAAATGAAAAACATGGAAAACTCTTCAGGATATGACCCATTTAAATTTTAGAGGGTCACCACTAAAGTATAAGAAACAATATGGTGGTGGCAGTAAAGAAGTTCAGTGATTGACGTACAAACACGATTACTTAGTTTAAGTTCTATAAATAATCCATATATCTTTATGATTCCATTATATTTTACAATGAAACATACTTCTTGACAGAATTAAGTTCTTAAGAGAAGCTGGTGGCTAGATGAACAGAGAATAATGATCCCCAAGGACTGAATGCAAAGGTCTTTGTTTCTGGCAGGATTCTGCTTTGTACAGGATGCAAAGAGTTTCATGCTATTTCTAAGCCTCATCCCATCATACAGCTATCTGTACAGAGGCCCCAAGGGGCCACTCTGGCTAATAGAAATCCCTGGAATTTCTGCAGTCCTCAGGATAAGTGTTTTTTTCCATGGATAGGATCACACCACACTCATGCACTGGAGGAACTGTGGAGAGTGCTGAAGAAGAGCTGGTGGATATATATTGTGATTTTTACAGTTCATGAGAAATTTTGCCTTTTCAAAATTTCTGTTTGTTCTCAATCAGAAACCTTCTACCCCAGGAATCTGAAAGCCCTAGCGTCTCTACTCCCAGGGCAGCCCACATGTTAGGGCTATTCCAGAGCTGGAGACCCTGGGAGCCAGACCCAGGACTTCCAGGTTCCCAGCTCTGCAGCAGGGAGCCTGGAAGCCATCAGAGCTGTGAGTGTTCCCAAGCTTGATGCTATGGAGCAACAAACCAAGACTTCATTAGAGTCAGGATTCCTAGGGCTTCCAGGCTCCTGGATCCATGGCATAATGGAGCTACCCCAGAGCCTAGGGTCCCTGGCTCCTGCAGCAGACCGCATGGCAGAGCTGTCCTGGAGTTCATCAGGCCACCTGGCAGGACTCCACTGGAACCCTTCCATAGATTTGATGAAAGTTCATCAAACTCAACCTGCTTTTGCAAGAAAATTCAGATTCAATGAACTGGCATTTTCCAATGAAACAAAAATCTCAGGAAAAATCTTTCCCTCCTCCCTTCCCACCCCAAACACAAAATATGTCTCCAATTCCCTGCCTTTCTTAGCTGCCCATGTCCTAGACATTTGTTCCCTGTTACATCCATGGTCCCTATGCCCATGGTCACCAGCCTGAAGGGAGGATCAGGAACTAGGAGCAGAAATAAATTTTAGGATCAAACTCTAGGGAGAAAAGATGTCTTCATGAAGAGGAGCTGAACTCACTTTAGACAAGTGTCTTAAAGACACATACTCTGTAGTCAGGCACCTTTTGTTGTGGCTAGCCTAGTGCTTCTTCAGTCAAAAAAATCCTCATAATTAGCCTGTTCCTAGTTGTTTAAAAGCTGGTATGTAAATGGTGATGTTTTCATATATCACTTCTACAATATTCCCTTTGTTACTCCCTAATTCCCAATCTGTGTTCTGTTTTTAATGTTAACTTACATTTTCAGCAGTTAACATTTCTTGTCTCTCCATTAGCAATAGTATCAATATCCTTTAAGGAATGAAGAGTCACATTATTTCAGAGCTGGCAAAACCCTGTTTAATGCACATTAGATTCCAAAACCTCATGCAGAGGGTTCTTCCCAGACCTGATGCAATTTAGCATATCTACATCTTTGATCTTATGTGCTTATCAAAACTTTGCATTGTCACATACAGTTTTAGGAGTAATGAAACAAACATTTTAGCTTTTTTTCCCTCACCTCAGTTCTGTATAAAAGTTCAGTTGGAGACACTGAAGTTGTTCCACACTGCATAATTATAAGTAATAAATCCAGTATCAAATAATTTATTAGTTCTTCACTTGTAGCCAATTGCATGCATTCCTTCCAAATCCAGTTAAAGTGTCTTAGTTTCCCTCCAAATGAATGAAAAAGATACTCAGAAGCTTAAATATTTAATGATACCCTTCTATAATAAAGCATGAAGTCACAAGCTTTTGAATGTGAACTGCTGTGAAAGTCTGGTAAGGTTTACCTGTAGTTGAATAACTAGTTTTAAGTGGCAACATAATTGGTTAATATAAAAGTCATTTTCCTAGTGTACTCCATGACCTGCAGAATTCTATTTTATCCCATACAATGCAAATAAGTGTTCATTTTTAGCCATCTTGTCAAGGAATAGGTGTAATGATAGTCTCAGAAAGAGCACTCGATGGATCAATGGTACCACCACCACTAGTTGGGCTATGGACATTTATGAAGTCAACTCATGAAAGCCATCCACTTCCAAATGACAATATGATCAGTCTTGTTTAATACACATGTAAGTCAAAATGTTTTCAACAAAGCATTTTTTGAGGAAAGCTTGCTTGTTGACCAGAATTCATTTTCAGTGAAAATTTTTATTTTGGTCAGTCTGAAAAAGCCTAGGCAGCAAAAAGTGTTTCCAGTGAAAATATTTTGATTTTTTATGAAAATTTTACTGAAAAGGTTTCAGTTTTGTTTGGTTTTTTAAAAATCACGAAATGTTTGAAAGACAATTTTGACATTTCCTGCATAAAGACTTTTTTCTAACTGGCTCTGATACACATTATGATCTGATCCCTCATGACCTAGTTTGAATACTGTTGGACATTAATTTCTAGTTTAAATTGTACTTTGCCAAAGGTAGAGATAGTAATATGCTGTAGAGACCAATCCTGCAGTGCCAAGAGCTCTATTAGAAGACTTAAATATTTAAGTATGTTGTCTGGTTTATTTTAAAATTATCAGAGTGATTGGATTTGCCCTATTATATCCTTCACAACTTTCACATGATTGGTAAATATGGAATTTGTTCAAGAAAAATATTTTCATCCTCAGTAATTATGCTAGTTATATTAGCACCGATAAACCTTGAAGAGCTTTGACTATTTTGGTTGAAACATTTTTTTAAACTAGTCCCTCACAATCAGTGGGCTACCCTGTTTTCAGCAACATTGTTATACACTGAAGTAAGAAAGTACCCCAGGCTTTCATTAGTAAAGTAGAATCTCAGAGTTACAAACACCTCAGGAATGGAAAAAAATATTATGATTATTTTTCAAAAGTTTACAATTGAACATTGACTTAATACAGCTTCGAAACTTTTACTAGGCAGAAGAAAAATGCTGCATTTAACCATCTTAAATTAAACAAGCACAGAAGAGTTTCTTTACCTTGTCAAAACTTTTTTTAAACTTTTCCTTTTTTTTTTTAAGTAGTTTAAATTTAACACAGCACTGTACCGTTTTTATCTTTTTTGGTCTCTGATTCTGCCTGATTGTGTATTTCTGGTTCCAATGAAGAGTGTGGTTGATTGGTCAATTCATAACTCTAATGTTCGTAGCTCTGAGGTTCTACTGTATAATTGCAAGTGAAAAGTAGTGACAATTTTTACCGTATAGTATGTTTGTATTAAATATAGTAATACACATTAAATCAAGTTACTGATGCTATATATATTTGGAAGGATTTTTTGGGGAAGTTCACTCTTCTCTACATTTTCAGATTGCTGGTGCAAATAATGTGAGCATAAACTCTTTGGGGGAGGAAACACCTTTTTGTTACACCTTGTTACATGCACAGGTCCATGACTGGGGCTCCTAGGTGCTACTGAAAGACAAATGCTAAAATAATTCCCTACAGCTTCCTGCTGGGAGCTGGCTCTTCTAATTCCCTTGGGAGAAGGAAACAGTTACATCAGTATAACACTAGCATGAGAGAACAAAAGGTTTTAATACATTATTCTGAAAATCATCCCAGAAGGAGCAGTCCCTGTATGGATTCCCAACAATCCCTTAATTGCTATTTGAACTCTCAGTTCCCCAAACACTTGAAATGCCTGCATCCCAAAGAGTCCAATGATATACCATCCTTAGATCTTAGTACATCAATAATGTAAAGCAAATATTTACTTTAGGAGAGTTTTGCACTTTAAATATCACTTGCTGCAAATAGGTATTTTAGCCCTACATCTCTCTGGTTCCTGAAGCTCTTGTAAACTGGCAGCTTTAAATTAATCTTTAGAACACTAGGAGCCAAAGGACATAATTGCAAATTGCATTTTAAGAGTTCTTTCTGTCGAGTATGTTTGTAACTATGAAACTGTATAAACAACAAGGTCATGTTTGAAGAAGTACTAAAGGGAAACAGATGTGACCTTAATGAAGGTTCTTAGTAAAAAGCAAGTCATGCTGAGTTCACATAGGCAAACTAGCAGAGTCCAAGACCAGATTTAATCAAAATAGCTCTATATAGTAATGATCCTTACAGTTAATTAACTGTTGCAATTGTCTCAAACTCTAGACAATGTAATTATTTTAACGGACAAAAAGAGGTATTAAGAACTGCAGGTAAATTGTCCAACTGGCTGATTTAAATAATTATCTGCTAGTATAGATGGAGCAATGGCACTAAAATTAAAAGTTTAATTCACTGTGAAGTGAAAAAAAAAAACTTTTCATAGCTGTGCAACAGTTGATGACAGGCTGCTCCAGTAACAATGAATTTCTTTTACCATATCTGAAATGCATTTTGAGTATATTACACACAACTGGGGCCACGTATGGCTCAGACACTTGCTTGAAACCTCTGTTACAGCTAACAGAAGTTTCACAAGTATCTGAAGCCCTTAGTGTGTATTATCCCACTCTATTGTTCCCATCAATTTTAAAATGCTTCATTCATAAATTGATTGTAAGCACTTAAAATCATTTCAATATGCAAAAAATGCTTTCTAGTGGTTTTCTGTGCTTGAGGAGATGAACGATGCTACCAATTAAGGCTAAGCAGCGCCAGTCCAGTGAAACTAAATACCTTTCAATCCTTTAGAATTGCCTAGCACAGGGCATAGGACAACAATTTAAACTTTGGGTATTAGATCCTTTGGCATGATGGCAGGGTAAGGACTTTAAGGTTCTAATGTACTTTAGCCTATGGCTTTATTTGACCACAATGAGGTGATTCTTCTGGTTCTAAACCAGATTAATTCAACACAATGACTGAACAATGAGAAGATTGTTTCCTCCTCAGCTCTAGAGAAAGGATTAGTACTGTTATGGAAGGAGTCACTAGGTGCCACTGATACAAATGGTCTTCCAAGAAATTTTTCTTCAAGTACAAAGAAGTGTTAAGTCAGAGGAAGATATACTATATATTTTTGGTGGTTCTCGGTTGAGCACTTTTCTGTATAAAGAAGCTGTGCAAGTAACAGGAGACTTTGCTTTTTGCCTTGGTTTCTAGGCAGAGATGCTCTCTGGCAAACAGATATTGGTGTTGCAGTGAGATTCCTACAAGGAGAAAATGTTTGGTGCATACTGTTTCACTAGGCTTGCTGTGGGTATATATAAAACTAATTACACTTAAATATACCCAGATTCCATGTCACTGCTTTTTCCTCCATTGGAAAGCAAATCTACAAAGCCTTGGACATCTATTACCTCTCAGCAGAAGAGCAAGAGTATTAAGGTCAAATTCTATGCTCCGTAACCTTCATGTAACCTTGATTGATTCCATAGGGCTAGTTCTGCTCTCAGTAACACCTCTATGTATTTATATCATTGTACTGTATCAGAGATCATAATATGTCCCCTTATGTCTACTTTTCACTTGTTACATTTCTTTCCTCAAGCTTTAAACCTTAAGAAATATGTCTAAAATAAAATGTGTCTGTTGTAACATTGTTTCATTTTATAATTAAAGTGACCCAACTCCATTTTAAATTAATAGGAATATAAACTCATTGGACCAAAATGTAAAATGCTAACTGCTTTGTATCAACCCCCAGCCGGCCACCTATTGTAACAAAATCTCTGTGAAACTTACCAGCCCCGGGAGGAGTCCGCAGGCACTAAGTACTAAAGGCAATGTAATCAAAATGTAGCCTTTGGAAAACCTGTTACTTCAAACCCAGTAAACTTCATCTAAATAGTATCAATCTCTGAGAAACTTCCTTTGAACAGTATCCATTCATGTAGTGTAGCAAAATCTCTGTGACTCGAAACTCAGTAAACTGCATTTGAATAGTGTTTAGACATGTATTGCAACGGGTGATTCTTTGTCAGCAGCAAACAATAGCTGGACAATTAAGAAGAATAGAATCGGGTTTCTCTGTCAGTTTCGCTGTTTTGGGGTGGAGTCCCCAATTACCTCATCGCTCTTGGAAACTTCTAATTGGCTAAGTGGGCATATTGCTGTGTGGAAGAAAAATATAAAAGGTAGTCACAAACAGGAAGTAAACTGGAGAAGTCCTGTACCTTTGGAAGAACAACAGAATAGTTCTACATGTAGGTGTGATCTACCTGCTGTCTCTCCCCAGCTTGCCACTCAAACCTAAGTATAGAGTGTGGGGCTGTGTAACCTGAGTGTGATAGTATTTTCCACTCAGATGTGTAACCTGAGTGTGACAGAATTTTCCACTCAGATGTAAACCCGGGAATTGTACTAGTAGAATTGGAGTGCTGCTTTGCTGCTAACAAATCTCACTGGTGCAGTGTAAGTATAATAGTATAAGTATAACCCTATAGTATAAGCTAGCTTTGTAAATATAATTGTACATTTGTAATTGTGATTGTGTTTTAAGTAGTTAAGTTGTTGTATTAAATAAGAATCAATGGTGATTTTTAAATTGTAATTATTGATGTATAGATTGTTGTCAGTAAAACAAAGTTGTATGTAAAGCAATCCTTGTCACTCCTTATTTGAGGGATCCATATAAATCGAACCTGACAGCAAGCTGGCCCTTGTTGTCACCTCAGTGTCTATTTTCCTTAGAATATATTCTTAATCTGTCTGGTGCTGAACTAATTCCAGGCAATAAAGAATTGATTTTTTTAAATTAAAGAATTACAGTGAGTGCTTTTAATTTGAAAAACATACCCCCATCTGTGCCCATGCTGACAACAGCAGAGAGCTACAAGTTCCCATATACCACATTTCTTTTAACTCAGACCTTCCACTCACCTGAAATGAGCAAATTGCTTTCCTGATCTACTTAAGTGCCAGTGTCAAAATGGCAACCAATAGGGCCTTTTCTGGAGGAGATGCAATGGCAGTGGTATAGTATGTCCTCTTTTTACAAATGGCTCGTCCTTCTCAATGCTTCAGGGCTCTCTCAGCAACGGTTTTATGTTCCTGTGCTAATCCTCAAATGCCAAATAACACTTACAGAAATGCATGGCAAAGTGTCATTTTGTGCTCCCATAGTGACCCACAGTTTAGATGACAACAAAGCATGCAGGTAAACCATAAGGGAGATTCAGTAAGATTACCCTTTCCCATGCTAATGGACTTGAGATAGTAGCTGCTGCTGAGGATCTTATGTATGCAACATCTGCTCAAGTGACTCAGAATTGCTACAGTACATGCCATGACAGGTGGGGAAAATGCACACCTTGCTAAATTGATTAAACATGAAAAATCTATAGCAGCCACTATAAATGATAACCAAATTTAAACTAAAATGCTTGCTGCCTGGAGATACCTGGCAAGTAGGCCAGAATGTAAGATTTCTGCTAACTGCATCTCCTAAATTCTGAGACATCTGGGCTGCTCCTCTCCATACTGCAGCTCACAGAGGTGGACCAAAGTTGCAGCACCACATGATCTGACCATGCCTTCCTGCTTTTTCCTGCTGCTAGATAAGTCGCTCCAAAGCTGTGCAGAAGTCATGGAAAGATTAGAAACTTAAATGGGAGCACAACAACTATGTTTAACTGGCATAAAGCCTGTACCATAAGAGTTCAAAAAAAGAAAATATTTGACCCTTTGGGAAAATGCCATTCAGGGCATTTAGAATTGTCAGAAATGCTGCTAGAAGCAAGTGAATTATCGGCAACAAATTTTTCATTCTACTGCCCAGTATCTCCCACAATTCTGAGATATCTGGGAAGTAGTGAGCTGTGAACAGAAGTTGAGAGCGTACGGTAAGAAATTCAACAATAAGAAATAAAAGGGAAAAAATAAAAAACAGAGGATCACCTCTTCTGTAAGTGTTGCTAAAAAGGCAACATCAGTTTTGGGCCCTCACCTACAGCACTTTTCCACCAAAGAATGCCTCTGATGATGAAACCTTATAGTGTTTGATGAAAATGCTGGCTGACAATGAGGTAGCTGCACTGCAGATCTCAGATGTGGAAGTTCTCGTTCATTCTCCACATAAGGCAGCAAGAAATATGCTCTGTAGTAGGGATTTCTGATGCCTTGTAGGCCTCAGCAATACAAATCCTAATCTATCTAATGATGGATAATTTGGTTATCATATGGTTTTTGCATAGATAAAACTACCAGCTCTGATACCCATCTAGAAAATGTGAGAGCAACCAGAAAACTAGTTTTTATTAACATGTAGAAGCATGTCACTGAAGACAGGGGCTCAAATGGATGATCTCTTAAAGTCTTCAAAATCAATGGTCGATCCCAATTAGAGAATATTGCATTGACAGTCGGCCCATTCAGCCTGACAGCTCAGAGGAATCTAAGTTCTCTTCCAGGAATCCTACAGATCTGGCAAAAAGGACACCACTGAGAGCAGAAACTTGGTGTTCTATGGTACTGGATTGAAGGCCCCTGTCTAAGCCATCCTGGAGAAAGTCCAAAATGACTGGCATCCTAGATTTCTTGGGTCCACACCTTGCTCTTGGCACCAGACACTGAATCTGGACCTGATGGAAGAATTTGCCTTTAAAGTCAAGGCTCCCATGAATGCTAGCAAAGTATTGAAGACTTTGGAAGACAGACCCAGCATTGCCACAGCTTTACTTTCAATCACCAGGCTATCAGCTGAAACCAGTCCAGATCTGGATGAAGGAACAGGCCTTGGGAGAGGATACCTAGTCTCTGTGGTAACTCTAGTGGAGGTTCCGTTGTCAGGTCTATCAGAATGGAAAACAAAGTTCTCCTTGGATAATTGGGAGTTAATATGACTTTCACCTGCTGCTTTTCATTTTCTGAATTACTGTCCCCAGGAGGGGAAAAGGTGGGAACACTTAAAGTAAGCCCTGTGGCCATCTGTGTTAATGGACAACTGTTTCTGCAGATTCAGGATTTGTCTCTACGAAGAGGTATCTTGGCGTCTTCATGTTCTTGCAGCTCATGAACAAATTACCTGAAAGATGACTGAATAGGCTTGAACTCAGAATGAAGACCTCCAGACCTCAGGCTCTATATCAGGTTGTTGCATTTGTATCTGCTAAGCCTGTCCACCTTCTGGTTCAGTTTCACTTTTATGTAGATTGCTCTGAGGAAGAGGAGAAACTATTCTGCCCATTTCCTTATTTCCATTGCTTCTGCTTGTAGCCTTGGGCTCCTCATCCATCTTTTGTTGTTTATGTATGCAACAGTAGTTATGTTGTCTGACTGGACCAGTACATGGATTTCTCTCTAAGGAGATGCACAGCTTTCACAAAGCTAGCTTAACTGCTCTAATCACTAGAAGGTTTATGCTGTGTGTCTTTTCATCCTGGCTCCAGGTTCCCCGGCTGGTCTGAAACCTTAGATAAGTACATCAGACCTTCAGGCTGATTTGGTAGTAGGAACTAAAGGATGTGGAAGGCATATGGGCAGGCCTTTGTGTATGTTCCCATGGATGGTCCACCAGTCTAGGAAGCTATAGTCTAGATTGCTATTTTTACGTAGTCTTTCATGTGGAACCACCATCTCAGGAGGAAAGTTGGAAGGCTCCTGATGTGCAATCTTGCCCATGAAGTGATTCCTATGCATGATATCAGAAGGCCCATAAACTGAAGAAACTATGCTATAGAAAGACTCTTGCAGATTTGGAGTAAGGTGATAAAAATCCTGGATCTTGTGGAAACTTTTGAGTGATGTACAGAATTTTGCTATCAGGGTGTCAAGGTTAACATCCACTTCCAGGCGAGAGATGCTGGCTGAAAGAATCTGGGAACTCATTTTGTTATTGATGTTGAAACCACGAGCCTCCAGAAGAGCCAGGGCTTTTGCACCTCAGGTTGGGACTGGACTCTGATCAAGATGTCATCGAGGAAGGGTACAGGTGAATACCCTGTGCCCTAAGCTTCACTATTATCCCTACCAGCGCCTTTGTAAAGACCCTGTGTAAAGTCCAAAGGGAAGTATTTGGAACTGGTAATGCTTCCTGTAAAAAGCAAACCACAGCAGTCTGCAGTTACATGGTGTTAGGGAGATGTGGAGACAGGCATCCACCAGATCCACTGAAGTCTCCTTAAGATTAAGACAAGACCATTGAGGCCCAGGTCTCTACCCAGAAATTTGTCTTTCTTCTCCATTGGCTGGAGCTCACCTCTGCCCCCGCCCTCACTGCACTGTAAGGAAGATGCAGTAAAAAGCTTGGACTCTCTTCTGAAGGCACACTTTCTAATACTTATTTCCAGAAGATGAAAAATCTCATTCTGGATCAGCTCGTGTTTTGCAGGATCATTGGAAACGGGGGACTGGATGAAGAAAGGATGAGGTGGGGCCCTCCACTGAAGGCGAAGGAGCCCTACTGTGGTTCTGAGGTTTTTCATGGCTTGTCTTTTGCAGCACCTGGAGCCCTCTAGAAAGCTATCTGTCTGATTCTTTCCCAGCAGCTCCCCAGTTCCCTACTGTAACCCGTCCGTGCCCAGGGTAGCCCACTGATAATGCCAGGGTCAGGGCAGGCTGCAAAAGGAGAGCAAATTCTCCCAGCACTGGTGGATGACACTGCAGTCAGACTTCCCAACCAGCCACAAACAGTGCTTCTGATTCCCCCACACTGGTTATCAAGAAGCCACTGTGCAAACACACACAGCCCCCTTTACTGCATTTCAGTCTCTGGCTCCCAAACTGACACTAGGTCCAGTAAAGAGACCAGTTATTTAAACTCTATGCTCTTTACTAAAAGATTCCCTCTGATCCCAAAGGACCAGCCACAGTACCAGTTCACTATAAGTTTGGATCTTACCCAAAATACCACGCTGCCAGCCAATCCTTTAGTAACTAAAACTAAAGGTTTATTAATAAAAGAAAAACAAACAATAAGAGAAGTGTTAAAGGCTTAAAGCAATCAGATAGATACAAATGATTTAAAAGTCCATATACATCAGGTTTCTAGAACAATTGTGGAGTTGTATAGTCCCTCTGGTATACATCCAGTACCTGGATGGGTCTAAGTCCTTCAGTTCAGTTGCAAAGTGTGTTGATCCAGAGGTGTGTCCGCAGCTGGACAGGAACAAAGACACAAGACAAAGACAAAATGGTTTCTGCAGTTTGATCTTATATACCCTCTGTTACTGGCCATGTGGCTTGTGGAACTTTACAGGAACCAAAATGGAGTCCATAGTCACATGGGCCAATCCTGGTAACTCTTCAGGTATGCCTTCAGTTTCTTCCTGGGCCTTTGGCTTCTGTAAAGGTCTTGATGGGCCATTAAGCGAGCTATTGTCCTGTGGCCTCTCTATCTGGGGTGTGTCTTTTACAGCACAGTTTGAAATACAGGTATCTCAAAGGTCTCCATAACTTTCTTCACACATATAAAACATGAACACAAATATTATCATCCTATTCAGCATATCATAACCTTTCTAACAGTACCTGACATGGTATGTCTCACATGAATCACTATGATTTTGACATATTAATGTCAAGTAACACAAATGCCCCCCCTTCCTAATGCAGTCCGCATGACACCTACATCAGGTGAAAGAAGTTTGCTGCCTTTAATCCTCCAGCTCAAACTGGGGGGAGGACTGTTTATGAGCCCTGCTTCTTTTCCCAGGGCATTTAGAAGCGATTTTAAGACCTGGATGGCTAGCTGTACCCCTGCAAGCCTGTTCGCTTTTGAGGCCTGGAGTACCCAGGGCTTTATCTTTTGGGCAGGCTAAGGAACCCTGTGCCCTAGTGGGGTTAGGGTCGGTTGGCTGGGGGTAGGCAGGGCACAACTCCCCATCTGCTGAGCCATGGAGGGCTGCTTTGCAAATGGAGAACTTTTTGGATGGGTCCAGTGCTTCCTTGGATGCTCTGCCATGCCTGGAAGGGAGAGAGAGGAGCTGGCAGGGAGACACTGCAGTGGCAGCGCCAAGTGGATTCACCACCAAGCCCATGAAAATCACCCAGAAAGGAGGGTAATTGGCTAAGAAGATGCTGCCTTGCCACTGCTAGAGAAAAAACAAACAGAGGAAAAAAAGAAAACAGGAGCAGCTAAAACCACCAACTGACCACTACTGCAAAGGCAGAGAATTTGGTGGCAAGCCGGAGCAAGCGGCATGGCCAGTGCATATAAAACTACAGTTCTGAACTACCTCGATGAGCTGTAGGGTGGAGATAACCAGCCTATAGCTCTCAGAATTTTGGGAGATGCTGGGCTGCAGAAATGTCTGTTAGAGCTTGATTGTTCTGTTAAATGTGCTCTACTACAGGGCACTTGCTTAACCCAGCAGCTGTTGCAGCACTCATAGCTGGCAGAGGAGAGAATGAAAACCCAAAGTACCTGCTGAACCCAGGTTTTGCTTTCAACCTCTTCTGCAGTCTTTGTCAGTACGCCAAATGCTCTGTGAAATATGCAAGTTGTCATCATTTAGCGCCTACTATAATCCCCCCATTTCCGTAATGCTTTTATTTGGTCAACATGTTAAATCAGTTGTGAAATTCTGATTTATAACCAGCTTAGCAGGTTGGCCAAATAAAAACACTACAGAAATGCTGGATTCCAGCTGCAGAGTTTCAGTGCCATGATAAATACCATTGCAGATAGATGCATGTCATCAATTATCTGCTATCTACTGACTGTAACTTGCATTAGATAAAGAATTAATCATATGGACATACCTGAAAGCACCAACAGCTGCTACTTGCTGATCTCAGTCTATTCCAATACTCTTTTAAATGAATTTAGTTTTGTATTTCTGCTTCTGCTGAAACAATCTGTAAGTAGAGTTTAACTGAAGCATTGTAACATATGTTTCTTCAGTACAAAGCAATACATTAAAATTTAACTATATGCATTTTATATGGTGCTTAGTATAACATGGGGTGTATGACAGAGACAGTTTCTCCATCTCTCTAGCTACAATACTCAACCTGAAATGAGGTATTTAATATCTATATTTAACATCTACTCAAAGAACAAAATTAAGAATCTCAAATTGTATTGAATAAGTTTAGGAAAATGGAACATATCACATGCACTCTAGCTGATATCCTGAAGTTGGAATATCACTCTCTATTTACAAGAAGAAAGAAAAAACCCAAGCAACATAAAAAAAACTACAGTGTATCATTGGACCTTTGGAAAGGTTGATGGAGCTTTTGTGAGGAGATATACAGTGAAAGGTTATGTGTGCTGAACTACAAACAATGGACAGCAGGTGATCAGCCCATGTTTGCTTGGTTATACAATCAAATATCATCTACTAAGGCCCTTGTGCTATTACAGTGCTTCGAGTTCTTTCCATCAGCCTTCAAATAAGTTTTAGTCTAAGAATAAACACTTGTGTTAGTATTTGATTATATAAGCTTCTGAAGAGCAGGAACCGAGTGAGTAGCAAAATAAACCCTTTACTTTGGTCTCTGATACTTGAATTTGAGTTGCTCTCAAGGCATGAGCCTTGGATAGGATTCCCAGAAGGTAAAAAAAAAAGAAGCAGCAGCATTTGCCCCACAGAGACTTTAAGGTCAGAAGGGACCCTAATAAGTATCTAGTCTGACCTCCGGCACAATGCAGGCCACAGAACCTCACCCACCCACTCCTGTAATAGACCCTAACCTATGACTGAGTAATTGAAGTCCTCAAATAATGGTTTAAAGACTTCAAGGTTCAGAGAATCGACCAGCAAGTGACCCATGCCCCATGTTGCAGAGAAAGGCAACCCCTCCCACCCCTGCAGGGCCTATGCCAACCTGCCCAGGGGGAAAATTCCTTCCCAACCCCAAATATGGCAATCAGCTAAACCCTGAGCATATGGGCAATCATGCTTTGATCATCTCTATTCCAAGACTGGTGCATGCATAAATAAAAACCAAGTTGTGTGATTGTTTGATTAACGATTATAGGGTGGTCTGTTGTGGGGCATGTGCTGAGCTAAGTGGCCTGCTAGGCTAGTCTGAGAGGTTACTTATGAGGCTCTAGACTGCTATTCTTTGATCCCTACAGCTTGAGGATCCCTTGACAGAGGAGTAGGGCTTACTCAGGGAGAACAGGGGTTTAAAGAGCTAGCTCTACTACAAGACCAGAGGAGCTAGCAAACAGAAGCAGAAAATAAGAGTTTTGAGAAAGAGTGAAGCAGATAGCCCTAACAAACAAACTGTAAGATTTAAACCAACAACACCCCAAAACAACAAAACCAAAACCTAGTAAAATAGTGCAGGCAGGAGCAGAGTGAGGGCTATCCAATTTATTGCATTGAATGTAGCATGTACGATTACCTGGCAGGTGGTATATGGGTGCAAGTGCAAGCAGCTCTTGGCACTCAGACACAGTGGGAGCTCTTGAGGCCAGAGTCACTGAACTGGAGGAGCTAAGGCAGACAGGTATTTAGAGGAGACCTTCAGGGACAAAACACAGAGTGAACACATAGCATTGCGTCGAAGGGAACTCTGTTACCGTTGGTGCAGCGCAGATTTACATCACTTGCGTACCTCCCGTCGACTGCTGCCGAATCCAGAAGGTAAGTGTAGACCAGGCCTCAATCATGCTGCAAGGGAGTGACACTATGTGTGAAAGAAAGCATTGAGTCAAATAAAATAAAACTCTTCAATGAATCAAAGTGTCCCATAGAACCTCTATGGCTAGAAATACCATGTTAGAACATTATAGTATAGCAGCAGGGATATACTACTGACCACCTGACCAGGATGATGAGAGAGATTGTGAAATGTTCAGGGCAATTAGATAGGCTGCAAAGGCAAAAACAACAACAGGAATGGGGGATTTCAAGTACCCTCATAGAAACTGGGTACATGTTACCTCAAGACGGGATGCAGACATAAAATTTTTAAAAACCATAAATGACTCCTTGAAGTCTGTCCACAGGGAAACAGGAAATTCTTGATTTAGCTCTAAGTGAAGCACAGGATCTGATCCAACAGGAGAATACCACTGAACTGCTCAGTAATGGAAACAATAATGTAGTTAAATTTAAAACATCCTCGTAGGAGGGAATTACCAAAGGAATCCACCACAGTATCATTTAACTTCAAAAAGCGGAACTATACAAAAATAAGGAAGCTAATTTTAACAGAAATTAACAGGAACAGTCAAAAGGGTAAAATGCCTGAAAATTGCATGCTTAGATACCAAAATAGAGGCTTAAACTGAATGAACACCCCAAATAAAAAAAAATAAAAAAAAGAGGACCAAAAAAATACCATCATGGCTAAACAGCAGAGTAAAAGAGACAGTTAAACAAAAAAAGGCATCCTTTAAAAATTGGAAGTTAAATCCTAATGGGGAAAATAGAAAGGAGCATAAACTCTGGTAAGCCAAGTCTGAAAGTATAATGAGACAGGCCAAGAAAGAATGTGAAGAGCAACTAGCTAAGGACACAAAAACTAACAACAAAAAAATTAAGACTATCAGAAACAGGAAGCGTCCCAAACAAACAATCAGTGGGACCACTGGATGATCAAGGTGCTAAAAGAGCACTCAAGACAGACAAGACCATTGTGGAGAACCTAAATTAATTTTTTAATAAGTCTTCAGTGCAGAGGATATGGGAGAGATCCCCACACCTAAGCCATTCATTTTAGGTGATACATCTGAGGAATTGCCTCAGACTGAGGACAAATTGATAAATTAAATGGTAATAAGTGTCCAGAACCAGATGGTATTCACCTAAGAGTTCTGAGGGAACTCAGATATGAAATTGCAGAACTTCTAGCTGTGATGTGTAATTTTCCACTTAAATCAG
Source organism: Mesoclemmys tuberculata (assembly GCA_007922155.1). Taxonomy (NCBI): domain Eukaryota; kingdom Metazoa; phylum Chordata; order Testudines; family Chelidae; genus Mesoclemmys; species Mesoclemmys tuberculata. The sequence continues at coordinate 66,872,232 of ML675601.1, forward strand.
CCTCTGTACTAGATGACTAGAGGATAGCTAATATAACACCAATTTTTAAGAAAGGATCTAGAGGCGATTACAGGCTGGCAAGCCTAATTTCAGTACCAGGCAAATTGGTTGAAAGTATAATAAAGAAAAGAATTATCAGACACAGATGAACATGAAATGTTTGAAAAGTCAACATGTTTTTTGTAAAGGGAAATCATGCCTCACCAATCTCTTAGAATTCTTTGAGGAAGTCAGCAAATATGTGGACAAGAGAATTCAGTTGATATAGTGCATTTGAACTTTCAGAAAACTTTTGACAAGGTCCTTCACCAAAGGCTCTTAGGCAAAATGAGCAGTCTTGAGATAAGAGGGAAGGACTTCTCAAGGATCAGTAACTGGTTAAAAGACAGGAAACAAAGGGTAGGACTAAATGGTCAGTTTTCACAATGGAGAGATGTAAATAGTGAGTTTATCCAAGGATCTGTAGTAGAAACTATTCTGTTCAACATATTCTTAAATGGTCTGGAAAAGGAGGTGAACAATGAGGTGGCAAAATTTGCCAACAATACAAAATTACTCAAGATAGGTAAATCCGGAGCTGACTACGAAGAGTTGCAAAATGATCTCACTAAACAGGGTGACTGGGAAACAAAATTGCAGATGAAATTCAATTTTGGTAAACGCAAAGTAATGCCTACTGGAAAAAATAATCTCAACATATAAAAGGAGTGGGCCTAAATTAGCTGTTACCAGTCAAGAGAGAAAACTTTGAGTCATTGTGGATAATTCTTTGTACGTATCCACTCAATGCGCAGTGGCAGGAACAATTAGGAAAAGGAAAGATAATTAAACAGAAAATATCATAATGCTGCAATATAAATCCATTGTATAACCACACCTTCAATACTGTGTCCAGTTCTGGTCACTTCATCTAAAAAAAAGATACATTAGAATTGGAAAAGGTGCAGAAAGAGGTAACTACAATGATTTAATCTCTCCATATGAGAGATTTAAAAGACTGGGACCATTTAACTGAAAAGAGATGATTATGGAAGGATATGATAGAGATCTATAAACTAATGAATGGTGTGGAGAAAATGACTAGGGAAGTATTATTTACCCCTTCACATAATACAAGACTAAATGGGGATGAATTGATCCTAAATGGGTAATATTAAACCATTTGTTGATATACTGTAAAAAAAAAAAAAGACAGTAGTTAATTTGGGGAAATAATTACAGAATATTTTAATCAAAGGAAGAGTTTACACAGTAACTGGACTTTTATCCAGGAAATTCATACTCACTGGTACAGCTGGTCAGGAATTTTTCAGTCAGAAGATACTGGTTCAACAAAACTGAACTTTTTCACACAACAGAGTTTTGTTTAAACCATATGTTTTGTTTAAAAAATTGGAAGGAACATTTTCAAAATAGCCTGTTTCATATTTTTGGATCATAAACTTTGATTTCTCATTTCAAAATGTATACTTTTTTAAACCATAAAGTTCAAAATTGAAATGAAATATTTTCAGCCCCATCATGGGATATATCTATTTTTTATCTCAAAATTTTTAATGGGATGGGAAAAAAAATTTCAAATCAGTTCTACTCACTGCAGCTCTTTAAAATCTGTCCATTTAGTCTAACAAATTTAGATTCTCCTTTCGTTTAATATAGAAAATACCTCGAAGATTTAATGTCAAATTATTTAAAGATAAAGTCAGCACCCTGAAATAACTATTTGCATAAAGATCCTTCTCTACTTTACTCCCCATAAAGAATAAGGGAAGCAGTCATCCCACTCAACTAATTTAAAGATAATAATCAGGAAGATGGAATTTTAAAAATTCAGACAATAATTGGCTTTGTCTAAATCTAATAACTCCTGCACTACATAACAAGGATGATTAAGTATGATTGTGGAAAATGACTTATCAACCAACAGAATGGGGAAAATTTATGCTATTACAAAGAATTAGCAAATTATTGTAAAACAAGAAATCTATGACACACTGCTGCTGAGTGTTCTTGGAATAAGTGCTTTATACATGGAAAAAAGTATTTCCCATATGGACTAATCAAAACTTTTTGAGGCAGAACTCAGCTGAGGCAAGTTATCATAACACCACAGAAGTTATGCTGATTTCCATCAGCTTAGGATCTAGCCCTTTGATTACAACAAATCATTAAGTAGTACTCTATTCTTACTGGTATAAAATATTCTTATTGTCAGCTGGCTTCTAACTGGGTCACTGATTTATATCTATATATATATATAAATAAATACATAGATATAAATCAGTGACCCAATTAGAAGTGTGTATACACACACACACAATTTTTTTTAAAAAACTTTTGGGTGAAATTGCTTTTGAGTCCAACAAAGTGTAAAAAAAAAAAAAAAGACGACAAAAATCTTATGTGCAGTTACTGAGTGTTACTGTGTGTTTCCCAGTATCCTTGTGTGCAAATGTCTTCAGTATGTCGGAAGATGGGAACTGTAGAAAGGATTATAGAATAAGTGTGTACGTTGCTGGGGAGACATGAGCCCTCGTACTACTTGATATCCCTGTCAGTGGAAATATACAGTCAGCCAATGGCCAGTTCGCCTGGTGTGTACATGTGGAGGCACGTAATGGTGAATCTGGGGCAAGCTGACCTGGGTCAACTGACCCTATAGAATGAGGTGACATTAGGTGCCTGGAGGGAAGTAGTCTACAATGAGTGAAAATCAGCCAATCCCTGCAGCTGCCTCCCAAATTATGAATTAATTGGGATATGCCACATAATTCACTGGCAAAGCATATTTTGTATACTTTGGGGACATGTGACTTCCTTAGGAAGAGGGTATAATATTGGGAAAATCACATGGTATCTAGATTTTCTATCAATATCTCATATATCCAAGGGGGCCAGTGATACTGTTGGACAGAAGAATGATTAAGACCAGAGAGCCTTGGGGTAACTTAGACCCAGCTCTGATGGATCATAGATCAGAGGGCCTCAGGGTAGCCAAGACCCCACTACAAGGGAATCAGAAAATAGAAGAAAGACTTGAGGGAACCTGAGGAAGAGACAGTCGGCACCTAGGAGTGGTAGCTATCATACTTTTCTTTCCAATCAGGATACTGTGTGGGGCCAATATAGTTACTAAGGGTTTATGCTTGGGAAACTGAGGCTTACTGAGGAGAGGCATTGTATAATCCTTTCTATTTGTCTGCAATATCTGCTTTTCAATAAACAGTAGCTCTGCATTGAAGATACTGATTTTTGGTCTTCACTGACATGGTCACTGGGTGCCCAGCTGTGGGCATATGAATTTATCTGAATTGGTCCCTGGCTCAATACGGCCTCTCTTCTACATGCTGTGGAACTTTGTTATGTAGGTGGAGGGGGAAAAAAGAGGGAAGAAGGGGCAGATTTTAGCCACCAAATGAGGAATGTTAACTATCCATTTCTTTTCCATATTCCGAACTCCATCCATCCACACAGTGTCAGGAATTGAAGTGACTGTGAAGACTGTTTGGTATTTGTCAATGAGAACACACAAGGGGCTCAGTATATCTTGAACTCTTATCTTATGTATCATTAGGCTGAATCCATAATCCAATATGTTGCTTTCCCAGAACAATTTTATGTAAGGGCCCTCAAAGCGCAGGGGGGACTTAGTGGTGTAAGTCTCTCATTGATAAAATTCACTTTAATTTTTTCCATTTACTATAATTCACCCAGGAAATCCAAAAACACATAGTGACGTGCACAAGAGCTGGAAGCAAAATCTGTTCTTCAATCTGTGGGCAGGATGATAGTCTGCAGTAGTTAGCCCTCCTGTAGCCACTCTGGGCTGGAAGAGCAAAACAACCCTTCTGCACAATTTATACAGGCTGTATGAAGCCATGCAGTTATCGATCCTGCAAAGCTGCAGCCCAGTTTCCAGTGCTAGCCTATACAGAGTCTCTATTCTGTGGCATGCTGGATGAACAGGGGCTATCCACGTGGCTTCTTCACTAACAGCTCCCTCTGCTCAAGCTTATCCTGGGGCTTAGATCGGAGAGATTGCCCCAGACTGGTTTTCTGCATAGAGGTGAATTTGACCATGGAGTGAACCTGCATCACACATTCAAATAAAACCCACATATTAATAACATTTTGTAGCATACATGGTATAAAATTGGTCCTGGCAATTCAGTTTGTTTCCAGGGTCATATAACAATCCAAACCAAACCTCTAACAATTTTGGGCATGGTTACAAAGCTGAGACAAGAGCTCCCTGACAGGAAAATTAATAATGAAAAGAAGAATTTTTTTAAACTAATATAAAGAATGCAGGAGGGAGACCAGACTTTTGGGTCTTACTCAGAATAATCCTGTTGTGATTGCAGGCTTGACAAAAAAGGTCATTTTTAACATAGCAACTGCAGCATTTCATATGCAGAGAAGCACCCAACATGAAAGACAGTGTCTTAGGAAATTTTTCATTTGAATGACTTTGGAATGCCAGTATTGTTTTAGCTATGTTTGGCCCAGGATATTAGAGAGACAAGGAGGGTGAGGTAATATTTTTTTAATGAACTAGCTTCTCTTGGTAAAAGAGATGAGCCCTGGGTAAGCTCAAAGTTGGCCCAATAAAAGATATTACCTCACCCATCTTGTCTCTCTATTGTAATTTTATAAGACTAGTGCTGCTCCAAATTATGCATAATTTTCTCAGATAACCTGTTTTTATCTGTTTTCCATTGTGAACTGCCTTTAAAAATCTACATTGGAGCTGCCCCATTTCCTGTTTTGCAAGATATGAAACCATTAGTAAAAATAAGGTAGATCAGAGGGATTATTTCACTCTAGGATCTAATCTGGGGAGGCAGGGATGTAGATTCCAAGTCAGATTCCTCCTCCTGCATGTAGAAGGAAGTACTATTTTATGCGTTCCGTCCATGTCCTCTAACATCAAAAATGAAGGAAGATGCTTTAGACAAACTCTTTCATGGTTTTTTCATCACAAAAGCTATAGTAGGAAGTGACCACATGTAAGTTAACTGAGTTTACATGAGCTATAAACTCATAAAAGCTATGAGCTCTCCTCAGTTTTGGATTAATTGTTTATCTGAACTTTATTGCCCATTGATGTAAATTCTTTAGTCAGAGGGCATTGTTTTGGGATTAGCTGGTTCTCTTTGTTGTTTTCCTATAACTGAGCCCATGCCTATCGGACTTAAACTCCTATCGGACTTCTCTCCATTTTACTGCACAACAAAATTGGAAAGACTATAAAAGATAGTTGCATGGTCTTTGCTGGTGCCTTCTTGCTGTGAACCCCACTTCCAAACCTTGTGGAGCCTCATCTGCATGAAACCCTAGTGAAGGGGAATCTCCAGGGGTAAAGGGAAAGAAGAATACACTGGCAGGATGATATCCACATGAAGTTTCCAGGGGAACAACCTGGGTTTAAGTAATCATTTAGAACAATAGTCTTTCATTACATGGAACTCTCACTACTTCAATCCACATCTACAAATGCAAAATTCAGTATTTTTTTTTTACCCTCTGTAAGCCTGTTTGAGGTTAAGAAATTTGACAGGTTAAAACTAAAATTGTTGTTTGGAAGGGTCTCTTTGCTCATCTTTCAAACTCCTTATTTTAGGCTAGGCAAATTCGTCACCATCAGTTTGATGTCTCTAGGTCAACTGAGTGGTCTGTGTAGACCCGCTCAGTCAATCCAGAAATCGATGCAGGAAAACCACCCCAGTAAGTGGCACAGCGCAGTGTGGACGGCTCGCGAAAGAGATGTAGTGAAGTCAACGGGAGATACGCAAGTGATTTATGCCACTTGTGTATCTCTTGTCAACTGCTGCTGAATCCGGAAGATAAGTGTAGACCGGCCCAGAGTGCAAATGATATTAAGCTTGATCCTGCTTCCTCTGAAGCACATGAGACTTTTGCTATAAAGGCTTCAATGGGTGTAGTACCATTGACTGTACCAGCTCATGCTCAAGTTTTGTCTGGAGAGTCTGGAAAATTTTCTTGTGTGCTTTAGAGTCTATATCCAATTTATTCACTTTGGTCTTAAGCTTTGCAGTCCTAGGACAGTATACATCATTCTTCACCTCCTGTCTCTGTACAGCTAGATAATGATTTCTAATATAACAGTTTTTGTTTTAAGAGAACTAAAATAATCCCTCCCCTTTTAAATTGGGAATGTGAGAGCTGGTCACCATTCTTCACCTACCCATTTGAAAGGTCTCTGTCATGGAGACCCTCATCTCTATGATCCCTTCTGGAGCAAAGTGGCAAAAATTTCTCCAGTAAGCCTGCATATTTGAAAACCTCATGCTTTTAGTGATGCATTTACATGGGAAATTTGAAGTCCTTTTAAAAAGATCACTATTTAGTGATTTAGCTTTTAAGCAGTACCAACACATGCCATTTTTACCAGCATATATATTCTACTATTTCTATAAAATATAAATTCTATAAATTAGCTTTAAAGAAAGAATTATGTTTCAAAAGCCTCTGCAATAATTTAATTAGCAAAAATATAAGACATTCCCTAATTACATTGAAAAACATACAGCCAACCAATAGATATCCTAAAGCTTGTAGTACAACCACCAAGAGATGGAACAATAAAAGGCCATTAAAATAACAAATTTAAGATTCAAGCTGTTTCTAAATATATCACAAGTTCTAAGATCAAATTAAAGGAGTTCTAAGCAGAGAAGTACAAAACAAACGTCAAAGAATCCTAAAAGTGAGATGGAAAAATATCTGTTAGATCATCCTTATGATGATTTTTCCTCATAGTACATTTTCTGGTGAATTGCCCAATTTAAGCGTAAGACTCTTGAGTGGTAACTTCCCTTGGGAGACTATTACACCCCAAAACATTCTTATGTCATGGAATTGTAACGGAGCAACAGACCAGGGGAAAACGGAAGAAAGTTAGCGAGGGGAGTAGGTTCTTACATGCTCAGAAGTAAATTTTTTCAAAATGTGAAGAACGAGCTTGAAGGAGCTTTGGGGTCTGATTCTAAGTCAATGGGACATCCTTATTTTATAAGAGTGTTTATCTGTGCTTTGGTTTCTGTGTAACTCATTTTAAAGTCAAATATTTAAACTCTGAAGTATCAATAGCCTAAAGTGAAAAGCTTTATTAGTATGCGTTGCTGACATTTAAAGAGGCTTTGCATGCTGAGACTCTAAAGCATATATTGTGTGCCCTGCACCAAGGTGTACTTTTAATCAGGGTTGGCCAGAACACAAGATTTCTGTTTAAAAAAAAATTGAAGTCTTGGAGGTTATTTTTGCTGCACATTGGGATGAAACCAAGTCTTTCAGAAAAAAAAATTGAATAAAAAAAAAAGAAAAGAAAACCTGTCCCAGAATAGCTAATAACTCAGGCACATATCTGGAATGTGGAAGATCCTCATTTAAATCTCAGCTATGAATCAGGCAGAGCAGGGAATTGTAGCTGGATCTGCCTCCTCCCAGGGGATTGCCCTAATCACTCGCCTATTGGCTATTCTGGGGCTATTAGCCCCTTACAACCCCCACCCAAGTGAAATCTGACAGTCCCTTTGAGGAAACTAACCCTTTCCAATGAAAGTTTCAATTTCAATGCTTTGGCATTTTCAAAATAAAATAAAATAAAATAAAAGTTGTTGGAAAATTCCCAAATAGCTCTACTTCTAATGTAATGTATAAAGATCAGTACATTAGTGTATTATAAAAAGCTCAAATATTTAATTAAGGAATTAATTATTGCACTTAAAGTGCTTGTTTCCTATCAACATGGTTTATTGCTAAGAATCTGTGTGTGCTTAATACTTTCCTCCATCCCCTTAAAAGGTTGGAGTTAATCATTGGTTCCAGCTCATGTGGTTTAATTTGACTTAAATAAAATATCTTCCCTACAATTTTATGGCTGTACTTGCTGTAAAAACAAGAAAAATGAAGATGAGAATCAAAAAGTAGTTACCTTGTTCTGCCTCATTTCATTTATACTACATATGAGAAATATTAGGGAGAGCAGTTACTACTTTAAAACATGAGTCTTCAAACAGGGGAATGTGTCCCCGTTACAGGGGCATAAGAAGTTCCATGTGGATCATGGGTACCCTCTCTTTCCTGATGGAGAAAAATGAGGGGTTATTTCCCTCTGCCCCATTTGAAATATGGTGTCACAGCAAAAAAAGTTGAGAACCACTGTTTTAAAGCCCCAGTTTTGGAAACATTTTGGTTTATATGACTGTAAACAAATGCACTCCTCCATTCACACCCTACACACAATTGTAATACATTGGAATGTGATCATTAATAAACCAGGTAGGGCACTGAGATTTCTATTTCACCTGTTCCCTCACTGCAATGCCTCTCCCTCCCCCCCATCCCATATTGATATAAGCTAAACCAAGTGTCATAATCATGGAATTTTGTATATTTCACTGATTCTTCAGGCACCTCTCTCCTGTAGAGCCTAACCTAATCAGTAGATCTAAATTATGATTCCAAGGTATGAGAATTATAAGGCTTCTCCTTTCTAGAAGGAATGTTATTTAATAGCACACTACTCTTAATGGAGATAAATATGCATGATCTCAAATGCTTTGCATTTAATCTTTATACACAAAACTTGTTTTCTTAAGGCATTCCAATTGTCTATCCTTTGTGGAATTGCAACTATACAGACAATACTAAAGTATCAGTCCTTCTATGATACTTTTTCTTGTCTCATTCTCCTATCCCCTGAGTTAACTGTCGTGGGGACAAATTCTTAAGAGTTTACTTAGTTTTTACTGAGATTTTTAAACAAATTGCCATTGAAGTCAATATAAATCTGCCTAACTAAGAACTGAATTCAATAGGATCCATCCTTAGGATTTATTATAGTGCTCATCACCAAAATATATTTGTACATAGCACCGAACCAAGGTGGATACTGCATCTCTTGTACAATTATTTTTTTGTTACCCACTAGTTTCAGCTAGAATGTTATCATCTGCCCTAAATAAAGGATAGCATGTTGGTACACTTCCCTAGAACAGACCCAGGAATGAGTTGACTTTGAAAGATAGTTTCCTCCCTGACATCCTCTCCTTACTCCAAGGCAAGACATGTAATCTGCTACCAATATACATATATATATATATACACACACAGATCAAGCACCCTTTGCAATGGCTCTGCTGGCTGGCTAGCATGTTGGAAAAGTGGAGTTAAGGCTCCATCTATTCCCTACTTATTCCAAACGCTTTCACGGGAAGATAATAGCAGTCCTATGGCATCTGCTTTCTCCTCTGCACTGTGGCGTACAATGCAGATAGCCTGCACAGGGAAGAAAAGTGGCATAATGTACCCCTCATGCACTTTTACTTCACTGCAAACCATGATCTTGTCTTTCAGTTATAGGTTCCCAGTATTTGCTCCTAAAGAATCGTAAGACTAGGAAATGCTAGGAGATTAGAGACTCCCTCCTCACCTGCAGTCATACATTTGAGGCCAAACCATGATCTTATTTATACAAGTACTCCTTTGCACCAAATCCTGAGGTACTTAGTTTTTCTTGAAAAGGCCTGAGTAAGGAATTTAGGATTTGGTCCCTTGATTTCAGTGCAACCAGTCGTATGTGAAAGAAAAGTTGGAACGCTTACTTGAGGGGACCAAATCCTACAACATCCTCACTCAAACAACAACTCTCAAATGAAAAATCAAGCTTCCTTCCCCCCACCATTCCCACACCCTCCATAGAAAGCTGGTCAACAGCAAACCAGTAATATTAACTATTTGTACTCTGAAGGGACATGAACATATTATTCTTGTCCATATAGGAATTAGTTATTACATGGCACTTCAAAATGTCATGGACCAGGAACCACATAACAAGCAATATCTATTACAAATAATTGTATATCTAAAACTCATACCAAGGAAATATGGGATGGAACACAGCTTGAAATATTTCACAATTGTAAATTCTTATTACAATATATTTTAGAGCTCTATTTTTGGAGAAAACACAACATTTAGGGTTAAATTTCAAACAATAGATCAAAGCATCAGTCCTCACATGTACTGGCACACCCACTGCATCTTGCCTCCCTTCCCCTCTCACTCCCCCTCCTAAACACCCACTTCACACACATGTTCACACGCTGATTAGTTGCAAGTGCACGATCAATTATGCTGTTTTCTGATTTGCAGAGGTATCATGAAAGCAGATGACATTAGACTTACCATTAAGTTGAATTTGCCTGGGTCTGTAGCATCAGGAACTGAAATAAACACTGCATTTCCTAAAAGAATAGGGCTACATTTTCTCTTTAAAGCTGATGCTCGTTTCTCAAGGAAAAGATTGATGCTTAGCTGTGATCTGGCACATAACAGCAATCCGCTTCCCACACCCCTGGCAAACTTTGTCTTCAAAACAAAAGAAGGAATTAAGCAGGCTTACCTGAAAGCTTCTAGAGGCTGAGCTCGCCCTTCAGCACACAAGAAGCAATCAATTTCCTCAGGTTTCTCCTGCATCTAGTGGGCTCCATTCCATCCTAGTCTAAGGAGAAAGTTCCTGGTTCCTCCCTTTTAAAAAAAAAACCCTTTTATTTCTCTTCTGTTTTTTGGTGGAGCAGAATCACTATAATCACCACCTATTTTATTCCTTGAACATTGGCTTAGGAAGAGGCACCGGCACCCCCAAAGCTAGGAGGCTTCCAGCCACTGCACCTGAGAGGAGGAGATGGAACAGAGACTCCTTTTGAAGAGCACAGGAACACAGGCATCCATCTGCAGACCTGACATGTCCCGGGAAGCCAGCTGCCTGCAGCTCCCTTCTGAGACACTATGGAAAGGTTGCTGCAGCTCATCTGTCCTTCTGCTCATTACCCCAGGTTGGGGTAATGGCAAGCCCATCATCAGAAGCAAGCTCCACACAGACCAGGGCACATCAACTCAAAGCAGCACCAGACGCTTCCAGAACAGAGGCATCTCCACTGCGGCATAAACACCCTTCATAATACACCAGCTCCAGGCAGGGGTCCTATCCATACCTATCACAAAGTGTGGTGCACCTTGTTCAGTGCACTAAATGCCCCAACAACTATGTGGGTGAAACGACATACACTTTCAGATGAACTCCCACGGAAAAGTAATAAGACAAAAACACTACATCAGCCATGGGTGAAGACTTTTCACAAAGCGACCGCTCGATATCTGACCTCTCAGTTCTTGTCCTCAAAGGAAATCTGCACAAAACCTTCATGTAAGCGGGAGAAAGGGCTGCTATTGTGGGGAACCTTTCTTACTTATGTACTACCCCGGCAGAATTGGCTAACAAAAGGATCTGAGTCTCTGTTGCCACTCTCATTACCCAGAGGCCATCTGACCTCTAGGGCTTCGACTCCCACTCTCCAGGTTTTTCCTGTTAGGGGCCGTGTGCTGAGAGCGGGGCTGGGCCCTGAGTTGGGGGCGGAGCTTAGCTGATTAGGGGTCCTATATAAGGAGCCAGGCACTCAGGCAGCAGCACAGACAGCTGCAGCAGCACAGGAGCCAGCAAACAGGACTGCTAACAGGGGAGTTTCCAGGGGGAGTTTCCAGAAGAGACCACAAGTCAGAGGAGGGAAGGGGCAGGGGCCTGCCAGCAGCCTAGGCCTTGTTGGTGTCCCGCGGTGCAGTGTGAGGCCTGAACCGTCAGGCACAGAGTTGGGAGGCCATGAGTGAGACAGAGACAGCAGTGAGAGACACACTGAGGATGACCGGATGTGGAAGCTGTGGCATGTACATGGTCCTGGAGGAGGCACCTGAAAGGAGTTTTGTCTGCATGAAGTGCCGCCTGATAGAACTGCTGGAAGAAAAGATAAAAGGACTGGAGATGCAGGTGGAAACCATGGCTGAGTTTAGAAGGGGGTTTGAGCAGATAATGGAAGACAGACATGATGAAGCACAGGGGATAGGCTCAGACGAGCAGATGGAAGTAGGACCAAAGATTTCTAAGGAGTTGCTGGGTGAGGAACATGGACAGTGGAAGCATGTGACTAGGAGAACCAGGCAGAGGAAAAGACGGGCCAGCGAAGGAGAAATAGAACTCAGAAACAGGTTTTGTGCATTGGAAAATGAAGATGGAGTACAGCTGGTGCTCACTGAAGGAGAGAGGGCAAGGAAAAAGAGGCGAGCGGCTAGTCCTGCAGGAGGAGGGGAGGAGTCAATGGAGGCGACAACCAGTATGAGCCCTAGGAGGATTGTGAGGGCAAAGATGAACTGAGAGGACTTGCGGCCGGCTGATGCCGGGGATGGACTGGAGAGTCATACTGTCGCCAGGAAAAGGCAAGTCTACGTGATAGGAGACTCTTTACTGAGAAGAATAGACAGGCCCGTAACTAGAGCTGATCGGGACAACAGAAGGGTGTGCTGTCTGCCGGGGGCTAAGGTACAGGATGTGGACCTGAGGCTGAAAAGGATCCTAGCGGGAGCGGGAAAGAATCCGTTGATTGTCCTTCATGTGGGAACGAATGATACGGCTACTCGCTCCCTGGACTGTATCAAGGAGGACTATGTCAGACTGGGGAAGACGCTCAAGGAAATCGAGGCTCAGGTGATCTTCAGTGGAATTTTGCCGGTTCCTAGAGCGGGGCAGCAAAGGAGCGACAAGATTATGATGGTTAACAGATGGCTCAGGCAGTGGTGTTATAAGGAGGGCTTCGGGATGTACGGTCATTGGGAAGCGTTTACGGACAGACAACTGTTCGCTCGGGATGGACTTCATCTAAGCAAGGAGGGAACTAGACTTCTAGGATGGAGGCTTGCCGACCTCATTAGGAGAGCTTTAAACTAGGAAGTTGGGGGAGATGGTTGGGAGATGTTCAGGTGATCTCCACGCCGGAATTTAACCTAGAGAGGGAAGCAAATAAAGTGAGAAGGGATATCCTTGTGGACCGAAGAATTGACCAAAGGAGGAAAAGCGGAGTTGAAACTAGCCTAACGGGTGATGCTGGTGGATGGGATGGGAACTGAGTTACTGCAGAGAATTCTTTTTTGGGTGTTGGCTGGTGAGTCTTGCCCACATGCTCGGGGTTTAGCTGAGGTCTTCAAATCTCACTTTTGAGGATTTCAATAACTCAGTCATGGGTTCGGGGTTGTTATA
>ML675601.1:66890856-66973435 GCA_007922155.1 Mesoclemmys tuberculata
TAGCCAGTTTGGATTTCTCGAGAACAAATTATGCCAAACCAAACTAACAAGAGAGTGTCCGAGAGAAACAAAAATGATAAAAACTTTAGCCTTTCCTTTGTAGGTCAGGTTTTCCAAAAAATAAAGTGGCTCATGTTTATTCTTCAGAAAAGAAGCCTGAGCAGACACTCACTAACAGCTTCAAATATGTTAAGGGTTGTTATCAAGAGGACAGTGATCAAATGTTCTGTGTCCACTGACAGTAAGGTAAGACATAATGGGCTTAATTTGCAGGAAAGGAGATTTAGGTTAGATAACAGGAAAAGGCTTTTTAAACCATAAGGGTACTTAAGCTCTGAAACAGGTTTCCAAGGGAGGTTGTGGAATCCCCACCATTGGACATTTTTTTTAAAAAAAGGTTGGACAAACACCTGTCAAGCATGGTATAGGTTTACTTGGTCCTGCCACAGCACACATGTCTGGACTTGATGACTTAACAATGTCCCTCCAAACCCTACATTTCTAGGATTCCATGATTGATACCTCTACAGTGTCTTACTCAGCTCTATATTCTTAAGAAAACAAAGCAGAGAAAAGCCTTTTCTATTTCTTGTTCTTGTTTATATACGTACCTCCCTGAAGCCCCATAAAAGCTTCATAAAAGCTTCATAAAAGCTTCCTATCTGGCAGGTATGGCAAGTTCTGGGATGCAAGGAAGATCCACTGCTCAGAGTTAACCCGTTGGCTCCCTGCCAAGGGGTTAAGTACTAAATGAGTACTAAGTCACTGAAAATAAGAGAAAGAAGTGGAGATCTCCAATTTAAAAATCTCTGCTCTTGATTCGTAACTAGGGATGTACAAGTATGTAAACCTTGTGATAAATGATTTTGCAGTTTCTTTGGTGGACATTTCACATCCACTCAGTTTGAATGTTAGTATAAGTTCACAAAATGGTTACATTTTCCATTCCAAAATCAAATGATTTTGAAGTGAATGAAACACATAGGAATACCTATACAGAAATACATTAAATAAGAAATAAATTAAAACCATAGGTTTTCCCCCAAATTTTCAACAGTGAGAAATTCACATTGTATTGTGAATGTTTTGCACTATATTCTAGCTTGAAGGTTGTGAGAGTGACATACCGAAAAAAGCGTAGATATGAATTCACCCTCACCCTGAAGAGGTCTTTGATATTGAGCTTCTAGCATGATTGAATTCCATTCATTACCCTTTACAGTACACAGGGTGAGTTCTACACACCACTCTGTGTGTATTCAATGTATTCATGTATTCAATACTGCTACCCACATAGAAACCTAAGAATAGGCTATTGTAACTTACAAAGGCCCCCATGGCTATTTAAGTGATGAAGTCCCTGGACCAGTCCAGGATTGGTGTTTGAAGCCACCTTAGTAACCCTCCTGTCCATTTTCCCCTGGCAGTGTGTTCTGTGCTGCACTCTCAGAAGCAAAGCGCAGACTTTCTCCCTTAATTTTTAATATAATGGCAGACTGGATGAAACTAGTGAGTTCTTTTAGTTCAACTGCTGAATCAGAAAAACACCAAGAAATGTATAACTGACACATCGAATGAATACATATTCATAAGAAGGAAGATAACTTTCTTCAATTACTGGAAAGCTTATTTTAAATTCATAACCCCCCAAATTCTTCCTTTTAAAAAACACTAAGACCTCCTGTATCATTGAAGTCAATTAGAGTTTTGGCATTTATTTTAATGGGCACAGAAATGACCCCTAATTGCACTTCAGTGTGAGGAGGTTCTCTCTGAAATGTTCTTTAAAAAAAAAAAAAAAGAAGACCCACAATCCCCTAGCAAGTAGATACCTAGAATGAGGTCAGATTTTCAGTCTACAGTACATAAAAAGGGTCAGTAAAAATAAAAAAAGACATTAAAATAGTGAGTTACTGCAAGGAGAAAGTTAACCAGCAAGGCTGCTGACATAGATTACAACTCTCATGCTGAATGCAGCACTCAGTGTTTGCCATTTAATCAATTCAACAGCACCTCATTAATCCTCTTATATTAGATCCTAAATATTCATTAAGAAACGCAATTAAGACATTTAACAAAATTTGTATGGGGCAACAATACTACTCATTGCTTTCAATTGCCTTGCTCATTTACATTTCCATTATATGGAAGAAAACCTTGGTGCTTAAAACTGCTAGATCCACCCACAGCATATGCTCTGCAAACTATGAAAATCCTTGATTTATGTGGAATCTTAAAATCCACCCCTTTGTGGAGGAAAGATCAACACCCTGTAAAGTATTTACAGTAGTACATATATTAAATATGTATATGGAGAGAGACCAACATACCCCACAAGCAAAACATCAGAACAAAAACCTAGAGTTTAAGGATCCTGGAGTGCCAGAGGCATTTTTCTGAAGAACCATAATATATTCTACATTCTACAAAACCACTTTCTGCTCCAAGAAAATCAAACACAACAGAGGGTGAAGCTAGTTGAAAAAAATAACTATGATTATCATGGCACATTGCGATGGACTGATTAATTTGATATAAGATCCAAGGTCTGCTCTCAGGTCCGAGTGTGTAAAAATAGAGTAATTCCAGACTTGAGTACAATTACTCCAGATCAGTCATGTGTGGAGCTCTAGCTGGACTCCACATCTGAGCAGAGCAGTGTACCGTCTTGATTTTGCACACTGCTCTGCTCAGGTGACCCTCTGTGCTGTCTTTACTAGAGCTCCACACAGGTGGGGAGCACCATATTTCAGGAATAACATCAGATCACAGAAACAGAATAGGAAGAAAAGTTGGTGAAGCACTGGTGTTAAGGGAGTTGTGTGTCTGAACGGAGTGGCTATGAACAGTGAGCTCCAATCTTTTTGGAAAAAGGAACACATTTTGCAAAACCTCACCAGTTCAGATGACATTTGCTTGAGAACCTAAACTTTGGTTTGCTTGAGAGTTTATTGGAAACATTCAGAACACCAGTTTGTTAAAGCTGTCATATTGATACTATCAGGGAAGAGCATAGCTCCTCCAGCCTCACTTATTTAAAGATGTCTAACTAGAATCTCTTTATGCTACCTTTGGACTTTAAAATTGTCTGGCCAGTGGAGCTCTGTTTGATAGCGGGTGTACAGATATTTCTACTGGAATCAGATTGGAGACACTAAATCATGCAGCACACTGCGGAGACCTCCTCTTAATAGGGTGGAGCACAGAGTGTTTATATCAGTGTTTCTGTCCACTTTGGTATGTGGAATTATTATTAAATAATTAAATAAATTAATTAAATTTATTAATTAAATAATTAAATAATTCTCCTAGGGACATAGTCATCTCATCAGTTGCACATGTAAAGCTCTTGTTGAAGTCAATGGGTTTTGCATACATACAGCAAACAAGATGAATGGGTCCCTAGATTTTCCTTTAAGTGACAGAGCTTTAACTTTGTTAAAATTCTTGAAAAAGGAGATTTGGATCACGTTAGCTCTAAGAGTTGAACAGTAAGAAATCATTTCAGTGATGATTTAAAAAAACCATTGCTTAGTGTCAGCTAATCTAATCTGGCACGTCTGTGTATGAGAGTCCCTGACGCGTCACTGAAAAAAAGGCATCGTCATCCCAGGAAGAAATTCTGCAAATATAATCATTTAAACCTAAGAATTCTTTTTCTTAGGCTCTCTGTTGCTTTATAAAATAACTCTGCCATTGGGAAATACTGCAATCAGAGCTGTTTTCATTTTAGTATTTATGTTTCTGCCCCATTGGGATTCCCTCTCCCCAGTCCAGTCTGTTTTGTCCCTTTAAACACCTGCTAAAACTGTGCTAACCTTTGAAAAGAATTCAGTTAAATTAATCAAGGGAATTAAGGCTGTGACAATCAGTTTTCATATTCTAGGTTATTAGTAACTGAGCATAACCCACTCTTGCTACTAAAATGATGAAATACTATTTGAATGTATCAAATAATGAGCATTCACATTATTTTCACCACAGGCACCAGGAACATTCTGAAAATTTTAAAGCTGCACAAAATAGTTCTTTAGAAAGAGAGCTTTACCTGTCATTGGCAGGCCATCAAAATCTGCCTGTAATTCTTTGCATTTTCCCTCCCTGTGAAGATAGATTTTACCCATTTTCTTTTGGAAGAGGGAAATTTTATTTAAGATAATATTAGGATATTGCATCCTAATTTTTTCCCCCACAAGTACGATTGTCCAACTTTTGTTTAAAGAGAAAAAGGCAAGTGAATAAGGTGTTGAATTTTCAAGGACAACTGCTGAGAGAAGTAAGAGGGCCAGCAGCTATATAGCTAGATCAAGGAATAATTAGTCACAAATTTCTCTCTTTATCCACAGCACAAAGAAAAGAAATAACAGATCTAACGTCTTTCATATTCTCCAATTTTTTTCCATATTCATTTATGTAAGCATATAAAAACCTCTTGGATCCTAAGATACATTTTGTAAAAACTGTGTGAACAATGAAGATAGTATCCTTTTTTATATATACACATAACAGTGTGCATGAGACAGCACAGCAACATAAGACTGTATTTATTATATCAACTTTTGAATTTTGTGACATCTCTAAAAATAAGACAAGAAGCAGTTTAGGAAAGGATCCCAAATGCTAGCTTGTTCTAATTAAAGATGCTGCATGAGATATGGGTCTCAGGGATAAAGAAAAGTAGGGAAACATGCCATCTGAATTATCTGGTAATTACTTTTAAAGTAACCTTGCAAATTTTCAATGTAATGTTATTAAGTGTGCACAAAACCTGTAAATTTCCATTCTGATAAGGTTTGATTAAACTTTTTTATTATGTTTTACTTCAATGCGTGTAATCTGAGGTTTGCTTTGGATTACAGGTTTGAACAAAGCAGAGTTAAAAGTGAAATTTATTCAAAACGTCAGAGTGTCAGGTTTTGGATCAAAATCACTGAATGTTTTGTGTTTTTTTTATCTGAAACCTATAAATCCTTCACCAGCACTGCAGGCCGACTAGGATTTCTTTGTAACTCAGACCTCGTTTGTAAACTCAACGCAATGTGCCAAGTTTGGGGTCTATAACAAAGCCACAAACCATCAAATATTGCCAGTTTTAGTTCTGGTTCCTGAACTTCTGCATAATTCTAAACGTGATATATAGTGACACAGGGTAGAAACTGTACATTAAAATATGTCAGTGGAAACTAAAGCAGAACTGTAGGAGACTTCCATTCCTTCAAAATTTGAAATTCTGCTCCTTTAGGTTTTAGATGCTGCCTTGGGGTGGAATGTGAAGAGACACCTGATAATCCAAACTTCTGATGAACTGAAGATTTCAGGTATCAACCTACTCCTGTTTGAAACAAAATTCCTGTCTGGCAGCACAAGTCCACACAACCTCTACTACAGGGATGTCCCATAAATGGCACAGTTTAAACCAAATATAAGAGATGGACAGAGATAAGAACCCTGAATCCAAATAACTTTGGGGGAGTTCAGAATTAAATACAAATCTAACTCTATATCATATGTTAGAGTTCCCCTCCCTAAAATGAAAAGACCAGAACCAATACTTGGACCAATAGGGACCCATCCTAAATCACCTACAAGGGCAAGACACCTATTAAAGTCAGTAGGTGCTTGTCTCACTAGTGACTAAAAGATTTGGCCTCTCGTGAATAAAGTTGATGTGATTTAGAATTACTGACCATTTCCTGTGTGTCTTTTTGTCCTGTTATTTTGTTAGCCCTTAATATTTGCACAGAAACTATAGCTAGCAGACCACCATCCCGCTAGGGGGGTGCATGTACATGTAAAAAATGTGGCATACAGTGGGACACTTCTCCAATATGTCATCAGTCATGAATGCAGGCTAACAAAAGAGCAGCCATCACAGAGGTGAGATCAGAAGTGCCAGGATCAAGTCAAGAATGCTGATTTATGATAAAAAAAATAGTATTCTATGACCATCTGTCTCAAGACCTAAAACACACTTATTTCTATAACAACTGTAATTTACTGCCCTCTCAGCTATATTAGGACTTAGCCTGGAGGGAGTCTAAATTTACACGTTCTCCCAGACTCGAAGCCTGTTATACTTGCTTAGATGTTCAGTGGTAGAGTAAGCTATTGATAGTAAATCGACAGGAAAGACTTCCTTGAGTCTTGTCGACATGGTGCAACAATGCACACCAGAGGGTGTAAATCATAGAGGCCATAAAGTGTTGGGCTGTAAGTGCCCCATGCCCATGCAGACTCTGCTGACTAGCTGCAAAGGTACCTGGTTCACGTTAACATAGTATTATTTCAAACCAGACTACATCAGCACACCCTAGGTACCTTTTAGAGTATGTCAGCAGGGTCTTCACAGGGCACAGTTACAGCACATCATTTTAGAGCACTCTACAATTTACACCCCTCCCGTGAGGGTCACCAAATGCCTTAAGCACATCACATTCTAACACCTTAAATGCCTCATGCCCTAACTGGCCATGTACAAATGTGGCAATCACTATCTTGGCTGACACACCACTAACAGAAACAGAGACAATCAGAGCTAAAAGTGTGACTTCTTTCAGCTTGAGTTAAAGAGCCACGCCCTGTAACTAGAGGCTGTCCCAGACTCGTATCCATTGTAGACTGGGCACAGAAGGACACACTGATCTATGGATTCCACAAATGCGTGGTTTAGGTGCATAAATCAGGCAAGTGCAATTATATACATACAACTGCTTATGCTTCAGTATGAAGCCTGTTTCAAGGTGAAAAAACATCAGGCGTGCAATTGTGAAACTGTACATTTTAGAACATTTTCCCTCTTTTATTAAAATCTATATTTTCCCACTTAAAGAATGATAGCCATTTAATAGAATTTTTAAACCAACCTCAAGAATTCTATTGCTAGAACCTCTATTAAATTAAATTTCATAGGACAATTTAAAATTATAGAGAAAAGTTCCAGAGAGGTAGCTGGTTAGTCTGTATAAAGCAAAAACCACGAGAGTCCTTAAAGACTAACACATTTCTGTGGGCATAAGCTTTCCTCTGCTGCAACGCACTTCCTCAGATGCATGAAGTGGAAACCAGAGATGGGGGTATATATATATGTATACATCCAAGGGCAAGAAACAACAATGGGGAGGACAAGTGCTAACAAAGTCAATTCAGTTAGAGTAGATGAGGCTTATTCATAACTGTTGATTAGAAGGTGAGAATGCGTGAACAGTGACAATTGCTTCTTGTAATGAGATAACCATTCAAAGTCCCTATTCAGACCCAGACTGATCGTGTCAAGTTGCATATGAGTTCCAGCTCTGCAGTTTCTCACTGAAGTATGTTTTTGAAGTTTTTTTGTCGAAATATGGCAACTTTCAAGCCAGCTACAGAGTGTCCTGGGAGACTGAAGTGTTTTCCTACTGACTTATGAATGTTACCCATTTTTATGTCTGATTTGTGTCAGAGAGGATTGACTATTTTAGGGGTTTGGTTTGTTTGTGCTTTAATCACTGGTCTATGGGATATTTTGATGTGGAGCTGCTTCAATCTCTCCTATGAAGATTGTTCCACCTTAACTGAATAATTAAATACTAATTGGGGCAGAGACAGTGAGAATCACTCCATAGACCAGTAAGGACAAAGCACTCACCTGATGGGTAATAGATCCCCATACAAATCCTCTTTCCTCAGCAAGCAGACAGGAAAATTGAACTGGGGGTCACCAGCTTCTCATGGAAGTACCCTAACTACTGGGCAAAAGGTTGTAATGAAGGATCATTTCCGGAGCCTTTCCCCTTCCCTGGCAGTGCGTATGGAGTCAGGCAGCCTCTGAGCATGCCTATTGGATGAGGATCTGCATGGGATTTAAGCAGAGCAGCGCTTATCTTTTACCAGGTTGTGGCTCCTTAGCAGAGATATGTGCCTCCCTGCAGCCTGGACTTAGACACCTATCCCTGAGGGGGAGGAGCTCAGGTTGTACCTCTCTCATCAGCATCTCCTGTCAGCTAGCTTATGTGTCTCCACAGCCTAGTATGCTGGTTTTATGGGTCACATCCTTTGGCACCTGTCTCTCACCATGCATTGTATAGGCACCTAATTTAGGCTTTGTGAATCACAGTGTTTTTCCTGTGATTTTCTAGATGTCTAAAAGTGAGATGCTGCAACATTCAGCTTCACAACTAAGTCCCTTTGTGGATCCAGACCTACAGTGTGCTATTTTTACTCTTCTGTATTTGTTTATTTATCTTATTTCCTTTGTTCATTTGAACCATAAGCACAGAGGCGCACATGCAAGTCTAACTTATGTATCTGAGCTTAAGCATGACACAAGACGACAGAAGGAAGGTATTAAGTTATAGATTATGGCTGGTTAGGAATATGCAACATTGTGCAGGACATTGTGGACATACCGTACATGAGTAAATGAGATGGAAGGGAATTGCAAACGTGGTATTTGTGAGTAACTGGTTCTGTGGTGGGAAAGGGGAAGGCAGAAGGTATTAAAAATACCGAAAACAGCAGATTTGACTGCTCAGGCTGATTGAATGAGAAAAATGCAAATGGGAATAATAGTCTTTAAGGAAAACTGAGGGTATTTGCTGCCATCAGATTTATTTATCCAGATCAATTGAGCAGTCAGTGAAGACCCGCTCAGTTGATCCGGAAGTCGGTGCAATAAAACCACCCCCTCAAGCGGCATAGTGCTGCATCAATGGGAATGCATTTCCCGTCAGCTCAGTGCAGTGAAGACACCGCATAGAAGTGTACAAAGTCGATGGGAGTTACACAAGCTACTCTGCGTAGCTTGCGTAATGCCTGTCAACTGCCGCCGAATTTCCAGGTAAGTGTAGGCCTGGCCTGGGGCAGAGGCAGTCCCTGGATGCTGCTCAGACTGAGTGGGCTTAGAAGCACGTAAGATCCAGGAAAGTATTTGGAGCTAAAAAACCATCAGCCTGGTGAGTGTCCATCAAGGGACGCTTGACCAGGTTTGTGACACATTGTAGGCCAACTTATTCCTACATGCTCAGCCTCAAATCTGGGTGGCTTGCCTGGAGGCATAAAGGTGGGACCAAACCATTTCTAACTCACCCTTATGCCCATCTGGGTACATAGTTCAAGTCACACTCTAACTTAAAATTGATATCCTTCTGTCTTTTTATGATGACTAGCTAATAAAAAGGCCCTGCCTAAAACAAACAAAGCCCAAATCAATTAAGCTATAAAATGGAGAAGGTGCATCTAATCCCATAATGATACTGCCCCTCCTCTCCCCACACACGCACGCACTCTGACATTTAGAGGAAAGTCTCCTTATGGGTAAAATCTAGCATAGACTCCATGGTTTCTAAGGAGCTGACTGTTAGATTAAGAGGACAAAGGTGTGGATTTAGCTCTCTCTCTTACACAACACACACACTCTATGCTATTCTATGTGAGAGAGGGAGAGAATGGTTTGTACAGAACAGAACAGGAGTTTCCACAGCTTTCATTGGTATGATACTTCATCAAGGACAGGGATATGGAGGCATGTATCTCCCCAAAGCACACCCACATGGCCTCAGGTGCACCCTGCCTCAACTTCTCTCTGAGGTTCCACTCAGAGTCTTTAAAATAATGTTCTCTGTAGCAGCTCCTACAGCAGCTTCCCCTTCAGCAGCTGTCCCCTGACTGGGCTTGAAGCCTCCTTTTGAGTAATCTGCCTGGAACACTCCTCTAATCCTTTCTATGTTGATCTAATAACCCCATACATCTGTCTATACTTCCTGGGAGAGAAGCGAGCTTTATCTTGCCTAGTCTACAAGACTCCTGTCCCTAGACCCTTAATGGAACAATAGTTTGGGTTGGCTCTATACTTTCCCTCTCCCATATACTAACTGCTCCCCAGGACTCTGTCCCATTGACTGCTCCAATTATTCTGGATGCCTGGAATGAAGTATAGGCCTCCCACACTATCTTAAAAGCTCAGTACCCCATAACAGGATATATCAAAAGCAGAAACCAACAGAATTAAGTGAACGTGTTGTAAGGAACAGAAAAGGGCTGTAGAGAATTTGCAAATTATAGGAATTAAACCAGTAAAGACAGAGATTTAGGGCAAAATTTTCAAACAGGTTCTGAAGTTAGGTACTAAAAGGCATATTATATTCAATTAAGCAAGTGGCCTGAATTTCTGAATTGCTGAGCACACACAATTCTCATTTAAGTCAAAGGGAACCTTGGGTGGTTGGCCCCTCTGAAAATCAGGCTTCTTATTTAATTTCCTAAATATGGCATTAAGTATCTAACCTTAGAGACCCAAATTTGAAAATATTGGCTTTAATGACTCACGTATAATCATACAGATACCAGGAATCTTCTTCTTATAGTAAACAGGTAAATTGCTCTTCAGAATACAGTTAAATTTTCCATCATTTCTCTACTCAGACAAGATTGTTATGAATCTCATCTTTCTGTTTTGGAATAGTCAGGCATAGGTACACATAGTCCATAACAGCTCTAATTCTTCTTATTTCACTTTGATCTTTTCCTTTTCGGTACAGTAAACATGACTGTGGTGTTCTACATATTTATCATGAATTCAAATTCCCCACTATTGGGGAGGTTGTTTTTTTTTAATCAGAACTTCAAGTTTTTCAAAAAGTTGAGAAAACTTTTTTAATGCCCCTTTTCCTTTCATTAAAGATTGCTGAAAACTCTCATTAAGAAATCATCTCTTGCTCTCAATTTGTATGCTAGATCAGTCTCTTTACTGTTTTGTCAGGTCTAAAAATTTATCTAGTATTCATGTGGAATTTTTCAAATAGTATATGTAGCCTTTTAGACAATGTTAAATACACAAGAAAATCATACATTTAGTTTACACCAGCTGAGTATTTGGGTTCACTAGCTCATGAGATGCTGAAAGCAGCTGTGCAATATTCAGTCTCTAAGCTTGCTTTCTCTGGGCCAGTGCTGAGGACTGGAGCCATGTTAACTAATCAGACTGCACATGTAAATGAATGCTGCTCACTGAAAACTATTATGCAACACTGTAGCAGAGCTGGTTGGAATGTTTTGGATGAAGTATTTCACGGTGAGGCTCTCCTAATGCATAGCTTTGTGGTTAGACCACTGGTCTGGGGTGAGGATTGATTCAAATACCTGTTCTGTGTGATTCAGAGTAGAGTTTTTCATTCCAGCAAAGCAGGAGCCTGAACCTGGATCTCCAACATCCCAGGAAACACACACACAGATACCCCCATCCTGAATTGAAAAATTAAGATACTGATCAGAAAAAATGGACATTTCAATATAATTAAATTTTCACAGAAAAGTTCGAATGTTTGATTTCATTTCAGCAGAATTTGAAACGACAAGAGTTTCCATGAAAGGGAATTATCATCTTTCAGTCAGCTCTGAGTTATTGCACAGGATAATCACTTGAGCTAACCTTGCTTTCTGGAAATGATGCTGTCCACTTTGGTTGTGTCCACTTCTGTGCAGTCCTTTCATGCCTACAGGATGTTCCCTTTTGCAAGAAATGGTTGTGACAGTTGGATGCTCAAAGTATAAGTACATAAAACTGAGAGTGAGAGTTACAGATACTACATGTCCCAACATGCATCTTAACCCAAGCAAGTGGGCTGCACTGTAAAACTCCATAGGCCTCATTGAATCTATAGCCTGCACTGCAGCTGGGTCTGCCTCAGATACTCCAAAAATCCTACATTCACAACTTGCCCTTTCAAACCAGCCTGGTAACAGTGTATAAAAATGACTTACAATGTCCTCAAGTCCCACTTCACTGTAACCTGTGCCAGATAGATAGAGTTATTTCACTACCTTGATCTAATAGAGTATGAATTTTGTAGTTTTATCTTTTTATCTTGTTCACCAAAGATGCCTTATAACATTAGACAAAGATTTGCTGCTCCTTTTGGTTATTAGAAACAATGACTTGAACTTTGAGATTGTTTTTAACCTTCTACTGAGTTTATCAAATAAATATTCACAAACAAATGATCTTTTTTAAAAAAAATATGCATTCACAATGAGTGGTCAAATTAAAAAAATGAAAGTGCTTGGAGGTAGAGAGATCATTCAGTGAACCCAAAATTCAAGTGATTTGTTGGTTCAAGGTTTGACTGATCAAAAAATTACTTCAGTGAAACTTAATTATGCTCTGAAATGCCTTACTGAATAGGAGAAAAGCATGACAAGGTTTGTGAATCATCCAGAGCTCAAGGACTTTTATATAAAGCTTCACTTCCTGCTGGGGACATAGTGCTTGAGTCTGTGCGCGTTCTAGGGGACATGCCAATGGAAGAGGAAGCAATTATAACTGTCTTAGTAGGGAGAGGTCCAGAGAATGGAATACATACATTGTTCTGGTCCATCCATCACTCTAGGGAATGCATGAGGGGCTGATGATAGGCCAAAGAGAAGTACTGTATGCTGATAATGTTGGCCTGCTACCCCAAATCTAAGAAACTTCCTATGACTAGGGAGTACTGCCAATGGAAGTATGCATCCAAGGAGATTAAGGGCAGCAAGCCAGTTATGATGACGGAAGGATTGACATTAGGGAAACCATGATGAATTTCACATTTTTAATACATTTGTTGAGATTCTAAAGGCCAGATATGAGTCTTAGGCCACTCTTGGACATTGGAACTATAAAATACCTTGAGTAAATACTCCTTGAAACTTCAGGGGAGCTTCTTTCTGTTCTCTAAGGAAAGCAGAGCCTGAACCTCTTGAACAAGCAGTGACTCATGAGATGGATCTCTGAAAATGGATAGGTTAGGAGAGCGGGAAGGGGGGAAAAGAGAGGAATTGATTTGAATATCCCAGTCTCACGGTTCTGAGGACCCACTTGTGTGTTGTAATGGCCTCCCAAGAACCTAAAAAGTGGGATAGTCTGTTCTCAAATGAGGGGAAGGGTTAGCAGTGCTGCCCTGATGCTGAAGCGAAGTGCCTGGGAGCAGCAGATGTTGCCAGTAGTCCAGTGAACTCTTGTGCTAATGTTGAATCAGGGACAGACAGGCAAAACAAGTTTTCCACAGCCTCATATGCCTGCGAGATGGTAGGTATTGATATCAATCACACCAAAGTCACCGCCACCAGTACCGGAGCCAACAGCAGCCACACAAACTGTTCTGGAGCTAACAGTATGGTGCTGGGATTCATCCACCTTGGTACTGGGGAGAAATGGTCAACATCCCATCTCTACCCTTGTAAAGAACTCATCTTGTAATAAAGAAATGATTGGTTAAGATACATTATAAAAACTGAGGTAAAACAGGAAGTAGGGAGAAGATTTATTGGTGTAAAGGATTGGCAGGTCCTAATAGATGCTTGCTTGGAAAGAGTCCAATAAACCTGTCATATTGTCTGCTGCTGGACTCTGACTTCTGTCAGTGAACTAAGAACTGAAAAGACTGGGAGTTCCTAACAAATGTCAGCAAGCACTCAAACAATAAATCTGCTCCTATTTGCTATTGTAAAGCACTACTGTAGTACTTCATTTTATATCACAAGCATTGATACGTGAATCTTTCAAATTAGATATGTATATCCTAAGTATATTTCCCTTGCAAAACAAAACCGTAAATATTTATTTCACAATAATATCTTTTCATGAAGAATTGTTGCCTTTTGGCCTGGTAAAGCCTTTAACCTCCATTTTTTTTCCTACTAGCAAAGGCCAGAGTCACATGACAAGAAGATGATGCAATTAAGGCTACATTTCTTCACTACAGTTTATGGTTTTGATCACAGTTGACTTATTGATTGTCATTGAAAATTAAGTATTATATTCTCTTTCCAGTGACATTTGAGCTAAGAACATTAACATTAACAGTGAATGTCCCTTTAAGTGGATCAATAAGAAATTTGATATTGCAATATATTATTACAATGACTTTTTTAAAAAGCATATTTGGTTTCTAGCCTGTCTACTATTGCACAGTTGAGGGAGGCAGCAAAAGGATCATTTCCCATAATATAAAAGTAGCCCTTGTGTTCTGGGAAGTGCATGGCATGTTCCCTCACTATTTTCCTGGGGCATCCAGCAGACCTAAAGAGATGGGGAAGTTGAAGGGGCTTACCCCTGCCCATGATGTTGGGGACTGTCCCACTACCTCAGAGAAATCTTTCATAGGAGCAATGAAGAAACATTTTCACAGGAGAAATGGACACCATTGCATAAGATGATGATTGGACTCTGAAGCTGAATTCAAATGGGACATAGCTTATCTCTATTAAAGGTGCACCTGAACCAAGTGTACAGGTAAATAACAAATAGGAAAAGAAAAATTCTAACAGTAGCAGGGAAAAGAAAGTCCCATTACTATGTTAAAAATATGTTAAGACTCTGGTTCCTCAAAAGGGCTACACACTTTGAAGTGGCAGGGAAACAAAATATCTGGGGACCACTTTGAGGACATCTTTCAGGGGATAGGGAAGCTTTCAAGAGCGTATAGAATAAGTGTTAAAACAGCACAACCAACCCACAACTCATGCCTCTAGGAAAGTTATCCTCAACCCAACACAGAGGCTAAAGGAGGAGCTGGATACGCTCATTGTGCTGCATATCATAGCGTAAGTAGTAGAAACAACAGAATGGGTACACTCATTGGTCTTCATACACACAAAATTAAACATGCTATGAAGGGAACATTTCCCACTCTGTACAAGGATGCATCATCAGGGATCTGGCTGGTGCTCTTAGAAAAACAGAGCATGTCTGTGCACATTTAACCCCCTCCATGAGAAACAGATTGCTATTTGGGTTATGTTTGGCACCCAAGGTATTTCAACAGGAAAATGCAATACATTTTAGATGGTAAAGATTAGGGTTTACATAGGTTACTTTTTGATAAGGGAAAAATAGCAGAAGAACATGACCAGAGGCTTTGATCAGCTCTGGAAAGAGCATGAGCTGCGGGGCTAAAACTAAACAAACAAAAATGTAGTTTTCAGGTAATAGAAATAACATGAGTGGGAGAGACGTTACACAGCAGGGTGTACATGTAGATCACAGTAAGGATGATGCCTGACCCAGCAAACAAGGAAGGGACACAAAGATTCTTTGGAATGGTGAACTATGTAGGGAAATTTGTGCTGAACCAGCAACCTGAGGATATTATTGTGCAAAGATGTCCAGTGGACACGGGATGAAAATCTTAATAAAAATTTTGAGAAAGTGAAGGGGTTAATTATAGTTTCTCCATTCCTGAGACACGACAGTGTGCACAAAACTAAATCAGCTAGGCATGCTTCCATGGAGGGTATTGGAATATTCCTTTTACAGTATGCTCAAATACAGAAGGAGGCGTTGGCCTTAGCCCATGGGTGTAAAAAGTTTCATGTCTTTTAATTATGGGAGGCTAGTGTTAGGTGAAACTGACCAATAACCTCTTGCCAAAAGAGGCCTGACGACCCTCCCAAAAATACACCGGTTACTTTTTGCAAGTTGAACACAAACATGGGAGTGATCTGGTGGGTGCAGAGACACTTTAAAGAACATTTGACAAAAGTGCAATGGAGCAAAGTCCAGAGCTAGATTTGTACATGTCAATCTGATCAAGACATATCTGTCTGGTCTCAGAGAAAATGTGCATTGTGATGGCCAGAGCTACAGCTCAGAAAGAGTCCCCACAGAAAGAGATAAAGGTTATTAGCACAGGGTGATCACGACAGCATGGTCCCACTCCTTATTAGCAACTCGAGGGGAAGATCTCAGTGCTAGATGACATTCTGTTTATAGGTCCATGATGAATATCTCTAAAGTGTTATAGAAAACTATGTTAAAAAGCATACAAGCAGGCAATTCAAGAATTGAAAAAACCTAACAGAAGGGCCAGACACATTTTATATTGATTTTGAATGAACAGTGACATTGAGAAAGCTGTTATAAGACATGAAACGTATGGCAAAAATATAGGTCAAGTCAAGCAAGAGAGTCCCATGTTGGTAGCATAGGAACTAATGATCCCATGGAGCAAAGTAGGGATAGATTTTACATTGACAGGAAAAAACTATGTTCTTGTCTTAGACTATAATCCTCATTTCCCTGAGATAGCCTTACTCTAAGCCTTGTTAGAACATACTGCAGCTAATCAGGTGATTCTGCATGACAGTTTTATTTTTGCTAGACAAGATATAGTAATATCTGACAACGAATTGTGGTTTAGTGGGTATGAGTTTAAACAGTATTCATTGAGGTTTGGGCTGAGACATGTAACTTCTAGTCCCCATCATCCCCAATCTATAAAACTGGTGGAAAACTGTGTCAAAATAACAAAGTGCCTACTGAAAAAGGATGCAGAGGCAGACTCTGATTTGTATTTAGCAAAGGCCGATTACAGAAGAGCCCCTGTGAGGCATGCATTTTCAACAGAAAACTGAAAACAAGAATGCCTGAACTTCTAGAAATCAGTTGCCAATGTTACTGAGATCTTGCAGATGTATAAAGAGACTGATTGGACAAATGAGAAGAAAAAAGCATAGTTATTGAGGGAGGACAGCCTCTGACCAAAACTATATAAGGACATATTTTACCGTGAAGAGTGGACTAATAAGAGAAACTTGAAAGTGTGGTGAGGAAACCCTCTAAATATGCTAAGGTAAGTGGCATCTGAGTTTTGAACCAAACATTGATTGAAAGTCTCAGATATGTATATATTTGCAGGATACAGCTTAGTATCGTGAGTGACACCAGCAAAATATCTGTCAACCTGATGAAGATTTAACCTGCTTAGCAGGAGCTCTACCTTTGATTAAGCAAATGTATCTTAATTCTTCAAAGGCTTAGACAATAATATAACATCATTTGGGGGCGTTTCAAAGTATCATAAGAATCTTCACATTACTCTCTCTGTTATTCTTTGGGAGTAATAATACATCTGCAGCAAGTGTTTGGTAGATAAAATTCAAGCCAGTCTTTTCTTGCAAGGACACTGATTGTCCCCTTAGAAAACATTTGAACCTTAACAGCATAAGCCCAAGTTTTAGCTAGACAAGCAAAGGAAATTGGTCTGTGATAGCGAGATCCCCCTGAGACAGGACAGACATTATCAACTATCTTGTACCATTAAACCAGCACTTACTCTGCAATGTATGACAGGTCTAACTGCCACTTCTGGTGATTCCTACTTTGAGTATCTTGAATGGTTCTTGGAAAATGCAACACAAGAGAAAAAAGGAAGGGAAATAACATCAAATTAAAAATGTATACGGTACTAGGCAAGGACAATGCAACAAATATTACATGAGTGTCTGGAACCAGATAGGAGAGGAAGGCCCTGCAATTAGGAAGAGATGGTAAAAGGGGGCCAGGCCAGCAAGGAGAATGCTGTTTCATGTGTTTATATTGGGCATTGACCATTTGTTTTGCCAAAGTTAAATTTATTAATTACAATAATATAATTACTTCCTGTGCTTGGAACAGGACAGCCTCCATCTTTCTGTTTGCCAGGCATACTCTCTCCTCCCTAAGGCAAACTCATTTTCTTGGGCTGGTTTCCTGTTACTAACCTCCACTCCGCTGCATTTCACTTTTCTAATTCATTATCATATTTTCAAAGTATTAAAGAAATAAAGTAGAAATATTAAGTGTCAGAAACCTGTAGTTTCACTTTTTCCCTGGTTTTTTTAGTTGCTGCTGCTCTTCTGCCCGTCATTGTCCCTGCCCAATTTTGTACGGTTTCATCTGTCAGATCTTTGGGGGACAAGGTTTCTGTCTTCTTATTTTCTTATAAACTGCTGATAGAAGTAGGATCTATATTAACAGTTTATCAAAGTGAAGTTGTTTTTTCCATAGCAAGGCTTCATTAAGAGCATAATTCTACTCCTCTTACTCAGGAAACACAGCCACTGAAATTAATGCAAAATTTACCCTGATTAAGACTGCAGTAAGTACAGAAATCTGTAATTTCATTAGGAGCATGCATGTGGTTTTCAATACATGCATGGTTTTATTCATAGGAAATAATCCCATAGATAGCAGCATCAAGAATTGCTCTCATAAGGCATTTCCATTTCTCATGTGATTCATTCTGGGCGTTTTCTTAATGAAAAAACTGACAAATGATGTATGTGACTGTCTGAAGCATAAAATCAAGCTGTCACTTTTTTCCCTTAAGTTAATGCGGCATCTTATGTTGTCCAAATAAGAATGTGCATTAAGTGATGGGGACATCAGATCCACACTACCTTTCTCATTATTCCACTTTTGTCAGTTTGACTGTACAACAGCCACATCCATCACATTTCCTATGCTCTCAGCTGCTTTGCTAATATTCAGAGAGAAACCTCTGGTGATTGCACTTTCTCAGCACTTCTGTAAATGGTGGAAGAAGTTCCTCTATCAATAAATCTATGTTTATATTAACTGGAGATTATAATAGTCTGAATCAACTGAACCAAACCCCATCAAAACTTCTGGATAACGTCAAGCAAAATGTCAGCTATTGCCACTGAAGAGTAAGCAAACATCAGCCTTCCATAAGTCTGTGGTCACTGGAGGTAAAATTCATCCACGTAATCTTTTGGTAATGTTTTTCATTCTTCATGATTCCCTGATCCTTTATCTGTATAAGTGACTAGAGTTTGGTGACCGGCAAAATTAGCTTGACATTACAAAGACTAACATGTGCATGAGTAGCATAATTATACAGAACCACGAACATTTATCCATGGGTTATATAGCAATTATTATTATTTTTTACTAAATTAGGTATTTCTTAATATCCACTGTGTCATGCTTGTATTGATCTTGGCAGTCTAATCCACAGGCAGCCAAAACTAGGCTTGCTCCATCAAAGACTGTGGCTTTTTATTTAAGTTTGACTTTTTTTTTACTTTAAGAGGCTGGTTGGCCACTGACACAAGCTTAGGGCACTTCTGAAGGCTGCCTCTAGTTGTGTTCAAACTGCTATGGTCTCTATGGGCCATACACTGCTAGGGATTAATTGGAGTATAAGAATGTCCCAGTCACACTGCTCCCAAACAGTCCCTTTCCTGGGTCTCCCATGGGGGGCACATCTCTGTGCCTGGTGCCTAAATGGGTAGTACTCACTAAGGGGCTTACACTTTAAAAAAACTCAAAAAACAGTTGCTTGGAGCTGGCAAATCCAATGTAAATGGGCCAAAGGGATGATGAATCAGGCCCCATTTGAGCATTTAGGAACTATGTTGTTCTGTCTTGCTATCTGCAGAGTCAGCCATTAGAGAGCTTAAAAGAACTCACTCGCCTTCATCTCATTTTTTTCTTTTTACTAAGGGGAACCAGGCCAATTATTATGCTTCCCTTACCAACAGGATAGATAAACTAAGAAGCAATGCCTCATTGCTGTGTATTTTTCCTTCCCATATTCCCATCATTTCTATGCTGCTCCTTGCCTCTCCTCCCACCCTCCACCCTGAGTCTTCTTACATTTTCTCATTGTTTTTAAAATAAGGTTGAAAGAATGCACACACCAACCCTTAAATTGGCAATGATATCTGTTCTGTTCTTCATTAAAGCAGCAAATCTTCCTATTTGTCTGATCTTCTGAGCAAAAGATAAAGATTTTCTTTATAGCTTTATGAGTCGTTTCCAGCCGTTTGGGCAGAGGAGAGGTGTTTTTTGTTTGTTTTTGTGGTTTTTTTGTTTTTGTTTTGAAGGAATGTGTTTTCCCAGTATTTTTAAAGGCTTAAATGGATTAATAAAGAAATAGGTCCCAATTACCATTTCACTGACTTTCACTGAGAATTGCAGTGATTGGGCACAGAAAGAGGAGCACAAGAGGTGTCAGCTTCATTGATTAAGCAGCACCAGCTCTCCTAAATTCCTTACGTCTAGAGTTACGTTAGACAATAAAAGGAGAACAATTACCCAGGAATCAAATTTAGGAAACTGTACACTTTTACTTTATTATAGGTGGAGTTCCATTGCAATAATATATTGCCTTTATACAGTATTTCTAACCCCCTGAGATCCCACAGCACTCAACAATGCATGGGTCTGATCCTGAGATGTTCTGAGCCCCTGCAAATCTTATTTAAGGGAAGACAAATTCATAGCATTAAGTCTATGCTTTTCAGCTATCTGTGCTCTGGATAAGGAAGGCATAATAAAGTATAAAAGTACAAGAAAGTAAAAAAAAATGTATCAGAAGGCCAGTGAGTTCTTCTGAGCCTTCTAATAGATAGCTATACAGAAAGAATGACAGCACAGCGTTGATCCTAAATTCTCACTGAGAGTTGCATTTGCTTGGATCCTCCCAGAGTGCCCCACTAGAATCACTACACCTACAGCTAAAATTCAGCCACTTCTAAGGAGGAAGGCAGCAGATAGGCTGGTGGTAGCAGAGGGAGAAAGGACATTTTGGCTAGGGACAATAATGAGATGTCCAGGGAATCTTTAATATTGGAGATGAGGAGGATCTTCAATGCCCTTGTAGCAAGACCTTAGTTTTTAAGGTCTCACTCAGACCACACACAAAGTAAAATGAATGGAACTTAATGTACATATCTCAAAAGGAAGATGTGAAGAGTGATCCCAGCAAAGACTTCAAAGCTGTGGTTCTAGATAATATAAGTATTTCAATCCTGATGCTTAGACCAGCAAGCCATGTTTCTGGCACTAAGAATATAATCCATTTACAGAATTTGTTTCTGAATCCAAATGTATCTAGGGCATTACAAAAATAATCCTACCTTACTCTGTCAAAGTCCTTTCTGGCATTACATGGAATAGCAACTGTTTGATAGTCATCTGCAGATTGATATGTATGAAGATCAGAGAGAGTCTCTTGATTTTATGCAAGTATCTTCTTGCAATAAATTCCATTTTGTTTGGATGTACTGAATCAGAAAGAACATTTTCAAGTTAGTATTTTTGTGAATAATTTAGAGTCTACACTGTTTTATCTTATTTTTGTAATAATCTCGTTACTTAAGACAATTTAAAAGGAGCAAGTGTGTATTATGTAACACATAGAATGTGAAAGAGCACTAAAAAGTGCAATAATTTACCCATTATGGATAGAATTCTTGTTCTTTTTATTGGGATGTTTGTTTTTTGGCAGGCTAGTTGAATTTTCAGAGAATCTACAGATTTTTTGTTATATGCTTCATTTATGGTGTACACAATACATCATAGCTGTGAGAGGAAACTGTCTGCATCTAGGAAAATATATAATTATCATAACAGTGGAGGACAAGGGAACACAGATGAAGATACAGTATATTAGAAAGAGATAATGAGTACAAACGGAGTATCAATTGTTCACAATCAAGAATTACTTTCCTCTTTTAGAAAGATTATTTATACATAAGCAGAAAAAACCAGATTAACGTTGATTATAAAATCAGGTTATTCTGTTTACTTGATTGGAAAGGACATTTTTGTCATGCCTGTACATTTGTCTTCTCAATAGAATCCCTCTGTTGCTCCACTAGTGTCTGATCCTAGTCATATAAAAGAAAGGAGACAGTCTCATGTAAATTTGTTTTTGTGACCAAGGCCATCCCATTACAGTCACCAATAGGTACCAACAACTTGGGGGTGCTTGCAAAGCTAAAGTGAGAGCTAAAACACTAACAGAAAAGTAGTGAGGGCAGCCACACAGTGGCAGGTGGATTTTCTTAGAATAGAAGCAGTAAGACAAAATTGTTTTAGTCTCAAAGTAAAATCCCTCCAAAGTTTAATGAATCTACCACTGAGACATAAAAAGCTATAGATTAAAAGGGAAGGTGAATAACAGAAATATGTCCCTATTAAACATAAATTAAGGAACTAAGGCTGAACCAACCACAAGAAACAGGAACAGCAGCTTTTGAATTGTGTCCAGGAGACCCTGTCTCTTGTCTGTTTGGATAGGAGAGTGGAGCAAAGGTGATACTTTGGAGTGGAGCAAGGTGATACTTTGGAGGTAAATTCTGATCAACAGAATAAATGTTTCCACAGTCCATTGGTTGGTGGTCACACGAGGTAGGCCTCAAATACAAAAAATGCAAAGCCCTCTTGATCAACCTGTGATTCATTGGAGATTTACTTGAAGCTTTTGGTAATAGAAAGAGTGGAATTGTGCTATCCTTTTGCCCTGAAGAAGCAAAAAAGAGTCCAAAGGAGAAACTAAAACTTCATCAGAGCCCTACCTGGGAAGATCTGCACTTACGTGTGAACTTCTTCTCTTTCTTCTAGCGAGGCAGCTGGAGTTTGTCCAGGCTGGTGGAGTTTAATGCTGTCAAATAGGGGTTGGATGAGATGTGATCTGGAGCTGGAATCTGCATTTCCTCACTGGAGCCTAATGTTACCTTATCATCAAGCACAGAACAGAACAAAAGGACAAGTAAGTTATATCGCATGATGCATCAAGCATATAAGAGAGAGGGCAGGACAGCAAATCTTCATGAAGGGTACTGAGGAACCTATTGTCCAGTTCTTGCCCTTGCCAATGCTAAAGCCTGATATACCTATAATAGAAAGTTTGAGCCATGGCATGTGAGATGAATCCCAAAATATCCTGACTGGGAGCTGTGGATAAAATAGATCTTTCTGTGTTTAAAGAAAACGCTAAAGCTTTTAATGGGTTCAGTGGGGATCAAGTTTGCAGTTGCAGAAGAATTTTGACTGCTGTTATCAAGATGTTGTATAAATAAATGATCTTTTTTCACCTGTAGAGACTTTAGGAAATGAATGACATTAGCATTGTAAAAACTCTTGAGACAAAGTAAAGATCAAACAGTATTACCTTCCAGTGATGCAGCATTTCTTTCCAGGAGATGCTTTGTTATGTTTTTAAGTAAAATACTTGAGAATACTGATAAGTATTTATGAGGCAGTAGTTCAAAACTCCTTACCATGATAGTCTTTACCTGCTATTTTTGCCTAGCCAATACATCAGTTGGTGAAATCCTGTGGTTTAAGCAGAGCTTTTTCCACCTTGACAAGCAATTGTTAACACCCAGCCTCAATGATGTGCCTCTGCATCTGCTCCACCATTAGGGCTGACACATTGAGAAATTTGACAAATGACAGTACTTTGTTTCTGAAATGGAATTCAGAGAATCCCATTTAACAGATTTCAAAATAGTCTAACATCCTTAACAAAGGGAGTCACTGTATCAGCAACTTCCCACTGCTTTCCTTAGTGCTCTTCTCAAAGCTTTGAATCTTTGTGCTCTCTATAGGGGACATTTCTTTGTGCATCAGAAACTGAATGCCTTCAATAATCTTTGTGTAGCAAGGTAGTGACAGAGCCTTCCTCATCTATTTATGATTGTGCCAGGAGATGGTGGACGGGCACTATCAACCCATCCCAGAAAGTTTCAAAGCTAAAATGGAAGCTAAAACATTAAACGGGGGAGGGGGAACAGGAGGGGAGGGCTGACATAGATTGACAGATGTATTTTCTTATCAGTTCAACAGGCATTGGAGAAAAAAGTTATCTTGTTCTCAAATGATGTAGTCTGTTCCTACTCCTGAATATTGTGTGGAAATCCACTGTTTGCATTGGAGTGGATCATGCTAGAAGAATCACAGGTAGAGTTATGTGGAGGATGGAAATTCTGTTTCATGAAGTATTTTGAAAGTTGTTCCATTCCAATTCAGAACAAGACCTGAAAATTTCAAAATTGAAATGAAAAAAAAAACCCAAAACATTAAAAAATGTGGGTATTGATTGAAACATTTCATTTCCACAAAACCAGTATTTTTTATACTTGTAATTTTATGTACAATATTTTTTTTAAAAAATTGAAACAAAACAACTTCAGAATGAAAAATCTATACGTTTCATTCCAAAATGTCAAAATGTGACATTTTGAAATTGTCAGAATTTTTTCCCTGGCTATTCTCCATAATGAAATTATTTGGATTTTGCACAGCCTTTCAATTTTGACAGAACTGCACTTTCTGATTGAACTTGGTTTTGTTGAAGTTTTACCAAGAAGCTTTAATCATAACCTTTCTATGAACGGATCTGGGAAAACTCTATCTGACCATTTTAAAAGCTTGATGATATGCCAGGGAGAAAAATAATATGCCTTCTTCACAAATAACATAATGTAAATGTTATTAAGATAATACAAAAGGGTCTATAATTTCAAGAGTAAATAGTGATTTTACATGCCAAATTTGAGACATCTTACCCGGGTTCTGATTTCAGAGAGTGCTAAGCACTCATCTGCTGAAAACCAGTCGCCTCCAAAGATGTCTCAGGTTTCTCACTTAAAAATGAAAGCATCCCAAATCATTAGGCACTTCAGCAAATCTTGACCCAGGTGATTATGTCGAGGTATTTCACAAATGCCCCCCTTTGTTGGCTGTTATTGTTGGTGAGTTGTTAGTATTAAGAAAGAAAAAAAGGAGAAAGAAGGATCAGAATTAAGTAAGAATAGCATGAGACTAGGAAGCAGATAGCCAGTTTCCATGTCTGAGTTCAATAAAACTTTTGTCCATATGATGAATTTCTCTGACTTTTTCCCATTAGATGAGAAAGTGTCTTTCTTCTCAGACAAATGGGCT
Source organism: Mesoclemmys tuberculata (assembly GCA_007922155.1). NCBI lineage: Eukaryota > Metazoa > Chordata > Testudines > Chelidae > Mesoclemmys > Mesoclemmys tuberculata. The sequence continues at coordinate 66,915,329 of ML675601.1, forward strand.
TAGCTCACAGGAGCTGAATGTGTCCTTTTTAAACCTGAGAGCTAAGTGTTTGGAAAAAAAAAAAACTTTAAATCTACTATTACAAGCAAACATTTTTTTGAAAATGTAACTTTACTTATCTTCAGTTACAGAGTAAAATAAAGTGAGTTATGGTTTCAGATCAGATATTGTCTATTCATCGGCATGACATCCAGAAAATCTGCTGTGGGGGAACTTACAGCGTATGATTTGTCTTAATGAAAACCAGAATTAGCAACTAGATAAAAAGTATTTTCCACAGCTGCTATGAAAGCAAAATAAATCATTGTATAACCTTTCACATTTTCAGGCCTCTTCCAACCCTAAACGTGAAGGCTTCTGTATTAGATATACTTGTGTTTAAAAATCTACCCTGTGTAAACATATTCATCACATTTAGGGTTGCCACTTTTCTTATTGCTGGTAACCAGATCCCTGAGGCCCTGCTCTGCCTCTTCCCCCCAAGATCCCAACCCCATCACTTGCTCCTCTCCCCCCCTTTCCTGTTGCTCACTGGATCATCTCCACCTCCATCCCCCAATCCCCAGCAGGGGTCCCTCTGCTCCAGGGATAGGACAAGAGCTGCTGCAGCCTGGCAAGGACCCTGCCAGCAGCTAGGAGGCAGCCCTGGCTGAGCAGAAGCTGGCTGTGGGTTTATGACCTGGCACCTCCCCCACTCTGCGGTAACTGTACTTTTGGTGTCCAGTGAGTACATCTGACAGGACACTGACAGGTCCCATTTTCATCTAGACTTTCTGGTTGAAGACCAGGACCTGGGAACTGTAAATGGCACCCGGACATAGAAGCCAAAAATTGGATTATCCAGTTAAGAGCTGGATGGGTGGCAACCCCAATTACATTTCCATGCATAGATTTGCTTTGAGAAAAATTCTTAATCTGGAAACCAAATTACACTCTCCTCCATGGAGCAGCTGGTCCTTTAAACTAATCTGGAGACAAATAAGTAAAATGGGCCTGGAAGGTTGTACAACATTCTCTAGCTGCAGTGAGGCATGATGTTTGACCTGAGGGGAAGAGACAGAAATTTAGCTATTCAGACTTTACTTCTGACAAGTAGGGAAATGTCATGGAATGCTCCACAGCCCTGAATGTGTAACACAACAATATAATTCAAGAGTGCAGTAGACCTCTTGAGGGTTTGAAGAGAAACATCTACTATCCTTTAACTTTGGTACGGTGTTAGCTTTTTTTCTTTAAATTTGCAGAATGTCATCTGAAATCTTGAGGTGCCTGCAACCTACCTACAAATGACTAAATCTTCTGAATCACAAATCCTAAATGTGGGATGGCAATATGAAGAAATTGGGAACATCAGGAGGAAAACCTCATGTCATCACACATCTGGAAATATTATAGTCTTTCCCCATATCCACTCCCAAACTATGGTTCTGATTCTCCTGCAGCATGAATAACTTATATAGAAGGTCAATAGGAGTTACTGTTAGCTCCAAGGGCAAATATGGGACTCCTCAGTACTATACAAAGATATAGGAAGAAACAGCCCTTCCCATTAAAAGTTTACAGATTAAACTGAAAGAAGATGCAAGGAGTGAATGTAGTGGACAACAGGAGGGGAAAAAGGAAAGAGGATGAGAATGACAGGAAGTCAGGCCCAATATACACAACAAAACCCACCTCTGAGAGGAGGTTATATACCTTGATTTAGAAGTTTAAGGGCCAGATTGTGGCATTTAAACCATTAGCTGCCGTGGCACTGATTGCAGCAGGAACCTCTGAGAAATTCTTGCTGATTCAGTCAAATTTCCTCCTGGGACTTCATTTGAAGGGTATGCAGCCCTCCTGCATTGGGTCAGCTCCATCTTCATGTCTATATTATGTTGAACAACACACAAGCAAAGAAGTTAGATAAAAACATAAAATACTTTTGCTGAAATGTAACACTATTTTATTTCTTAATATACAGAACAAGACACACAAGAACCAAAAAAACAGAGAAAGCAAAGTAGGATACTCCCTGATACAGAGAGGCACAACTCACCTCACCTTACTCTGGATTGGTTGGCTGCAGATTGGCTAGGTTGCATGCTTCCATACAGCGCACCTTAGCCTGCAAATAGGACCAGTAAATTCCGCATCCTCTGAAAGTGATAACCTGAAATTCCACCACAGTCCTTGATACACCACAGGCCAGCTCTGTCTTCATCTAAGCCCAATTAATCGCTGCTTAGATCATGTCCAGACTCTTCACAATGACGCAAATGTGGAGGCAGGCTTCTTGTGCACTCTCTTCCAGGTGCAGCTACACCAGACTGTGCATACTCTGCTCATAAGTGTATAGAAGAAGCAAAAGAAGACAGTTTGGGGGAAGATTTCCTTCGCTTGCTTTCCTACACAGCAAATCACTATTCATCATCATTGCAGAAGATTCCAGTAGTAGAAGATTCCATATGATACTTAACAAGGAAACAGATTATGTAAAATATGTTTTGAAATTAAATCACTACTTTCAACATCACAGTGGGATTTGCTTTTTATTGAACAATTTCTTGGTTTCCTCCTAGGTCACTACATTAAATTTTTATGTAGAAATAACCAAACTGTTAGGGGACTGCTTGCAAAGTCTGAGACAAATTAAAATGTGATAGACTGTGCTGCTTAAATAAAGAGCCAGCTGTGCTTTGTAGGGAAGTGGTTTGTTGTCATCAACTTTTTTTGTGGAACATTCAGTAATCAGCTATGGCTTTCTTTCTGAGACTCAGTGATTTATGTTTTTAATGGCAATATGGAACAGGAGTGGTGTGCTTCACATTTTTAAGTAGTAATAAAACTTTAAATGAACAGGCAGCTCTTACTTTTGCTTGAGTAACCCACTGGGAGTTTATAAAGACTTTCAGTTCCACTTCATCATTGTCCAGTGGCCAGGCATGTAAAACCTGAAAAAATAAAGTATGTCATTCCCTAAATTAGGTACAAAACCCATCCTTCTGGATTAATTTAATATTACATGTATTCTTAACAGTTTTTGATCCCATTTATGCAATGCTATTGTAACCGTGGTTGCTGAAGGGGCCCACTGAGAATGCACAATCAGGGCAAACTGCAACAAATATGGCAAACAATACCTAAAACTGGTGGTTTATTCTATCATTAGAATTACCAAACCAGTAACAAAACAGCCTCTGTAATACCTTTCTGGTTACCAAGAAGCTGAAATACAGTTCCCTTTAAGTAATCCAGACATTGGCTCCCACCCAAACAGCCAAGTCTAGATAGTAAGGAATACTTAAAATCTTATTCAATATATAAAAAATTCTACCATCCCCAAGAGATCGGACACATTACCTACCAGGTCAATGAATATTTCAGCTCCTATCCAAATACATGCTTACACTCAGTTCTTATTAACTAATCAAAGATTTATTTTAAAAGAAAAGAAAGTGCTATTGTGGTTAAGATCATTATATCTACAGATACGAGTGAAGTTCCTAGGTGAGTTTCACAGTATAGAAGGTGAGCTGATGATTTGTAAAAGGCCTTCTATAATAGGTTATAGTCCACAGGCAGTACATGTGCACAGTTTGTTCAAATTCTTCCATGAGAATTTTCAGGGTAGATCCAGGGTAACTTGGAGAACTCAGTCTTGCGACTTAAGACTCTCTGACAAAGTGTAAGCATATCTGAGATAAAACAGGATGGAGCCCAAAGTTTCTTTTATAGTTCTTTAGCAAGTTACATGCTGAGAGGTAATTCTACCACATGGGTTTTGATGAAAGCAAGCCAACAGTTTGACTTCTATTCAATAGGCCCTTCCTCAGACAATACATGAAGCCATTCAAGCAGTCCACATCTAGTTTTACAATGTGGAGTCACAAATTTCAAAGAAAAATGAAGACAATAATATTATTACACCACAAAGTCCCTCTAAATGTTAATATCCCTTTTTGATGTCTGAATCAATAGAATATAGTAATGAATCATTACAGATAGGAACAGAAGATTAGCATCTACAGGATAATTAGTCCCAATCTTAAACTTCTTAGAAGATACAGGTAAACACAGACAAATAAAATTAGTATCTACTTTTGTTTTTCTATCAATTCAGACCTAGATTTCAAAGACTCGAGTCAATTTAACATGGCTTTACTATTTAAAATTAATGGCCCTCTTTACCATTTCAATCCTCTTCTAATATGTCCTTAAAGGTTGCTTAGCCTACTGGTTGTTCAAACCTCACTGGCTCAGCATCACAGCTACTTTCTCCGCACAAATAACATATATCCATACAAGCAGTATTTAAGTCTAAAATGAAAGGAAGCTAAATTGTATCAATGGTTTTAGGTCAACCTGATCCAGGATGAAATCTTTCCTCTCCAAATACCAAAATTGAGGAGGAAATTGAGGAAAAGAGCCAAGAAATAATAGCTAAGTAGATAAGGCAGACAAAGGGGTAGGGACAAGGGGAATTAGCAAGACAGAAGGGGAGGAGATAGAAAGGAAAGACACTGCAGGAGGCAGGAGGTTAAGGATGAACAGGGGAAGAAGATGGAGAAGCTAAAGGAAAGTAAAGCAGAGAGGGAGCAGCAGAGGCAAATAATCAATATTTTTAAAATTAACTAATGATATTGGGGAGTCCAATTTGAAACCCATGAAAAGAACTTGATTTTTAGAGGACAGGTGCTCAGCCTTCATAAAATCAGATTGCTTCAAGGTGTGTCAAGTTGGGCACCAAAAAATGGAGGCATCCAATATCATTAGTCACTTTTGAAAATCTTGGCCTTATCTTTAGTCACTGTAGTTCCTCTCTCGGGCCCGGTCTACACTTACCTTTGCGATTCGGCGGCAGTCGACAGGAGACGTAAATCACTTGCGTATCTCCGGTCAAGTTTGCAGCGTCTCCTCCACGTGGCATCCATACTGCGCTGCGTCGAAGGGAACAGCATTTACTTCAACGCAGCGCTACTCCACTTGTGGGAGTGGTTTTCCTGCATCACTTCCTGGATTGACTGAGCATGTCTATACAGACCGCTCAGTCGATCCAGAGCAATCGATGTGACAGTGGCAAATTTGCCACCGTCAGTGTAGACCCAGCCTCAGGCTCTTGGGGAGCCACAAAAGAGTCCACATCAGGCAACAGAGAAAAAAGATCAGCAAATGAAACCTTAACTGATTTGACCCCAAACCTTGATGATGCTTTTTTTTAATTTCCTAGAGTTGAGGCCAGTGGCATTGGATTGCTTTAAACCTTTTGTAGTCTATATGAGTAAATTACAACACAACTAAGAGTTTTAGCTTTGAAATCAAACATAGTTGCAATATAGATAAAAGGTTAAGCTACACATATTAGCGTTAGTCTTTTTCCTGGTATCATGCTCATCAGTTTTATTATTCTCCTTTATTTTTCTCAAGTAATGTCAGCAACTAAGCTGTACCAATGAGTGCAACAATAGGTTGTCACTTTAGAGATAAAGCCAAGCAACCATCAATGGAAATATCTTATTCTATACTTAACATAAGTCTACCTGCCAGTCTGCCTTATCAAATGAAATGTATGTTACTGCAGCACAGACTGGTACTTGCTGAGAAATAGTCCACAGCATCTGACAAAATCCTCTTCTTATGCTGGAGATTATGCTGGAAAATTAACAAATAGCTTCAGCTTGTTTGGGAGATAATACTTCTAAAAATAAACAGAATTATAGAGAGCAATCCAATTCTTAGCAAAGCTGCAGTTAAACTTATTTTTAATGTTATGGATTAAAGGATAAATCACTTTTATTGTAAACTGAGGAAAAAACTGCCTTGCAGAGGATTTTAATCTAAACTATTTTAGTTGGGCTGCCAGATTTTATGAAAAGAATATCTAGGCATCTTGAACAACACTTAGTTCATTCCTAAGGTATAATAAAAGCAGAGAATAAGGAAGCATAGATGTAGGCAACTTTTCCAAAGCTTATCCAACCCTTTGTGCTCCACCTTCTTGAATACACTACAAGATTAAATATGAATACAAATACATGATCAGATCATGGCCACATGGCCATCTATGTTGACAATATCTGAGAAAACCAGATAGATGAGGTCCAGATACACACATATATCAGGCTCCTCCATAATGTGCCTTGAGCTCCTACCTGCTGGTAATCTGAATATAACTACTACACATTAATTTCTCATAAAATGGTGAGTTTTACATATGCCACAAGGTGCGTAAGGTTTGTGTCAATACACTGGATTTCTACAACCAGTAGGAAAAGGCCTACTGGATCATCTAGTCTACCCCCTTGTTGGTGAAAGATGGTTTAGCCCAGTACACTTTTAAATGGGTGTGTTTATACACACACACACACACACACACACACAAAGCAACACTGCTTCAAACAACTAAAATGGATGCCAGCCTAAACTGAGTAACTATGTATTCTTACATCAGTAACCAACGATAGTGTATAGGATTATCCTCATTTGTCTGGTAATCCATCATTTATATTGTGAGCTCTCTGGTCAAGGACCATGTTTTATCTTGGCAGCTCCTACAAACATGGTAGATATGGTAGGTAGAATAAATATATAAATAATAATTAGTTTGCACTTAGCCAACTCATACATAGTTAGCTCTTTTAATCTTTGTTGCCCTCCCTCTAGAGGAGTTTATGAGACGATGCTATCTAATGCTCTCTAATGTTATTGATTGTACCCATGCATTACCTTGGCCCTCCTGTAAATAGATCCTTCTTGCACATTCCAACAGAAGGAGCAGCTGGGAAGATACAGAGTCTCCCCACAAGGGCATTCTGAAGTCAATGTATACAGTGAAGCATCCTAAACTGTATGAATGATGTGGCTGATGTACAGTATTGTTATGTCTGTACCAGTACCGACTTCAGGATTGTTACTTGTGCAGATTATCTGTACAACTATATTTTTTAAGGGTGTGCTGTTGTGAAAATGTGAGACACCAAAACAGGACCGCAAATTTGAAAACAGTGATAAAAAAAAACCCCAAATCACATACCATTCAGAAATGTCTCACTTGGTGGAAAATGTTGTTGTACCTGTGTAAAGAGATAACATTTTACTGGAACATGCTGGTGTTCAACTATTGGAGAAAAAAAAGAATGCATTGTTTTCTGACTCTGATTACCTCAGTGACAATAAACAATACTGCTACCATGTCTGCTGAATCAGCACAACTGGCAGACAGAATCAGTCAACCTCTTTTCCAGGAATCATAGACAATAAAATTTACTGCAACGTTTGATAGCCACATTACAAGCATTTTCATTCGCCATCTTTTGTTGGTTGTCTCCAAAGTATTCTGCAATCCAGTCCCTTCAAGCAAGTAATATGTTTTCATGATGGTTAACATTTCTCATGTATTTAATCTTTGTTAACCAAGTGAAAGGTCACAATCATTATAATATTTAAAGTATAATAGAATTGATCATCTATTCTGCTTTACTTTATTTTGCAAGTCACAGTATGCAGATATTAAAGTCAACCAGAAGTTCTCTCTCTTTCAGACTAAAGTACAATGTTACAAACTTCTCAAGCAACATACTATAAAGCTGTCTAAGACAAGGTCGATAGTCACAGTTTCTCAGTGTAAAATTTATTGCAAATAATCAGGTTAATAAGGGTCACATTTACGGAAGCTGGGTAAGAAGCATTGACATTAATTAGCATTTTAGTCAACATAAATTTAATAATTAGAAAGAGAAGACAATTAAAGATCTGACATATGACTCTCAGCTACCCTTCATTAGAAGCAGTGCTCCATTTACTGCTATTGTGATTTATTAATAAGGAAAATATTGCATGATGAAATTACTGCTGTACAAAATAGCATCTTGGACTAAATATTTATAGCCCATTTTCAGCTTCTCTCTCTACCCGTAGAGGGTCTCTCTTTATATCTAAGACACTTCATTTTAATATTACGCTGATGCATCACTTATCTGCCTGTGAACCAGTGGTGGAAATTTCACAGTATCATCTAAGCATCTCACTGAAAAGAATGGAATGACCACAGGAATCTTGAAACCCTTCCTACAGTCCAACTTTCAGCATTGTAAAAAGTTACTGCTTCTCCTTCTCAACCCTCCTCCCTTCTCAGTTATTCTAAGGTCCACAATATAAATTTTTTATTTATAAAACAAAACCAACGATACTCAACATGGTTTCCTCTTAAGAACAACGGGAAAGAGATATATTGTACTGATTTGACTTGCTATCTGAACTTGGGCTCAGTCTAAAATGCCAATGAGCCTCTTTTCCCATATGAAGCAGTTTTAACCCATAGGAATCAGACTAATTTTCTTGGGATTCGTGGCTGGTTAAGAGTAGATGCTGCTCTGGTGGGAGAAAATAGCTCACTGGTCTCAGGTGACTATGTCATGAACTTTTAGAAGAGGTGAACTGTGCTTCACTTTGGGACAGATTATGATATTCTTACTCATCATGTTGAATAGTTCAGGTCATATCTGAAGTTAATGGGAGTACTTCTGAAGCAGGGAATCACAATCAGGCCCTACATTGGAAAGCCTCCCCACTTTGTATTGTGCTTCTGACATATATTATACGAAGCAGCCCTGCTGCCTTTTCCTGGCCCTCTTCCCCTAGCTGGAAACAACCAGAGAAAAGATGTGTCTCATCATGAGGTCAGCGTAAGGGTAGCTAGAAAGTGGTATGGATGTTAGCCATGAACAAATTGGGGAGGAGTGGCCGGTGACTCAGCAATTCTGATCAGGAGCATGAGACCACCAGCACACAAGAGACGAGACTGTTGGCACTTAATGGGTGTATTGTAAAGAGGCTGTAGGAGGGTGTGTAGGTGTGTGTAGGAGGGGTATCTCATTTTGTTCAGAGGAGGGGAAAAGACAAATAAAAATAATAAGGGAAAGTTTTCAGTGTTGGGGAAAAGAAGGGACATATTTAATATCCCAGAGAAGACTCATAGAATATTAGAGTTGGAAGGGACTCCAAGAGGTCATCTAGTCCAACCCCCTACTCAAAGCAGGACTATCCTCAGCTAAATAATCCCAGCGAGAGTTCTGTCAAGCCTCAGATTAAAAACCACTAAAGATGGAGATGCGACCACCTCCCTAGGTAACCCATTCCAATACTTCACCACCCTCCTAGTGAAAAACAATTTCCTAATGTCCAACGTAGACTCCCCCACTGCAACTTGAGACCATTGCTCCTTGTTCTGTCATCCGCCACCACTGAAAACAGCCTAGCTCCATCCTCCCTGGATCCCTCTCATTTGATAGGCTGCTATCAAATCCCCCCTCATTCTTCTCATCTGCAGACTAAACAGGCCTAGCTCTTTCAGCCTCTCCTCATAAGTCTTCTGCTCCAGCCCCCTAATCATTTTTGTTGCCCTCCGCTGGACTCTCTCCAACTTGTCCACATCCTTTTTGTAGTGGGGGGGCCCAAAACTGGACACAATACTCCAAATGCGGCCTCACCAATGCCAAATAGAGGGGAATAATCACTTCCCGCGATCTGCTGGCAATGCTCTTACTAATGCGGCCCAATATACCATTAGCCTTCTTGGCAACCAGGGCACACTGCTGACTCATATCCAGCTTCTTATCCACTGTAACGCCCAGATCCTTTTCTGCAGAACTGCCTAGCTCATCAGTCCCCAGTCTGTAGCTGTGCATGGGATTCTTCCGTCCTAAGTGCAGTACTCTGCACTTGTCCTTGTTGAACCTCATCAGATTTCTTTTGGTCCAATCCTCCAATTTGTTTAGGTCCTTCTGTATCCTATCCCTCCCTTCCAAGGTATCTACCACTCCCCCTAGCTTAGTGTCATCTGCAAACTTGCTGAGGGTGCAATCTACCCCTCTTCCAGATCATTAATGAAGATGTTGAACAAAACAGGCCCCAGGAGCGACCCCTGGGGCACTCCACTTGTGACCAGCTGCCAGCTAGACATGGAGCCTTTGATCAATACTCGTTGAGCCCTATGTTCTAGCCAGTTCTCTATCCATTTTATAGTCCATTCATCCAACCCATACTTTTTTAACTTGCTGATAAGAATACTGTGGGAGACCGTATCAAAAGCTTTGCTAAAGTCAAGGTATATCACGTCCACCACTTTCCCCACATCCACAGAACCAGTCACCTCTTCGTAGAAAGCAGTCAGGTGGTCAGGCATGTCTTGCCCTTGGTGAATCCATGTTGACTGCTCCTGGTCACTTTCCTCTCTTTTAAGTGCCTTAAAATGGATTCCTTGAGGACCTGCTCCATGATTTTTCCAGGGATTGAGGTGCGACTGACTATCCTATAGTTCCCTGGATCCTCTTTCTTCCCTTTCTTGAAGATTGGCACAATATTTGCCTTTTTCCAGTCATCTGGGACCTCCCCCTGTTGCCACAAGCTTTCAAAGATAGTAGCCAATGGCTCTGAAATCACATCAGCTAACTCCTTCAGCACCCTTGGGTGCATTGCATCTGGCCCCATGTGTATGTCCAGTCTTTCTAAATAGTCCTGAATCTGTTCCTTCAGCTCTGTGGGATGTTCACCTCCTCCCCATTCTGTGCCGCCCAATACAATAGTCTGGGAACTGACCTTGTCTGTGAAGACAGAGGCAGAAAAGGCATTGAGTACCTCAGCTTTTTCCACACCCTCTGTCACTAGGTTGCCTCCCCCATTCTGTAAGGGGCCCACACTTTCCTTAATCTTCCTCTTGTTGCTAACATATCTGTAGAAACCCTTCTTGTTCCCCTTCACATCCCTTGCTAGCTGCAACTCCAATTGCGCTTTGGCCTTCCTGATTTCATTTCTGTGTTTTCGAGCAGTATTTTTATAATCCCCCCTAGTCATCTGACCAAGCTTCCACTTCTTGTAAGCTTCTTTTTTGTGTTTAAGCTCACCAATGACTTCTTTGTTAAGCCAAGCTGGTCGCCTACCACACTTGCTATTCTTTCTGCACATCGGGATGGTTTGTTCCTGTGCCCTCAATAAGGCTTCTTTAAAATACAGCCACCCCTCTTGGATTCCTTTCCCCCTCATATTAGCCTCCCAGAAGATCCTGTCCATCATCTCTCAGAGGGAGTCAAAGTCTGATTTTCTGAAGTCCATGGTCCGTATCCTGCTGTTCTCCTTTCTTCCTTTTGTCAGGATCCTGAACTTGACCATCTCATGGTCACTGCTGCCTAGGCTGTCACCCACTTCTACTTCCCCTACCAAATCTTCCCTGTTTGTGAGCAGGAAGTCAAGAGCAGAATGGCCCCTAGTTGGTTGCTCCAGTACTTGCACCAGGAAGTTATCCGCAACACAGTCCAAAAACTTCCTGCATTGTTTGTGCTCTGCTGTATTGCTCTTCCAGCAGATGTCAGGGTGATTGAAGTTTCCCATGAGAATCAGGCCCTGTGAACTGGAAACTTTCCCTAGTTGACTGAAGAAAGCCTCATCTACCTTATCCTCCTGGTCTATAACAGACACCCACCAGAACATCACACTTATTGTTCTTGCTTCTAAGCTTAGCCCAGAGACTCTCAACTGGCGTATCTCCAGATTCACACTGGAGCTCAGAGCAATCATAGTGCTCTCTTACATACCTCAGACTCACACAACCTCAGAAGGATTAACCAACATAATATTTTATATTCTAGTAAACATAATGTTCTCAGTTGTACGAAAGTATGAGCTGTAAGACTTTAAACTATAATAAAGGAACAAAAATTAGAATTCCAAACATTCAGCTTGGTCTAAAGCAGGAATGGGACTTCCACAAATCAGAGACAATACTGCTGATAGTGATGTCATTCAAAATGTCATTCTGAGCAATAGTCGTGTGCAAAAGGATGAAGTAAGCCAATTAAGCTTCAAGTAGGTAGGTACTGAATTGCTATGTTTAAAAAGTACACATAGCTAACAAACATTTAAAGTGCTAAAATATTTTTGTTGACTTGATTTTAATTAAGTTTAGTTTAGGCTGGAAAACTCAATTCAACTGATGTCCAATTTTGTGGGATTCTGCGAGCCTCCTCCAGTGACATGTTGATATTCCTCAACTCCAACTGAGTAAATCAGGACTTTCGAAATATTTCTGAAGAGGCTGATTATGGGATCCACATATTATTCATCTTTGGATCAAGGGTCTGATCTGACCAAAATAAAAAATAATTTAAAGTAATGAGCTTCTGACAACCATGTTAAACTATATGTAACTTATGTGAAATGAACTGGTGCTTTTCATTCATTTGTAGTCCAAGGTTCCATTACTCTAGAACATGCTGTACTTCTTTTGTGGAGAACAAACCTTTGCTATCCAGTACTTCCACATTATTATGTTTCTCAAGCACTAAAACGCATGTAAGCAAAACCTGCACCTCAGATTAACATTCCAAGCTCTCTTAGGCTAATTATTTCACTGACATAGAAAGTACTCAGCAAAAAGCTTTCTTCTGTTTCTAGAGTCTTTAGAGCTGAAAACATGAACAAATTGAAAGTTTCATCTAGCCTTTGAAACACATGAATCATAAGGCATTTCTGAAACCTTAATAAAGAATTACACAGTTTTGCCTTTGAGTGACTTATGAAAAATGTCTACTGAGGACAAATACTGTACAATATGAGCAGTAAGAAGCCTATTGAAGTATAAGTCCATCCTGCCTTTTCATATTTTATATATATATAAAACTTTCAGCCTCATTATACATTGGCTATCATAAAGACTGTTAATGTTACATTGGTGTGACAACAATAGAAAGAAGCACAATAAGCACTCTTAAAATAAGGTGGATATACTGTATATAAAGGCAATGGCACCTTTGGACCAGGAAGCAAGAGGATTATGTGCAACAGGAATGTACAATAACTGTCCATTCTGCTAGGTCTACTGAATTATACCAGGAGTTCCTAGCTATGCAGTGTGTCAGGGCCCTAGAATATGCCAGTATAGAGGGAAAGTTTTAATGTGCAGCCCAAGAAGGGGCAGTCAAATCTTTGTATCCAGGCATATATAGGTATAACAGCCTTGGAGGGACAATGGCGGGTACTCCAATCTACATCTACACATTTTTATTTCAAACTAATGTCTAGGGACCAGAAGCTATATACAGTACTATTGTGACAATTATATTTTCACATTTTTCATCTCTTACTATTGCTGTCACCAAAGCTCAGCTAAAGGCTATGCTTTGTAGTTTATATAGGAAATCCCAGATTCCACATGCAATATCTTATTGTACAGTCAGGCAGCTCTAAATAATTTTATTTCAAACTTTAAATTTATAAATTTAATAAAAAAGCCTAAGAGGAAGGGGGCTAAATAATAATTCAATAATGGTTTAACCCTTTATAAAGTCCTAACAAGAAAATTAAAATGACATTGATGTGGTGTTATTATTACATATAGTGCCTAGTAGTAGCATGGCATTTGTGCACTGGAATGATTAAATATGATAGTTTGTTGGTGCTTGGCTATTGTTACTGGTTTATTTTTTCCCCATTATTCTGTTTAAAAAAGGACCATTGGATCTTTTTTCCATCTGGATTAAAAAAAAAAAAGCACACATTGAAAGGATCATATAATTTGTGCAAACGTATAAAAAGGAAAAAGCTACATTAGATCAAATTTGGGCCACCTACCTTGACAATATTATAGTGCTCCTTTAAGTAAAAATGTGGTGATAGCAGTGTTTAGATAATATACTGTATATATGTGTGTGAGTGAGTGCATTTATTAAACTCTTAATAAATAATATTGACAGAAGTCACCATCATTTGATTGTGAAATATTGTTTCACTGGAAGACCAAAGGCGATTAAGAGAATATTTTGATCTCTCTAAACTCTAGTAAAATAGGCCATGCATGGTAATCTTTTATAAGACATACTACTCAGAGAGCAGGTTCATTTTTATTTATTTTATTTTTTAATAAGAGACAAAAACTTAAAATATTGTTAGTAAAATTAATTCCAAGGGTTAATTGTATGTTGTGAATTTTGGAAAATGTATTTTGCTGTGAATAACAGTAGATCAGAAGAGGAGAGATACAGTCAGTAGAGTTAACTCTTCTGATTTATTATCTGTTTTTAGACAATAGCATCTTCTAGTTTGGATTTTTCATTTCTTTTCAACTCAGAGTTATTATCTAGGAAACTATTCTACCTTTACTTTTAAATAATTGAAGTGAGAAGAGCTATATTACTCTATGCCTATTAGTGTGTGCATTTCTGACAAGAGTAAGAATTTGACCCTAATAATGAGTTACATATTTTATCCTCTTGAGAAAGGTGATGTGTCTGAAAAATTTAAATTTGACCTTGGCTATTTGAAACCTAAGTACAAATCCAATAACTCACTCAACATGTATCATCATAGTCCTATGACCCAGAAACATACCAGAAGATAAACCTAATATGTCAGTAATAAAGAAATCCATAACATGTATTGAGAGATGGGCTCAAACTAAGAACACCATATCCCTGAATTTTCAGAAGGCTAAGACCCAGCTTCCAGCTTTGAACCAGTATCTCAGCTATAATATTTTCTATGAGCTCCACTGCAGTACAGCAGATGAACAGAATAGATCCTGAAACTGAAGGACTGAGCTACAGGATATTAATTCTCTGGAAATGCCCTATCATCACAACATAAGTTGTTTGCATTAAGCTCTCTAGTCCATGTGCTTCAGCAGCAGTCTCTTCTGGGAAGGCTAGCTTCATGTAGTAAATGGCCTTGCTGATCACTGGACTGGACCAGGGTAGCATGATTCGGCAAAGAACCTGAGCATGAGATTTCTCCCATTGATTTCAACAACAAAATTTTAAAAGTTATGCAAGTGTTTCTATCTCCTCAGTAGTTTGCTGTGTTGGGGCCAAAATCTATGTAGGTGGCAGCCATAGTAGGTCATTTCTTGATAGTTTTCCTCATGTCCATTGCAGTCACCTTCCTTTTCTTTTTGCATTAATATTGATTTAGCTGTTTTCCATTTTATTTGAAAATAGTGAAATATAATTATTTATAGATCTGAATGTACTTAAATTATTAATGTTTTTTGAATTGTTTTAAAAAAAGATAGTACTAGTCAGTGTTTTAATGGTTTCCCTCCCCATACCTGTCAGCAGCTGCCTGCAGTTGCATTACAGGAGATATTCCAACATAGTTGCTGATTATTCTTATTAAAAAGTTATGCTTCTGTGCTCAGGATATATATGGACCTGGTTTGTTTTTTGTAACCATTGTATAGCAAAAATAGAAACAAAATTAAACACACATGCATCTTCAAAAAAGTATATAATATTACCAGTGTGCTGGCAAAGGACCTGGAAGAAGAAAGCAGGAATGTACCCGTTGATCCAACTGCAGGCTGAGTTTAACAATGCTTGGGAAATGATGATTAGACAATCTTAGCACAGGCGGCTGCATTCCAGTGAAAATCAGCGTCTTAA
Organism: Mesoclemmys tuberculata; assembly: GCA_007922155.1. Classification (NCBI taxonomy): domain Eukaryota; kingdom Metazoa; phylum Chordata; order Testudines; family Chelidae; genus Mesoclemmys; species Mesoclemmys tuberculata. The sequence goes on from ML675601.1 coordinate 66,930,736, forward strand.
AATTTCAAAGTAATTCATTAAAACACCTTGCCTGAGACCATGGCATGAGGCAACCCCCTCTTTATGGAAATATTTTCCACACAAGGAATGACAAGATACATACTCTGGTACTGCCTCAGCCACTGCTGAGGAACAAGAAAATGAAAAAGCAAAGGGAATGAACAGGGCTTTTTGGAACCCTCAGCTTTTTTGGGGAGAAACAACCTCCCACCAAACTCAGAACAGGAACTTCACTTAGAAGGTCCTTCAAAAAAAATGCAAGTGGATTGTGCAACAGATATGTCAACTTCCTGTAATATCCACATACTCTGGTGAATTAAATGAAATCTTATTGAATGAACTTTAAGCATATTAGGAGTTCATTGTATTGGAAATGCAAATTTTGGGTGTTTATTATGGGATTGTGTATCATGTCATTAGAGGGGAGACATGACTAATGCAAACACTGGGAAATATTATGAGCTTCAAAGGACTATTTAAAACAATAGGCCAGTGTAGAGGGGTTGGCCATCCCTCCCTGTCAGTCTCTGAGGGAGGCCACACCCCCCTCCTTACCCTGCTCTGGCAGGGGTGGCCCAGCCCAGGTTAGGGGAACAGTTCCCGGGCTTAAGCAGGATAGCCCTAAGGCAATACAGAGTTTCAAAAGGTCCCCAGTGGAGCGACTCACAATCCAGAAGGCCCCCGGAGGGGCAGTGCGCAGTTCACAGCCACTCAGGGGGATCAGGGAAGCCTGGGGGATGCAGGCCCACCTGACTTCACTGCGTCCCAGCCCAGGTCCCTATCCAGAGCAGAGGGGTATGCCACGCAATCAGCGGGGTCCCAACTGCAACACGCTGACTCTCAGTCTGGTCCTTCAATCTCTAGACAAGGCAAAGCCTCCCCTGAGCTACTTCCTGCCCCCTTTCCCTCAGGTACCTGCTCTGCTGCCATCCACTCATCCTCGTCGGGGGGCAGCAGTTCCAGCAGTTTGTTGAAGTAATTGGCCAGGTTGTAGAACCCGTCGATCTCGTCAGGGGGTGGCAGGTCTGGCAGCTCCTCTGAGAGGTCAGTGGGGGGCAGTTCCTTCAGGTCGGGTCTGGTCAGGCCCTGCACCTCATCATCTTCCGGCACCGCTAGAGGCAGCTCCTCCAGGTCTAGCCCTGGTAGGGCCACCTCCTCCTCATACGTGTCTGGCAGCTCCTCTAAGTCCTGGCCCCTCTAGGACCCCCAGTCCAGCAGGGTGTCTGGTTCCAGGGGTGCCCCGGGGTACCCAACCAACTGCTGGTCAATCACCGGCATCCAGACCCAGGCCCCGGTCCACTTACCTGTGTGTTGGATCTCAGCCTGCGCACCTGGATAGCAGGCTGCAGGCATTTCTGGAGCACGGAGAGGCACGTCCTTCCTCTCTGGGAGCTGGGGCTTGACTGAGCTCCTGGGCTTCTCTTTTACACTCCCTGTCCCGCTCCCTCGCTTCCCGGCAGGCAGACAGGCAGTCTCTGGCTCCGCCCCCACATTCCTGGCCTGTTTCTCCCTGGCAGTCTCTGAGGGAGGCCGCACCCACTCATTACAGCCAGGCAAAAATGAACTTTTAAAGTTAAGTGGATTTCCCAGGAAATCTCTAGGGGATGTTTATGTAAATGTACTCACTCCAGTTATGCAATAAAGCAGACTTTTGAAGCTTTGGTTGGAGGAGAGGACCTCTGTCTACTGATCACCTGATACATGGGAAGATCAGAGATCCAAACTGTATAAAGGAGTGACTCTGATTCATGGGTGTATATTAGAATACATATTAAATATATACAGATTAGACATATTAGAATTAGAAAAAGAACAAAGAAGGGCAACAAAAACAATTGGGGTATAGAACAATTTCCATATGAGGTGAGATTAAAAAGACTTGGCCTGTTAATTTTAGAAAAGAGATGACTGAGGGGAGATATGATAGAAGTCTATAAAATCATAAAGAGTGTGGAGAAAGTGAATAAGGAAGTTTTATTTACCTCTTCACATAACACACAAACCAGAGCTCACACAGTGAAATTTATAGGCAGCATGTTTAAAACAAACAAAAGGAAGTATTGTTCACACAACACAACACAGTCACCCTGTGGAACTCATTGCCAAGGGATGTTGTGAAGGTCAAACATATAACTAGGTTAAAAAAAGAATTAGATAGTGTCTATTATCCAAGATGGTCATGGACATAATTCAATGATCTGGGTGTTCCTAAACCTTTGGCAGCTGGAAGCTGGGATTGGATGACAGAAGTGGATCACTCGATAAATTGCCACTCCCTCTAAAGCATCTGACATTGGCCACTGACAGAAGACAGGATACTGGACTAGATGGACCACTAAACTGACCCAGTGTGGCCATTTTTATGTGATAACGTAACGTACACAGAATCACCTCTGAAGAGAAAAACAAAGGAAGCCTGTTTAGGCAGTCTGACTTGCTGGGGAATTCACAGGGTAGGCAGCAAACTGCAACCTGGAAATACTCCAGTCAGGAGGGAGTAAGATGCATATTTCTGCTAAAAATGCTGATGGCCAAGGAGCCAGAAGGCTGGCAGTAGGTGCCCTTGGTGGACCTTAGAGGATGAATGCAAGTGCAATTGCTCTAAACTGACAGATTGCACACAGAGAGTTTCTCTGCTTAGTGGAGAGTGCTAAAGGGAATATAAATGGTCAGTACTATTTGATTCTGATGCAATTCATGATGTTGATATTGATCTTTAAAGCACTAAATGATCTGAGGTCCAGGTGTCTGAGAGACAGTCTTTTTCCATGTTTTATTATGGAGACTGGTATGGAGACTTAGGCCTGGTCTACACTTACCTGGAAATTCGGCGGCAGTCAAAGGGAGTTACACAAACTTGAGTAACTTCCGTCAACTGATGTATTTCCGTTCTGCATGGTGTCTTCATTGCACTGCACCGACGGGAATACAGTGCTACACCACTTGAGGAGGTGGCTTTACTAGGTTAACTTCCTGATTGATTGAGTGGGTCTTCACTGACTGCTCAATTGATCCAGAAAGATCGATCTAATGGCGGCGACTTTGCCACCATCAATGTAGACATACCATAAATGTACATGTCTGGGAAGGTGGCCACTTTTGGTGGAGAGCCCTCACTTCTGTGATTCACTGATGGTGGTATGGAAAAGAATCTGTGTTGGCACTACCTATCCTGAGTAATCTCAGTGCTCTCTACTATTCTGCACAATTGAAGTGATATTTTTCTTAACCCTCACCGTGTATAATTTGCTAATGCAGTACTTCCCAGCCCCGATATGTGAGCCAATGCTGGTACTGTACTTGAGGCTGCTGTGATTGGTTTCCTGGATTCTCCCTCTGCACTCTCATACACATGGAAATAACACACATAGCAGAGCTGAAAGTCATGAATCCTCCTCATTCTTCCACGTGGAGGAAGGAAGCAGTTTGCCATTTTCCTAGCTCAGAAGAAAGTGTGGGCTGCTCCTTTCCTTGGAAGAAGGAGAAAGCTTCTTCCCACTGAACCAGCTGGCCCCCAAGATCCATCTAGGTGTCTGGGAATCTGCCAGAAGGCAGGGGCACTTTCACTCATATCCTTTGCTCCTTTCCTGCAGCGTAGTCCCTCTGGCTTCTGCCAGGGGAACCCTCTACTGGGCTGTGCCTTTGAGATCCACACTTGGGGGTCCTATAGTCTTAGGCTGTACTCACTTGAGCTGCTTTCCTCCATAGATTTGGGCAGAAAAAATCTGGAACGTCTCAGCTCACTCCCCTGGTGCCTCTTCATTTAGCTAATCCAAAACTATTGCTCTGAATCCCTACAGGTCTCTGCAAATGGGCTCTGCAGGTCCTAGAGAAGGGAATGAGGTGACCCTGTACTCTATGAGCCCAGGATTCCCCTCCTGCCTGTGCAGACCTAGCAGAAAGGAGTATGGGATCCTTAATGAGAACGCTCAGTCCTTGGCCTGACACTACCCCCCGACCCCCATTCACTTTTTAAAATCACAATGCCGCTTGATGTATTTTAATCTTGGTCTTGAGAGATTGCCAGACACTGGCATGCACGTCAAGCCCCACTGCAGGTTGCAATGTGCACCGCTGAATGTCAAAGAGCAGGCATTAGACTGTACAGCCAAAGTCTTAGGCAGGTAAACAAGGTCAGTTGCCCAAAATCACTGAGAACCCTGTTCAAATCATCTCACAGTCAAACCGCTATAGGATAAAAGCAAATGGAATCATTGTTTGGATAGAATAGAAGTGAAGTAAGAAAAGGCTTAGAATTAGAATTTAGGGTTAAAGAGAACTGCGAGGCCTTTAAATGCCAAAGAGTAGATTAATGTTTCATAAACATGCATTTTGTACTACATTAGCTCATGCTGCCTAAATCAACAAGGATCTCAGGGTCACACTGCCACCTCTTCTATTATTCACATGTATGCATTTCATGCCATTCCATAAATCAAATAAATCTCCAATGCTATTATCTTTCCTGTGATCACTGTTTTCTCCAGTTTAAATTATTTCCCTAAATCAGCAACCTAAAGTGCTTCATTCACTGCTGTCATCATGGTTGTCATACAACTGCCTCAGACTGTGTAGACTTTCAATACATTATTGATGCATATCAGTGAGTAATTTACAAAAATGTTTACATTTGTCTAAAGGAAACAACTTACTTTGGAATGTGCATTTGAATTGCTCAAATTTAAATAACAGGAAAGGAAATGGAAGGGAAAATGATGAAAACAAGATTTTGTGCTGAAGAACCATGAGCGGTAAATAGTCAAAATATTCAATTAACTATTAATAGCAAAATAATTAACAAATGTTATAAAGATTGTCCTGATGTTGTATAGGAAGAGGAAATAAGTGAGGCAAGGAATAAGTGGTACCATTTTACAACAAAGTGGAAATGATAACAATGGATGAGGCAGATATTGTAGATATCTAGATTGAGTTGGGGGTGAAATCCTGGCTCTGCTTTGTCAATTAATGTTTTTCCATGGACTTCAGTGGAGCCAGGATTTCACTCCTCATGTTCAAAGGAGACTAAAGTTATGTTTCAGAATACAGGAATACAGTTTCCTCTGGAAGGTGCAGTTAAATACTAAACACTCTTTAGTGATTTTAAAAAATTAATACAATCGGAAGAAGTGATGCCCAGAAGGTTTGAATTTAGAATTTAGCTATGGGTAGCAAGGACACTAGAGGAGGGTTCTTTTCACAGTAGCACTCAGAAGATTGCCACATTACCGGAGAAGAGAGGAGTGATTAATGCAGTTCCCATTTTTAAGAAATAACCCAGTGCCAGGGAACAGGAAACTATTGATGTAGGAGCTGAATTTCAGTTGCAAGGGAAGTATTGTGACAGAATTATAACATATACACATATAATTTGGCAGCGTTTAGTGTGTTCTGTGGACTCACAGAAAGAAGATAGTGACTGAGAAATGGGTTTGAAACCCCTGGCTACAAAACTGAGTAAGTAGATTAATTTACAGCAAAATGTTTGAGTGTAATCCCTGAATTGGATATATTTCAAGGAATCTGTTTGACACTTCATGAAAATGCACGACTATCATTAGACACTCCAATACAGTGGGCCAAATTAGGCCTACATCTCTGTGGGTTTGCCAGAGATGGGAAGGTATAATGGACCCCTTTGTCCCCACAGCACATCCAGGGAGGAAGAAACAACAATCTGGCTGGCTGCAAGAGAGGTGGGGGGGTGCTAATAGTACTAGCACCTAAGAGGGGAGTGTCTGCTCAGTGCAAGAGTAGGGCCGCAAGCCTTGGCAATAGGGTGACCAGATGTCCCTATTTTATATGGACAGCCCTGATATTCGGGGCTTTGTCTTGAATAGGCACCTACTGCCTCCCACCTCTTGTCCCAATTTTTCACATTTGCTATCTGGTCATCTTACCTGACGAGCACAAGCTAACTTGTTGCTCAAAATCTCCTGCCCAGCAAGTGGTCCACAGTGCCTCTGAAGCCGTGAAAGGATATAACAAATTACTCCATATATCACATTGCTTGGGTAATGCTACTCCCTCCTCTTCTGAGCATAGATTTACTTGTGCGGAGGAATAACTGAGCCCTATATTTACATGGCACTTAGAAGCCCCTGCTCAGAATTATGTTGAGCCTCTGCAAAGGTTCATTTTAATTTCTCAGAGAAGCAAAAGATTAAGAAAGACTAACCAATTCTGTGCCAAGATTTTTTCAAAGACAAACCCATTTATTTTGGGGAATACCTCACAAAGTCCAAGACATACACCTTCATTAAATTGGAGTTAAGGTGGTAAAGGCATAAACATTTATGCATGAAAACAGAAATATAAACATCCATATCTACCCTCCCCAATAACTAAAGGCCTGATCATGCTTTCATCCATCACATATAATGATTACCATTCCCTTTCTGGCCTCCAAGCGCTGTGGGAACACAGTCCTCGGCTTCTTGTTTCTTCTGGGAATCACAGCTTCATCTGAGCCATGCTAACAGGTCTTCCTTAGGTGGCAGCTGTCTCCAAGATCCTATTCTCTGGCACGGGCCTGTCTGCCTACTTCCCTCCTGGGGGCTGATGTTGTAGGAAGAGAATATGGGGAATACCATGACAGAAGAAACTGTGCCCACCCCCACTTTCCACATAAGATGAGGAGATCTTGAAGGTCAGAAGGATGTGACTTGACCCTCAATTCTATAAATATATACATTAAGATAAAAATACTAAAATTTAATAAACCTGGGACATTCCCACACATGAAAACTTTGTTAAATGATAGCTATATTTGAAAGGCTGTTACCATTACTACAGTTAATCTAGCCAATATATTTAACCTCCTTTAACAGACATATATGAAAAAAGATCCCTAAATATTGGAAAGTCTGGAAAGACACAAAAAAACATACTACACTCATACTGCATTCCTTGAGCATTTTCACTTGATAGTTTACCAAGAGAACTCTGAATAATCTTAAAAAATCTTAAAATATTAAATTCAAATTTCAGTCTGAATTCTACTCATGGCTAGTAAATGTCACCTAATGTATTTCCCCAGCTCTTCTGATCATCCCTTCACGTTTAATGGTGTCTTAAGATGAAATGAACTCGCTTTCATTTGTTGTTGGTATGCTGCACCTCGCTAAAGAAATTGAAAAAAAAAAAGCAGCAGAAAGACTAAAAAAATTAATAAAAAAATAAGTAGGTTGAGCTAAATCAGAAAGAGATTTCCACTCCAGGCTTTCTTCTTCATTGGAGCCAAATTAGGATTTCCTCTTGACCTCTCAATTAATGTTTGAGAACAATAATTGAACATGACACCAATGAAGGAGCCAGCTTAGTTTAATTCCCTTGGGATACCTTTAAATCAGAAACTCCTGCATAATGCCGTGGTTTAAAGTTTGCAGGAAGTGCTTCTGACTGCATTTTGTTGTCAGGCACATGTACAGCAAGACTATTTATTTCAAAATAAATTGTAGTCTGGATGATTTTCAACCTGGTTCATAAAAATGTGCACATTACTTTCAAGTGTATCTGCTGCTTGATCATAACAAATAGTAGCAGATGAAAGGTAAACAAAAAAAATCCAAATCCAGATAAGTATAATTTAATATCACAAATGTAACATTTCTTTAAATGACAAAAACTTAGAAAATATGCAAGATCAGAATATTCAATAAGTACTGATATGTACTGGAAGGGGAGAAGAACTCTGAAAGATATGTATTTCGTTAAAATGCACAAGACTCCAGAACACTCATTCCCAAGGCAATTAGATGTCAGAAAACTGTTAGCTGATTGCATCTTCAAAGCAAGCTGCAGCATCTTCAGATGAAACTTCAATCAGCAGGTGCCATGGATGGAACTCAAACTGCTGGTTTCAACAGATTAGTGGTTTTAGAATACTGAAGGTTTATTCTTTCATTTTACATTGATTAAAATATATGTGTACACGTACACACAGAGAGGTCTGATTTTTTTCTTAAATGAAAAAACATTAAACATTTTCCCTGTTTCTTTTCCTTTTGGGAAGTTGGCAGGTATGTTGGTTTGAGGAAAACAAATATGACTAATACATTCCAAAGCACTAAAGCACTGCAGTCCCATAATAACCAGGTCTTTAGTAGAAAAAGGAATAACAAGAGACAACGGTTTGAAGATGAAGTCAGACATGTTCAGACCAGACATAAGAAGCAAAATCTTAAACGAGAGGGTAATTAACCACTGGAACAGTGGTTGAGCAGGGAGTTGGATTAGATGACCTCCTGAGGTCCCTTCCAACCCTAATCTTCTATGATTCTACGGAACAGCTTACCTAGGGTTGTGAGGCTTCTCCATCACTTGAAGTCTTTAAATTAAGAACAGATGTCATTCCAAAAGATATATTATAGCTGAAACAGTTGTTTGGGGCTTGCTGTGGCCATTACTGGGTGAGGTTTTTTGCCCTGCATTACACAGGAGGTCACTCTAGATGATCATATTGGTCCCTTCTGGCTTTAAAATCTATGAATCTGTGGTAATACTGGCAGGGCTGAGGTATGGCTCTTTCCCCATGATATCTTGCAGAGGCAAGAGTGGGATCGGGATATGTCTCCATTGCTGTGCACACGCACAGAGGGTGGAGGTGAAAAAAGAACTTGGAGGAGGGGCTGGAACAGTCACCGCATCATCTGAGATCTGACCGGCCACTGGAAAGCTGACAGGAACAGCTCCCCTTATTCCATCTTCCAGCCACTGAAGGCCCCAGTGGAAATATGTGGCCCAGGGAAGGAGCAGGAGTGTATGTGCCAGCTGCTGGGATGGGGAACAAGGTACCGGCAGCAGGGCAGGGTAAGGGGGCTATCATCACACAGGGCACCAGCCACCAAGGAGTGAAGGGAGCATATGGTACCGGGACCCTGCCATCAAAGAATGGATGCCTCTTTCCAGCTTCGAGCTGTCTGTCTCCCCCTCCCTGCAGCTGAGTCTCAGAGGATCCCCTTGCTCCTTCTCCCTGCTTCTTGCCCATTATGAACCCATAAATTGTGTAATGAACTCTAGGGCTCACCCACTACCATTTCTGATACAGTCAGTGGAAGCTGGGGATGCACAGCACCTCAGGAGGCTCTTTATAAGATCAAACCCTTTATGAATGGAACCCCAATGACACTGAAGAGAACAACAAGTTGCTCCTTAACTAAAGTTAGATTGATAATCCAGAAGCACCTTCTGGACCATTGGCTACAAAAGGAGGTGTGGATAATTCTTTACCCCCTTATCCTCCCCAATGTACTCGCCATTATTCAAGGAGCCTAGGAATAGTCACACCAGATCAATCCAGGCGTTGATCTAGTCCAGTATATCATATCTCTGCAATTGGCCAGTCACAACAAAAGTAGACAATAGCTTCATAGAAAGGTTGAAGAAACCTCATAATTGATAATTATGGAAAAGCTTGCCCAATGAACCCAACATAAGCCTAGGAGCTGCAGGTAAATTCTTCAACTCAACAGATCCCAGACCACAGTGGATGATCAGTAATTTCTCTTTTCCATGGCAGCAGACCCAGCTCACAGGCATACTACTTCTAGCATCCCTACCATATTTGCACTTTTCTTCCTCCTGGAAGTGTTAATGCTGTAATTGGATGATCAGGATTGGTCAGACTAACATTAACCTTTGCAGAGTTTTGCTGCAGAATTGTGCTCCTTGAATCAGGGGAATTGTACTACATGCTGCAACACTTCGACACACTTTCCCCTAAACCAGAGCCCCAACCTCACAGGGTACCTGCAGAGGCATTTCTGTGGGCTGGGGAGAGACAGGAATAAATTACAGATGCTGCTTCCCTATTTTTGTACTCTCTCAGATCCATTTCTGCCAGCTTCTTTTCCTCTCATGCCGTGAGCAGAGTGGAACATTTCACCTTGTGTGACATGCAATGTTTATATCTTGTACCTGTTTGGAACAATTTGTTCTTGTTTGTTACCATAGAAATCCATGAAACTTAAAAAGCCTGAAGAAGAGCTCAGTGTCACATCAAAAGATTGTGTCTTTCACCAACAGAAGTTGGTCCAATAAAAGATATTACTTCACCCACCTTTTCTCTGGAATATTGGTGGTATATTCTTTTTCTATCATGAAGGTAAATGGAACACAATACCGTAAAAATTGCCACACATTATATCCTACAATTTCTTTCTTTTCCTCCCTCTCCCCACCTTCATTTCAGGTTTGTTAGAGGAAAAAAAACACTTTTGTTCATAATGTCGGAACATTATTTTTTAAATGTGCATTCAATAATTCATGAATAAGTGAATGTTCAGACACTTTCAGAAAATGTCATGAACATTTATCAGGTTGTTATAATCATGCATTTGTTCTTCACAATTCATGAATTAAAAGTTCATGAAAATTCATAAAGGTTTTATTAAAGAATTCATGACCATCCACATACTTGAAATGTCTCATTCTATTTTCATATTCTGACATGAAATATTTATGAACATTTTACCTGGGGACAGAGCTTTAGTTTAGCAGATAATAACTGACAGATTATTGATGACACTGGTCACACGGTTAATATGTAACTATGCAGTTAATATAATTGTTCTCTCCTTTAAGATAAAATTGGTGTACTTTTTCTACTGAGTCTGCCACACAGCACATGCTAAGGTCATTCCTTAAGAAACTCAGAGTGGACCTCCACCATTTTGATCATATATTTATCTTGTAACTAATTAGAAAGTCTGAATGTACCTTTATTGCATCTAATCATTGCCCATTATTGTTGGGGTTTGAGGTTTTTTGGTTCCATGCACCACATTAACAGTTACCCACACAAAGACAAAATAATACTTAAATGCTTTGAACAGAATTCATTTCCTTCTGCTGCCTTGTGATTAAACTTTAAAGGAAGTTGTCCTGCTCTTTGCTCAGATGAATTAGTAAAGACTTTTTAGCTAGCTGTTCTGTATTGTTTTGCTGAGCAGCATCTGAATGTCAAACTTGCCTGTCTGGCAAGGGTCTGAGACAGAGCCAATAATCATAGGACAGAGCAGTAAAAGAGAACAATGGTTACCCAGGGAGGCCCCAGTTCAGCAAAGCACTTAAGCAGGTGCTTAAACACCACTCATGTCTAGTATTTAACCATAGCACTAGTTAAATACTTTGCTGGATCAGGATCAGAGTGAGGAAGTCAATGGAATATTAAACAAATATTAAAAACTATCACATAGGGGGTCATACACCAGTTGGCACCCCCACTTCCCCCTTGGCTGATTGTTGGGTAGCAGCCTCTTTGGGTCCTGGCATTCACTGTCAATGGTCAATGAGCCTGGGGTGGCTTGCCCCTTGTCATTCAGCCCTCCGGGCAGATCATTAATAGTCCCACCCTTTCCTGGGTGATAAAGAGTCCAATAAAGCAGAAATCTAATGACCAGTCTTAGACCTTCAGCCCCACCCTGGACTGACACAATAGTCCTTGTGTCTCCCTTTGTGTCAGGGATTACTAGGGGGTTGGTAGGGGAAACCATGCCTGATCTCACCTCTGGGCTCTGGCCCAGCAACCCAGTATTAAGCAACTAGGATCTGCTTTAAAAAATTCACTGCTGTTTTCCTGGGCCACTTCCTATTTTCAAACTGATGCGCAGTCCCCTTGGGCTCCCTGACACCATGCAGCCCTCACAGGCTGGCCGCCTCCTCCTCCTTTTCCTGGGAGTTCCTCCTCTTTGTTCCCTGAGAGCTCGGCTCAACTCCTCTTTTCTTCTCTGCAGTCTCCTCCTTCTAGAAGGCTTCTCTTTCTAGGAGCAGCATTTTGTCTCAGCTGTTGCTGGTCAGCCACTTAGTAACAGCTGGAGAAATAACTATTCTGCCCATTAACCACTTTGTGATTGGTACAGGGTTTACACACACCATATCAGGTCAACAAAGCTCAACTGAGTAACTAAAAAAAATAAATTGGAAGTCCGCTACACTTGGGAGACTCTCAGAATATTCATAACAGCTTCGATAACAGGATATGTAAGGGTGAAATAAGAGTTTACTTTATATATATATGCAACTCTTTCATATGTCTCCAAATGTTATTGTACTTCTTCCAATTACACCTACCACCTAATGTTAATTTCTCCATTAGCAAAGTGTTAGATAATTTATTCAGCTTTCTATTTAAGTTGGTGACAGCACTAATTTCCATTTTATAAGAATGATTTTTTTGCCACTTATAGGTACAGAAAGCCATTTTGTCTCATTTATTAGTATACATTCAGTTCAGCCAATAACCTTAACCATATCATTTTTCTGAAGGCTGCATAATGTCATAGAGTTCAACATACAAAGCTCCAATAAGTTTAAAATGCATGGCAAGACAATAAGATATTCATTACAGATTAGTATTTTCCTTAGTGAGAAACTACAAGATTTTATTATATTATTATTCAATAAAGAATTAACCTTTCCTTTCTGTTAGCCTGTCTTCAGTTATTGTGGTATTCTTTGAGTGTTGTCATACTAGCATTCCAAAAGGTGTATACCTGTTACACAGAACAGAATGAGACGTGCCTATGTCACACAGATTAGGTATGTAAATCTTTAGGAACCTAGCCAGATTTCTTAGTTTCCTCGGAAAGCTGGCCAGGTTTTTGTGTGGCCACTAGAGTACCGGGAATGGTAGAGAGTCTTGGCCACCAGAACGAGGAATTGGGTTTGGATTTCTGCCCTGGGCAGTTCCGCCCACAGTTAGGTTCCACTCTCTTTGAGATAGCCAGAGTTCTGAAGGGAGTGCCTCTCCTTTGTTGTTGGGACCCATCATTTCTCTTAACCCAGAAATCTGCAACAGCAACCCAGAAAGCAGCAAGCTGGGGCTTGACTTCCTGGGCAAGAGTGGTTCTGATGTAGCTAGGGGCTGAAAACCATGGGGCAAGAACTTGTGGGGCTCTGCAACTCCTCAAAAGATGGCTTCCTAAAACAGCTAATGTGGAGGCTAGGAAAGAGACAGAATGATAGAGACGGTGCACTCATTTATAATGGAAAGGATCTCTTCTAAAATGGTATGGGCCACATGGAGGCCAACAGGTGCCTCAGATCCTCAGGATTCTTTAACAGTACAAGACTCCAATACCTCAGTAAAATGTACAGATGGTGAGTTGTCCACCTCTGTGACCACCTCTGTGGCTAAGAGAAAACCTGTTTAAATTCTAAAACCAAACTATCTTGAGCTTAGAGCACAGGACTGGTGCTCTGGAGACCTGCATTGTAATCCTAATTCTGCCTTGTGCAAATAAACCCTTGGCCTTATTTTATCCATTTGTGAAATGAAGGTAACACTCCCCTATGTCACAGGGAGTACTGAGGAGAGATTATACATTTGTGGTCTGGTTCAGCTCTACGAGTGGTTTTACCCCACTGCAATTCTACTGACTTCAGTGGAGTTATTCCTAATTTACATCAGCATAAATCAGAACATAATCAGGCCCTTTGTCTCTATTGAAGCCATGAACCTTGCCATGCTGTCATTCCAGATGGAAATCAAGGGGTTGCATTGAGAATTTGCAAATTATATTAAAAACAAAAAAAACAAAGTGAGCAAAACTCTAGCCAAATAATATCAAATTTCATGTGAATGATTGGATAGGTTCCAACAGGCCATTTATTCAAAATTCCCAAAAAGAATACTTATTTCATTCAGATTTCCTCAAGCAATCTAAAAATTGCCTCTACTAATTATGCTGTGTTTTCTATTTCATTTCCTGTGTACAGGTCTGGAAAACTCCTTTAGTTTGTTTACTCGTTATATTGATAGATTTGCCTTATCTTTCCAGACCAGTGTGTCTTCATACATACATTTTCACAATTAGTATTTCAGGGCAGACGTCTGCTTTCAGACCTACTCATTTAATCTTACAGACTGTACTAACTTGCATGCTGCTACTCATATTTTTACATTAAAACTGTAATATCGTTTCAATGGGTTTCCAATAGCAGGTTGGAGTTAATCATTCCAGTTTTAAATGCTCCACTTTAATTGTGAACCTATGGTGCACTTGAAATATTAAATATTCTGCTGTGAACAGATTAGTAGTAAAATATATACCCAATCCTGAAGCCCATATGTGACATTAAAGGGAATTTGGCTGAGTAAGAACAGGGTAAAGAACTGAAAAATAGAACTGTGCATTTTTTTGCTTTCTAAGGAGATGAATACATATTTTGATGTTAGTCTCTTATTGGTTATGGTTATTTGTGAAATGCCAACAGTATGTCCAGACCTGTACAACATACAGAAAAAGACAGTCCCTGACACAAAGAACTTACTGCTTAATGCTAGGGGAAGTTGAAAAGATTCAGAAGTTCAGTTCGAACAAACATCCAAGTGTCTAAGAGCTTGATTCTAGTTTCATTGCACTAGATTTACACTGGTGCAACCATATTAGTTTTAGTGGAATTACTACTGGAATTACTCCAAAGCAGAAGCAAGAACCTGATGTTTATCCCAATTTTATTGGAACCTCATGGTCCTACATAATTGGTCTAGAAACATAATGAGCATTCTGGTACTTCCTGCTTCTGGATGGGATAAAAAGATCACAACAACAGTTGGTGGTATAACAATACTTTTGCTTCTGGTTTCAGCTGCACTCAGCAAGTACAAAGAGGAGCAAAAAAATGAAGACAAAATGGATGAAAGTTATTCAAATTAGAGCTGAAAAAACAGAGGGGAAAGTTTTTCATAGACACTTTGGCAAGTTAGACACTGAATTTTCATTTGCCACTTTCACACTCCATTTCATAAACATTTGTGTGAATGAAATGTTGTTTATACAAATGTTCGCATTGTATGAATTTTAACCCTACTACCATAATTTGTTTAGTAAGTAACCTAAATTCATTCTGGGCAGAAATAATATATTACTAGTTTTTCCCAGTTAATTTGTCAAAAGTAACTGCTGACTGTTTGCTTCTGATGGTTTATTATTATAATTATTAATTATTTGTATTATCATAGCACATAGCAGCCACAGTCATGGACCAGAACTCCACTGTGCTAGGTGCTGGGCAAACACAGAAGAAAATAGTCCCTCCTCCAAAGGGAGTACCAGGATGAGGATGGTGCCCAGGCTAGGATTCTCCTTGGCACTTTCCTAAAGCTAAAAGTGTTATTTGTGTTTTTGACTGACACTTCTCTCTAGTGCTACCTTTTTGTTCATCTTTTGTTCCTGTATGCTTATGACCAGATAAGGACAGATACAAATAGAACAATATTTAGGGTGGAATTTTCAAAAGCACCCAAATTACTTAGGAGCACAGCTCTCATGGGACTTTGGCTCCTAAGTCACTTACATGATTTTGAAAAATCTCACCATTATTTAATAAATTGTGGGAACAGACTTCATCTCAATTTGTATTACCAATCAGATGATTGACCTACGTAATTTTATATGCCTCCAGCTGTGGTCTGTACCTGATACGGCTGTACCTGATACAGAAGGTCAACCACCTATCCTCACATATTGCACCTAAAGTTTTCTATTTAAAACAAAAAACAAAACAAAAAACACCTGACAATAAAAACATTTTTAATTTTAAGATTTGTTGAAATTTGTGTCTTTTTCATTCTTTTAAGAAACACTAACAATTTGAAACAGGGTGCCACAGCACCCTCTACTATTTTTTGAACATTACTGTAAGCTGCTGATGCTTTTAGATTGTTTGGTTTGAACATCTTTAAACATTTGACTTTCCCCTTTAAAAGCTCTTTTGTACTGAATGCATTCATTTGCAAACATCTGGTAGACTTTGACTGCAGTGAACTTCTTCGGGTTTCTTTAGTGCAGTGTCATTCTACCAAATGCTACTGACAGGAATGTTCAGAGGAACAACTACATTTAACATGGACATAACACCTTCTTGAATTTCCATCCTCCCTTGGGCTTTCATGATACTGTCCTCTCCTCATTTTCTCTGATTATTCCTTCAGTCTCTGTTTTGGAGTATCGTCATTCATTCCATTGTACAGTCATCATCAAGACACAGCCAGACATCACCTTGACCACTATATCCATTTGCTCTACACATTTTTCCTACCTTTTACTTACCTGTCTGTTTTCTCTTCTATATGGTAAGTTCCTCAGGGTAGAAACCAAGCCTTGTCGTGTATTTGTACATTGCAAGGATGTTCTGGGCACTAGCAGAAAAAACATATTAGAGAGTATTTAAGGAACTCCCATTCAAGCCAGAAACCTAATTTTAAGTATTATATTCATCCAGTCATGCAACAGAAGCTATAAAATGTGTCCATGCCAAACTAGCCAACACAGCTTGAATTTCAGTCATTTAATATACACAATGAGCAGCTTGTAAACAATCTACAGTTTAAGAATAATTCAAATAAATTAGATGGTGAATAATTTTGGACAAACAACTTAACCCCCCCCCCATTAATTTGTAGATAATTCACAAACAGAAAGAGAGACTATGTTCATTCAGTAAGGTATTTGTACTGAAGCATTTGCTTAGATCTAGTCAAAAAGGGCCAGATTCTAATACTCTTTCAATCAATGAGTAGCATCTTACTCTTCAAGCAGTCCCATTGACTTCAGTAGGGACACTTTTGGGCCCCCCACTACAAAAAGGATGTGGACAAGTTGGAGAGAGTCCAGCGGAGGGCAACAAAAATGATTAGGGGGCTGGAGCACAAGACTTATGAGGAGAGACTGAGGGAATGAGGCTTGTTTAGTCTGTGAAAGAGAAGAATTAGGGGGGATGTGATAACAGCCTTCAACTACCTGAAAGGGGGTTCCGGGGAGGATGGAGCTAGGCTGTTCGCAATGGTAGCAGAAGACAGAACAAGGAACAATGGTCTCAAGTTGCAGTGGGGGAGATCTAGGTTGGATATTAGGAAAAACTTTTTCACTAAGAGATGGTGAAGCATTAGAATGGGTTACCTAGGATGGTGGTGAAATCTCCATCTTTAGAGGTTTTTAAGCTGCAGCTTGATAAAGCCCAGCTGGGATGATTTAGCTGAGGTAAGTCCTGCTTTGAGTAGGGGGTTGGACTAGATGACCTCCTGAGGTCCCTTTCAACTCTAATCTTCTATGATTCTAAGATACAACTAAAGAGTATCTGCTTCTGGCCCATAATTTTAAATAAAAGACAGCATTTGTCCATAATCCTTGTTATATGTACATGCAGTGGTATTCGTATTTTTTAAAAATGAGGGTTTGTAAAAGGCAGAAGATTGATTTCTAAAGTAACCCATTCAAAGAGAAATCATCAGTATCTGGAATAGAAACTTCAATTCCAGACAAGCTCCAAAATTGCTAGTGGGCAAAAAATTCCGAGACCTTTGCATGATAAACAAAACCAGCTTATCAAATAAAGTGTAGTTGGATGGATAATAAATCTAGTGAATAAGAATTAAATCTGCCTGGTGCTACCCATAGTAGACTTCATAGAGAATTCTTCTCTCTACCTTTCCTAGTCCCCAGATTCTAAGGTCTACTTAAGTAGCTTGTTTGGTTGTGCATTTTGTTTGTTTACTTTTAGTTAGGTTTGGCAGAATTTTTTTTTCTTTTCATAGTTTTGATAGGTGATATAAATGGTTATTTTAAGTATTTTTTAAAATATTTGTATTGATTTAAAGTTTCACAGTTCCACAAAATCATGGAATGTATGCCTTTTAAATTTTTTTAATTGATTTAAATGTATACAGTTCAGGAAAATATGAGGTGGGTCAGACAATATTTATTTAATGACAGTGAATGTTTCAAAAACTCAAATTAAAACTTTATAACCGTTAAAACAGAAATTATCACCACATGTCAAAAATATACAAGGAAATATCCTTAAATAAAGTTTAATAAGTTCTCAAGCAGTGTTTTTCTTACTTTGCCTCTCTGTACCTTTCTCTTAACTTCCATGGAAATATTTTTTGGCTAGATTGAATGTGTGTAAAGTGAAATCGATGTTTACCAATATTTAGTGATAAAAATCCAATCTTTCCAAACTACTTTTAACTTTGCTATGGTGGGAAGCTTTGGAAAACATATAGCCTTGCAGTGTGCTATAAAAGTATTCCCGGTTGGCATAGACTGCCACTGGTAGTTCATTTAATAAAAAAGCCCATTTGGCCAAGAATATTTGGCGTTTCTTCAAATAAATAGAATGTGGAGGCTCTATCACTTCATTCAACATATGTCTGATTTTCCTATCATTTACACAAATAGAATTCCAAGGAAATCAGTGATAAACCCCCCCACATTTTTTCTAACACTGGTGGGGAAAGTAACATTATGCAGTACATAAGTACTTACATTTTCCATAGGAACTAAGGGAATTACAGAATAAGGACTTAATGCCAAGGTGATGGGCATGATGCAAATAACTAAAAAGAAAGAAAGTGGCAGACAGATTCAGTATATTAAAATATCATATACCAAACAAACTTGCCAACTGAAAAAATGTAAGCATAATTTATTATGCAAGTGAAAAAAGAAAATCTCTGCAAAAACAGCTGTTTTTGCTGTACAGAGACTAACACAGCTACCCCTCTGGGACTTTTCAAGAAAATCTCTGAGTTTCTAGCCCATTTTATATAAGGTTTTTGACCTTCTATAACAGTCAAAAACCTCCAGAGATCATGTTCCTTTTTGGGAAAAGAACCCTGAATCAAGAGTGTGATTGTGGAACACCGTACATACAAAAGCCTTGGAAAGAGCTATAGGTCCAGCTTTAGGCCCCAGTGCCACATATAAGATCAGCTAGGGAGCAGATGTTTGCCCACACACTACCAGTTACAGGAGGGGAACCTTTGGGTAACATTTTCAAAAACAGCTAAATATTTTAAGATCCTAAGTGCCCAAGTCTCTTTTGAAAATGGGATTTGAGCTCGTTTCCATTTTACCTTTAGAATTTGAAGCCACAAAGAAGAAAGCTCTACAATTCAATAAAAATCCCTTTTGCAGTTTACCACACGTGGGAAGGAAGCTCCAATCCACAGGTGAAGAAGATTACATAGTTCACTACAATCTAGATGGCAACAGTAAACTCTCTCTGTTCTGGTGAGAAACCTCAAAGATATTAAGTGGAGGATGAAATTTAGCAAGAGAGCTTACAGAAAGAATTTTCTCAAATAATTCCTTCCAATCCACAGGTTCAGGCATACCAAATTATCATATATTATTGGATTTCATGTCATAAATTGACCTAGGATAAGTGGACTTACAGCCACTGCAGTAATCACTGCGCAGTAATCACTGCAGTGGCTGATGTCTACACTACCCTCTTCTGTGGATAATGCATGCCCTCAGCAGGTGCATTTCCAACGACTGAAGAGGGGCAATGTGGGGAGCCGAGCAGGGCCCAACCATAATTTTTTTGGGCCCAGTATAAACTTGTAACACAGGACCCCTCCCACACACAAACCCATGGGGGTTTCAGCCTGGACTGGGCCCCCCAAGGCCTCTGGGCCCTGTTAAAGTGTACCCTTCCCCCCCCCCATGTGGGAGCACTGGGGCTGAAAGCCCTGGCTCTCAGCTCTGTGCAGCTTCCTGTCGGGAGTGCAGTTGCCCCCGGGCTTCTCACCTCCCTGCTCCTTGCTGAGAGCTGGGGGGAAGCTGCCTGAGCTCTGACATGGAGAGCTGCACCCAGATTCTGGTTGGCTGCCATGTTTCCAGTGGAGAACTGAAATGCCTAGGGGGCAGCCAGGTTCCCAGCCAGCAGCCAGAAGCTTCGGTGCAGCCGGGCTCCCTACCAGGATCAGAGAGCCAGGACCCCAGGGGGCAGCAGGGCTTGGAGTGTAGAACCAGCAGCATCCTGGCTGGGGAGTCAGGAGCCGGGCTTTCTTGGCAATTTAACAGATCCAGCAGAGCAATGAAATTGACAAGACAGCCAACAGCCGATGTAAGGCACACAGTATCTACACGGACACTGCATCACCCTGCGTTCCCTGTGGATATGGAGTTATGTCAGTGTAGTAGGGCAGTTACATTGGCAGGACAAAGCTGCAGTGTGCACACTGAGATAATAAGGTAGACATAAAATAACCATACGTCGACGTACCTGTAGTGTAGCCCAGGCCTCCAAGTAGCAGAAGTTTATCCTTTACTATAAATCCTAAAGATTTGGTGCTGTCATTTCATGCCTCTTCAATTTTATCTTCAATAGCTTTCGCTTCATTTTGTGTAGGCACAGACAGTACAATTCTAATGGAATTCTAAAATGTTGGTTTGATTTGAAGGGATTGAAGTTGAATGGTAGGTTCTGAACAGTGCAAAGGATTATTTCTAAAGAAACTTACAATAATGATTCAGATGCTGTTTGTATGGAGTTAAGTCTTTGATCCATCAGTTAAAATACTGTGAAGTGCTGTGTGCTCTAAGGGAAACAGTAGAGAGAAGGAGTGCAGCGAAATAATCTACCCTTCATGTCGTTAGTCCCCTGTGGCGTTGCAATAGGAATAAATGTTTCCATATTTCTGTTATCCTTCCCCTTCCATCTTCCTGTAAAAGACCTAATTAAGGGAGAAAAGGTAGAATAAAAGAGGTCTCTTTACAGTCAAACACACCAATTAAACTTATGACACTAAATAATATAGTGGGACTGGGTGGGTAAAGGAAGAAACACAATTAGCTTTCTGAGATTAATGCCTTCCATCAGGGATGGGCTGTACTAGAGCTTCTCCCAGATATCAGAAGAGAAAAATATTTTAAAAGCTAATAATGTGAACAAAAATTTAATAAAATATTTAGCAGCACGAGTCACTTCTTTTTCTCCGAGGTGGCAGTGACAAGTGGAAGATGGGTTTCTAACTATAGTTGGTGGAAAATGAACAGCTTTACTGAAATTTTTTTTAAATCTGCATTGTTTTCATTCTGAAGGGTTTGAAACAGATTACTATTTTTATGTTTTTGAATTTTTTTCACTTATGAATTCCCCCGCCCCCATTTTTCAAAATAAAAAATGTTATCAAAATGGTTAACAAAACGTTTCATTTGCTGAAAACCCAACTTTGAGTTTAAAAATTTGATAAAACACTTTGATAAAATTTTCAATAACATGTTTGATGACAATTCTGAAAACAGCATTTTTGGCAAAAGAAATTGACATTAATTTTTACATGAAAAAATTCATTTTTTAAAAGCAATTAAAAAAAATCCCTCTGAAAATTATTGACCTGCTATAGTTACAACCCACCCACATTGACATCACCTCCAGTGGTCTCATGGGTGATTCACCTCTATGTTCTCTCAGCATTAGATGCAGCAGATAGATATATTTATGTGGGTAGGAGAGGGGTTTATCCCTCACCTCACCCCTACACCTCAGAGAGTCGGGAGCAGTGGTCATAACAAGGACCTGCCTCCAACTTTCCTCAGATGAAGCTTTGTAGTTGAAACCATGGTACAAATTATTTAGGAGCCTATTCTGACATTTCTATGCACTTTGAGGACTGGACCACATTTCCTCTGCAAATAGTCCTATTGGATTCAATGGGATTATTCACAGAGTAAAGTAGTATTCAACAGAGGGCAAAATTGGGCACTTGGCATCAATGTACTTGTTTTTAGAATTTTCATGTCTGGAAGTGGTCTTAAGAATGGCACAAAATTATGGAACAATGTTGCTGGATTTTTATTTTTCTCTTTTCTTTTTTATTCAAGCTACTCTGAATAATGTCTTGTTATCCACAGTGCATAAATAATAACTCTTTTAGAAGTTGTTAGATGTCTGATGTGGGAGAGCTCACCTTTAATAGGGATATAGCATAATGCAAAGGAGAAAATTATTAATCCTTATAGGATCCTTATTAATTCTAGAATTCACCTTTGCTAAATTTCTTCCTCAGGTTATAAAATATTTCCTTGTATAGTGTGAACAAGGCTGTTTTGAAAAAATCCAAAAAATGAAGTTATTTAGAGAAAACTGTTTATACTCTACTAATCCTTTAAAAATCCAATAGTAGAAATTCTTCTTATAATGGAATTTGCTCTCTTTTTCTAATTCATATGTGAACTCCCATTTTATTTATTCTTGTGGTGCTAAAATTGCTTGCTACTTAAAATGAAGGCTTCTTGGGGCAGGGACCATCTTTTAGTGCTGTGTTTATACAACACCTAGCGCCATGGAGTCTTGGCCTATGACTAGGGCTCCTTGGTGTTATGGTAATACAAATAATTATAGTAAATATCTCATGTAGGACCCAAACTTGAAATTAACAAATTTCTTTCTCTCCCTCTTAAAACAGTCTTATATTTTTCTGTTTACATTATGAACATGTTGATTGTGTATAGTACAACAGCATTCTACAACTTTTTATTTATTTCAATCTCTAACTTTTATACTGATGCCCATCAGCAGTGTATGAATGCAATCCACATAAAATCAATAGCAATAGTGAATTTCTTAGGGGACTTTATGGAGTCTCTGGCACTTCTCCCAATTTGAAAAGAAATTTCTCAAGATTTTAGTTTTGCTGCTATACTTTAAAAAAAAAAAAAGAAAACCTCTTCCAAATTTCCTCAAAGACTGTATTTATTCACCACAAGACAGAAAATCGTCAACAACTTCTATGAAATGTGGTCATTAATGGCTTATATGCTGTGGCCTATACCAAGGATTTATGCATTATTGATGTGAATACAGCAGCAAAATGAGGGCTGGCATATGCATGGAATTAAGTGGAAGACCACACCTTTTATTAAATTTTAACAAAAGGGAAGGGTGCTCCCTGCCCATCACCCATACACTCCTATATTAGGCACTTAACTGGTTCCAGTGTGGTGGTTACAGAGCTCCTAGAATATAACCTGTAACACATGACGGCTCTTCTCAGTCTACACCCCAAGACTCAGCTCTCTCCAAG
The DNA here is from genome assembly GCA_007922155.1 of Mesoclemmys tuberculata. Lineage (NCBI taxonomy): Eukaryota > Metazoa > Chordata > Testudines > Chelidae > Mesoclemmys > Mesoclemmys tuberculata. Next base: position 66,953,558 of record ML675601.1, read on the forward strand.
TCCTAGCACCTTCCCCCAAACCCACAAGAGGGCTAGAGGGTGCATCAGGGTGGGGACCTCAGCCTGAAAGGGCCACAAGCTCTGACATGAACCCACAAAGACCACAAAGTCTCACTCTATCATATTAGCCAAAAGCTCATCACCAAAATTCCAGATCTTTTACCTCTGGAAACGGTTCACTTTATTCTTTTAGCCACACTGAAATCTGCACTGGAATTTTGCAACAAATAAAATCCTCCACCCCAGTACCTCAGTTAGGTACTAAGCATGTTCCTACTTAATCCACTGTAGCTTGAAGGTGCTGCAAGGAAAACAGAAAACTTCCTGCCAATTGGCCCATGGGAGAAAAATAATTCCTTCCTGGCCCCAATACTCACAGCATCTGTCAGGCTGGGTTTGTATTCCTAGTCATGTGGGTAGGGAGGGTTGCTAGAATGGACCTGAACAGGACTCCACATGGCCCCTGCACTGGCATAAATCCAGGGAGCTGGGGAATACCAGCCAGTCAGCATCCCTGTCTCCCAGCTGGCCAACGGATGCCAGAGACTCCTGGGAGAAAAGGTACTTATTGTCCCTTGGCAAGTTCTCCCTCCCTTACTACTGGGACTGTCCCCCTTTCACTGTTGGCCTCCATCAGTGTCCCTCACCTGTTGATGCAGGTTGGTGGCATTTACATTCTCATGTTAAATGACTGACACCCACATTTTTAAAAGTATTTTAGGCAATGATCTGCCCAGCATTGCAAAGCCTTAGGCAGCTAAGTCCCATTTTAAAAAATGGCATAGGGTATGTCTATACAACAAAATCTGTGCATGGACTAGCCAATGTGAGCTGGCTTGAATTCAGCTAGCAGTGAAGATAGCACAGAGTGGGTTTCAGAGCTGGTAGTGAACCAAGCAATGACCTGGGGTCTGTGCCAGGCTTAGACTATCTATGCTGAAGCCTGAACAGTCTTCACCACTATTGTTACTCCTACTGCATCTGGAAGCTCACCTCAGACCTGTTCGCCAAGTGTGACCTCACCAGAAGCACAAGACTCCGGACAATGTAGTTTTGAGGGTCATTGGGACACTCCACAACTAGATAGCAGTGCAAGGAGAGGCCAAACAGTGGTAGTCTCATTAGCATGAGTCGGTCATTCACACCCTTTGGGAAATTCATGAGCTTGCTAACTAGCTATGTTTTGATGGCAAACCCAAGACCAACTTCACTTTGCTTTTCTTTACTACGGCCACTCCAGAATAATGTTATACGTGGCTTCTTTTTCAGTGAGCTGTCCTTCAACTAGGTGAGTTTCACTCAAGGCCTCTATCTGGATGTTGCATCCAGCCAGTTCTCTACCAAAGAGATGTTCTTCTCTCTGGTCTATCTGCTGTTCCTGCAAGGTTCCAGATACTGAGGTTCTCATACAGATAGGCATTCCAAGCATTCATACTCTGTTGATGAAATCACAGATGAGATGGGCAGGCCACGTCACCAGAATGTCAAATGAGTGACTGCCAAAGATGCTCTTTTATGGCTAGCTCAAGGAAGGAAAGCCCACTCAGGGAGGCCAAAAGAAACATTTCAAGGACTCCCTTAAGTTATCCTTCAGGCATTTCAGCATCAACTCAGAGTTTTGGGAAGATCTTTCTCATGATTGTTCTACCTGAACATGGTGTGAAGCCTCATTCGTTTTGGAGTTACAATGTAGGAGTGAAGAAAAATTGCTGAAGCAAAGCAGAAGCGCCAGCAGCCTAAATCTCATAACAGTAGCATGTCCACTGTTAATCAAGTAACCCATAATGGCATCGCTTGTTCAGCATGCCACAGGCAGTTCAAAGCTCAAATTGGCATGATCAGCCACTCACGTGTTCACAGAAACCAAATCAAGCAGTGATGTCATGGTTATCTTCAAAGCTGAAGGACGAACAATACATATGCTGTATAGACATACCCTTAGGCCAGTGTTTCTCAACCTTTTTAATACCAGGGACTGACTTCCTATACTGCGTCAGGGAGATCTCAGGCTTCCTATACTGTGTTAGGGAGATCTCAGCGACCGGTGCTGGTCCATGGACCAGTTGTTGAGACACATTGCCTTAGGTGACTGAGTCCCCATGCAAATCAATGGGATTTAGGCTAAGTCACTTTTGAAAATGGGAATTATCTGTGTAAGTCACTTAGGCCCCACAGCACTGAGTGCGGAGCAACGCCTAAGTATCTTTAATAATCTGGGCCTCAGGGCCTGAGCCAGAAAAGTGCTGTGAAAAGGACAGCTGAGTGGACTCAGCACATTGTAGGAACAGGCCATAAATGAGGCTTACGTGGTACACACACGAGCCCTGTGCATTGGAGACCATTCCCCTTTGGGAATGCAAGCTATTTTAATTTTCAGAATTTACTAAATTTTGTTCAGAACACTAATTGAACTTTTTTTTTTTTAAATCACATGTACTGTATAAATAGTTTCAAAGCAAATCCAGTAGTTAGTCCCTTACCAATCGGAGGCAAGGGTGCACTCAGCACCTTGCATAATTGTGCCTTCCATGAACAACTCATGTGCTTTCCTGAAATACAGAATAATATATTATATTATGAATCTCCTCTTCAGTCTCAGCCATATTGTAACAGCGGGACAACCAGGTCTGAGCTGCAGGGACAGCACACACTTTGGTGCTACTGCCATCGTATGTTCAGAACTCTGCTGTCTTTGCTTTTGTTTGTTTAATCTCACAGGGATTATTTTCCCTCACCATGATACAAACACACAAATACATTTATATTGCTAATCATGTTAAAAGAAATCATCCTTTTTCTATTGTGCTTGGCTTTTCCCCCTTTATCAGAGGCTTCTAAATTGCTCTATAAACCATACACAAGCAGTCAAAAATTACAAGTATTGGATTTTTGAATGGAACTAATATAGAAAGTAGCTGCACTATGGGACACATTCAATAAACACTCCCTCCAGTTTCTGCGTCACAGAAAAAGACACAAAAGGACCCTTTTTGGCCCATTTTTGAGGGGTTGGGGAGAAGGTTGTATGAAGCACAAACTGGATGCAGTTTTTATTGAATCCGGCCTAAAGTCTGCAAATCTGTCACAGTTTTTCAATATGGACTTGGATGTGGTTAAAATTAGAAATGTCGTGATGTTTCAATAACATTTTAATCAGTTATTTTTGAACCACCACATAATGATGCCAAAGATTTCAAACTCCTGTAATTAGTCATTTACACCTACACTTTCTAGTAGTTAAATTTAAAAAAAAAAATCTTTTCAACTGATATGAATGATGTCTATTGTCACAGAAGCACAATGTTAATGAGATAAATAAAACAAAAATTAGGAATCGAAGTGACAGCAACACTTCATAATGGAAAGCAGTAATTTATGTTTTAATACCAGATACTTAATACAGATGCTTGTTCAGTTCCACAATCAAGTAACTTATTACGATGAAATGAAATGATTCTCATTTTCCAAATCTATTCAAAATACAATCATAAGCACACTGATCACCAAGAAGCAGCAGTATTCCTTAGTATGTGAAAATGTGAAATAATATTTCACTAGCTATTCTGTTAAGGAACGGTTCCATCTTAAACATAGCTATTTTATTAAATTAAAACAATATGAACTCACTGAGTTATGAACACTGTACGGTGAACTAGTAATGATATTAGGGATATATTAGAGTCAATAACTTGATGAATATACATATAATGTATTTTTTCCTGGGGGTTTAGTAAAATTGCTGTGGTTTTATTACATATAGACAGTATGGATTATAACTCCAGTGGTTTCTAAAGTCCATTCCACATCTGCTGCCAGTTGCCAAAATGAGTGGCATTTTTGGTGGTGGTCCCTGTCCTTGCTAAAGCTTCCGCATATGTGCTCAACACAGGTCATCGAATATAGTAGAATGATTACAAAAAAAAAGTTCCAGTTGGTCAGAATTGGACAGCCCTGCTCCACACAGGGAGAAGCCAAGGTCAGTGGTTCCCTTGTAAGGAGGCACATCGCCAGTCCCACCTTTGCCTGGTCCATGAGTTATATGCAAGGACAGAGTAAGAAAAGCAAACAGCACTGTTTAAAAAAATCCCACAACTTTCTGCACCTTCCATAACAGTGCTTCGATAGGGGACTGCAGGACCTGAGCTTGGCTGCACTCCTGCTCATTTTAGGCTAGATTGTGCAGTTAGTACAAAGCCCTGTGTAGGAAGACTCAAGAGAGGCACAAACTCTCCCAGGGTGTTTGATGCTTCTGAAGGATATGCACCAAATCCATCATCCATTCTTTTCATTTCTTTTGGGGTGATTTGCTTACCAAGGCGAGGATAAGGCAAGCAGCCTTTGCTTACAGGGTTTGCTACTATTATGTCTTTCACAGACCACACAAGGAGGAGGGAGGAGTCACAATCACAATTTGGCCATGTGAGAAATTGAGAAAATTCTACCTCAGACCTTTGCCCTGTGAACATTGTTTCTTAATTCCATGAACCTGCACAAAAAAAAAAATCCTACATGATAAAAACTTCACTCATTGATTATCTCATAATGGGGCCTAAATCAAAGAGAAAATCAGCCAGCCTGGACTACTGAAGTTTTTGCCTGCTTATTTTCTGAGGAACAGGAAGAAAGCCTGGCCATTAAGCTCACAGTTCCCCTGAGATTTGCATGAAGACCAAGTCCTTCCTGGCAGAAGCCTTTCTGTACTGCTTCCTGGTCTCCAAAGAGACATACAGGAATTGTGCTCATATTGGCTCTCCTGAAGCTCACTACTTGCACCCAGTCCCCAGTTGGGGAGGAGAGTTCAGAAGACAGCATCAGTCAATTCTGAGTCATGATTCAGTTATGTCCAGGAAGGGTTGTATAGGAGAGAATGATTCCCCCTGGCCCTGCTCCGTTTACAGGTGTATGGATTCACTAGTGAAAGGGCTTCCCTGGGTTTTGGGGAAGTGCAGAGAAAGCTGTAGAGAAAGAGTTTCTTCTTCAAAGCTCCCCCTACCAGCCTTGAACTGTTGTATTTTACTCCTCTCTTCTTAGAGAGGTAGAGGGTGGCATTTTGCCCATACAGTTTACCAAAGCTTCCAGCATGGCTTTATACAGAAGTTAAATCAAGCAAACAATTCTGGCAGAGAGTCAAACTTGCAGGTGTGCACCTTGTTGCAGACATCTTGAGAGCTAACACTGCATGCATGTGAAAAGGAGGCACCTTCTGTGCATGCATCGCAACACACATTTCATAAGAAATGTTTAAAAGTAATTGCAAGGAGACTTCCTCTGCCATAAGGAATAAACAGCTGCCTGCTGCAGAAAGAAATGTCAGCTCTTAATCTTAAGCCATTTCTTAATTAGAAAGTGTCAGAAGTAATTTTGGGATTTTAATAAAATTTGAAGAGCTTTTATAAATAATTAAATTATTTGCTGAATTTTAAAGAAAGACAGAGAACAGTAAAAGAAGCATCCTGTTACCGGCTGTCCTATCCGGCCGGGTAGCTGTGTCCTTCCCTCGGGTCCCAACTTCGGGGGATTCCGCAGCACCTTCTTACACAGGGGGGAATAGCTATTAGTCCAGCACGGGTTTCCACCCGCACACAGTCTGGTTCCCGGCCCTCCGACAGGGCCGGCAGGTACGCAGTCTAACGCCCGGCCCTCCGGCAGGGCAGGTGGGTGGGAAAGCAAGCAGTCTAACGCCCGGCCCTCCGGCAGGGCAGGCGGGCAGGCAGGCAAGCAAGCAGTGGCGGGTGGGCGGAGCAGCAGTCTAATGCTCTTGTCTCATGGGAAGCAGTTGAGGCAAGCAGACGTCCAGCTGTCCCATCTGGCTGAGGGGGTGGAGGACTCATCCTCCGGGGCAGCCAGGGAGAGGGGGACGCAGGCCCACCCGTCTCCACTGCGTCCCAGCCCAGAGCCCTAGCAGTGGCACATATGTTGCCACTGATTCAGCGGGGTTCCTGCCGCAACACGCCATTGGGGCCAGGCCCCTAACTCAGCCACTGTGTCTGGCTGTCCCTGGGCTACTTCCTCCCCGAGTTCCCAGGTACCTGCTTCCTCCAGGCCGTAGAGGTACTCGGCCCATGGCTGGCTCACCAGTCCCTCCTCATCGGTGGGTGGTAGGGCGGGGAGGTCCTCCGCGAGGGGCAGCTCCTCTAAATCACAGGATTCATGGGGGCTCTCAGCGTCTGGTAGCTCCTCAAGGTCAGGTCCAGCCTCTGGGGGGTTAGCGGCTGGTAGCTCATCTAAGTCCAGCCCGGCCTCCAGAGGGGCCTCCCATCGGGGCTGTTCGGGCTCCTCAGGCCAGGCTTGGGACTCTGGGAGCACAGGCCAGTCACTAGGGTCCGTGGGCCGGTTCCAGGCACCCGGCCCTTGAGGCCCTACCCACTCCCTGTACCGGGGGAGGTCAGGAAGCCGGCGGGGCCGCTGGCTGGAGTGGTGGGTGTCCCTCGCCTCTGCCGGGCCGCAGCCGGGCCTGGGCCCCTAGCAGCGGGGCAGCACATCTGTCTCCTGCAGTTGTCTTCCCCTCCCTGAGGCCTGTGGCCTGGCCTTTATACCGCCCCTTCCTGTAGGGTCTCTGCCCCTCTGCTGCTGGTTGGCCCAGCCGGGTGACTCTATCGCAGTCTGGCCGGCCCTATCACAGCCCGACCACCCTGTTGCCGGGCAGACTTGCCTACCGGGCCATTTCTCTTGCCGGGTAACTGCGGCCTTCCCTCAGGTCCCAACTCCGGGGAATCCGCAGCACCTTCTTACACATCCCAATGCAAGGTGTTGCCTGAAGCCACTGCCAATGACTGGCGCTGGCAAACATTTGATAAAGAAACCAGGCAATTCTCACAGTCATTTAGCATGAAGCATCTAAAATGCCTATAGGAGCACAGGTGGAGCACCATGCTACACTCTTTCACTAGGTTCAAATTCCTCCAGCTGCTACGGAAGAGGGTGGGGGCACTCAGCCCTTTCTATTCCCCAGATTGAGAAGTTCGTGTCACAGCTGGCTCTAGCTCCACTGGCAGTGGTCTCATTGATCAGGAGTTGGGTCAGAAGGGCTGGGATTTTGGCTGGCTCCTGTACAGGAATAGCATGTTGATGCATCCTGTCACTCATCTGAAGAGCACAAAATAGATGGAGTAAAAAGCTCTGCCAGAGGTGGTCTGGAGCTGTCAGGCATGTGGTGGGGCTGTGCCATCTAGATGCAAAGAAGGGTTCTGGGTCAATGACCTATCACCATTTATTTAAAAGACAAGCAGTTTAAATGTGGTGAGACTTTTATGTCTGTTTTGGACTCTGTTGAGGAGTTTCACACCACACAAGAGTTAGGCACAATCCAGCTTCAGGAATATATATATATATAAAAAAAAAATCTCCTGTCCCTGAAACACTATGTGCTATGGATTTCAAGATCATGCATACAGGGCATTAACACGTGAACTGGAGGGAAACGTCCCTATGGCTTGCCACCAGTGACGTCCAACATGAACATCTGCAAATCATAGCTGCCAGCACAACTCTAGAAATGCTAGCCCTAGTACACTGGCATCGTGAGATAGACACCTCGTCTGCTAGGCCCACAGAAACAGCGCCTGTTCTCTGTGACCCTGAGCCATAGAACAGCAGGAAGATTGTATCAGCAAGAGACCCACTAGTGCTGGCCACGAAATCCCCACATCCTGTGCCCCTGAAGTCCCTCCATCTTGGTTAATAAAGTGCAAAAGTATTCTCCCTCCCATCTCTGTACATCTGGGTAGTGGGCCAGATCTGCTATTTCCCTGTTATCTTATTGATGTCTGACCTGAAATTTCTAATCACAAGGTTCTTCAGATAGACGAAGAGAGGTATAGTCTTGCCAAAGACCACACCCACAAGGGATAATAGAATTATAGTACCTGTGGTATTCGGGCCCAAGATTCTTGAAAGAGATTCCCCTTTATTCAGGAACTCAATTTCCATTGGCTTCTGCATAACAGAACATGGGCGTCTGCGGAACCCATTCTCCCGACTTGCTGGGGAAGTTCCAGAAAACTAGAAGAGAATGTGCCAATATTTAAAAAGGGTAAATGGGATGACCCAGGTAATTATAGGAGTCTGGGTCTGACATGAATCCCAGGTAGGATAATGGAGCATCCTTTACAGGACTCAATTAATAAAAAATTAAAAGAAGGGTACTATAATTAAGGTCAATCAGCATGAGTTTGTGAAAAAATAGACCCTGTCACTTGAGATCTTATTTTGATGAGATTACAATTTTCATCAAAAAACTACAATATAAAATTAACATGCACACATTAAATGGATTAAAACCTAGCTAACTGACAGTCCTCAAAAATGCAATTGAAACATCGTCAAATTTCTAGTGGGGTCTCACAGGGATTGGGTCTTAGCTTTACACTATTTAATATGTTTATCAAGGATCTGGAAGAAAACAAAATAATCTGTTTGCAGATGACACAGAAACTGGTGAGCAGTCAATAATGAAAAGGAGAGATTACTGGTACAGAGCACTCTGGATCGCTTGGTAAACTGGTCACACAAGCCAAAAATATGTTATTATGCTATATGTAAATATGCTAATATGGCTATATGTAAATAGGTATGTCTTGGAATGAACAAGTTAGGACATACTTACAAGATAAGGGATTTTATCCTGGAAAGCAGCAACTCTGAAAAAAAGATTTGTAGGTGGGAGTAGATAATCAATTGAACATGAACTCCCAGTGTGACTCTGTGGCTAAACGGCTAATGAGATCCTGGGCTGCAAAAACAGAGCAATCACAAGTAGGAGAAGAAAGGTTATTTTACTTTAGTATTTGGCAGTGTGCGACCACTCCTGGAATATTGTGTCCAGTTCTGGTGCCCACTATTCAAGAAGGATGTTGATAAATTGGAGAGTGTTCAGAGAAGAGCTACAAGAATGACTGTAGGATTAGCAAACACACTTTATAGTGATTGAGCACTTTGAGTCTATCTATATACTTTAACAAACAGAAGGCTAAGGGGTGACTGCACGAGAAACAGGTATTTGATAATGGACTCTTCAGCCTAGCAGACAAAGGTATAACATGATCCAATGGCTAGAAGTTCCTATTGACAAATTGAGACTAGAAAATAAGATGTACATTTTTACAGGGAGAATACTTAATCGTTGGAATAATTTACCAAAGGTCATGGTGGATTCTCAATCACTGTCAATTTTTAAATCAAGATTGGCTGTTTTTCAAAAAGATCTGCTCTAAGAATTATTTTGGGAAAGTTCTACAGCCTGTGCTCTACAGAAGGTCAGAAGGAATTTTCCTCCAGGGCGGATTGGCAGGGGCCACGGAGGTTTTTCGCCTTCCTCTGCAGCATGGGGCATGGGTCGCTTGCTGGTGGATTCCCTAAAGCTTGAGGTCTTCAAATCTCATTTTTGAGGATTTCAATAACTCAGTCATGGGTTCGGGGTTGTTATAAATGTGTATGGGTAGGGTTTTGTGGCCCGCCTTGTGCGGGAGGTCAGACTAGATGATCATATTGGTCCCTTCTGACCTATGAGTCTATGAGATGATTACAGCAGTCCCTTTTGGCCTTGGAATCTCTGAAGATGGGCTCTTCTGCTTGACTTGGCCTGCATTTTTTGCATATGATTCAAACTTTGACAGCTTCCTAATGTCATTGTTCATTTGAGGCCTCTTTATTCAGTCACACAGTTCCCTGCTGCCTCTATATACATAAGCAGGGCATGGGCTTCTGCAGTTCCCCCTCTGCAAGACTTCCCGTTTCAGAACCTAAACTATTTAAAAGTACAGTTCTCAATATCACCCTCTCACCAAAAATGCTCCTTTCAGCATATCTCCTCTCCCACCAGAAATGGACCTGGACCTGCCTCTGATCAGCCAATCATCCAGATAGGGGAAAATTTGGACCCCCTTGCACCTCAGGTGTGCTGCCACCACTGCCATGCATTTCGTAAACACCCTTGGAGCCAAAGACAGGCCAAAGGGCAAAGCTGCAAACTGGTATTGGGAGCCAGCCACCATGAAACAAAGGAAGTGTCTGTGGTGAGGGAAAATAGAAATGTGGAAGTATGCATCCTTGAAGTCAAGGGTGGTATACCAGTCTCCTGGATCCACGGATGGGATTACAGAAGCTAGGGAGACCATGAGAAACTTCAGTCTCTTGAGATATTTGCTGAGATGACACAGGTCTAATATAGGCCTTAGACCCCCTTTTGCTTTGGGAATGAGTAAATACCTCAAGTAAAACCGTTTTCTGGGAACCTTTTCCACTGACCCCAGGCTGAGAAAGGTCTCTATCTCCTGCATGAGGAGTTGCTCGTGAGAGAGGTCACTGAAGAGAGAGGGTTGTTGGAGGGGGGGTAGAAACAAACTATGGGGCATAACCCACCGAGATTATGCCAAAGACCCAGCTGTCTGAAGTAATTATGATCCATTCCGACCAGAAGGGAGCTAGGCAGTTTAAAAAGGGCAGGAGGGATCCAGGAAACAGGCTGGGATGTTGCCCTTGGGCACACCATCAAAACAGCCTCCTTTGGTTACCAGACTGCCTACGTGACCTTTGTTCTGGGGGTGGTTGGCATCTCCAAGACCCCTTATTTCTGTCTCTCTGTCTATAGGGCATGAACAGCCATGGTTGATACCTCTGTTGTTGCTGGCCCTGAGGACAGAACTGATGCCTAGAGATCTGGGGCGTGTAAAAACCCAGGGAGTGGAGTGTGGCCCTTGAGTCCTTCAGACCATGCAACTTCACATATGTCTGGGTCTGAGAACAAGGCCAACATGTCAAAGGGGAGATCCTGGATAGACTGTTAGACCTCCTGAGACAGTCCCAAGAATTGTAGCCATGAGCACCTACGCATGCAGATAGCAGAGGCCATGGCCCTGCCCACCAAACCTGCTGCATCTGAGGACACCTGCAGCACTGCTCTAGCCACCGTGGTATCCTCTTCCACAATGGTGTTAAAGCCAGCGCCTGGTCCTCAGGCAGAGTGTCCAAGAAACGCTTCAGAGAGTCCCAGACGTTAAAGTTGTACCTGCCCAGGAGAGCCTGCTGATTGGCAATTCTAAACTGCTGGTTTGCTGTTGAATAAACCTTTCTCCCAAACAGGTCCAGTTTTTTGTCATCTTTATTTTTCAGTGTAGAACTGGGTTTCTCCTGTCTATTTCTCTGGTTGGCTGCATCTACCATCAGGGTCCCAGGAGATGGGTGGGTAAACAGGTACTCGAACCTCTTGACCAGAACATAATATTTTTTCTCATCTCCCTTAGATGTTGGGGCCACCGATAAAAGGGTCTGACACAGGAAACCTAGGAAAACCCCTTCACACATGGGAAGAGTTACGTGAGGTGGGGCAGCCACTGCTAGAACATCGAACTGACTGTCAACGGCTCTTTGAGCTCCTCCATCTCCAACCCCAAGTTGGAGGCCACCCTTTTGAGCAGCTCCCGGTGTGCCCTAAATTCATCCAGAAGCGTGGAATGTCCCTGGGAGACTGCCTCATCTGGGGAAGAGAAGGAGGATTGGAGGGGTGTGGTGGGAGGTGGCACCCCTTCCTGCCAACAAGAGGTCCCCCACGAGGTCCCTTCCTGTGGGTCAGAATCATCCTCGGAGGGCAAATGATGGCCCTTCTCCAGTGCTGGTGGCATGGACTGCACACCCAAGGACTTAATGGACAGCAGTCCAACCCTCACTGGAAACACCCAGGGTCTCCAATACAGTCATTGGGGTGGCCACTGTCCTTGAGGCCATCTGGGGATTACCTGTTCTAGGGGCTCCTGCACCTTCTATTAATACTGCCTTGCCTGGTGGCCATCCTCTCAGGAGGACACTGAGGCCCTACCAAAGGACCATGGCGGGGCTGCCTTGGAGGCTCCCACTGTGTGGTGCCAAACCAAGAGGGAGCGATGCCCCAATCTGTGGGTGCTCCGTCATAACAGAGAGCAGCCTCTCAGCATCAATGATTCCCAAGACGACGAGATCCAGTGCCTATGACATGCCCTGTGCTGATGCATGGAATCATGCTCTGATCAACTGGAACATCCAGAGCATCATCTAGGTACTAAAGACTTGCGGCGCCACTTTCCTCTCAGTGCCAAGTCATTCTCCGGCAACCAGGTTCGGCACCACCTCAGTGCGGGTAAACTCTTCGGTGCAGGGGAGCGGGAATGATGCCAAGTCCCTTCTGAGAAATGGACCCTCATGGATGATCCAAACAAGTGCTGTCTCCCGAGGTGAAATTCTCCCAGTATTGGAGATCATGAGCAGCGTTGGGAGGGCGATCTCATTCCCTGCATCAATGTGGCGTGCTCTGGTGACCACAACCTGGAGTGACTTCTAGAGAAGCAGTGCCATGATGACCGCTCCACCGTAGGTGACTGGCTCTTCGGGAATCTTCCTCCCCGCACTGGAGATCTCCTGAGCAGGTCCTCAGAGGGTCCCAGCACAGGCTTCCCCTGTGACACTGGCCCCTTCGCTCTAGGTGGAGGTCAGGGTGGAGGCAGCGTGGGCAAGGCCAACAAGGCTCTTGCCACCTGAAAAGCCTCTGGCATAGATGGTGCTGATAGGTGCAGGGGTGTCCCCCCACTTCCAGAGTCGGGGTGGCTCCCTGGCTGGAGCCCCACAGTCCAGCTCCATCTGATGCTTGACTCTGCATGCTTAGATGGTGCGGGAGCCATCCGTGCTCTGAGTGTTGTTTCTACTGCTTCTTCTTCAGTGGAGTCCAGTGCCAAGTCAGAGCCGGTGCTGATGGTGTGCTCTGCATCATTGCCATGCTCGGTACCGAGGTGGAAAGGGCTGGCTTGGAGGCTGGTCTAAGTGCTGCCTCCCTGAGTAAGGCATGAGTCAGACAGATTCCTAAGTTTTTTTTAATCCTAGGCCTGAAAGCCTTGCAAGTCTTACACTTATCTTTACGATGAGCTTCCCCCAAGCACTTTGGGCAACTATGTGTGGGGGGGGGAGGGAGGGTCACTCAGCAGGAAGACTGTCCCACAGGAGGCACATGGTTTGAAGCCTGGTGACTGGGGCATGTCCTAAATGCTAACTACCACTATTAACTGTACTTAAGGTCCTATCTACCTAACTAACACAACAATGACGATGATTAAAGTTAAAACCAAGGGGAATTGGTCACTAGCGATGCCGTAGAAGCAGTTCCAGCAGCCATCACAGGTGGAAAGAAGGAACTGAGGGGCATAGGGCCAGCAGCGCCTCATATACCACGGCATGTGCGCGGGGCTCCAGGTGGTGCTGAAGCCAGCCCTATGGAAACTGCTTTGGGGAAAAAAGTTCTGGTAACTGTGCACAGAGGCGCGCACACACCTATAATAGAATGGACATGAGCAAGCACTCAAAGAAGAAAGCTAATTTGGCTCCTGAACCACTGAGGTCTGAGTATCACTGTGCTAGGATAATAAAACTAATAGCAACTGTACCTGGGAGCAGTACCAGTAAATACATATTTCAACAGGAACATCTCTCAGCCTCTTGATTATAGGCAATATACCAACATCTCAAGAAATACTTTATCCACCTGGGAAATATTTTACTGCTGTTGTCTTTAGATATATTGCTCTCCATACAACATGCACACACACTTACAGGAGGTATGTTGCATTATTCAAGAGAAAACACTTACAAGATAATAATGTGAAACATAGAAATCAGACTATAAAGCACACACAGAGTATTAGTCATTCAAAATACATAAACCCTTGAGAAATATAGCCAGGTGCATACAAATCTCACTAGGCAGAACAAACATCACAAAGACAATACATACAAAATATATGTCAGGCAATATTAAACAGAAAGCACAGCACAGGTATGTATATGCACTCAAAATTGTGAATGCCAGAAGAGAACAGAATGACTTTTTATCTTGAAAAAAAGCTTGGTAGCACTTTTAACCCATGATTTATTGAGTTAAATAGTATGATAATGCACAAGAAGTATGTTCCGCAGAATCACACAAATTGCAAGCATGCGTTGTTTGGGTGAGTCTGGAAAAAATAACCACGCAGATCCACGACTAACCTTATTCCAATTGCTCCTTAAGTCTCATTTTCTCCATGACGCCCATAAAAAACTCAATAATAATATATATATAGAGAGACATGCACACAGAGTTTTAAAACACACCAGAAAATTGAAACAAAACCGTAAATGTGTCATTTTTCTGCTGTAACTCATGCTCTTCTTCAACCTACCTCCTCCCACATGGTTTGTTACCCTTTCACTCATTGCAGCATGTCTAAAATTAAAGTGTCAGCCCTTCATGGCAGAGACCACATTTTCCTATCTATAAAAAGAAACTAAAGACCACATGAGTGCTGTGAAAATAATGAATAGCCATCTTTGCTATCCACTTCTTCACTTCTCCCTCCCATAACCAAAATAAACTCAGATATATTTTGGTTCAGATTAGTTCAGAAAAGGATCCTCTGTTCCCATCCCAACAAATACATTTCCATCCCATCAGGTTCTGCATCTTTCTATCATTAATAAAAGTATTGAAAATGCCACAAAGTTGTTGTGTGCGTATGAGGAGGCTGAGAGATAAAAGATCATGGGGGAAGGGAAGAGAAAGTTCTACTAGCGGCATTGCATGAATGTGGTTCTTCTAGTTAGCTAGGAAATTACTGTGAAGAGGAATAGGATTTTCAGACTAATTCCAAGAGCTACAGACAAGCTTTTGAGAGATGTGTGTATCTCTCTCTCTCTCTGTCTCACATACACACACACAAAGAAAGAGAGAGAGTAAATGTTTGGTAATCTTGCTTTTGTTTGTACAATGAAAGAAGACTGATTGAACTACCAGTTGTGATATACTTTGCAAAATTTCATTAGGAAGTGAATTATGGATTATAAGGATAACGTGGATAGAGTGGCAAAAAATCACTCCAGCTGATGTGAAGGCAGCTTTGTTAAGTGGCTCAGATGGAAGTTTGCACAATGGTGAAAATCACAGCATGAAAATGTCATGACACTCATTGGATAAAACTCTCTGCCACATGGTATCAGAGCAGCAACTTCTTTTTGTATTAAACTTGGAAAGAAGGCACCAAACTTTTCTGTTATTGTTGCTTTATGTACTTCTCTACAACACCACAGTAATTAATACGCGTATGCCGCTGTTACATACGTACACTAGTCCAGTTACATACCGAGCATTCTCTCTCTTCGGTGCTTGACTGTCTGGTCCTTGCTCACATGCTCAGCACCTAACTGAGTGCCATATGTGAGGTCAGGAAGGAATTTTCCCCCCCAGTTCAGATTGGCAGTGACCTTGGGGTTTTTCACCTTCTTCTGCAGCATATGGATGTAGGTCACTTGTCAAGATTATCTGGATATATCTCACTCGTGCATCTCCGTCCCGCCTATTCTTGGCCTGTGGCACATAACAGCCTAACTCCTATGACCTGTAATGTTTTGGTCTAATTTCAGTTGTTGGATTGAGTGTGAGAGTGCTGGATGGTTTTGGTGTACAGGAGGTCTCACTAGATGATCTGGTGGTTTCTTCTGACCTTAAACTCTGTGATATACATATGTACATATTTTGTCTATACATTCAGATTTGTATAATAATCCAGTTGGTGTGGCTTTTGATAATCAAATAGAGGTTTTCTTCCTCTTGTTCTTTACAGTTCAGACAGTATATTAAAGGGGGAAGATTACACTTAAAGAATATAGGGTTGTCACCGCACATGGACCCATTATAGCTGAAATGTGGCAGTTAGCCACTGATACAAATAGGGGATGTTATAGAATCACATCGCCCAATGGGAATCTTAGAGTGCGATTTGCTTCCCTATTGTGATTATTTTTATTACAGTGAAGCCCTAAAGATACCAACCAACTGACATTGTTTCACAGATGAAGAGCTGTTGCCTACAGATTATACCCACGCAAGCAAATGTTCAGAGGTATTATAAATAACCGGTTTTACATTTTTCCCTGCACATGCAGTCCCCCCTCTTTTCTGTGTGGGTCTTTCACACAGCAATCCCTGGGGGCTAGTGTGGATTTTAAAAATAGTAAAATGCAAGTGTAAAACCATAAATATTGGGAGGATGACTCATGGCTGACGTACTTTTAACTGACTAGATTTCAAATTCATGACCCTATAACAGAAAAACGGTTAGACCAGTTATGAAACAGGACAACTGTCACCAGGCTGTGGAATCACCATCACTAGAGATGAAATTTGTTACTCATCTCTTAGGGTCAGTAGAGGCAAAGGATAATTAAACCACTCCAGCCTGGAGGTAGGATGAGAGTCCTCGCTAGAGTCCCCCTTTGTAGCAAACTAAATCTAGGACTCTCTTATGTAGCACCTTTCTGTCACTAATTTGCTGGGTTGAAGCAAAATTGTTGCAACAAAATGGCTACAGGTATGTATGTTTTACTGTGTGGAAAGCTTAATAAATTTATGCTATTGTCTTGTGTGATCAGGTGCTCTATCCTTTTAATGCAGAATGGATAAATAAATTCCAGTGAAAATGGGAAAATAAACAAGGAAGCTAACAGCATGAAACTTTTGCATTGTAAATCAGTTCAGTGAAAATAAAAGTGGAAAAAATCGCTAGACTGGAACCAGTGAGTGACACCTAAATGTTCAGTTCAGCTGCCAGAAAGTCACCCTGCTGGCCCTAAGTGGCAAGTGCCTGAAGTTAGCCCAGAATCCTGATCTTACATATACCTCAGAGCACTAATTATTGAACTATTAAGCCAGCTCTATGCCATGTTGTTGTTTTCATTCTCTTAGATTGTATTGTGCTTTCTTTTGCTATGCAAATTCCCTGTTAAAATGAGTAGGAAGTTCTGGCTGTATGGCAGTTCACACTGAGAGCCAGATAATTTGAAAAATACCTGGAGTTTTTTTATATTGTTTAAAATGATAGGGAAATAATGAAAAAATAAAACCAACAACCATGCAGAAGGTAATGGATTCAAAAAAACAAATAAAAACTGAGTTTCAGAATCTGGATGGAGAGACACAAAGGAGAGCAGCAAAGATCCATGCTGAACACATCCATTTCAGTTTGAAGGGCTTTGTGCAAATCTTCCTTGTGTTTCAGCTGATTTGAAATTACACTCCCTGACTTGCTCCTTGAAATGTCAGATTTAGTTGACCCTAAAAACCTCAGTGAAATTTTAATGCCATAGATTTGCCTGGTTTGGAGTGAGCTAGCTGAAAAAGAACGGAGCTTCTTCTGATTTTCTCCTACATACATCTGCCCTTCGTCACCAGAAACTCAGCTCAGGTTTTCCAAACTTTGCCCAAGTGTAAGTGACTACACAAGTTGCATCACAGTTGAGAATCAGTCGCACTTGCCTCTAACAGAGGGGATGCTGGCAAAACAGGCTGGGAAAATTACACTTTCACAGTACTGTACTTTATCTAGCGAGAAACAGAGGATTTTGGTTTCTAATATCAAGTTAGCACATTCTGTGATATCTACATTTACTTTTAAAATGTCTTCAAGAAAGTCTTTTTTTAAACCACACACAAAACATACCAACTTTAGATATAATTCACCATTCAACTGTCTGAGTAAATCCAGACACCATAACCTAATTTTATCTCATTTGCCTTTTTTAATCCACCCTTATTTCCTTCCTCATTTGCTGTTTAGGAAAATAACTGAATAATCTGAATACATTTCTCAACTCACAACAAACAAGGAATGGATTCCAACATTAAAATACCTAATGTTGTCAGAACCACTAAAGTTTTTACCTTGAAGCTTTGTGTTCCAAAGGTATCATGCCTTCTAGTATTCACTGAATCTTTCCTCTAAAAGAAATTAATCAAAAACAGAATTTCAACTGTTAAATGAGCCATGAGAGGGGGCTCATAAGATCCCATGAATGAAACAAAAAATCTATCAAAATTAGAAACACTTGAACATATTGGGCCAGATCCCATCAGCATAGTTCCACTGAAGCCTATAGCAACCTTTGCTAAATTGGATGTAAATTATATGAATTTTCCATTATTCTCCCCTGCATCTGAGACTGTGAGCATCTCAGAGCACAAACTGTACTTTTAAATGTTTGGAAAGTGCGTACCAGATAGTGGGGAACTACTGAAAATAAACAACAGTCTGTGGAGCTCTACCAGTTTATATGAGCTGAGGGTCTGGCCTTTTATTTGAAGTGAGTTGGAAGGAATTTTATTCTTCACTGGGTATTGTAACAGCCTCTAAGAAAAAAAAAATCAGACTTCTCTTACCCTCATAAAGACCACTTCAATGAACTCCACAACAGTAACTCATTTCAGGGTTGTGAAATCACTCTTGTAGGTCAAGGCTTCAGGATCTTTTAGGACATCTTGACTTATTCATGTTTGCCCTGCCCTTGAGTTAGAAACTGTGCTTGCCTGTGTCTTCTATAGCATTAAGCATGTTGTTGGCGCTTTAATACTCATGATACTATTTAGTTTCACAGTAAAAAGCAGGAAAAGAAAACTAATAACCGTTCCTTTGTTTTGGCTTATAAGAATAATATAGTTACAATGGCAGATGAAGACTGCAACTATGGTTTTACCTGTTTAGTCAAAGAGTCAGATTTTGGAAGTGCTATGGAAAAGCAGCAACAGGATCTGGCTGAAAGTCAAGAAAGAGGGCAAAGTTTATGGATTTGAGTACCAAGGAGAGTGGAAATATTGTCAGTGGGAGAACAGGGAGTTAGACTTCAAAAATGGAGGAAGTAAAACTGACTCCACTGCAATCCTTAAATTTTTAGTAGGTTGAAGGAAAAATTCTCCTTTCCTCTGTACTGATCCTTGCCCAACCCTTCCCCTTCACTCGGTTATTAGGTGTTCCTTTATTTCGGTTATGCAGTTCATTAATAACATTCCCCTTTTGTCCTCCAAGATACTGGGCCAAATTTAGACTTAGTGTAAACAAGTGCATCTCCCCTAGATTCATTTGTTTTCTAAAAGCACTTCTCATCACTTTAGCTTCTGATTCATTCTTTCAGTTAAACATTTCTAATGTGGTTTATGAAATATTTAAAACTTCATTGAATTATTACTATTTTAATCCTGTTTATTACAGTAGTGCCTAAGAGCCAACCAAGAATGGGGCCCTATTGTGCTAGACCCTGTACAGACAGAGCAGCAGACTGTCAATCCCTTGAGCAGTTTACAATCTAAACAAACAAGACAAGGGTCAGGGATGGATAGAACATAGCAACAGAGTTAACAATGTAATTCCAGTAAATATCATGTTAGTGCCATATTTTTTTAGGGGTGAGGTTACTTAGGAGGGGATCAGCTAAATTGAAAGAAAGATGAAGGAAAGGGCTAAAGGGGACAGGGTGGGAACATGGGTAGGTTTGGACTCTGAGAGTAAAGCTGAGAAGATATTGTGGGGTGCCAGGAGAGGCTGGGAGCAAGCAATGAAACAAAGTCCAGTCAAAACTGTGCAAAGATCTCTGAATGTCCAGAGGTTCCTGCCTGGCCTGCTTCTGCCCTACCAGTTGGAGACTCTGTCTGGCTCCTCCTCCTCTGCAGTTTTTTCCCCAAGGACACATGGCAAAAGGAAGGGAGAGAACACCTGGGTCCTAGTGTCCCATATAGTGTGTGCATGTGGAGTTCTGAGTCCAGGGAGACTGTGGGAGGGGCCCTGGCTGGGCCCCATTTTACCCCCCTCCTTCTGTGCAGCAGTCTCTGCTTTGGCTGCTTCTGCTCCTAGCAGCTCAAGTATCTTGCTGGCGCCTCTCTGCATGCTGACTGAAAGAAAACTATATGCAGTTTCCGGACGTGAATTTTTTTTGTATGATTACATATTAATTCAGCTCAGAAATAAAGAAAAGCAAACGTCTATTGTGAGAAACCTTGTGGGGGGGTGGTCATAAGGAAAATCTGCCTTATGAAAGGAGACTCAAAGAGCTTGGCTTGTT
>ML675601.1:66973835-66987895 GCA_007922155.1 Mesoclemmys tuberculata
TATTGGTCCCTTCTGACCTATGAGTCTATGAGTCTATGAGTCATACACACAGCACCATTTGCTGTACTCTGTGTGAATACCGCAATATAAATAATATTTGAAGTTGTCAGACTAATGCCACTTCACGGTGTATTCTTCAGGTTCAATGTGTAGAACTGGTTGTGACACCTCATCGTTACAGTGTGGCAAATACTGGAAGGACAGCATCTCAGCCGTGCCAAAGGTTTCCCCTGAGCTCACTTCAAGTGCTGCCCATTTACCAATCAGGACACACTCTCATGTAATAGCCTTCCTGCTTGAAAGTAAAGGGAGATTTTTAAGCTGAAATTCCTAGAAAATGATGCCTTCTTAAGTGACAGGAGTATCTGAAGTGAAACTTTCCTCAAATCCTCTGGGAGGTTAGTCATTTCAGTAGTCTAAGAGGTAAGTTCACTCCTGGAGCTAGAAGTATATCTGTTGCATACTGGCTGACCAGACAAATCAGTGTTACATGAAGAGTCAATTACAGTTAAATTCACTAGACTCAGCATAAAGCACCCCTTGTGGTTTAGGACAGTTAGTCAATCCACTTGGGAAAAGAAGGTAACTAATCTACACACCATGTGTACCTTACAGAATTTTAGGTAACCTAGTTATAAAAGTATGCTGCCATTGTGTTAGCCTTTGAAACATTTGTTAAACACAATTAAAATGAAAAAAATATATACTGACAACACCTGGCAGCAATAAAAACAATGCCCAAATAATGTTACCCCTTGTGGCACAGGGATCTTCGATTAACTACCCAAATTAATCTATTTCGGCATGGTAACTCTCCTTCACACTTGCCCTAACTTAGGAAAATGCCAGAGTCAACCAATGGCCCAGAAGACTTGTAATGAAGGCCAACAGGGACCAGCCAAGGAAAAGGAGTTCCAGAGCCATGATCTATCCATAAAGGAAATTCTGCCCACAGTTCCCCTAACATCCAAAATTAGTAACTATTAATGCAAGGGTTTTAAAGATTAACAACATCTTGAAATTCACCCAGAAGCAAAAAGGAATCTAGTGTCACAAGTAGAACACATGTGTAATATGCTGAAAATGGCAGCCTCCATATTCTGCATTAGCTGAAGCTTCCAGTTGAACCTACAAGGGTAGCCTCAAATGGAGCACATTTAGTATAACCTAGATGTGACAAAATCACAGACGGGTGTGGAAAGGTTTACATTTGAAAGAAAGCGACATGGCCTTCTAGACTGTGCAAAGGGGGACTCACCACTAGAGTATCTCTTCATGGCTGGTCATGGTGAGAGAATATCTCTTTATCTGGCTGCCCCTGCTAACAGCTGCTCTAATCCTCTGATGGTCCATCTCTTCCCATGACTCAGTCCTCTGGCCACATCACAGTTTAAATCCACCCCCCCGGGATAACAAACAGTCAACAAATAAAAGTCCAGATGTCCTCACAAAAATTCTTCAAACCCAGCTCTGGGCTCCATGGTCCTCACGCCCTTTTTCAGGGTTTTCCACTGTCCTTTTCCCTTTATATCAGGAAAGCTTTATGTCACATTACCTGGCAGCTGGTACGAAAACCCAGGCCCTCCCACTCCTGTGGGTTCTGGCCCAGGGAATCTCTATTGTTTGTGTGTACTGAACAGAGGGAGCTAGCTAAAGCTAAAGGCTGGTAACTTCAAATGAGGATAAGAAGTCATTGGACCCAGCCCACAAACGAATACTGGGGAAAACACGTGAAAAAACAGGGATGGGAGTGAAGGTTAAAGGTTTAAAAGCAGGGATCCAGAGAGGAACACTGAGCAGGAAACCCCGGTCAGGGCCTCCTGTTTCTCAAATGTGTCTAAGGAGTCAGTAGGCACTGCCCAGAGAAACTCTGCCCAGAGGAGTCATTAGATGAAGGACCAGAAATAGGCCCCATAGTCACAGAAAACCCCACATCCAGCTTCCTCCTCCTAGTATAGTAGGTGGCCATCTTGCCTAACTCTAAGAGAAGGTGACAAGGAAGTATGTGGTCATGGATGGGGTATGCATGAACAAGGAGGTATGGGGAAAAGTGCATCCAGAAACTCTTACTCATGTTCTGGAGGACCCAGAAGAGGAGCTGTAACCTGACTCACTCCTACCTAGGGAACTTGCTCTATTTGGTTCTGGGAAGTGGACGGGTGCAAGTTCGCCCACTGCTAAAGACACCTCTCCCCTAGCCTAAGATGGGGAGTCACCAGTACTCAGCTAATTGCAGGGGACAATAAATGAAAAAACAGGAGCAGGCATGAGGGTCAAAGGGTCCAATGGAGGGAACCAGAAGGGACCTTGTAGCGGGCAGGTATGGTTGTCTATATTCATACCCACTCCTTGGTACTTACCTGGGCTTCTTCCTACCTGAGCCTGTCAGCAAGCCTCTCCACAGCCTCGCTAAGCTCATCCTTCTTGCAGGACTGACTGACAGGGCTCTCCCCTGAAATCCCCCAACAAAATCCCAAACTAAGAGTATCATCTTAACCCAACTTCTGCCCTCCTCAGGCTTGACCTTTCATTCCTTTCTGCTGCTCTGTTTCCCCTACTCTGTTTCTTAACTGAGCACCTCCTAGGAGTCTCTGCCTGGAAGAGAAAATCCTGCCCTTTTTTCAGGAATAACCACAGGAGCCTGTTTCACTCCTAGTGGCTGCTTTGTCTCTGCTGGCCTCCTGCCAGACTTCCCTACTCCAGAGAGGATCTCAGGCCCAACTCTCCCCCTCATGTCTCTACTTTCTCATCCCAGAGAGTGACTGTGGAGTTTCTCCCTGCAGCCCCTTTCTGTTCCAGACTTCCTGCTTTTAAACCGATCACTCAGCTGCTCTCCCAGCTGGGCTTCATCCTCAGTTAAGGCTGCCTCTTCCTCCAAGTGCAGCCTGATATGCTAACTGGCTCCTTAGGACTAAGTTAACCTTTTCAGAGCCTTTGTCAGGTACACATCTCTTCACAGTCATTAAAAAAAAAAACACTGCTGCTCCAAACTGTGGTTCCAAAACAGCCCATGGATTAAAAAACATTTTGAGGAAAAGATAGCTTCATAGATATTCCCATCCACACCCTCATCATCTCTGATTTGTCTGGATTAATCTTGAGCCAACTTTTCCCTCATCTGAGCCCTTATTTTATGCAGGGGGTAGGAAAGAGCAATTGCACCACCTGGATCCCATAAAAAAGACAGAGTTAAGTTGCCAGCCTACAGACAGCACTGCAGCCCAAAATGTCTCAAGTCTCCTCCAGAGCATTTACAAATGGGATTGGTGACAAAATAGAAGCCTGCTGACCCTTACATGAGAGATCCCTCAGAGAGGAGGAGCAATTTCCCCACACCCAATGTCTGGGATATCTCAGAGGGAAAGGAATGGAGCCAAAAAAAGCCACCTCCCTCAATCCTGCAAGCTTCAACAGTCATGTCAAAAACACCCTATGATAAACAGTATCTAACCATACTGGTAGAGCTAACAAAATCAGAATGGAGAAATGACCTTCATCCATTGTTAAGAAGAAATCATCAAGAACAGTGTGGTAGGCGGCTCAGACATTTCAGACATGCTTTTAGTGCCAGAACACAGCATTCACAACAGCCTTCTCGAGCACCTTACTCATACAAGAGAAGATTTTGAGACAAGGTGTAGGACATCCATGGAGATTTCTCAATTCGGGTCATGAGGTTTTTGCTTTTGTTATTATTTCCTCACAGTTGATTCTCCCTCCTCCACGGTTCTCATGGAGATATGTAATGTGTAAATTGCATTAACTTAATCGGCATCTGAAGGTAAAGAGGATAACAATCCATGTACACACACTGTGCCAAGTTACAGTAGTGAAAACCACTGAAATCATTATGTCTAACATCAGTCCTCTTTAACTTGAGGAGCATATTATGGGACATACTGTGTTAAATATGACAGACATGCTGAAAAGAAACATGGCACACCAGAGTAAGGAAACAAGTTTATGTTCATCTCAACTTCTTTGATTAACCTCATTATTAAAATCAGCAAAACATGAGTAAAATTCATGGCTTTGATCTGGTGATGTGTAATTAATATATTACTCCACTGGCAAATTTACAGGTGGAATAAAGTGATTGTTGATCTGATTGAAGTAATAAAAGATGAAAAAGCATGTTCAGAACAGCCATAAACCACCATGAATGTGTGATCAGCATTAGTAGCTAACTGATAATAATCTAATCAAATCTCATACACTAAAATCCACTAACTCACATTTTATGATTTCTAATCTTCCTCCGGCACACTCCTTAATAAATTATACACATAAAAGGAAACAAATATATTGAAAAGTCTGTACAGAAAATTCAGAAATGAGTTTGTTCCGATCGAATGATTTCAGTTTGAAGGAATATTGTCAGCTTATCTACAGTTCTTCAATTACTAATTCTGACCACTACTTCTGACATGAATGGAATAGTTTCTATAGGAGGACTGCAATAAGTAAATATAAATAAATAGTGTGTGTAATTTTCCTGTGGTACATCTATCATCAAATTGTGATAAATTCTGGCTATGCAGGGTCACACAGACTTAACATTGAGATTTATATCTAATAACTTTCAAGTTTACTAAATATTTCTGCACAGTATAGACATTTTACTTAGCATTAACTATACAGAACTCTCTCCACATAGAATGGGCTCATTTCAAACCCAAGATGGATTCTTTCTGACTGATTTCTGACCTGAAGAAGAGCTCTGTGAAGATCGGAAGCTTGCCTCTTCCACCAACAGACAGTGGTCCAGTAAAAGATATAACTTCACCCATATCTTGTCTCTTTGAAAATAGTCATTTCTTTGGCAATTCCAAAACCCTGGTCAGGAATTAGAAATGGTTGTTCCCAGGATATTACAAAGAAGGAGGATACTTCCTTACTATCCAGGAGGATAGAGGGTGGATTAGTAAGAACAAGGAAAGCATACAAGGATGAAAAAACACAGGAACTTGTGTTCAAGGAAATTTCATCCAAAGTTTGCATCACTCAATATACCATCACTCAACATTGACATTCCCTTCTACCAAAACAGACCACAACTAACCACCCCTTTAAAAGGAAATAAATCAAATCTAATACATTTTTTAAAAACCTGCCCTGGAGATTTTAGCCTGAAAACAGAGAAGGGCCAGAGATTCATGAAGTACACTAGGCACTTCACTGTTGCTATTGATTGTTCATGGAAGACACACAGCTAATATGGTGTTGGGAGGCAATATAAAACCCTAAGATAAATATATAATATCAACCATACATAGGACTTGTGCTATTATACTTTATATAGTCACAAGTTGCTTCCTTTTTCTCTGACAACTACACTTTGTGCTCAAGTAGTCATATGGTCAAACATCACCCCGGCATCATTATGCTCTTGTAAGCATTTCCATCGTTCTAGATTATAAATACCACATATTAGAAGTACAGAAGAAACATGCACCTCAATATAATATTGATGATTAGAGACCTAAATATATAAAACTCTATTTTTAATAGTTGTCATGTATTTCTCTTAAACAGACATTGTTTTAGATTCCCCTTTAAAACATTCCCAACTGTACTTTGCTTTTACCCAAACAATGATATGGGGAAGCATGAACATTTTATTTTAACTACATCCCAAATGGGAACCCTTAGCCACTGAACTGAGACTAACAGTGGGTTCAATAGTTGTGAATATAACAATATCTATTACCCACGTGAATGAGCAGAAGTTATTTTCCTTTATTTTACTGTGTAGCAAATTACTCTGGTTATGGAAGTTCAAAAAATGCATAACAGACGCTTCAGGTAAAATAGATGGTTAGTCTCAGAAGGCTTGTCTTGTGTGATCCAGAGCCTGTGCTGGTAAGCTACTTTGCCACCTGTGCTAATAACAAATGAAATGTGGAAACAAAGGTTGTGTATTAAATAGTACAATAAAAAGTGCAACCTCCACTTCCCACTTACAAAGTGGTTTGGCATTCACCTTACATTAGAGATAATCTCCTAGTGCCTTGCAACAGAAAATAAGAAAGCAAGAAATTGATGGCAATTCACTCTCTGTGTGTACTGCAGTCTCCAATTACTGTTAACAACAGAGAAAATGTGAGATTTAGCATACTAATTTTAAGTAATACAGTACTTAGATTGCCATGTGCATATTGCTAGGCTCTGTTCAAATTCATTTCTAGTTGTCAACTTTAGATTAATTTATTTCAAATGAAACTTCCCACCTTGTGGGGTTCAGAGACCACTCGTATTCAGATTTAATTGCATGGTACTGTAGTGATTGCAAAACATTTTCTCTATTTAGGAAGGGAGGTATTGTCCTCATTGCCAGTAGTCCATTTAGTGCAGTATCCTGTCTTCAACAGTGGCCTGTAGTAGATACTTCAGAGGTGTAAAATAAGCTATCCATCCACATTATAATTTACGTCCATATTATCATCAATACTCCCAGAGGTCAAATTCAACTGAGATTTAAGCAGATGCAAATTCCAATTATCTTTAACAGCACATTCTGCTAAATAAATGTATAGTAGAATATCAGAGTTACTGAGTCACCAACTGACCCCTCATTTGGAACTGAAATTATGCACTCAGGCAACAGAGACATAAAAAAAAAGGAAAGGAAAGGAAGCACTGAACAGAACACTACTGTGCTAAACATAAACTACTAAAAAATAAAGGAGAAGTTTAACAAAAAGATTTGACAGGGTAAGGAAACTATTTCTGTGCTTGTTTAATTTAAATTGTTGGTTTAAAGCAGCATTTTTCTGCTACATAGTAATGTTTCAAAGCTCTATTAAGTCAATGTTGTAAACATTTCAAAGAATCACCAGAACATTTTGTTCAAAGTGATGAACATTTCAGAGTTTCAAACAACCTCAATTCATGAGGTGTTAGTAACTCTGAGGTTCTACTGTACTGTAGCAGACAATCGTACTTGTAAAATATCCACCATTGTAATGGTCCTGGTGGTTTAGATTTTAATACATATGCATGTGTATTTCCACCCAAGAAAACGCTCATGTATAGTTTATGGGTACACGTATTTGCTAGGTAAGCAAAGGTATAAGATAGGGTAGTAATGTAATCGACCTACAAGCCTGTAAGATGATAGTATAGCTAAAGAAGGCATAAGGCCCCAAAACCTTAGGACTTGTCTACACTTAAAATTCTCCAGTGGCACAGCTGCATCAATTCTACTATGCTGCTGTAGTACTTCAGTGAAGATGCTACCTACATCGTCGGGATGGCTTCTCCCATTGGTGTAGGTAATCCACCTCCCTGAGAGGCTGTATTTATGTTGACAGGAGAAGCCCTCCCATTGACATAGCACTGTCTACACCAGGAGTTAGGTCAGCATTACTGCATCACTTAGGGGTTTGTATTTTCACCACTGAGCAACTCAGTTATATAGACATAAATTGCTAGTGTAGACCAAGCCTTAGCATAAGCAGCTAACCAAGATTAATCCTAGATGATAAAATATCACAAGATAGAATGCAATAATAACTAAACTGCTGACAAGTAACCACTAGATGCTAGTTTATACCAGCAAGGGATCTTTTAAGTTAGGAACATCAGCAGATATCTGTCCACAAGAATGCTACGGTAACTAATTGATGTACATGCTAATAAGCTTGAGGTAAATGAACTAGTAATCTACGGCAGAAGGGCACCCCAATATTAGTGGGATGAGGAAATACAAATAACGATAAGGAGACTAACCCCTACTTAATATGCATTAGGTACATGGGCATCAGCGTAACACATTAATAAAGTTGTATTCGGGCCTGTGTGCCTTGGGAGATTTAACTCTTGGAAAATACCATGATGATGACCCTCATGATGATGGTGATTGTAAGTCTGATGATGAGGATAATGACTACAACTTTAGGTTCTTTTGAAAGAATGGTGTAAGTATATGGATGCTCAGATGCACATTTTATGTTATCTCTATCTACCTTGCTGAGTTGAAGTGTTTGTGACATTGCTAATTGTATTAATAAAACTATTACAAATACAAAAGATTTCCCTAAGTGTGAGTGTTGCAATAGTACTTGTCAGGATTCCCAAGTGGATAGCAACTTTAATAATATTGAGCCTGATTTTGGCATGAGAACCTCCCCAACCTCAGAGTGTTAATTGGGAATTCTTAAATAATCAATGTAATTAATACACAGTCAGGCAACACATGCATAAACAGAGTGGGATAAACATGTTTTAGTAAATTAATGGTGTAACAGAATTACACAGCCTTATTATGAAAGAAAACACATTAGTTGTTAATACTCTGTAGACCATTCAAAATCCCTTCATTCTTGCAAAGCTATTATCCCCAGAATTCTGCCAATCTCTGAAGTGTTGATTATTTATTCAAACAACCATTGGTCTCAGTACAGCTAATAAGTATCACATGTCTATAATTTCAAAACTTATTAAACATGTCTTTTGATGTGGGTGGGAACCCAACCCATAAATTATGGCCTCAATCCTGTACAGACTTATGCACTTGCTTATGTTTATGCATGGTCAATTGTCCCAGTCCCTTCAAAGGGTCAGCTCATAGTGAGCAAAGTTAAGCATGTGAATAATTCTTTGTAGGAGAAAGGTTTACAGGGTTAAAATGAAGATAAATGGGTAAACCTAAAACTCTGGATAATGGATAGTGAAGGACCAAATAAATGCTCAGTCTGAAAAGACTAAAGTTTAAGTGTAAGTTTAATTGTTCTAACTTTGGCCAACAGCAGAATTTGAACAGAGGATTTGAGGTAAATATATGAGCCTATATCACTTGAGCTGAAGGACTTAGCACCCTAACTAATAGCTGTAGGGGACTCATTAAACCTCTATGTCGTCCAACCACTAGAAGGAAACTAAGATCCACACTTAGCATGGGCTATATAAGCAACATTTCTGGAAGTAGAACCTATCATTGTGGAAGGAAAGACAGGAACTATCATATTCTATGCTCCTGGGAAAATCTTCTTCCCAGCACTGCGTTTGTTAGATCACTTAAATTGACAAAGACATGAAAAATTTTCCCACAGGAAGCTATATTCATAAGAACTGGCATAAACAGTTCATATAGAATCTGTAAGGTGACAGGGAAGAGCAAAGATTTTGTACTTTGAAATATACTCGGATGGTTTTTAAAGTAATTTATCATCCCTTGAATTATTCAGTCAAAAATGTTTAGTTTGCTTGTCAGACTTTCCTTGAAAATGCCATGTTCCACTAATCAAATCAGAAGAAACTACTGGTTCACAGTGACATCAGAATTTTAAGTTCCTTTAGCATAACCTCATCTGTTTCTTCTATTTTTCCTTCAATTTTCTTAAGAGTGTGATTCTCAGATCTGCAGACAACTTCAGTTTCAGCAAAGTCTGAAATGATTTTCCCGTTAATAAAGTCAAGCTCCCTTCTATCATACCTGATAAAGACAATTCCCTACTTTGATAATTCTGATGACTTGGAGAAATCTAATTTGTAAACAGAGAGAAGTACCACAGTCTTATACCTGAATGAAAAATCTCATCCCTAATCTCTGTGGATGCTTGAGCTATCTCTACAACAGTATACTGTAGTTTAGATTGGAGGACTATAACATTTGTTTGAGAGCACAATGAGCACCGCTCATAACCCACCATGTCATGATACATGAGAACAAAACTAAAAACTGCACAATGATGAGATTAGGGTATTAGTTTGACTACACTGAAGAGCATAAACATCAGATATTTTAGCTAAGGGTGAAATAATGTTGTTATTATTATCCAGGTTTAGAAGCTTCAGCGTGTCAGCCACATCTGGTGTTCTTCCTCAGTAATTTCAGAGTGGCAGACTTCCCATAAAAATCATCCTTCTGTAAGATTCAAAGAATTCACAGTATTTTGCAGATTCCACTTTGCAAAACAGTAGAGATGACAAAACACCACTATCATATTCTTGAAAGCTCTGTGTGATATTCGTTCAAAATAATTACAAACCAGAAGTGCAAGATGCATACAGGGCTTAGCAAAAAGGCTACTGTCAGTAATCAGGTATAGCATCAATCTGTGTTCTAGAACAAAGTACAAGTGGATCATAATTTCAGATTCAAAGGTAAAACCCTTTGGGTGCTGTAGAAAAGCCCAGAGTAGATGGAGATAAAAGAATGAAAAGCAGTGATTGTGTCCATGTCCACAACAATGCAACAGATAATCCAACCACTGGCACCAGGAAGAAATTCCATGGTAGAAGCAGCAAATACTGGACCTCTGTCATCTAACCACTGGAAATTAGGACTGGTAGTGTACAGTAAGAAAATGCAGCAACCAAAAGAGTAAATTTTTCTCAAGTCTGGTCTACAAGATAGATATGTATCGATTTAATCATTTTTAATTGATTTAGTTAAATGAATGCAACCCCCTGATTGGTTACTTACTATGGTTTGGCTTAAACCTGTTCCCAATCAATTTAAATTAAACCAAAAAAAGCCACTCAAGTTAATATAAGGCTATGTCTATACTATGAGCAAGGGGTGTGATTCCCCTGCTCATGTACACATACTCATGCTAACAATCATTAAGCTACCACAAATGTAAATACCAATGCAGCTATGGTAGCAGAGGTAGTGGCAGAGCTATGCCAAGTACGTTCCCAAGCAAGAGTTTGCTCTAGCTCAGCTAAATTTGTTTACATTTACATCTTTTGTTAAACTGGTGCTACTTTCTCGTGTAGACAAGCCCCTTCAGTGAGATGGGAAACTTGGGTGGTATTGGTCTTCATAGTGTTATGCTGGATGTTGGGCGCGTCTTTGACCTATGGGCAGTCTCAGGCCTGATCTACACCAAAAATGTAAGTCAACCTAGCTACATTGCTCAGGGTTGTAGCACTTGTAATGTAGACGTACTCTCAACCTTCCTTGAAGCTAATCTACCTGATACTTGCCTTTCATTCAAGCTAAATGAGTGAGTATTTACATGCCCCTTTGTTTAGTGATAGTCAAAACAATGGAAAATAATACCTGAGAGACTGATAAATGCCATTTCCCAAAGATTACACTGAATGCAAACACAGGGTTGGGATTAATTTGGGTGGAGCTGTGTGTCAGAAGCAGATAGAGTGACAGCCACAGAAGTACTTGGGGGGGGGGGGAGAGAGAGAGAGAGAGAGAGAGAGCATTTTGAAGTGTGCTGGTTGTAAAGAGGTTTAGGATTGTGATAAAAGAAACTGACTTCTGTTGTCTGATGCTGTGTTCAGAAAAATCAGACTTTTGTATACATTCTTTGGAAATGAAGGTGGCATTAAAAATACTTGTCTCCCATCAATTTATTCTCCTAATTGGAGGGAACCTGCAAAACCCAGAATATTGGCTTACCACTTGAGTCAAAAGAAGTAACAACATGGTACAAATGCAATAGAAATAAATGTTTTAGTCAAATGTTTGGATAAGTTCTGTTGATGTAGTACACTGCCCTCCTTCATGGGAAATACACAGATAAATATTGAAGCTTCTCCTCTGAACATCTGCTACCGTATGATCCATAGAATAGACTTGGGTACATACGGTTCAGACAAACAGACTAAAAAACAACATGAACCAGAGAGACAAAGTACACTTTACAGTCTGTCCGCATGTTGACACACTGCACATGGTACTTGCCTAAACAATATTCTAATGGGTGTTGTGAAAAGTACATCTTCACACTGGAAATGAATGTTCATTTCATTACTTTTTAGCACAATAGCTAAAATAATCCTCATTCAGGTTTACTCCTGGCTAAATGGTGTAAAATGTTCCACAGCTTCTCACAGATTTCACAATTAAGCAGGTTAAATAACTAGAGTTCAATCAACAATTTTCCATTTAAACTGTTTTCTGGGGAAAATTGGGTTTTGGATTAAACTATTTGTTGTGACCAGTGTCTACTCTCCATAGAAAATTGAATTTTTGTCAAAAATTGAATACTCAAACCAAATTATTTTGCTTTTCAGCTGAATTTTTTTGGTATTTGAATTCTCACTAAAAATTCAAAATTTTCTGTGGGAAGAAATACCTTTTTCAACCATTATAAATAACCTTCCCTTCACCTCTCTTTCTATGACAATCTTTAGCATGTTACTCTACTTATTCACACCATGAATATTAATTACTAACCACTGATGAATTATAGGATCTTAAATGTGAGGATAAAATTAACCATTATCCTGATAATGTGATTTGGTGAACACCCTCATCATCTTCCAGTTGAATTATTGAGAGTTATGATTAATGTGAGACAAACCAGAGTGACGGGAAGGGAGATTGATCTTTATTTCCTGCCCCCAACACATTAGATACATCAGGGTCACAAAAAATTATACTCATGTCACTTGAAAGGAATTAATATCTACTAACTCCAGGACTCTACAGGAGTCACTTAGAACTTCACAGGTTCTGACTCTAATACATTTAATGTGTGGGCCTTGCCAGATATTAGCAGAGGTCTGTCTTGATAGCCTGAATTGTGTAGACACAATGTTTATTTATTTGCTAGAGTCAAAGTAAGACAAACATTGGGGAATGAGGGGAACATAAAGGTTCTCCAATTCAGCATCCTCTTTTCTTCAAACACAGGTTTTGCGATTGTCTGTCTAACAGCAGCAGTATCTGATATGAACAATGTCAGGAACAAGAATCAGCCATTTCCTGGCCCAAGAGAATCATTACCTTCACCTCAAACAAATCTTGTTCTGCCCACGGCAATAAGCTGAATATCATGACCGTAGTTACCCTTTGCTCTTGGATGACCATGGCACAAAGGCCAACTCCTAAAATAGCCAGGGATTTTAGAAACCCCAAACAAATCTCAGCTATGTTTTAATATGGGCAGGATTAATTACATTAATTACTAGCCAAATTGGGTCAAAGCTTGGAAGTGTTTGATTTGCTTGAAGAGCTGACACATTAATCAAGATTTCTTTGAAGTGCACATATGGTGCCTGATGGAGTCTGAAAGTCAATATTTTAATAATTCACAGCATAAAACCCAGAAGATTTGAACAGTTTAGACAGAGCACAAAAGCAGCTCTGTTGGTCTAGAAGTTTGTTCACCCCTGCACTTACTCTGCCACTCAGGAAATAAAGAAATCATAAAGCAAAAGTAAGCATGATGAAAGCATCACACCGTCCACTGGAAAAAAAAATCCTAACCTCAAAATGTCAGCTCAACTTCTGTGATATCATGAACAAGTCTATGTGCTACCCATCATTGCACGTACTCCTGTCTCAAATTTTCATTAACAAAACTTGCTACATTCATATATATGTGAAACAAAAATCGAACACTTATCATTAAGGGTGGGGATGAAATTCTCATAGGAACCAGAAAATTAAGACATAAATGGAAAACACAGTCTGAAGCTCTGAGATTCCTGCCCCAGCAACCAGCACTGTTATTTCAGTTGGCAGTGGAAAGACAATATTCTCCATAAAGAAGGCTGGAATGTTTCATGTAAGATGAACATATTTAAATATTACATTATATATTAATATAACTTTATATACTATTATTTATTATTATACAAATTTCTAAAAGCCCCAAACAAAATTGTGATCTCACTGTGTTAGGTATTATACAAATATGTACCAAGATACAGTCTCTGCCTTGATAAGCCAACAGTCTAAACAAACAAGAGAGACAACCTGTGGGAGAAAGGATTATCCACACTTAAAGATGGGAAACTGTGTTAGAGAAAGATTAAGTTACTTGTTCAAGGACAGACAGGAAATCAGTGGCAAGAATTTGAATCCAGATCTTCTGAGTCCGAGTCCAATGCCTTAACCACAATAAAATGATTATTTTTCCTAAGAAAGTCTTGCAATACAAGACTAATTATTGGTCCCTGAAAAAAATATTTTAAATTTCCTCTGTTTTTTCTTATTTCCCTAGCTGACTCCCTGGGAAGAAGTTCACTCCCTGCAAGCACCACATTGTGTCCAGGCTTGCGTATAGCAAGCTCTCCTCTTTCCTTCTCACCATATTGGCCTCCTTTCATGACTCAGCTTTCCACCTAGGACAGGTATTTATATC
>ML675601.1:66988295-67009784 GCA_007922155.1 Mesoclemmys tuberculata
GAGTCCCTTCTCTGTGAGTTTGGTAAAATCACCATAGCCAGAGGTCTCAAGCAGCTAGACCTGCTGCAGTGCTCCTTCCCCAGGAGCTGGGAGGGTCGCTCAGTTCACCTCCGCTGCCTGCCCTCCTACTCAGCTGGTCTGTTCTCCTTTTGTGCTCCTCCTCCAAGCCATACACGTTTTGCCGGTTGGCATGGTGGGGCAGCCGCCTGGACCTAGAGCATCTTCTCAACTGCTTCCTTTTCAGGCTGGGGTTTATATACTCCATCACATTCCCAAATTTGGAAGAAGATAACTCTTACTCAGCGGATAAAGGCTAAGGTTCTGTGCTGCTGCATTTTCCTGGATACATAAAAATAGCATTCAATAATATTCAGTTTGCAATGTAAAATATCTACCATAAGTATTTATGGGGGGTCAGCCACTATAATATCAAATATATATCATTTTATTGCCTTTTTACATAGCAAAAAAGCAGTAGTTAGTGTTATGGGACAGGAACACAAGCTCACATCTCAAAAGATGGCACAGCCTGTACACTCCCCTTTCACATTCTGGAGCTTCAAAAGGGCCGGTCTCTCTCTAGATGGCATATCTCCCATAAGCTCCCCAACAAAGGGATGCAGCTGCATAGATGACAGATATAATATGCTTGGGAGGCTAAGCCTCCCCAAACAGCTGCCACTGGAAGCTTCCACTCTGCCCACACTCTACCTCAGGCCTCGCTGCTGCTCGACTTCCACTCCCAAGGCTCCCCTGCCCAACGCTCACACCTCTTTGCCTTCTCCCCGAGAGGCACAAGTTGTGGGCAGGAGGGGGTGAAGAAGAGAAAGCAGTGTGTGGGAGGTCCTTAGTAGAGGAGGCCGAGTGGGAATGGAGCCTGGAAGAAGCAGGGAATGCAGTTGGGACCTTCTGGAAGGGGACAGAGTGGGGTCTGGAGCATGGGTGGGGCCATGATCCAAGCACCTTGCTCCCACACCCAGCCTCCCCAAAAGCAGGAATCATGTGCTGCCCCTGTGCAGCTGTATATCAGGCACCAAGCTGTTTTAGGGCTAAAAGCCACAATCTAGTCCATTGAAATGAACTTGGCAGGCGAGGGGGAATATCAATAGAAGCGAGATCAGCCTCTCTCACTTTTGAAGCTTACAAAATAGTCAACATAATTTCCTGGAAAACACATAAATAAAGTCTTCCCTCCTACCTGTGACTTTTTCAGAATTTTTATGGCTGAGTTTTAAACCTCTGGAAAATTGAGTTTATAATGGAAAGAGTAATGGACGCTTAGCTTTAGTTTTAATGAAGGGTGCCAATATGATAGCACCCTCTGGTAATGGAAAAATACCCTGCTGAAAGCTGACAAAGACACCACTGGGTCTTCAGACTTAACTTATTGCCCAAAGCTACCATAAATCGGAAAGTGTTGAAATTATTTTTAAATCACTTTCCATAATCAGCCTGAAATCCCCTCCACACAAACACCTATCAAAGAGATTTTCAGAGCCTAATGTGAAATTCTCAACCTCTGAGCTACTTTGCTGGTTAAGGGTAGAATGAGAGAGGACAGTTGCTCCTTTCACCCACAGAAAATCAACCTTCTGAGAGATTGCTACCTATATACACTACAACAAGGTGGAACCATTTCAGAACACTGCTGTTTTGGCAGAGAGACAGTTGTTCATATTATAACCTAATGATCCTCTGGGATACTGCTTATGGAATAGCAGTCATCATAGATGCATAAAAATGTAAGCCTGGAAGGGACTTCAATAGGTTATCTAATCCAGGCTCCTGCACTGAAGCAGAACTAAGTATTGTCTAGACCACCCCTGACGGGTATTAGTCTAACCTTGTCTTATAACCTCCAATGATGGAAATTCCACAAATTGCTCAGGAAATTTCCAGTGCTTAACTATCCTTTTCATTATGAAATTTTTCCAAATATGTAGGCATTTCTGAATCTAAATTTTTGGAAGATCCACTGCCTGGAAAATTTCAACATTTCAAGTTTTTGTCTCCAAATAGCATGCAAACAAATTTCGCTTAGCACTACTTTGAAATCTTGCAGTATATAATCTAAACAAAACAACAAGAGTTACACTATGTTCTCCTCTAGTTCATGAAAAAACTCATTGACTATAAACATGAAGTAAGCAGAAAAAGAAAGTAGAGCCAAACTCATCCTATATTACAAGGGAAATGCATTGTCAGCATGCATACGGACTTTCCTACTACGAAAAGCATATCTGAGACTAATTTTTTTTTTAAAGGTAAAGAGTTTAAAGGTAAAGATAAAACAATATGACTCATTGTTTGATTAAATGTTTTCTCTGTGATTTCTGAATCGCTGTGAAACTGACAAAAGTAGTAGTAATAAGACAATGTAAGAACTATAAAAGGAGGGTTATTACCATGCCAGCCTGCAATATTGTCTCATCAGGCAAAATCTCAGATTAATATAGGCGGCACCTTTCCTCATCACTACAAGAATTTTAGTCATACCTAGTAAAATAAGCATTTCTAGGGCCAGTTCTTGTCCCAGCACATGAGATTATGAAGAGAGCAAGAGAGATCCTGGGGATACTCCTCAACCCCCCCCTAGTGACAGATCACAAGGCAACCAAAAAAGGAACATAGTGGTGATGAGCCAGCTCTCAGACTGGCAAAAATGGGAGGAATGGAGAGCTCAGCTGTTAAGACAAGAAATAATAGAGCTGCCAATAGTCCTGGGATATTGGCCATTATTTGGGAGCTTTCCAAAACCGCAGCATTCTCCCAGCCCAGCCAGGACTGTCCTCAGCTACTAGTGTTAAGGTTATCAAGCTTTGGCCCAGAGGCACAGGTACATATCTGCATACCATATCCAAAGTGGCAATACACCAATGACCCCATACTGAGGAATTTATGCACTGCAGTCCTTTGATCAGGAGGCACTGGGATTATAGGCCTCAAATCAAGGGACATCTCTGAATGCCTGTGCCATGAAGCAAAGGCATGGTTGGGCTACAGACTCAGGTGATGCTGGGGGATGGGGAGAATAGGTAGAGTGTGTTGTTGGAGCAAAACTAGATATTTATACCTTGTCCATTATTGTAGTGCTTAAGTGCTAAGGAACTTCAGGTTCCAGCTCAGGTAATCAGTGTAGTATTACCTCATAGTATCTGCACAGAGGCAAGGCACAGGGTGAATGGGATCAGCAAAGGACCACACCATGGAAACAAAGCACCGATGTGCTTCATATCAGGAAGCTGAACCAGCATAGCCTTGATGCAGATATCCCCAGGTTGAATACAGGGCAACATTTCGGTTTAGATCTGCCTCACAAAGCTAAGTGTCATTGCACTCTAGATTCTATGATGAGGAGTCAGCTCAGGATTGCTTCCACTCATGCATGCTCAAAGCTTTTGACTAGGCATAGTGTTGGCACAGAGCTATGACACAAGATTTAATTTGGAAGGAACAGGCTTCTTCTTCCCTGCTCCACTTAACAGACTCATCTACATTCCAATGCCTCCAGACAAAAAGTACTCTTTATTTACCAAAAAACAACAAAAAAAAAAAGACACTTAAAACTACAGCATCTCAAGTTGAGGGCCATTACACAGAACCACTTTATACAGGTTTTCTGTGTATTAGGTAATGGTCTAATGCATGCCCACTGACCCTTTGCAGCCTCAAGTCAAGAAACTTGGGAACACAAATACCACAGGAGTACTTATAATGCCTCCTGGGCATCGTCATGGTGCTGCTGGAGGCAAGGCCAAAGATGCTCTTGTCATGCGGACTGCATTAGGAGGGGGGGGCATTTGTGTTATATGACATTAATATGTCAAAATCATAGCAATTCACGTAAGACACGCCATGTCAGGTGCTGTTCGAAAGGTTATAATGTGCTGAGTAAAAAGATAATATTTGTGTTCATGTGTGATATATGTGAAGAAAGTTATGGAGATCTTTGATATCCCTGTATTTCAAACTGAGCTGTAGAAGACACACCCCAGACAGAGAGGCCGCAGGACAATAGCCCGCTTAATGGCCCATCAAGACCTTTTCAGAAGCCAAAGGCCCAGGAAGAAACTAAAGACATACCTGAAGAGTTACCAGGATTGGCCCATGTGACTATGGACTCCATTTTGGTTCCTGTAAAGTTCCACAAGCCACATGGCCAGTAACAGAGGGTATATAAGATCAAACCACAGAAACCATTTTGTCTTTGTCTTTGTCTTGTCTTTGTTCCTGTCCAGCTGCGGACACACCTCTGGATCAACACACTTTGCAACTGAACTGAAGGACTTAGACCCATCCAGTTACTGGATGTACACCAGAGGGACTATACAAGCCTGCAACTCCACAATTGTTCTAGAAACCTGATGTAT
Organism: Mesoclemmys tuberculata; assembly: GCA_007922155.1. Classification (NCBI taxonomy): domain Eukaryota; kingdom Metazoa; phylum Chordata; order Testudines; family Chelidae; genus Mesoclemmys; species Mesoclemmys tuberculata. Next base: position 66,992,666 of record ML675601.1, read on the forward strand.
ATGGACTTTTAAATCATTTGTATATATCTGATTGCTTTAAGCCTTTAACACTTCTCATATTGTTTGTTTTTCTTTTATTAATAAACCTTTAGTTTTAGTTACTAAAGGATTGGCTGGCAGCGTGGTATTTTGGGTAAGATCCAAACATATAGTGAACTGGTCCTGTGGCTGGTCCTTTGGGATCAGAGGGCATCGTTTGGTAAAGAACATAGAGTTTAAATGACTGGTCTCTTTACCGGACCTAGTGTCAGTTTGGGAGCCAGAGACTGAGATGCAGTAAAGGGGGCTGTGTGTATTTGCACAGTGGCTTCTTGATAACCAGTGTGGGGGAATCAGAAGCACTGTTTATGGCTGGTTGGGAAGCCTGACTGCAGTGTCACCCACCAGTGCTGGGAGAATTTGCTCTCCTTTTGCAGCCTGCCCTGACCCTGGCATTATCAGTGGGCTACCCTGGGCACGGACGGGTTACAGCTCTGAAAGCTTCAAGCCAAATAACTTGCCCCACAAAGCTTCAGGGCTGAAGCAGATTAACATTTCTTAAGGGCTGTCATCAAGGTTATGCTTTCACGAATAAGCATAGATGCTTGTGAATTTCCTTTCCCACATGGAATCCAATCATACTGATGCAGGGAATCTCTTCTGTTGAGACTTTAAAGAATTACTTGGTTACAGACCATTTCTCCCCAATATGATGCTCTTTTATGATCCAGTTTTACTAATGTGCCTAATGTAATTTATGCATTACAGAATGCATTTTAAAAACATTCTTAGCCAAAAACTTACAAAGATCCAAATCTGTCTTGTGCTAAAATCATGTTTCCCTATTTCACCTGTGGATTTGCTAATTACAATATTAGGATCTTGCTGTAAACACCACATTTTTCCTGTTGCTGATAGATGTAATTAAAATTACAATGTCATTTCTGACACTCCATTTTGTTGTGAGTGTGTATCAACTGTGATGTCAGAAATGATTGATCAAGAAAACTTCCAACTGTAAATGTGCTCAACGAAACTGAATTTCTTTTTAGATGTTTGTTTGAATAAGCATTAAAGTGAAGTGGAGAGACAACATTTATCTTATCCAAATGTTTTTCTTGTACAGTGGATTACCAGACAAACCTTGGTAAAGAGCAGACTTTCTGAAAAAACATTATTTTCCTTTCTGTGCTAGTGCCCTCCTTTTGGATTATAAATCAATGCAGCACTTTCGATGCTTCAGAGGCTCTTTCACAGATTCATAGATTCCAAAGCTAGAACCACCTAGTCTCATCTCCTATATATCACAGGCCACAGATATTTCCCAAAATAATAGATAGAAAAATAAATAAATTAAAAAAAATATCCAAACTTGATTTTAAAATTGCCAGTGATGCAGAATCCACCATGATCCTTGGCAAAGGTTTCAATAATTAATTAACCTCTGCATTAAAAATGATCACCTTATTTATAGTCTCAATTTCTCTAGCTTCAACTTCCACCCACTGGATATGTTACACCGTTGTCTGACAGATTGAGGTACTTATTATCAAATATTTATTCCCATATTGATACTAATAGACTGTAATCAAGTCAAGCCTTAATCTTCTCTTTCTTAAACGAAATAGATTGAGCTCTATGAGTCTATCACTGAAAGGCATGTTTTCTAATCTTTTAATCATTCTCATGTTTTTTTCTGAATCCTCTGCAATTTATCAGCATTCTTCTTGAACTGTGGACACCAGAACTTCATGGAGTGTTCCAGCAGTAGTCACACCAGTGCCAAATACAGAAGTAAAATTATCTCTCTACTCCTACTCAAGATTCCCCTGTTTATGCATCCAAGGATTGCATTAACAATTTTGCCTAGTGTCACATTGGGAGCTCATAGAATCATAGAAGATTAGGGTTGTAAGGGACCTCAGGAGGTCATCTAGTCCAGTGGTTCCCAACCTTTTTGAGTGAAAGCCCCACTAGTTAACACTAGGTAAAACATGTGCCCCATTACTCTCCCATCAGCCGCAAGCACAATTAACCCTTATAAACACATAACTAAATAACATAAATAATAATAATAAATTACTCTTACCTGAGTAAGAAGCTAAACCTTCCCTGGTGCAGCTGCCACCACATGCCCCATGTAGTCCTGCCTCTTCTCGTCCCTAATGGGCTGAGGGTAATGGAGACGGGCCCTGGTGGGTTGGCCAGGGCCCACTGGTGCGGGGCTGCTACTCTCTGGCTGGGTGCTCCTCTGCTCTGGCCAGTGGAGCTTGGGCTGCTGCTCCCTTGGCATGGGGAGGGGAGAGCTGCTCCTCAGCTCTGGCTGGTGCAAAGCTTGTGGGGCTGCACCTGGCGCAGAGCTCAGGGTGGTTAAATGACCTCAATATTACTGAAGCCGCATGGAGGACCTGTAATCTTTGGTCCCCCCCAAAGGGGTCCCATGCCCCAGGTTAGGAACCATTGATTTAGTCCAACCCCCGACTCAAAGCAGGACCAACCCCGACTAAATCATCCCAGCCAGACTTTGAAAATCTCTAAATGTGGAGATTCCACCACCTCCCTAGGTAACCCACTCCAGTGCTTCACCACCCTCCTCATGAAAAAGTTTTTCCTAATATCCAACCTAGACCCGCCGCACTGCAACTTGAGACCATTGGTCCTAGTTCTGTCATCTGCCACCATTGAGAACAGCCTAGCTCCATCCTCCCAGAAACACCCCCTTTAGATAGTTGAAGGCCACTATCAAATCCTGCCCACTCTTCCCTTCTGCAGACTTATGTTCAACTGATTATCCACCATAACCCCCAAATCTTTTTCAGAGACATTGCTTCCCAGGATTGAATCCCACATCCTGTAAGTATGGCTTACATTCTTTGTCCCTAGTTATATACCTTTACATTTGTCGGTATTAATACATATATTATTTGCTTGAACACATCTTACCAAGTGATCCAGATCACTCTGTATCAGTTGGATGAACTACTTATTCTGATCTGCTTTTCTGTTGAAGTGGAATTTATGCAAACAAATGTGATCTTTCACACTTGCACTACCCTAGCCAGGGAACATAATTAATGGATTAACTAGATAAAATAGATTAGATGAATAGATAGACAGATAGGGACTCACTGTCCCAGGACAGATATTTAAGAACTGGAGCTACTCCAAATTGGAGTTGTATTTTCTCTTGCCCTTTTCCTATTTAAAATATCTGCCTTGTTTACAAGTGTACCGAGTCATAATGTATATACTAGTGTAATTATAGCTTTTTTTCTTTTAGTGTAAATTGTCTGTTTTACAGAGAATTGGATGGAATGTCAGGGTTATATTTTCCTGTGGTTTAAGGAATTGCTGAAAGATTGGAAGGACAGAGTTCTGTTGAATAGGGTGTTATTGCAGAGAGCTCCATACAAAACTCTTAACATTTCATCAAAATGTTCCACTATGAAACAGCACTGTGGTTTAGCAGTTCTATAGAAGTTATCAGTATTTGCATGACAGCCGTGATCTGACAGTTTAATAAGACAGCCTGTTCTGAGTCCTCTCTTATACTTTAGTTCTAGGACTCTTATTTATGTGAGTGGTGCCAGTGAATTGATTTCTTAAGAGAGTAAGGGTTGCGGAATCAGTCCCTAAACTTGGGCATTTAATGGTAAGTGATGTAGCATTTACTTTTCCTGCAATAGAAACTTTTGGGGGGAGATATGTGTGCAAATCTCTTGGCTCTAAGTTACCTAAAGTGAGGGAGCCCAAGATAAACTTATTAGAAAAATTGCCCTATTTTCTTGAGAGTGCTTGTCACAGCGTGATGCCCATTAACTCTTTTTGCTCCCATATGCCACAGATGTGTATCTGCATGTGAACCAGCTATTCTGTGGTAACAGCCTTGAAAATTCATATTGTGTTTTCTCACTCATTACAGCACTAATTATTCTTCAGTGTTTGTCCCATAGATGTATAATTTAAGTCAGTATAGTAGCTGCTAGTCTCTTCGGCTGAGTTTGCTGAAGTCAGCATAGGATAACATTCCTCCCTGCTGATCATCCAATGGACTCGTTCACTCAACAGACTTCTTTTCACCCTGATGGGCTATTACAGTATGAATTTCAAAAGCAAATTAGCCCGTTTAAAGATCAAATGTGAAGGATTTACATTGAGTGGCACACATAGGCCTTGTCTAGACTAGGGAGACAGGAAACAACTTATTTTCCTAATGTAGACCAGACCATTGAGGTAAAGAAAGCAAAGAATTTTCAAAATGGACTGAAACCCCAAAGATATTTCAAGTGTCTTAGAACACATGATTCAAGCAACATTGCAGATAATCCCTCAAATTTACCATGGATTCAGTCTTGCATGTCTCAGCACAAGAATATGCTAGCATTGGAGCTTTGTCCACCTCTCTCCTCTTTGGAAAAAATGAGTTTGGGTTGTCAGCCCGTGAGTGGATGAGCATGATTTTCCTTTGACTGCAGTGATAAAACACTCAGGGTACACTGTAAGACTGATGATAACGTTCATCTAATTTCATGGGGGAAGGAATCATAGACAATGCATAGAAGTTGTGGAATTCTGCCAGTGATCATTATAGCACTGTGAAAGATTCCAGGAGCCCTTCCACTCAAAACTCACAAACGGAATCAGGGCTTTGACTTATCTGGACAATATTTAAGTTTTGTAAAGTTAAAAAACACCTTATCTGTAAAGAATCTGTGCACCTACCATTATAAGTCTTAAATCCCAAAGCAAGTGCCTGGGAGGCCTAAATATATTAGGCTTTTTTAGCATAACTTTGGTTAAAAAATAAGGAATTGCCATAATTCCAGCACAATTGTTCATAGACTGTAAATGTTTAAAACCTTACATATTTTCTTCTGAAGACAGGCTCCAATGAGTGGTTTCCACTGTCATAAAATAGGTAGACAATATTAACATATCATGAAAGTGGATGAGAAACTCACTAGAGGAGCAAGAAACAACCTCCAAATACCTAGATAGCCCATTACTTTTTATTCTATACGATTATATGGCCTGCTAAGGAAAAATGAATCAAACTCTAATTTTGCCTAATAGTCTCAAATTCCTATATACCCCGCACTGTCCAAAAGAAAAAAGTAACCCCCTTTATTTTGTTTAAAATAATTTTGTTTTAAAAATTTGCTCTTTTTCTTGGTCACTTTACTAGATACAGCTAAACATTTTCTATCCCTGAAGGAGTGTACTCATTTTAATTCCAGAAAATGAAATGCAAATAGTTCTTGATGGTTTTGATTTTATATTTATATTCATGATTCATGTCTGACAGTGTGACATCAGTTTCTTCATTATTTTGTCATAAGTACTGTATAATGCATTCCATATATACTGTATGTCTCCTACGCTCATTTGTTTTAAGCTCCTCAATTGCTGGAGAACTATATAAATTTTATGTTCCCTTTGAAGAAAATCTGTCTTTGATTTAATAAGAGTAAACCTTAAAGCCAATGTTCCTGATCCACTATGGCACATTTATGACAGTTTTATCCATGTAGTAAGAATACCAACCACAGAAATTTGTCTCAAGCTGGAACACATCATATAATATTTCTGTATTAAAGAAACGGGTTCAGTGCTAAAGTCAAGGGTTATTAAAGGCTGGAATAAAATGACAGCTAATGCCATCATGCTGCAACATATATTTAAGAATTCTGAACAGGATGATCAGCTAGGGTAAACTCCCATAACTTCTTTTTTTTTTTTTTTATGATGGAACATTGGAAAATGTAATGTGTTTCCACCCAAACAGCCAATCAGGGAAATCACTGCATTATGCTGCCAAGCTCCTTAATATCTCAAGTTTGGAGAGCTCTACACTCAGTTATACCACTTTGAACCATGATTTTGTCACATCTCAAGCTATGAGGTGTTGAGCTTAGTCAGTACTTGGATAATAAACGCAGGTATGGCAATATTGTGCTGATTTACTGACTGGCACGCAGAGACTGTACTAAATCGAGACCCCAGTATAATATCTGAGCACACTAATTTCCAAGAGCTGATGCTATATATATATCTGTGGTCATTGTTAAGTATCCCACAACTCTTTGGGAAAGTATATAGGGTGATTAAACCTTGTTTCCTGGGTAAATTCCAACCTAGGTAGTTATTAGTTTCCTATCTATCCAAGCACCTTCATTTGTGAAATTGAAGAAGTTATTCTCACTTTCCTTCTTAAAAAAAATAATAATAAAACAAAACTGTGCAGCATTGCTGGTGCACAAGGACACCACTCTCCATGCCAAATGTGTTTGCATTTCTGTGTTTCCCAATCCCTATATATACACACACACAGTACACTTAATAAGGTGCCTTAGGTTGGATTCTGGATGAAAGGGTCTTAAGTATGGAATATTAATATGCTCATGATATTAGTGCTGACTGTTGACCATTAGCCTTTAAACAAGGCAAGCATACAACATTGACTTTGAACTAACAAATACCTTATCAAATATAACAGTGATAGTCTGAAACACTGCCATCTTATGGCATTTTAAAGACAGACTTCTCCAGAGAACAATCTACTTGATTTACTTTCCTACATGAAGGTTAAGCAAAACAGATGATGTGAAATCTTAAAATAAATGAATGTTGTCACTTTCATTTATCAAGGAAAGTGATATGTGCACTTTCCTGCTATGAATTTTATCATTAACATTGCATGCAGAGAAGAGAAAACAAAAAGAAATTAGCTCCATGAAATAGTCATTCTTCTCTTATAGAAGAATGCTACAATACACACAGCTTTGATAAGATAATTAAGCAAATATTGTAATTACTCAGGAATCAGATTCTCATTTTTACATTTCATGAATAAAGTGAGGTTCCTATTAAGTGCCCACTAATGGGTTCAGTAAAAATAAGTGACATATTAGATGTAGCCTATAACTAAAAGATTATCAAAATTGTACTGGGAAACATGGTGACAGTTTGAAGTGATTGCTTTCACACCAGTTTACTTAGGTGAGGTTCTCATTTATGCAGATTTCCAGTGTATCCTCGCATGGGAAGATAAGAATTTCCATGCTGGATCAGATGTATGCTCCATTTAGGCCAATACCCTGTCTCTGTCAGGACGGTGCAAGAATCTCAAAGATGCTGACTGTATGGTTCTTACATGTCCCCATGATGACACGACAAAGTCGGAATGCTCTTAATGAAGACTGTATATGCCTCAACTTCCCATATCTATTATTCAAGTATTTTAAGTGTTGGGTTAAGGGTGTATGATCTTTGTAGTGATCACTAGAGGGCAGTATGGCTGCCTTTAGCTATCTGAACACATACAATGGCCGGAACCCATCCCCTTTCAAAGGTGTTGGAGACGAGGGGAATGGTCAGGTGACCTACTTGCCTGGGACAAAGGCAAGAGGAGCAGGGGAGGCATGTCTGGGGCTGGCTGGCTGGAAGAGTCAGTCCCCTGTGGGGGATCTGAGGGAGCAGAGCCCAAGAATGGGGTTCTGGAACTCCCCCAAATGTTCATTGCTGTAACTTTCTGATTCCTGTGCTAGTAAAGTTCTCTTATATGCTATGTTCCAGAGGACTAATAAACCCTTCTGATTTCCACACGAGCTGTGAATCACTTCTGACTGCAAGGTAGGATACATGGCCCCTTTGGAGGTGCGTAAGAGCTCCCCAGGCATTTCATCCAGGGGAACTCACTAAGAGAAGCTCGTGGCAGGACAGGGATGCTGAGCGCTCTGAGACCAGGGTCAGGAAGCAGCTGCATGGGTGTGAGGGGCCCTGAGTGGAGACCCGCCCCACTACAGTCCTGTTTGGCTTCACCAAGAGTTGTTCCAGAACACCATCCTTGTGGGACTCCATCACAGATGGTTGTCTCCCAATCCTTAAATAGTTAGAGATTATCTTAAATCCTAAAACATGAGATTTTTATATTCCTTTCAGAACTTTTTGTTTGCATTAACAGTTTTACTCTGGATATTATTTTTATCCAATAAATATCCAATCACTCTTTGACTATTACTAATTTCTTGGACTTGGTCCTTCAAACATGTATATTTTAAAAGATTAAATTCTCTTTGTTATTTTTTTTAAGTGGATAACAGTTCCCATCCTTTCTTTATTTTCCTTCAAGCCAGGCATAGACAATGATACTTTTGTAATGTACAGTAGGATACCTTTTAAAAGGCAAGCAAATGGTTCTATTAAATTATTATTAAATTATAAGCCAATCTCGGGCATGATAGAGATTGCCAAACCAAAGACAGACAGCGACAATGGATAGACCCCAAATGACAATCAACAAATAAATCCATTATCAATCAGCTTCTATCCATTATATTTGGACATACTTGGAAGAAGTGCTCCAGTGTTAGTCATTACCCATGCATGCAGTACCAAAAACCAGCCATGAATGGAAACCATTCACTGGTGGAAGAACGAGGGAGACAGATGTCACTGCATAACTAGAGAGCACAGAGTCTATAATAGTATCACCAATTCTAATTCAAATTCTCCTAAGTCAGATGTTTTAACATTTGTTTTGTCAACAACAAAATATGTATCAGATGCAGATTTCCTCTGACATCTCCCAGTCCCAGGAATTTTAGCGCTTTGTCTGTCTGTGGAGAAATGGAAGATCAATTTCCATCATCAGTATCTCAGTGCATGGCTAAAATCAGCAACTGGATGAAAGGTAGATAGCAGAAACTAAGCCCAAGTAAGGCACTTGGGAAGAAGGAAACATTTGAAATTCTATCTTCCAAAAAGCATCTACCAACACTGAAGAATTCGGCTGTCAATTAGTCACCTCAGTCCATTGGCTAGGAGTTCTGGGGACTCTTAACTGTTCTAGGATACCTCAAGAGCTACAGTTGCCAAACATCTTCTTTTATCTATGATTGGCAAGGGGGCTGTGACTCTCATTGCCAAATGAGGACCCACCTGGTCATAGTGATCTACACCTTTGTGTCTGTGGAGTATACTTGGGAATGAACACAGAGACCTTTACAAAGCTCAGGCTGGTCCAAAATACAGCAAAGGTCTGCTGACCTAAACCATACACTTACAGCACATCACTGTGATGTTCTGCCAGCTACATGGCCTCCCATAGAATACTAGGTTAATTCAAGGTGGAAGTGCTCATCTCTAAGGCCAATCACAGTTATGACTCTTGATATGGAAACATCTCCTCCCGGCACAGTTTTGCTCCAGAGGAAGGATGACATGGTTAACCTCAACAGTAATATTTGTGAGAGAGACAGTATTTTTTGCCAACTGCCCTAAGACTGTGAAACTCCCTTCCAGGTGATACGAGAACAACTGATGTCATGACCTGCAGAGCACAGTGCAAGAATTTCCTTGCTATTACTTTGTTTCCATTGATGTCCTGATTTGATTTCAAATTAATTAGCCATATGACCATAAATGGATTCAAATACTTCACATCCTCTCTCACAAACAGTTCTCAGAAGTATGATATGCTTTCTTTATGCACACAATGTGCATCTGTAATCAGGTGCCTACTTCTATAGAATCTAAGCAAGACAGGCTCTAGCTAGTGGATTATATTTCTCCCTCCTCCCTAGCATATTGCTAGAATTATTTCTTCCTTCAGTTGTGTGTGTGCGCATGTATAATTTCTCTTCTTTCCCTTCCATTGTTTTCTTAGTTTATGTGAAGATTAGACTAAGAAAGTGAGTCTTGTCTGTTTGTTATATTGTACCACAAATATATATTAAGAAATTATCTGCTTACTTAGTTTATTCTTACAAATATCCTCATATCACACAAACACTGATAAGCCAATCCTGAGCAAGAGGAAACAATCACTGGATATTTTGAAACATGCTTAAACAATGAGTTCTCCCTTTCACAGATGATGTATTTATAAATCACTATATTGAGCAGAATTCAACTGGAAAAACAGTTATTGTGTTCTGCATCAGTCCTCCATATGTCATAAATGCTTGGAAATTTCACTTTTAACATTCTTTAGGGTGCTGCATCAGTTTAAAAATGGCAACAATTCAAACACTGGTTTCATAGTCATTTTGAAATGCCCTTTCCAGTAACACTTTGCCAATACATAAGTAAATTATATTAATTTTAAACAAGGAAGACTCTTTCCAGAAGAATGTGTGAATGCGGAGAGAGAGAGTGTCTGCTGCACTGAGCACTAACATAGCCAAGGGAAACATCACTTGGAAAGGTCACACGGAGGTGGAGGGAAGAAACAGTACTGCATATAAGAGTGTTGGGGGCCTGCTCAGAGAAAGGGGAACTTATGTAAATGGACTCCTTAGCTACTGCACTCCCCTGTCTTGTCTCCAGTTCACTCTGCTCTACGGAAGCATCTGAAGGCACAGAAATTTGCCCAGTCCTGCCTCACTACAAAAAGAGGCAGACAGATGACACATAAGCCTGCTCTTCTTTATTTAGATTTTTACAACCCCACTCATTGGACGGACAGCTGGGATTTCCCAGCTGACACAGGAGCTCCCTTTTCTCCCTCCACTGTCTGGCTTTTGGGAAAGACGAATCTTTGGCCTAGTAGGACTCCACTCATCTTCCTCAGTTTCAGACCCTACAGCAAAGGAGGAAGAGGTTCGGCAGTAGAAATACCGATGGGTTAGATATTAGTAATGTAGGGAAGAACAACTTTCTGATTGTGACATAGTGTCATCTTGTAGACCCTATTAACAGGAAGTAGACAAGAGAGAGAGAGAGAGAGATAGGTAGACAGAGTTTAGGGGTACATTGATTAAGATATGGAATCTAATTTATGTGGTTGATAAATGCAATAATTTTACAGAAGCCTGAGCCTCTCTGCTTCCTCAAGAACACTATGTCAATAGCAGATGAAAGTCAAAGTATATGGATATATGATTATATAAAAAATGAAAGTTTTAGAACAAAGGCGGGCAAAAATGTGCAACAGTTTTCAGCTAAAATTAATTTAATGAAAGCCAACAGTAAAATATAACATGAAATTGTGATCAAATGAAATTACTGGAAATTATTAAAAAATTATTCTCCAATTATGGGAAGTAAAAACAATGAAAATGCTGGTATAAATAATGACCCCCTTCAAAGTCTTGGGCAAAATGAGTATTAAAAGAAAGGGTGTGTAATGCTCTGTTCAGATCTTTTTTAATGTATGAAAATTTCAGTTTGTTGAACAAATCTCCTAGGTGACTCGACAGATACAATAAAAGGTATGCATGGCACTCTATCCTTCTGATGTTAATCATGAATAATTTAATATAATTCCATCTCTGGAATTTATGGAATGTATTATATTACCAAGTACTGGAACTGAAGGAGACCATAGTGGTCTACAAAAAAATTCAAAACAAAAAATAAAGTATCTTGTTATGTTCTTATTGCAAGACCTTTTCCTCCTCTCCATTTTAAAAAAAATGCATTATTGAGAAGTGGGGTTTACCAAATTCATCTATAAGCCTTGCAATGAAAGAACTGCTCACAAACAGGGAAGAATTGGTAGGGCAAGTAGAAGTGGGTGGCAACCTGGGCAGTAGCGACCATGAGATGGTCGAGTTCAGGATCCTGACAAAAGGAAGAAAGGAGAACAGAATACAGACTCTGGACTTCAGAAAAACAGATTTTAACTCACTCAAGGAACTGATGGGCAGGATCCCTTGGGAGGCTAATATGAAGGAAAAAGGAGTCCAAGAGATCTGGCTGTATTTTAAAGAAACCTTAATGAGGGCGCAGGAACAAACCATCCCATAGTGCAGAAAGAATAGCGAATATGGCAGGTGACCAGCTTGGCTTAACAAAGAAATCTTCAGTGATCTTAAACACAAAAAGGAAGCTTACAAGAAATGGAAGCTTGGTCAGATGTCTGGGGAGGAGTATAAAAATACTGCTCAGGCTTGCAGGAGTGAAATCAGGAAGGCCAAAACACATTTTGAGTTGCAGTTAGAAAGCGATATGAGCGATAAGAAGAAGGGTTTCTATAGGTATGTTAACTACAAGGAGAAAGTCAGGAAAAGTGTGGGCCCCTTACCGAATTGGGGAGGCATCCTGGGGACAGATGATGTGGAAAAAGATGAAGTATTCAATACTTTTTTTGCCTCTGTCTTCACTGACAAGATCAGCTCCCAGACTACTGCACTGGACAACACAGAATGGGAAGGAGGTGAGCAGCCCTTGGTGGTGAAAGAACAGGTTCAGGACATTTTAGCAGAGCTGGACATATACAAATTCATGCAGCTGGATGCAATGCATCTGTGGGTGCAGAAGGAGTTTGCCGATGTGATTGCAGAGTCATTGGCCATTATCTTTGAAAACTCATGGGGGGAGTCCCAGACAACTGGAAAAAAGCAGATTTAGTGCCCATCTTCAAAAATGGGATGAAGGAGGATCCAGGCAACTTACACGCCAGTTAGCCTCACCTCAGCCCCCAGAAAAATCATAGAACATGTCCTCAAGGAATCCATTTTGAGGCACTTGGAAGAAAGGAAGGTGATCAGGAACAGTCAGCATGGATTCATCAAGGGGAAGTCATAGCTGAGCAACCCGATTGCCTCCTATGATGAGATAAATGGCTCTGTAGATTTGGGAGAAGTGGTGGACATGATATATCTTGACTTTAGCAGAGCTTTTGATATGGTCTCCCACAGTATTCTTGTCAGCAAGTTAAAGTATGGGTTGGATGAATGGTCTATAAGATCGATAGAAAGCTGGCTGGATCATCGCACTCAACGGGTAGTGATCAATGGCTTGATGTCTAGTTGACAGCCAGTAACAAGAGGAATGCCCCAGGGGTCATTCCTGGGGACAGTTTTGTTCAACATCTTCATTAATGATCTGGAGGATAGAGTGGATTGCATTCTCAGCAAGTCTGCAGATGACATGAAGCTGGGGAGTGGTTTGTATGCTGAAGGGTAAGGATAGACCTAGACAAATTGGAGGATTGGACCCAATGAAATCTGATGAGGTTCAACAAGGACAAGTACAGATTCCTGCATTTAGGATGGAAGACTCCCAAGCACTGTTATAGACTGGGGACCAACTGGCTAAGCAGCAGTTCTGCAGAAAAGGACCTGGGCGTTACAGTGGACAAGAAGCTAGATGTGAGTCAAAAGTGTGCCCTTGTTCCCAAGAAGGCTAACGACATATTGGGCTGCATTAGTAGGAGCATTGCCAACAGATTGAGGGAAGTATTTATTCCCCTCTATTCAGATCAGATGAGGCCATATCTGAAATTTTGTGTCCTCCATTCTCTACACTGCCTTCCAACAGAATTTCTAGGGAGATAGTGGAATCTCCATTCTTAGACATTTTAAGGCCAGGCTTGACAAAGCCCTCTCTGGGATGATTGAGTTTGGGTTGGTCCTGTTTTGAGCAGGAGGTTGCACTAGATGACCTCCTGAGATCCCTTCCAACTCTAATAATTAATTATTTTAACTGAAATGACCACATGAATAAACATATTGAAGGGAAGATACATTTTCACTTTATATTAGATACAAGCCCAAGGTAGAGCATTTGAATCTGTATCTGAAAAAGCCTAAAGAATGAGGTTTTCAAAACTTGGATTTTAGTATTAACCCATCTTTATTTCTTTTGTATCTTTTCCTTCTGGTAAATTGCTGAGAATACGGTATAGACTTTGTTTTGTAAAAGACAACATATAAGCACCAGCAAAGGATATAATCAGGAAGAGCTTATCCTTATTTTGACAATAGAGAGAAAAAGATAGAGGTTATGGAAATGAACTAAGAATCAATCTATAGTGATGCTACAGTCTTCCTGTAGGTTGCGGTCAGCTAAGCACCTTTAGCTCTAGCAGAAGTCTATAGGAGTCTAAGACACTTAGTAACTTTCAGAACACAGACGATTAGGGCCTGATCGTACAAGTCACTGAGTTCCCTAACATTCAGCAGGCAGGCATCAATGGGGGTTGAAGGTGCTCTGCACCTCTGGGAGATGCTCAAGCACCTCCTAAATTCACGTCTTTTGAGCTTGATTTTCAGAAGCACTGACCACGAGTCTATTTAAAATCAATGGTAGCTTCCGATGTTCCATACCTATGAAAGCCATTCCCTTAAAGTACATCAACTGCTTGTAGAAACTCCCCAGTTCCTTCCCCCAGCTTTCATGCATAAGCACTCTTTCTCCAGCACATAAGAGCGAGTGCACATCTGTGGTGGAAAGCTAATTCTTCACTCTTCTGGATACATTATAGGTAAATAATCAAGTTCCTTCACACAAGATCATTCGCATCCCTATTTCTCTTTCAGCAAAAGAAACTGTCATTTGTAATACATTATGTATTATGAAATGCATTTTTTTTTACATTTTGAATGGCAAATATATTAATTTTATCCTAAAAGAAAAGCACAAGTTACTCTTCTGATATTAAATGTTAACACATGCCAGGCAAATTAGAAGATGGTGAAATAATTAAATATTCCATTGATAATGATAGAATGCACTCATATGTTCATGACTATAGATACTTTTTATTGTCTTATTATTTTTATTACTAATTAAACAAATTATTTTTCTTCCCAGGTATGTATGTGTATGTCTTTGTTTTCCCTTCCATTTCAATAGACAAGTGTTTCCAAACACTTGGTTGCCATACTCAGGGGAGGAAATGAAAGACAATTAGGGCAGTCATGAGGCATTGATAATATTACAATCTGTACTCCGTGGGAGCGGGGGGTTCGTTTTCCTATATTTTATTTATCTTGGTGGTGGAAAGAGGCAGACCAACAATGGGAATTGCTCAAATAAAGTGCTTTATTATGGTGATGACTTAAAAGAAGCTGTGCTAAAAATGCCTCCCACACCAGTAGACTGACCTGGTGAATGAAGACAGTTATTGACACAATCAGGATTATGAGCAATGTCATGGTTTCAAAAGCAATAGCAATAGCAGCCACACACTACTGGAATCCCAAAGCATAGGATCCTGGTCCTGTGGTTAGACAGCTGCTGATCTGCAGTCAGGCACCTGCTGCTTATCTCAGAAATTTTCTACATAGATAACATATTTTATACAATGTTAGACTTATCCCATAACAACAATTAAGAGTTAGTTCCTCATCTTCTCCAGGGGACTTTCCATTCGGTTATTTATCGGCAGGGGCCTACTCTTGCTCACAGCCTGAGCTGGATTTCTAGGTCCTAGTATTGCCAACTAACCTGATTTCACATTACAAAGTTCTTCTGCACCCTACACAATCTAAAGTACAAAATCTCACTTCCCACTCCCAACGCGCCCCAACAGGGTGGGGCAAGAAAAGTAGTTTATAGCCCCACGCCTTCAGGCAGGTGGGCTGTTAAAGCTTGGTATCCTCTGGCAGGCAGGTTCAGAGGAGCCAAGCACTCCCGGGGTGGCTAGGGAAGAGGGGACGGGAACGCAGGCCCACCTGACTCCACTGTGGTCCAGCCCAGAGTCCTATCAGTGGCAAAGTGGTTTGCCAGAGAGTCAGCGGGGCTCCAGCTGCAATACACTGACTGGTTCAACCGCAGACTCAGCCAAACTATAGCTGGCTGTCCCTGGGCTACTTCCTCCCACCCTGAACCTGGGTACCTGAAGCCAAGGGTCTTCCTCCGAGTTGTTGGGGTAGACAGCTAACAAGAGTCCAATCATTGGCTGGTGGCAGATCTGAGAACTCCTCGGGACCATCAGCAGATGGCAGCTCCTACAGGTCACAGGGTCCTGGTGGGTCCTCCTGCACACCAGGCTCAGGCAGCTGCAGTGGGTTCCCAGCAATGAACAGCTCCTCTAGGTCAGGGCCAGACTCAGGGGTTTTCTCCCAGTCAGTGGTCTTAGCTAGCTCTTTCCCATTACTAGGGCCTGGCAGGCCTCGGAGACTCTGGTCAGTGGGGTGTTCACTCTGCACAGCTGCAGGGCCTGGATCAGGCCCAGACCGCAGCCTCGGGGAAGACCCATCCTTCTCCAGCAGCAGCTTCCCCCGACTGAGCTGCTACACTGGCCTTTTATACTTCCCCTTCTTGTCCTGGCTCCACCCCTCTGCTCCCAGGGTACTTGGCTTGCAGGGCCCAATCTTCCCAGCAGGGGTGTCACAATCTTTTTTCAGGACAAGGCTCCGAGAAAGGCCACAGTGCCTTGTTACAGACTCCAACCTCAAAATGTTGCAAAAGACAACTTTCAAATTTTTTTGGCCTGGTCTACACTTAACTTCCAGATTCAGTGACAGTCAATGGGAGATACACAAGTGACATAAAAAACTTGTGTATCTCCCGTCAACTTCACTGTGTCTGTTCTGCGAGCCGTCCACATAGCGCTGTACCACTTACGGAGGTGGTTTTCCTATGTCAATTTCTGGATCAATTGAGCGGGTCTACACAGACCACTCAGTTGATCTAGAGACATCAATCTGACGGCAGCGAATTTGCCGCCATCTGTATAGACGTAGCCCTAGTTACACTTAAGTAAATTATTGAAAGAATAATTTCTGGAAGAACAAAAGTTGATCAATGCATGGAGATGAAGAACAGTACTGTGGTACTTAATATACAAAGTAACATTTACATGTTATGAGGAAGAGAGGTTGATCCTTTTGAAGAGTGATTGTGTTCTGAAAAGTGAGTGTGAAAACAGCACCTTTTTACCCCAAAGATCAGCTCCTTGTGGAAAAATCAATCACATCTGTTTACTTTTAGCGACAAACATATTTATTTACCCCTTTTTCTCTAGTTAGTGATACAGATTCAATATGATTCTGGGAGAGTGAGAAAGGTTCTATTCTCGCTCACATATCATCAGCACAATTGTTGACTAAATTCAAAATGCTGACCTAAAATTCTGCCTCAAGTTACAACTAGGTTGCTTCATTTGAATTTTATACCAATAGTTTGGCATAAATGTGACCAGTGGCAGAAAGTGGCTTGCCAAATCTTTATGAGTGATGACGCATGTATACACATGCAATTTATGAGAGTGTGTGTGTGTGTATTATTTAGCTGAGGATAGTCCTATTTTGAGCAGGGGATTGGATTAGATGACCTCCTGAGTTCCCTTCCAACTCTAATATTCTAAAATTATATATGTCATTTTACTTGTAAATTCACTCTGCTCTTTCACCAAATCTGTCCAAACACAGAGTCCATTCCACAAATCCCTGCCCATTGCTCACCA
>ML675601.1:67014784-67065588 GCA_007922155.1 Mesoclemmys tuberculata
TCCTGGCCAGGAGGAGCTGCTCCGGCCCACCATAAGAGGAAGATTGAGTGATGTGGCCCTGACAGTTGAAAGTTTGGGGAACCCTGGCCTAACTGATATAGGAGACTGTCTCATTTTCAAAAGTGATGTAGGTGCTTAGAGCCTAAATTCCGCTGGGGACTCTGTCTTATAAGTGCCTAAATCCCTTTTGAAAATGGGACTTAGGTTCCTAAATCATGAGGCATTGAAAGGCTGAATGCAGCAGTGCCTAAATATCTTAACAGAATTGGGCTCTAGTCTTAAGTGTTTGTATATTACCTAGCACAATGAGCCCCCAAAGGTTGGAACCTTTGGACACTTTCAAAATATAAATAAGTAACAACAACAGTAAGGAAACAGAAATGGAAGCCATTGAGACAAGAAATATGGAATTCTAGAAATACATCTCTCTGACGCCTTAAGAGTAGAATCAGACTTTAAGCAGACAGAGCTGGAGCCAGATGTGTTAAAATGTGTTTCCTCAAAGTTAAAAACTCTCTTTTGATTAGGTGCAAACTTTCACCTGTATTATCTGTGCATTTTTTTAAAAATCACGAATTACTGATTGGTTAAAAACACTCCACAATGGAGTATCTGTGGAACATCAGGTAGATGCCTAATTATGAAGTTGCTTAAAATTCATAATAGTAAAAGGACTCGGTAAGTACATAATTGGGGTGTTATCATTTCCAAAACAGTAGGCTAAATAAATGACTTTGAATTCCATTAAGTAATCAAGGTTTGATTAAATATCACATTTCAGTGCTTGGTCTCTGAAGAGAATTTGCAGCATTTTATGACTATATCTTGACCATAATGGCTGCCATTAAGGTGCCATTAAGGCTTATCAGATCAGACATCAGTACAGTACACAAGAATGCTGAAACATACATACATACACACACTTTGCTGTGCTTAAGGGGTAATTCAGTTACAAATAAAAGCAACTCTATTTCCATTTTTTGCAAAACAGCAAAAAATATTTCAATCACTTTATAATATAACTTCTTGAATATTTTGGTAAATTAAAGAAAGAGACCCACAGGCAGAGGAGAAGATCAGGATGGCCAGTGAGCTGCAATTCTAAATGGAGTCCTCGGAAGTGAAGGCCTCCAAACAACTGCTTGTATAGTTTATGTTGAACAATGACTCTGAAACCGTCTCATAGCTCACATGCCCCAGGAAGTGGGTTTTTTGGACCAAGCAGAGGAGATAGACTCAGGGGGAGCTGATAGCAATACAGCTATCTGCTGCGGTGACTTTACAGTGGTCATTTAAAAAAATATAGATTTACTCCCTTTGGTTGTGCACAGTATTTCATTCACTGAACTTAATTTCTCAATCATTCTGAATCAAGATTGTTGCACATACTGGGAAATTCTCTTTCTTGTCGAAAACATGCAGTTTGGCTGCAACTTTTTCCCAGGGAAAATTATTGTTACCTTCAGAGAGCAGTAAATATCCTTTACTTCCACCCACTAAAAAGACAGGTACCAGCCAGTACTGAGGCCAACTGCAGGACCCCAAAATACTAATGTACTTAATTTTGCAAACAAATTTAATAAATAATTAAATAAATAATTAATAGGCATTCTTTTAGATAGGTAATTTAAAGCAAAATTGAAAATCAAATAGAATATTTAACTTTGGATCAACTTGCCTGAATAATGCAACAATTCAAAGATTACTCTTCTCCCTGGAAGCGAAGGAAATTAGAGTTAAGCTAGAGCAGATGCTTGTAATTTGTAGTTAAAGGACTAAGACAGTTGAGATTTGTTTTTCTCCCAAATGCATGAAATTTTTTTTAATAGCATTTGAATGACCTTAGAGAACTTGTTAATACAGTACAAGCCAAATTCTTTGAACACCTGGTGCTAAGATTTCCTAGCACAGCAATTTTGAGTCTGTCATGTGAAAAAGGTAAGTTTTATTTTGAAAAAGTTACTGCTGTTTTACCATTTTGAAACATTGAACCTGGTCTCAACTCAAACCACGGGCTTTGCAACCTGCCTCTGACATTTCTATTATTCAAGGTAACTTACCTGAATTCACTTAGTAGCTATGATCTTCAGTTGTACGGTTATAGATAAAAAATATACCTTGGGGACTGTTTTCCACAAGTTTTGCTGCTATTGTATGTTTTCTGTTATTGAAAAAGGAAGAAAACAAGGAACTTGTTTTGCCAGAGACGGTCATGTATTTACCCATAAGTCTTCCTAAGAAAAAAGACCAGTATGTTCTATAAAAGTTCAAATGTTCTCATTATCATTGGGAGGTTCTATCTTCCTTTTCTTCAGTTAATGTACACATTATTTCTTTTCTATGTAAGTACATACCTAGGTATTTCTAATGCATTTATCGTAATGGCCCTGCAGTTAAGTGCCAAATACAAAATTAAAATCCCAAACTGTTTTGTCTGCAAAGAATTATCCATCATGCATCCAATCAGTCATCTTGTAATGGTGTGTCTACATCTTGTATCAGAGAGAGGCATCTGCAAAGTGTCCTCATCTCTGGCACTTCCTGCTGGCCATCTGCCTTTCACCAGATATTCTGTGGCTCAGCCCTCTGGCCAAGTCACAAAGTTCAGTCCACTTTGGGTAATAAGAAGGTCTGCAAAGTTTACAAAACACCTCAACAGAAAAGAGCCTTTGGCTCCTCCTTTTGGGCTATTCTTTGGCCTGTCCTTTGGGGTCTGTCCCAAGTCACACCCCGGGTTCTGCATTCCTTCAATATTGGGCTTTCATGCTCCTTCCTCAGAGGTTGTAAAGGAAATCCAGGCCCATGTTCTACTCTGGATTCCAGGCCTAGGAACCTACATTAAGTAGCTAGGTGTGCTTCTTTGGACATGCTGCTGTTTCCTGGGCCACTTCCTTCCTCTAAGCTCCCTTGTGCTGCTTCCCCACAGCCTGTGCTTATCATGGCCTCTTTTTGGTTCTCAGGCCTCTGGCTTCTCTGTAGTTCCTCCCAGCTTCTCTTTTTTGTGTGGAACTAACCACTGTTCCACCCCTCTTGGGCTCCCCTGATATTCTTTCACTGACTCTACCTCAGGCCCTTCCCCACAGAAGCCTGACCTAGTCCCTCTGGATCCTCCAAACTAGCTCATTGCCAGCTTCAGCTCTATCTCAGGGGTTACCCCTCTCCCCAAAACCCCAACCTATTCTCTTTTAATTTCTCTCCTCAAGAGAGTCATGCCTCCCCTGTAATAACTCCGCACTAACTGCATTCTCCACTGTTTGTATAGTCTTTTCCTAACCCTTTCACAGCCGGGGTCACTAATGATCATTAAACTACCAGGTCACCATCAGCTGGAGGCTAGCTGCAAAGTCACAGGCAAGACTGAACCTGGCTAGCCCTAATGGGCCTGTCAACCTGTGACACGACTCTTCAGTTTTCATGTTGTCCATAACTTTAATCAGGGGTGAACTACGTCAAAGAAAAACCAGACCAAGAATACATGGGAAGCAGAGAGAGGATTTCAGAGGGGTAGCCGTGTTAGTCTGTATACAGCAAAAACAACCAGAGTCCTATAGCACCTTAAAGACCAACAGATTTCTGTGGACATAAGCTTTCATGGGCTGTAACCCACTTTTTCAGATACATGAGGTGGAAACCAGATGGAGGTGTGTGTGTGTGTATGTATATATATATATATACATACACACACACACACACACACACACACACACACATACATCCAAGGGTAAGAAACATAACAATGAGGAGAGCGAGTGCTAACGAAGTCAATTCAGTAAGGGTAGATGAGGCTTATTCACAATCATTGATTAGAAGGTGAGATGTGTGAACAGTGACAATTACTTCCTGTAATGAGATAACCATTCAAAGTCCCTATTCAGACCCAGTCTGATTGTGTCAAGTTTGCATATGAGTTCCAGCTCTGCAGTTTCTCACTGAAGTCTGTTTTTAAAGTTTTTTTGTTGAAGTATGGCAACTTTCAAGACAGCTATAGAGTGTCCTGGAAGATTGAAGTGCTCTCCTACTGGCTTATGGATGTTACCCTTTTTTATGTCTGATTTGTGCCAGAGAGAGGATTGACTATTTTAGGGGTTTGGTTTGTTTGTAGTATGGGGAGGATGCTTGTTTTTAGCTTAGCTGGCCAAATCAGAGAGAATGATAGCCTGGGCCACAATTAGAACCAAGCACCATTGCTTGAACACGGAACAATGTTTTGCCATTAGACAAACACTGTCAGGTACAATTTAGATAATACTTTGTTCTATCTAAGTGCAGGGCTAGAAGACCTAGTGAGGTCCCTTCCTGTCCTATAATGCTATGAAAATGACAGAAGCAGTTCCAGGGACCATACAGAAATAATCCACGTATGACAGTTTGAGGACAACTACATTACAACGTAAGACATCCTACCACTGAAGTTGCTTAAAAGCATTTCAGTCCTGTGGTGACGTGAAGACTGAAGTTGCCATTAGATCAATGTATCTGAAGTATATCATGGCTCATGGTGAATCGAGGGCATGTTGGTAGTAAATGCTCTTCAATAGACCTTGTGAAATGAATTGATAGTCTCCAATTGGTTTCTAGTGGACACGTGTCATGTGTATACCAATAAATGGCTGTATTAGCAGAAATCCTAAAAGTGGGCACTCCAGAATAGGGTTGTGGGACAGCAAAGGAAGCTGCTACTGCACCTACCTGTATCTTACTTGTTCTGTGGCTCCAGAAAGGATGAGTTTCCCCACAGATGTCAATCAGAAGCTTTCACAGGTACTATGAAGAACTTTAACTTTCCTCAGTACTTTTCAAAGTTAACTACAGTAGGACAGCGTGCAGCAAATTAGATTCTCTAACACTGAAAACAAGTTTGGTCTTATCACTGACTCTGATATTTCTTCTGTTAAGGTATGTTTGGATCCAGACCAGAATTTTGTGGATCAGCCCTCTCTCTATTAATTAATAATTAAAAGAAAAGGAACAAATAACCTCAGTGACTGCCACTTCATGAGAACATGTGATGGAGGTGTACAGTCCCTTTGGAATCAGGAGATTATCCCATCTGAGCCAAAAGCACCAGATGCTCCTGGAAATAAAGCAAATTATCTTTGTACCTGCTGCAGGGATATGTCCAGAATGAGCAGAGTTTAAGAAGATATATTGTCAGGAAAAGTCAGATCTGGCAGCATTGCAATTAAATGGCATTACAAAAAATAAATGTTGATAAAGTACCAAGATATAACTCACCCCCAAATCCCACTGTATATTAAGCCAAGAAAAAATATGCTCAATTCTCCTGCTAAACATTGGGGTGTAATACACTGCCATTATCAGCAATGTAGTGTCAGATTCACTTATCAGTTTCACATAGTGAAACTTTAGGGGCATGTTCTAGATTTATACTCCACACTGAGGAGTTCTGCTTGGCTGCACAGAAGGCAAGATATGGCTGTAGAGATCCACAGATGTGCGAGCACAATTTCTCCCTCATTTTCTTATTTGGACCACACAACTTTAGGCATGCATAAAAAAACCTCAAAAAACTGCTTGATAGGCAGCATGGTGTACAGCAGTGAGCATGGTGCTAGATTCTAACATCAGTTCGGCCACTGATTTGTTGTGGAACTTTGAAGAAATCAACTCCTCTGTCTCAATTTCTCCATCTGTAAAAAAGGGGACAGTACTTACCTATCACATAGGAGTATCATGAAAATCAGATAGCTAATATATATAAAGTATATACTGCTAAGTATTACTGTTGCATTGGGTCTGATCATGACCTGAGTCCATTTGATTGGATCTCTAGGAAGGTTCATGGTAATCTTGTGTGTTATACCCTTTTTCCCACTCCCTGTGTTTCTTTTCTATTTAAATTGTAAGCTCTTCATGGCAGGGACGCTCTACTACTCTGTATTTGTATAGTGCCTTGCAAACTGAGGAACCACTCTCAGCTGGCTCATAGGCCCTAGCATAAGGAACTTATTAAATACCAAAATAGCAAGTAATCTTACTTACTTACTATCATTCCAGCAAATGAACACAAAAGCTTTGCCCCAAACAGTCAATATCTATCAATTAGTTTCCAGCATTTTAAATTTACTATTATGATTTTAGTATGATTTTTCAATTCTTTACACTTTGAATAGATTGCACTCTTTTCGTGGACTTCTGAGAATGGAGACTGACTTTGTGCCATGTACAACTGACTTCATTCAATGATCACCAATGGTTTTATGAAGTGATGCTTTTATAAATATTTAGAGTGGACTATTACAAAAAAAATAAAGATGCCAAATTCATTGCAGCCAACTGGCTCCTCACTTTATTAGCCAAAGAGATGGTCTTAATTATTGATATTTTTTAGAACATTCACATCTGAGCAAAATAAAAGGCCATTAGTTATTCTACAGTGTCATCGGAATGAGAATCTTTATGTCTGGTTTGTTTATTCCCTTATAGCAGATTTTTAAAGCCCTGCAAATGTGATATCTTGATATAATTTAAAAGGACCTGTAATTCAATAGAACAAAAAGTCCTCATGATTTGGGACATTATCAAAATACAGGGAGGATGCAGTGTTTTGAATTTCCTACTCATTCTAAAAGATCTTTAGACCCTGTTTCCTCCCTGGATCTATAACAACCCAATGTGCAAATTCTCCCGCCCCCTTATCTGGAGTCCAGTCTTGGAAGGACTTCACAGAGGTTGTTCAACATTTTACCAGAGATGATAGCTTCTCCTTAATTATATTAAGATGCCAAATTGCTCAAGCACTGCACTGTTCGCATTCACAAAAGGTATCAACAAGTCATATATCCATGGCTAACAACACCAAGGAGGCAGATTATTGCAGTGGATTTGGCAATATGTTTTTAGTTAGCCCGCTATAATTGATTCTGAAAAGTATTCTTTTAAAAAAGAGCAGATAATTATTATTCAGTAGAAAAATCAAACACTATAAAATGACATTTGCAGTCCAAGTACTATATAATGGGATTATACAGTTTTTTACTCCAATTAATTTTTATTTTCTTGCACACATCATTGTATTAAAACAGCAAAATTACAAGTTGGTAACACTGTTAATATGCCTCTCCTGCTGTGGTCAAACAGTTTTTGTGGCCAGAGGGATATACCTGCAGAGAGAGCATAGGTTAAATTCCAAGAGAGCATACAGTTCCAATTATAATGTACATTGCCAGCTCTCAGCAGGTGAGAATGACTCATTCTGTAACTTCAGTTTCTGAGAATCTGATTTTCAAGACTTCTGAAGTTTGGCAGACCATACTTAAAGATCTGGATTATTAACTTCTTACGGTCTATGAGTGAGCATCTAATGGAACCTTCAGGTGTTGTAAGCAATAGTTTCAATTACTATTTAATTTTATAATTCTATTTATAATCTCGAATAATGGCAGCTAGATCATTCAGTAAGAGCTTAGACTCTTAAAGTTGTTGTAATTTTCATAATTTTCAGTTAAAAGATAATGCCGATAGAAAATATTGTTACATCAAAAGGATCTCCTCCTGTAATATAAATCTGATCCAGAAGTTACTGATCTGCATATAAACCTTAACTGAAACTCAATTAAGATTTTTGCCTTAGAAACATCTTCATAAGGTTGAACTATTCTGGATTTCGGCATTTTTGCATGTGAAATATGTTCAAAATTTCATTGAAAGCATAACAGCAGTAAAATTGATTCTGACTTTTAAACTTTTGAAGGAGGTTTTAATGCAATGTCATATATATAGCCAGTGGACTCCAACTAAGGAAGAAAACCTGTTACAGATCAGCTTCAGTTATGTTTCTTCATGCTTGGAGAAACCACAGGTCCTTGAACTGACTTTTTACACCTAAATACAAAACTCATATTTCTGATTCTGGGACAAAATTTCATTCTCTACTATTTTGACCAAAACCTGTTCAATATACCTTTGTCTCTCTCAGATTGAAATCAGTGGGGCTACTAACAGTTCTACCAGGTTGGCTGGGAATTACTCAGTTTCATATTTCCTCTATTCCTCCCTCCAACCCCTTTATTACCAGACTTTCAAATGGTCTTCAGGAAAAAGATAGCTCTTTGTTTACCTGATTTATCACTGGCAGATATTCTCCAAGGAATAAGTCATGTGGAAACAGGTGTTTATTCATTTTCATAAAAGCCAACAAGTCTCTCAACATTGACTCGGAGAGGCAGTTGTAACTACTGATAATTGGAAACCAGACTTTTGAAACACAACTTAAAGAAATTACTTTGGGGGTCTTAGATTCTGCACAGGTACCAGACAAAAGGTGAGCTACAGAGTCTCCTTGAACTGTCAATATAGAAAGGGGTCTATATTGGTAAATGTAGTGGTACCATCTGTGTAGATACAGATATCCATAACCAACCATCTATGCATCTATGCATTTCTAGCTTTAGTGGAATCCTCCACAATTTTTTTTGGGGGGGGGAGGGAGAGGGGAATGGATGGGGCAGGAGGAGGTGGAGGAAAAAGGCACTATTTTTAATCTTCAAAACTTGCAAGCCACTCCAGAGGGTCCTCCCCACTCTGAAATGCCTCTTACTGCTGCATTTCCCTCCAAGCATGAGGAAGCTTCCTGGAATATAAATCAGAGCGTATAACTCCCAGGGACAGCCCCATCCTCCTCATTACACAAAACTAGAGAGCCACTGGACTGCAACAATATTTCTGAGGCCAGCTAGCCATTACAATATATTTCTCTGAGGTAGAAGTTAAACTGCAGCCAGTGCACCCAGCATTTGCATGTCAGGGCTACTCCATGTTGTCATATTCCTTATCCATAGAGCTCCATGTCCCTTATCCCAAGTAGCTCAGGGAAACAGCCCAGAGAGTGCAGATGTCATCCAAAAAACAAGCCTCAAGACACCATCAAAAGACCGTAGGATGTAACACAGTGGCCATTTGCAAGTACAAAGGCAGGCTGCTGTCTCTCTACACATGACTGATAGAAATTCAAAATGCTTGTAGAGCTAATCCACATGGTTCACATGGCTTCAACTGGCATTTCTATCCTGATGAATCAGGAAAACTTTTCCACCCAGTCAGGTCTCCATCCTCGATGTTTTGCTATGAACATAAACTTAACATAATCAAGTATCCTGACCTGTCTTCCAAAGTCCTCTGACACTGATAACAAAACCATCACCTTATGCAATACTTTCCTGTCATTCATACCAGAGCCTTCCTCTCCCTTGGTCCACACATCTAGGTTGTGTTCCAGCCTTGCCTCTCTTTTTTCCTCCTTAACATTTCTAAGATCTAACTTTTTATTTCCATGCACACACCCAAAACTTGTTCAGGTACTCATCTCTCATCTCAGTTACTGCAACCTCTTCCTCTCTGGCCTCAAGTAGCATCCAGATCTGCCTCCACCCCCCAGTCCTTTCAAAATTAAGCTTTTAAGATCATCTTCCTTCCCAGCCATTCTGAATATGTTGTCTTTATCTCTAAATCCATCTACAGGCTTGCTTCCCCCACCTCCACACGAGTTCAAGTGTCTTCTTTTCACCTTCAAGTTGCTTCACAGATCTTCCTCTTACTTACATTTATCCTCATCTTTTACCACTTTGCTTCCAACTTGATGTGATAATGATGCAGTCCTAGGAGTCTATTTATATGCTTTGCATACAACTGTGTCTGCATTTTCTACTGCAGTTCACCTTAAGCACTGAACTGATGCCTTCGATGAACTATTCCATATAACTCCTACCCCCTTCTCTTTCAATTCACTCCTCAAGACCCATTTCTTTCCGGCATACCAATTAGTCAACTTATAATGCTTAGTTCAGCAGCTGTTGTGTATATTTGATTTGGATTTTAAGTATAAATGTACATAAAATGTATACATATACATTTAACAATTGTACATATTTAGATTATTCATTTCTCCTATGTTTCAAAATGTTGTTTGCCTTGAGGACAAAAAGGAAAATAAACATTGGTAACATCACCACATGTGCATATGGTCATCCTATATTCTTCCCTTCCTAGATTTCTTGCCATTTGTGTTCCAAGTGTATCGGGGCAGAGGTCATGCCTGTGTGCATGAACAGCACCTAGCACAATGGGTAGTTCCTGATTGGATATCCGGATTTCACCACAATATAAATAATAATAATAATAGTAATGACAACGGCAATAGTGAATAAAGATTCCAAGATTACAGATGTCAAACAAAATACTAAATGCTGCTGACACAGAAAAAGTTCTGATAGAAGTGATTTGAAAGACAAACACACTGCCTTTGGCCCACTAGGAAGCTGATTGCAACATGATTTCCAATAAGTGAATCTCTGGAAAATGTGCTAGTGTGCCATCAGCAGAAACATTACCTTAGAATCAAGCTATATTTTTGCTTTAGCTAATATGACATACATGCAACTGTACAGGAAACTTTTCTTTGGAGAAGGATGTATTGCATCCTCTATGCCGCCTGGGCTGAATTATTGACAAAACATAACACACAAACACACACATTAGTGCTTAGTATAGCATTGAATTGTCTTGACATCACTGTCTGTGCTCTTAGATACAGGCCTCTATCTATACAGATACTGACTAAAAATTTGTTAGCAAAGTATCTCTACTATATAGATGTTTTGAAAATGAGCTTTGCTCACAGGGTTCCAATCATATGAACAGGAGAGAAACCATTCCATCAAGCAAAAATGCTGTCTGGACACCCAAGTGAGCAAATCAGCTGCCTGACCCTCAATTGTCCTTACATGTAAATCCACCATGAGAGAACATCCAACAATTAAACGAGCCAAGATGCTTGCCAGGAAAACAGCTAAAATGATTAAGAGCCAGATTGTGATACAAAAATAAATAAATAAAAATACATACAAGTACTTAGCATTTGGGTCATAGATCTGCCAAGCAATTCCAGGGGCGTGTTAGTTCCTATGTCAGAATAAATGGAAGAGGAGGGTACAGGTAGCACACCAAGTCCAAGCAATATGATTTCTCAGTAAAAATACAGTTAAAAGCAAATATGCAATTACAATCTGCAAGACCTCTGTACATACCCAGCATATGAATACATTGTCAGATGTCAAAGGAGTGCAGTTTTAAACCTTGTGAATCATATGTGCCAATGTAGATACTCAGATAAAAAATCTGAATATTCACAAACATAAGTAGATTCTTTACCAGACCCTGGGCACATAACTCAAGGCTAAGGGCTTATATTAATGCCAGTGGAGTAAATATTAACAAAGACATACACAAATGCAATATTGTTATATCTTCACAGTTCAGTGTCCAGTTCAGAGGCAGATGTATGTATATAAATTATCTGGAACTTGCCCTCATGTTGAACTTGGAAATAGATAAATCTCCAGAGCACTTGCAGATAAATGTAATCATGAACTCTGATGAAGCTCTTCTTTAAGTATACTTACAGTGGTCCAGGGGTCTTGATTATGGAAACTGTGTGTTTGGTGTTTGTTATTACTACTTCAGTTACTACTTCAGGGGGTGTGGTAGCACTCCAGTACCACTGGTGGTCACCATTAAAAAGTTCATGTCTGCCAAACAAATACCACAATTCTTCCCAATACTCCGAAGGATAAATAATTGTGGTAACTATGCAGTATCTGTTGAAAAATGTTCATTATTTGGTGGCAACTTCCATAAGTCAGTATGGACCAAAGCTATCCCATACTATTTGACTAAAAAAAACCCACAAAGAGTGGATGCAATTCTCATTTATGCAAAGGCCCCTGTACACGACATTGGAAGTGCAAACTGGCCTTAAAGTGGATGCACATTTGTACCTGGTCTAAGCCTCTTTACTCTACCAGAGCAGCAGAAAGGGGCCTTAGAGTAAATAAGAATCAAGTCCATTATGTTCTTTATCATGTACTTTCAAGAAAAACCGATTTAAAATTTTCAAATTTTGAGAACTTTCAATGAAAAAGAGTGACAATTTTTCTTGTGAAAGCATTAATTTAAAAAACTCCCATTTTTTGACCAACTTGACTTTCCAGGAGTTAATATTAAATACTCCCTTAATAAACACTTCATTACTGTATATTTCTGCATACACTATCTCTGCAATTGAAGCATAAAGCTCTTCCAAAGAATGCTGTTTATGCATATCTTATCATCACTTTTGGAAGGAAATTTATATAGTAAGAGTCCTATTATTAAATCTGATTGATGACCAAAGTAGAGAAATGTTCATGACCCTATATTCTTTTTTTTTTTTTTTTTTTTAGCAGAAACCAAAAAATTGGCAATAAAAAGATCTTAAATGATTGTCAGCATTTGAATTTGATCTTATACTTCCATCATGTCCCTCCTCTGCAAAAAGCATTTGCATTTATAGTTGTATTCTCCTTTTATTAAGTAGCTTGTGAACACAATTTTATTTAATGTTAGTGTGAGTAATGCATGGATATTGAGAGTAAAAGAGAAAGCTTAGTTTGGTTTTTTTTAATGACAATTAATGACAATTCTGCAGCCTTTTGGGTGCACACACCTATATAATTCATAATAAAAATAAAAATAATAAATGCCTCCTCACTGCTCTTGATCTTTTATCTTTGATCTTTATTTCATCAGAAATATTACAAGAATAAGTGGTATCAGAATCACATCTGGTCTTGCTTTACTGATAAAATGAATGTTCATGTCATATCTCCTAGCTATCACCTAATTAAATAATCTAAAGTACTAGATGCTAATTACCTATAACACATGTACACCAGTATTCTTATCTGAAGACATGAAATTAAACATTTTTAATGAACAGCGAGTGATATAGCATCTTACAACGCAATGAGCACACTTAACATCATTTCCTGATTTGAAACATATAGACCATACATTATGAGCAATATAATGAAATAGAACAGTTGTTTAGCAAGCTTTAACCCAGCTTGATATTTCATCAGACTAACAAATATCAATATGCCCTCCCTGTGCTCCAGATTTTCTCTTTTACTTTGATTTCTATGGATTTTTCTATAGCAATAGCTATGTCAAAAAGGCCAATGCAATACAATATAATTATTCCATGTACAGTGTTTAAGTTTATTTACAATGATATATATGATTGAAGCTACATGCTAAAGAAAAGCTTTCATAGGTTAGCACCAAAATGGCCTCAAGAGTTTTTTCAGGTCTCTCGCCTGTAAAAATCAACCTCCAAATACTACAAAATAATGTTAGGTTTTTGTGAGAGGCTAAAATCATGTCAGAATCAACAGGAATGCAAGCAGACTAAATATAACTCAAAACTGTATTCTTAAGGGAAATAATATTTTACATTTAGATAGAATTTTTCATCCTGAAAGATCCCAAAAATGCTACACAAAATACAGAAAAAGTCATTATATATTCAACATTCAACATTTATGAGCAGTTACCTCACCAGGGTGCCTAAGATACTAATTTTTCCCATTCTAAGTATAGGGAAATACTGTGGTATCTCAGACACCAATGGTTGGTAAATATTGGCAAATGTCTGAGTATGGATACATCATCACTGGAACGCACCCATTCATGAAGTGAAAACAGTGCTGCTCCATAACAACATACACAGCAGCAGATGAAGGGACAACACTGGGAAAAGGATAGGTGACACAAAACCATACACTTATGAACAAGTGCTGTGGAATCTTTAGTTACAGTGCAGAACAGACCAAATCTTGGATTTTAAGATATCATCTGAAAAAAGAGGATATAAACAATGGCATACCAGATGGAGCTGCCTGTGAACTAGGCTGGCACTGAATTTAGATTCAGACAAGAGATGATCTACTGGAAAACCTCTCCTGTGAGAAGTAGGACGACGTTTGTTTTGTATGTACTGTATTTATAAATATCCACCAAATATCCACCAAAGCACTACTAATTTCATCCGGGAAAGCTTAGGCAACTAGTGAAAACCCTCAGTCCATCTTCTAACAAGGCCGTTTGTCAGTATTATCTTTATTACCTGTTTCTGAACTCTCTCTGAGGGTTAATTCACAGCAGGTCCTGAACAGAACTTTCCTCTTCCCATTATCATAGCCTGAAGGGCCTCCATAGAATGGTAAAAGCCATGTAGAAGTTTAGACATAACGTTGCCTATAAAACATATCTAGGATTGTAACTTCTCTCTTCTGAAACTACTGTCCTCCCTTTAGCAGTATCTCAAGGACAGCTACTATCTTAACCCAAAGCAGATGTCTGGAACTCCCATTTTGTTTCGGTGGGAGGGTGAAGCACCTCAGGTTTCACAAACAGGTCTTCAGCAAAATAAGGCTCATCTATCACGTCCCAACTTATGTACAATTAAATGTGCCAATTAGGGATCTGTTGCTTTCCTCAGAAGTTCCAACCAACAAACTCATTTTCATATCTGTGGTTAGTCAGACACAGGTGTCTTACTGAAATTTGCTTTCAATTTTCTGTTACTACAGGGAACATTTGGTTTGAGATATTTCTTGTTAAAAAAATGCACTAGTGTGCACACACATGCAGCTCCACCATTCTGTTCACCAAAGGGATAAGTACAAGGGTAGGGAAAGTATTTAAGTGCATCCAGATAAATATTTGTAGTGTTCTGAATCAGTGTCTTAATATTAAGTTCTACAATCAATACACATTTTTTAAGAGACTGTGTAAGCAGCTGTCTTCTGATTATAAGCACTGTTCAACAGTCATTTGGCTTTGTCCGTGTTATCTGCAAAGAATATATTCAGGGTTTTTCCTGGATCTAGTGGGGAAATGAAGAAATCCCACCAGCAGAGACATTTTAGCTGCCTACATTATTGTCATACACGGTGAATGGGTGCTGGGAAGTTACAGAAAGAATCCAGTGGCAACATTTAGCAGAAATCCATCTTGATATAATAATTATGGGAAAGAAGATAGCATACTGTTTTTTCCTGCTAGAAGCAGGAAGCCCTTCAGGAAATGTTGGAGATGGTTTTATGAAGAAAATTTGCAGTGAAGCAGAGAGAACTAGAGAGATTAAGACTTTCAAAAGTGCCTAGTGATCCTGAGTGTCCAACCTGGAACTCCTTAAAAATGAGCTTCATTTTTCATCAGAAAGTGCACTGCTAAGCACCCAGCCTCTGAAAATCACACCCCTTCAAGATGTCTCAAGTTGAACAATCAAAACTTGAGGCAACCAAAATCACTAGTCATTTCTGACAATATTGACCAGTAGCTTTAGGAATAATATTATTTTCTTTATTCTAACTTGTTTTTTTCCTTCTAATACTGAACAAGAAACTAACACTGATTCTTTACCACAGGTCAGGAAATCTCTCCCCTGATCCTGCAAGGAAATAAAAAATATTTTTATGCTAACATAATGAAACTCACTTCTCCATCCCAGACAGCTCAGAAAACATCAGTACTTAAACTTTCAGCTGAAAATTCAACAATAAAAGTCATAGCTGGGGGATGAACATTGAATGAAATCAAGGGTTATGGTCTTATCTCACTTATATATTTTGTACAATATTGCATGAACTCCCCACCTTCAAATTCTCTCAGTACCTGTCTATGACTTATTGCTTCTTTACAGAAGGGTGGAAAAATACCAGTAGAAGCTATTCAGTAAGGTTATCAGTTCATTGGCAATGAAGGCAGTAAAAGTACAAAAACACTGACGGAGCCAAAATTGCTATGGTCCTACAGGAGGAGAACAGAATCAAAACCCAACAGAGGTCAAACTCAACAGCAAAAGTATGGAATACCTTTGAAAGGTAGAGACAATACAAAAGGAAAACTAGATCAAGGAAACTGAAAATGTGATGACAAGCTCAGCAAAAACAGGAAAAACAGCAACAACAAAAAAAAAAGCAATCAAGATGTTAGCTGACAAATTAAACCCACTATTAGAAAAGTAAAAGTTAGCATTTTGTTACTTGTTGAATTTGGTTAAATAAGAAAATACACTTTATTTTGGTGAGTGTTCTGAATAACATATCTACTGTAAGTATAAAGTATTTTAACTGAAGAGGAGCAAAAGAGGTTCAACAAGTAGAGCTAAGTGCCTCTCCCTTCAAAGGGCTCTCATCTTAATTAATCCAAAAAAAATTATGTCAGACTGAGATGACCTCTCCAGTTTTGAGGATGCAGAATCAAAATAGAATGAAGTAATCATGCCACATTTCTTGTCAGAAATTGTCCCAGTAGCTCTGAAAGAATTTAGTGACGTCTGGTTCAGTAAAGGTGAGATGGATCCTAGTCCCATGTAAGTTTATGAACACTTCGGATCACTGCTAAGCAAAATCAATGCTTTTCTTAGAGAAATCAGTCTACCAGTGGACCTGAACTATTATATAGTCCAGACAGCTACTCAAACTATCACTGGATGCCTATGATCTCACTAACTGGTTCCACTCTGCTTCCAGTCTCCCATTTGGGAGAAAATTATAGCTACATAGTGAGTGACAAACCAACTGCAGCAGCAGCTAATATCTGCCAGTGTATTAGACCCCTTGCATCAGGCTTCAAGCTTTGAAGCAACACAGATATGATGCCATGAATAATTCACTTAAACACAGAACACTTTGAGGTTCAGTCAATCAAGCACAGGACTGAGAACCTGCAGATATGAGTTCTATCCTTCACTTTGCTACAGATTTCCTTGGCCACTGCTAAAAACACTTTCTCTCTGTGTCCCAGTTTCCTCATCTGTGAAACATCAGTAATAATGGGGAGAAGAGAATAGCCTAATACACCACCTCCAAAGGCATTTGGTAACCTGCGGTAACCAAAATAATGGAAAGGTATCCAGAGTTGGGCAGCAAAAACTCACCAAGGGGACAAGGACGATTAGAAAGCTGTTAAGTCAAATGGCTCACTGGGCTCCCTTCCACTTCCCCTGTAGTTGCTAACCTGGCTTAGACAGTCCCTAATCCCTTCCTATAAGCCTTTTGCACTGCCACTGGGAGAGAAACCTACCTATCTCTTCCCACACTCTCCTCCTCAGACTTTTGTTGTTCCTCACTTCAGTAGGGAGAAGTCAAGCAAATCCCTGCTTTAAAAGGAGGTTGGGAGAAGAGTGACAGTAAGACCATAGGAAAGGCCATACTGGGTAAGACCAATGGTCCATCTAGCCCAGTATCCTGTCTTCCGATAGTGGCCACTGCCAGATGCATCAGCAGGAATGAACAGAACAGGGCAATCATCTCGTCATTCAGTCTCAGCTTCTGGCAGTTGGAGGTTTAGGGACACCCAGAGAATGGGGTTGTATCCCTGATCATCTGAGTTAATAGCCACTGACCCTCCATGAACTTACCTAATTTTATTTTGAACCCAGTTATACTTTGGCCTTCACAATATCCCTGGCAATAGCTTCCACAGGTCGACTGTGTATTGTATAAAAAAGTACTTCCATTTGTTTGTTTTAAACCTGCTGCCCATTAATTTAATTGGGTGACCTTTGGTTCCTTTGTTATGTGAAGGGGTAAATAGTACTTCCTTATTCACTTTCCCCATACCAGTCATGATTTTATAGACCTCTATCATCTCTTTTTTAAACTAAACTGTCCCAGTCTTTTTAATCTCTCCTCTTAAGGAAGATGTTCCATACCCCTAATATTTTTTCTTGCCCTTCTCTGTACATTTTCCAATTCTAATGTGTATTTTTTGAGATTGGGCAATAAGCACTGAACTCAATATTCAAGATGTGGGCATATCATGGATTTACAAAGTGGCATTATGATATTTTCTTTCTTATCTACTCCTTTCCGACTGGTTTAAATACTGTTAGCTTTTTTGACAGCCACTGCACATTGAGCAGATGTTTTCAGAGAACTATCCAGGTTAACTCCAAGATCTCTTTCTTGAACGGAAACAGCTCATTTAGACTCCATCATTGCATCTGTATAGCTGGGATTTGTTTTCCAATGTGCATTACTTCACACATTTAATTTCATCTGTTATTTTGTTTCCCAGTCACCGAGTTTTGAAAGAACCCTTTGTAACTTTTCTCAGTCAGCTTCAGACTTAACCATTCTGAGTAATTTTGTCTCATCTGCAAACTTTACCATCTCACTATTAACCCCCTTTTCCCGATCATTTGTAAATATGTTGAAAGGCACAAGTCCCAGTACAGCGTGTTGATGAACCCCCATATTTAGATCTCTCCATTGTTAAAACAAACCATTTATTCCTACTCTTTTTTTCCTATCTTTTCAGCAGTTATGGATCCATGAGGGAACCTTACCTTTTATTCCATGACTGCCTACTTTTCTGAAAAGCTTTTGAGTGGGACAGCGTGAAAGGCTTTCTGAAAGGCCAATATACTATAACCACTAGATCACCCTTTTCCACATGTTTGTTGAACAACTCAAAGAATTCTTGTAGAGTGGTGAGGCATGATTTACAAAAGCCATGTTGATTCTTCCCCCAAAATTGTGTTCTTCTATGTGTTTGATAATTCTGTTCTTTACTATACTTTAAGCCAGTTTCCCTGTTACTGAAAAGAGGCTAAACATTCTGTAACTGCCAGGATCACCTATGGAGCTTTTTTTTTTTCCCCCCTTAAATTGGTATCACATTAGCTCTCAGCCAGTCATCTGGTACACAGGCTGATTTAAGTAGAAGCAGATCAGAAGATTACTGGGGAAGGAAATAGTGGTGGTCTGGGTCAACCCAGAATAGGTTCTTCAGAAAAATTTATATGAGTTCAGGAGCAGGGTTATTTCATTGCAGCTTTCCTTCAACTCCAAGCTAATGGTATCAGTTTCATGGGGTGGGCTAAGATAGGGAGAAAGTGGTACTCTTTCCCTTTTCCATCATCCTATCTTGTCTAGGTCACTGCTTCTGCTCATTAACGCAATAGCACCTTGCTTTGTTCATACAACCCTCTGTTGCCTCAAGTGTTTTTGCCAATTCCCCTGCCTCCCACTGATGGTGTAAAAAGCTACCTGACAAAGGGGCAGACATTCAGGATGCTAACAGGAAGTAAAAGGGGCAACTATGCCAAAAGAAATTTAACAACACCCAGGGGGTCAGCTGCTTAACAGCAAAAGATACAAAAGCGGCTGAAGGGCATTTTAGCCAGGACAAAGCAGTTAAAGTAATGAAGGTGTATATTCTATAAATTATAGGTAGGTTAAAGGTAAATTGAAGTAGAGCTATGCTATTTGTTGTTATTTATTTATACCATGCTCAAATATTTGCTGTTTATCTTAGACGTGCATATGCACCAATTACTGCACTATTTGAGCACCACCCAATTTTTAATTTGTCCGAGGCACAGAAAGAGAGGGTGACTTCTCCAAAGTCACACAAGTCTGTGATGGAATAGGGAATTGAACCCAGGTCTCCCCAGTAGGTCCTGGAGGGAATAGATGCACTGTTTAAAAAAAATGAAAGAGAACAAAGGACCAGAATCTCCACAGAGGAAAGGGGCTGGGCAAGGTTGCATAAAATCATGCAGAATTTCAGTATGCATTAACCTTCTGAGGTTCTAATCTTGCCAGTGCAGAGTCACAACAATTCAGCTGCAGAATCCTACAGCATTTACACATAACAAAATGTTAACCCAGCCACACAATGCACTCAGCTTTGCCTGGACAGAAATCCTATTCATTACTATCGTATGCATTTGGCTGCTCAGTTCATATTTACCAAACAATAGAAGAGCATGCAATCTGAAAAGATGAAGCCTGTGTTTTCATATCTGAGGTGTTTGAAATATCAGCATTAGATAGATGATTGATTGCTTTTCCCCCTCTAGAACCTGTTCACTTTCTCACCAGCTTTATAAACTATCAGTAGCATTTGTTTAATCTAGGTCACTTCATAAAAATCTTTAAGAATCTCCAGAACTGTCACTGGATGACACATGGAATTCTTGACTTGTTAAACTTTGGTCATTTTGTGATTTGTGGCTTTTGTGCTTCATTCTGGGCTCTCTTGTCTTCTTTTGATTCAAGCTGGTGTCAGCTGCAAATATTTGATTGAAGTAGAGTTATGTGACTGTAAATCACAGTCACATAATATTTACTCAGCTGCCCATTCTCTACTCTCTCAGGCTGTTATTTGTGTGATTCTGAAGACAGCAAGGACCTGTTAGACTACGGTGTGTCATTGATCCTTCCTTCAATTTTCCATAGATGGATGTCTCTTTTCAAAGGCAACCACTTGTCTTTTGCCTTCTGCCTGTATCAAATTCCATGCCTCCGGTCTACATAAGAATCTACACCTTATGTCATTTGAATTTAACAAAAGCATAATTTATCAGTATTATTGCCCAATGTCTCTGCCTCTTTTCAGTTTACATTTTTTTAACATTAAATTTCTCAATAATTCCATCTGCTCCTGTATTCACTATGTAAGGCATGAAATAACTGGAATGCTAAAAAACCTAACCTTACAACAGACACCTTATATTTTACCAGGAGGGTGCCATTTGCTTTTGCTGCTGGGAAGCAGAAAGAGGCATTATGTTTTGTACTTTGCCTGTGACATGGCCACCATATTCGCTAACACCAGGGATTGTAACAGGGACCTCCAGACAAAAAGCAAAAGTCACTACAGCTTGAGCTAAAGACATACTGTCTGTGGCTGGGGCCTAAGATTGAAAATCTCTGTAGATAGTGTAAAGGAGGACACAACACACACTAGGCCAGTGGGTTACACA
Source organism: Mesoclemmys tuberculata (assembly GCA_007922155.1). NCBI lineage: Eukaryota > Metazoa > Chordata > Testudines > Chelidae > Mesoclemmys > Mesoclemmys tuberculata. Next base: position 67,035,405 of record ML675601.1, read on the forward strand.
TGCACACTTCTCACAAGGAGCACGTATGTTCAGCACCTTTTGCAGGAATTAGTATGGGAAACCAGCTCCTAAAGAAATGACTAACATCTGGGTGACAACACGACCTTTGTGAAACTCACCATGGTTTCCCTTTGCTCTTATAAATATTTTCTTCAGTTTCTTCAGCATGTGATCATACAGGAGGTCTGTGAATTATTTGCAATTGCATTGAACGGCCTGAAATTTGAGCACTGATGGCTTTTGGTCCCATTGCAGAAATATTTTAGAGTGGTTTCATTTTCTAGTGCTTCTCCCCCAGTCCTAGTTATGAGAAAACACAAACTTTAGGGGATGTAAAAAGAAGAAAAAACAAAATTGTGGAAAATTTCACAAACCACTGTTCATAATTCTTGGCCTTGATTCAGTAATGAGAACCACATTGGATGGCCTTTGTGTAAAACTGAACTGAAGTCAACAGGGTTCCTCATGAGCACCAGTGCCCACTCATAAGCTTCACATGGGGGTACACACAGGGTATAAGGTGGCAATCTCTATCATCTGGGGGTCCACCTGCAGTTTCAGATTTAAATAAAACAAAAAAAAAAAGGTCATGCAAACCCATAAATTGTCCACCATTTACTGAAGAGCAACAGCGAATCATTTTAATAACATTATAAATATGTCAAGTCCATGATGAAGCTACCAGGAAAGTTTTATATAGCTGGGCTTTATTGCAAACACTCTAAATGGCTCTGTTTTGAAATGTCATTGCCTTTTTTCAACCGAGCTGACATCCACAACATTCAAATTGCAAAACATCCATCCTCTACATAAACATTTGTCCATTTTCCAACAGTGATTAAAGAAGTTGGGTTTTTTTAAGTGAAATGGCTACTTTAATGCTAAGAACATGCAAGCCACATAGTTTGCAGGGTGGGAAGTGTTACACAAAATATAATGATTCAGGAAAATTAAAATGACAGCAAATTTTCACAATTTTAATTTCAGCTGGATAAATGGTGATGCTCTAATATACATTGTGAAAGGCAGATTTTTAATTAAGAAGTGTTGAATTTAGGTCCTGATCCTGCGCCATTAAAGTTAATGGGAACTTTGCTATTGACTCAATGGCTAAAAGATCAAGCCACGTGTGCTCAGATAAGGTGTCAGTTTGCCAACACGGGAGTAGAACTACAAGTTTCCCAACCACACCAATGCAGCAATATTCCTCATTCCTAAACTGGTGGCATAGTTTAAGGTTGCCAGTCCTCCAGGATTTTCTTGGAGTCTCCAGGAATTAAAGATTAATCGTTCATTAAAAATGTCATGTGATAAAATCTCCAGGAGTACACCCAACCAAAATTGGCAAATGTAGATAGTCTGTATGGTTAAGAAGTCAATTTAAAACTTCCACCCTCATTTAGTCTTTGGCTGAAACAGACGTCAAGGTGCTCCAGCTATTCCCCTCAATTTGTCAAGGGGTGAAGGGTACTGAAAATATTTTCCACCTGGATGGCAAAACATCTAGGGCCAGCCTTGGACACCAGTGAAGGCTGAGACAGTTGATACGTGTCCTTTAATACTTTTGCATAAATGGTATAGGATATAGAAATAAACTGTCAAAAAGAGTGTTGTGTATGATATTCCATATCAAAATATGAGAGCCTACCACTTGCTATAATCTATTCTTAACCCTAATTACAGTGCACTCTGGGTTGAGCTATTTCTGGTCATTTGTAATTGCTCAATTTATTTCAGGTTCTTGGAAGATAATGTTACATTTGCAGCAAAACCAACAAAGCAAGTCAGAATATAAGGAGCATTACTAGTGGGACTGGAGACATAACAGAATAAGTGCTGATCATATTTGCTGGAAGCACAGATATGGAACCCATATTCACAGATCTGCAAAACAAATAGAGCATATAGTTCAAGTTTTGTGGCCTCTTACAAAGTGGAGAACAGAACTAGCCTGAAGTCTCATGCAACCTGTGAACATCCAAGCTAAGATCATTATATTTAATTTAAGCCCAGTTTCCACTCAGGAGCCCTTTCAAGCTGTGGCTTTTCAGAACCTGCCTATGACTTGCCCCGATGCAGCAGACAGTTTGAGGTTCTTTCTTGGCTAGTACCTGCATCCAAGAAAAGTCAGAGACAAGCTTAAGTGTGCAGGGATGTGACACACACACAGCACCCCCAGTGATCACCCTTATAGTGTATTAGTGTACTGTTCAATGCAAAGTATGCCATATAAGATGTTTTTGGAATACTCACAACATACTGAACGTCATTGTTATGGCAATATGCTTGTTGCAGTTGTGTGTGTGTGGTTATGAGGCCTCACTATGTGATCATCCCCAAAGATGTGTCTCATGGCTCAAAACATACCCAAGCAAGACTCCCTGAGCAGAGGGGCAGTTTGCACCTCATAAGGGCTTGCATAGAACCACCCAGCTCAACATTCCAGGAACAAAGGACTGGCCTAGATGTCATGAAAGGAATCCACAGAGGACGTCAGTGACTCAGGACATGGAGGAAACCGTACACCATTGTTTGTCGCCTGATCATGAAGGAGGGGGCAAAGCCCCAGAGGGGAGAAGGAACATTTTAAAAACAGGAAGCATTTTGCTGTTCTCTCTCTCTTCCACCTCCATATCCAACCACCACCCAGGAACTGAAGTGCTGACCAAGGGGGAGAGCCTGGCTGGAAAGGAATCCAGCCAGCCTGTGGTGAGAAAGATCTGAGTTTCTAAGGTTGCTGAAAGTGTTAAGCTTTGTTTAGAATGTGTTCAGCTTTTGTGTATTTTGACTAAACCTGATTTGCTTTCCTCTGATTTATAATCACTTAAATCCTTCTGTATTTTAATACATGTGTTTGTTTAATTTACCTGAAGCAGTACATTTGGTTTACAGTGTCTTAGAGACTCCATTTAAAGCAACAAGGCTGGTGCATATCAATTTCTTTGTTAAATTGATGAACATATGAGCTTGCAGTGTCCAGTGGGCAGCACTGAGCATTATAAAATGGAGGTTCATAGGGTTGCATTTGGGACTTGGACTTTTGGCTGGGATCATATCATTGCATAATCCCATGAGTGGCTGGTTAGAGGCACTCACTCAATGAGTCAGGGGGCAACTTGATTGCTGGTGGCTGTGTGGGAGCTGTCCAGGAGTGGGAGTTCACACATCAAGCAAGCAAGATGAAATACAGAAGTGGGGGGATTAGGGTGACATAGCAATTCACCAGCCCAGCTTGCATTAGGGAAATGTCACAAAGGAGCTGTATGTTATTTTCCATATGGTCCTGTAGTTACGACAAGCCTTTGAATTAACCCAATGGAAGATCAGGATTTATATCCTTCCTTTTAAGTAGGGATAGACAAACTGGCTCAGAAAAAAATTGTAACTTATTCAAACTTTTTTTTGGAAATTTCGACTTAAATATTAAAAAAAATATGCAGTTTATTCCATTTTCCATGACCTTTGCACTTCCAGATTCTGTCAAAAGGCAGATGTGTTACCAGGAGAACATCTTCTATTAAAATATCACTAACCTGACATGAGGCAAGAAGTACCAGGAAGCTATTTTTTAAGAGATTTCCAGCCCAGTTTTGTGAGCTCAGGAAGTTTAAGTTGTGTGGAAAGGAATCTGGACTTTGTGATGAGTTCTCAAAAATAAAACTTTTGAAATTCACCCCTTCAGTATACCTACCTGTTATATTTTCTTGCACTCTGAAAACAACCAGTATTCAAAAGGTTAAAAACTTGCAGCTGAATTTTAGTGCATTTATAGGGGAAAGACCTATAAAATCTTATGAATAATGCCATGCATACTCTAAAATGTTAAGAGGTTTATTTAGAAATTAGTTTAAAAATTTACAAATTTAATCCAGAATACTACATTTTATTTGGTTTTGAACCATTGTGTAGAATCCTATAGCAGGTGGAAATTCTCTATTACCTTTCTAGGGTGATTTTTTAAAGAAATCTATAGAAAGGAGATAATTTTTTAATTTAGTGCGATGGGACTTTTCCATACAGATTATCTAAATAGTTATGTTTTTATTTTGTTTAAGTAGCATCAAGGTTACATTACAGTCCATCAAAAGCAAAGAAATTCAAAAGGAAAGTTGAAACTCCATATAGGACATGCCTGAAAAATTATTTAAAGAAGTTAAGGAGAATGTGGGAGTTACGTGTAGGGTTTTGGGTTTTTTGTTGTTGTTTTTTTATTGTTTTTTTTAAACAAATGTGACATGCTCCTCATCTTATCTGTTTGATATTAAATTGGCTGACTGCCAGCACACTGCTAAGTGAGATACCAACAGGAAATGAAATGATGGCTAAGATAAGACATCTAGGGCAAACTTAAGGAATTCATGATATAATTGAAATTGGACAATGGGTATTGATATTATGCAAGGCCTAGCAAAATATAAGAATTGCCCAAACTGCATAGGGAACTCAAATAGAATAATGACTGAGCAAAAACAGTTGAGCAAGAATAGAACAGAAATACACTCAACAACAGAGATAAGCTCACCCACAGGTCAACTGCCGGGGGCGCAAACACAGAACACCGGATGTGCTTAGGCAGGCTTCCGCAGAATAGATAAACCATGTAAAATTGTTCGACCAGAGTGCTCAGAAAAGTAAATAAATACTCAGAGCAGTCAGGGGTTCGGTGTACTGCAGCCTGGCTCAAGAGGGGGGTGTCTACTCTTGAGTCTATCAAGAGGACATCAGTCCTAAGAAGCTTGAGAGCTCCAGATCCCAGCAACCACCTGTTGAGGATGAGGGTTTTGAAGCAAGGAGCCAGACAAGAGGCTGAGGCAGAGTCTGACTGTGAGTATGGCATCCAAATAGTTCAGGAGTCTATGGACTCAGGGAATCGGGGGGATTTAACTAAGATCTGCAAAGCATATCTCTCCTAGGCAATTGCGAGAGTGTTTATAAGAAATAAAAGTTAATAGGAAATTAAGGGAAATAGTTAGGTTTGTTTAGGTTTAAGGATCAAGCATAAGTTGTGTATAAGTTAAAGGACTTGTCCCAGCGCCCATCTGTCGAGGATAAGGATAATCAATAGATAAGCTTCCATAAATAGCAATGAATAAGTATAAGTGCTAATTGTCTAACTGTCTGATCGTGAGAAGTACTGTCAATTGTCTTGTTTGTTTGTGTTATTGTCAATAAAGCTGTTATTTGATTCTACCTGGGGTGTTCTTTCCCATCGGTCTCAGAATCCTTGTAAAAGAACCCGGGTGTCTTGCTATCCATCTAATTCGGCCTTTTCCCTACTAAAATTTTAATAGCAGCAAAGAATTAAGACAGCAATAGCTGGAGCATTGACTGGGAAGTAGCTACCTATCTGGCTCCATCCAGGATGGCATGGCCTACTCTTCACAAGTATGACAGCCTAGGATCAACCTTTAAAATGCTAGTTTTGGAAATGAGGAAGGGCGAGTAGGTTGTCAGGCAGACACAGAAACCGCAGCAAGCAGACTGGGTCTCCCAAACCAAAGATGGGAATGAGATGGACCTAACTGAGTTATGGATAGAGAGATTACTCTTAGGTAAGAAAATATGCATATAGAACTCTGTGTTGTGTGTTAACCCATTTTCCTAAATGCTGTGTTCCTTTTGGCAATTACATGTTACATTTTACTGAAGATGCTCCTTCTGTGTAACTTTAGTCAGCTACAGGTCCCCACAGAACAAGTGTTTATAAGCGCAACAGCAGTTGAGCCTGTCAAATTAACTCAGTTGGTAAACAGGAGGCTACAGTGCAGAGATCCAGTCTAAGAATAGTAGGATTGTCTGTTTCCACCCAGGTGCCAAGCCTATCCCCTAACGAGTGCATTCAAGAAGGACTGAAAGAGGTCTAAAGCACAGTTTGCCTAGTAACTGTGATAGATATGTTATCAAAAAGACCAGTCATATGAATTCTTATTTAGGAGGTACTTACAAGGCTAAAAGAAAATACTATGTACTGCAGAACTATAATTTGAACTACTCTGAAATTACTATAATCTGGAAGGAAGTGACCTTCAGAATTCTGAATCACTGAAGTAAAAAGAAGCCAAATCTGTTGCCATCTGCGGGCAACAAGATCCAAAAAGCTTTTAATCTTAGGTGGTGAACAGTAAGCTTGCATACTGAATATTTTTATTCAGAAATTTTAACTGATAATGTGCCAGACAATATGAATACTTGGTGAAGGAGAATATGCTGTGGGAGAGAAGGACATTACAAGGCTTTAAAAGTTCTCTCTCCAGGTCCTGATCTACTTATTGAAATAGTTGACAACTAGTGTTGCAAATACATTCCCCCTGTATTGTTTTGAATGATTTTTGAAGTGAAATGGCGAGTTCTGTTTCTCTGTGTCAAAGCTGGAAATCGTACCTTAGGCTAAGGGCAAGCTACTAAATAAATCACAAAAAAGCTGGAGACCAATTCATAGGAACTGAAGACTGTTCATATTAAACTCAGATGTAGCCAGAAAAGTCCACAAATCTCAGAATTTTTTAATAAAGGAGAGAAAGATTATATTGTGCCTTTTGTGAATATGAAAACAATCCAAAACCAAAATGCTCACCCACCCAAATTTTGGGGTGTTTGCAATCCAAATCCAGAACAGAAACCAATAAAGGCCCATCACTACAGTTTTGATACACTTTCCCTACTCCCTGCATGCTGAAAGAAAGGGAAGCATTTCACACTCCCAGCCTTTCCAACAAGAGAAACCTCTTCAGCCTTCTTCCCTTCTTGTTTCCTCAAGCCAGGGCTTAAGGTTCATCAAACCCCCTCAAACTGTGAGGAACTGGTAAGTGCTGGTCTTTGCATCAGCTGAGTCCATCTCTAATTTACTCCCATAACCATCCCACATGCCCCATCCCCGTCTCTGTCTCTTGGATATTTATTTCCACAGCTGCTAGGGAAGCAGAGCAGGATTTTCAAAATTGCCTTTAAATGCAAATATGCAAATAAAACCTAAGAGATATTGTGCAAATATCATTTATGAATAATAAATTAGTTACTAGGAATAAAATATTCTCTGCCACTCTGTACTCTGTTATTTATGTCTATTTACTGTAAGTACAAATACTGTATGCTGCACTTAGTGGTAATTATGGTAGTTTGCTGTAGGGTAATTATACTTGTCTCATAAAGATATGACAATAAGAAAATGGTGTGACTAGAGACTGTACCTCCAGAATTAAGCCATTTCAAAGTGTTAATTAGACCAGGGAAAAAGCACTTACAGGTAAATGGCATTTCTATTCCAAGACAACTGCTGCATTTAAAATCCTTTGATGGCAAGTCCTACAGATGACATAAAGAATTCATTATTTTAAGTCTTTTAACCTCTTCTATGATCCTTCAAATATATTGCACTAAACCCAGTGGATCAAATGAGACAATGGTGTAATAAATTACACCTTGTCCTAACAATTTAATCAGAATGTTCTCCTGCTGAAGTAACATTCATTGCATTTTTTCCAGCGTGTAGCCACAGAGGTGATAAAAGCTTTTTTACCAATTATTTCTGCTTAGATGTTTTCTCTTCCCTGTTTTGAGGAAAGGACCTGTGGGGAAGAGGGGGGAAATCCTCCCCAAATCCTCTAAAATTAAGGGCCAAGATTATCGTCCCTAACATCTACAATATAGAGAGATTTTTATGTTTGGATAGGCATCAGTTTGGGACAACACTTGAGGTCTAGCTCAAGCTAACCATGCAGTGCAGATAAGTGTGAAGTTTTGTGGCCCAGTGCAGTGACCAAAATACAGTGGCATTCTTACAGCTTCCCTGTGGGCTAGCAGCCACAAAGCTTGGAATTCTCCAGAGAAGTTTGAGAGGGATAATTCTGTGGTCACCGTCCTGCCTTCCATACTGGCCAGCAAAATTTGATGGGCACTGGGGGACACTGCAGCCTGTGGTGCTCTGGGAGGTCTGCCTCTCTACCAGATTATCGCTTTCTGAATTCCCCGAGGGTTGTGCTTTCAAGACACAGTCAAACATGCCAGGTTGTGATCATTCACAATTTTTCCAGCAGAAGAGCAGCTGGAAGAGCAGCAGTGGACACTTTGTTCAAATGGCCTCCAGATTCAGTGGGAATTAAGGGCACTCAGCGCTAGAGATGTAAAAATAATTGATTTTTCAGTTTGTTGGCTGAACAGAAAGCTTGAAAGAAAAACAATTTGAGTCAACCCAAAAACAAACAAACAAAAAGATTGGCAAACTATAACCAAAAAAACTTCATTCTGGGTCAAATGAAACGTTTTGTTTGACTCAAAATATTTTGTTTCATGAATCTTAACCTTTTTCAAATAAAACAAGCAACATTTGAAATAAAAAGTATTTTCTAATAAAAAAATTGAAATGTTCCATTTTGTTAATATCAAAATGAACCTTTTTTAACCTTTTGTTTGCTTTCAGCTGAAACAATTTGGTGAATTCAGCACAAATTTGTGAAACTTTTCAATTAACCCAAATTTGCATTTTTCTTTGAAAAAAGTTCCAGTCAAATTTTTTTGCCCAGCTCTACTTAGCACCTTGAAGTATCAAACCAACAATAAAGTTATATTTAATTGTCTTTGTAGTACAACAGATTTGTCTGTTTCTTTTATAGATTTGTGCTCACCCTCAAAAGTTTATCTTATGTATCCACTGAAAAAGTTTTGATGTGTGAAATTTCATGTGCTTTAGCCACATTTTTCCTTTCCTCCTCCTCTTAGTCCCTGGAAAGGTGTTGTATTCTTTAAAGGAAAATCTGTCAAAGAGCATGGGCCCAAAATTTAGGTTTTATAAAAAAGGATGAACACAAAGCTAAACCAGCTTGAGGCCTCCTTCCTCTCAGAGAAACCTGGGAAATCTCACTGCAACTCCCCTGCGCGCTCTCATCAAGCAGCACTTCCCCATTTGCCAGCTCTCCAAGACTATGTTAAAACAAGGAAATCTTTATTAGGGGAAAGGAAACAGTCATAGACTTGAGAAAACACAGCATAGAACACATGTTCTAATATATATATATATAGAATATATATGCAAATAAAGAGAGAAATACTCTCCTTTCAGTTACTTTGGCAGCCAGTGAGAATTTCTCACCAGTAACAGTCCCTTGGCTACACCACCTCACCCAACCACCAAACTTTGCTTGTGGTTCAGATCAGCAAGTATCCATTGTCCAAGTGTCTTATTGCCAGTCTGTCTCCAGTCCCAAAGGATCTATCTGCATGGAAAGGCAACCAACTTAGTGATTCTGCATTATTAAATTGTTGGGTGGGTGAGGCCTTATCGGAGTCCACTTAGCTCTGCTACTGTCTTCTGCAACATTAATTATCACAAAGTTCTCACAGGAGAGGAGCTATATGCACTTAGGCCCTCTGAGCAGAGTTCTGGTTGCTTGAAAATGACCTCTTTGCCACACAGCAAGAGCTGTTTCTTCTCTTGGAACAACCTAAGGAGGTGGTAGAATCTCTGTCCTTAAAGATTTTTAAGGCCCAGCTTGATGGAGTCCTGGCTGGGATGATTTAGCTGGGATTGGTCCTGCTTTGAGCAGGGAGTTGGACTAGATGATCCTTTCCAACCCTAATTTTCTATGATTCTGTGATCTCTGGGAGCTCACTACCCCTTAAAATCCAATTTCATGTATAGTTACGATCTCCCAAGTGTCACTAGAAGAACTGTGAATAGATGGCCTATGCAAATGAAGCTCTCACCTTTATAACAATAGAGGGAGCAGAGAGCTCCTTCTTCTCTGGACCTTCTAGACATAGGACTTACATATATATCATGGGACAGATACTCAATGCCTTCTAAATCCTGATTTAATGGAAAAACGAGGTTGTTTACCAGTAACTGATGTTCTTTGAGATGTGTTGCTCATGTCCATTCCACTATATTTGTGTGCACGCCTGCGTGCACAGTTACTCGGAACTTTTTTCCCCTTAGCAGATCCCGTAGGGCCAGCTCCATTGCCCACTGGAGCCCCATGCACATGCTGCAGTATATGAGGTGCTGCCAGCCCTATGTCCCCTTATTCCCTTCTTTCTGCCAACTGCAGCAGCGGGGATGAGACATGGGTTGTGGAACGGACATGAGCAACACATCTTAAAGAACATCAGTTACTGGTAAGTAACCTTGTTTTCTTCTTTGAGTGATTGCTCATGTCCATTCCACTATAGGTGACTAACAAGCAATACCTTTGGAGGTGGATCAGAGTTACTGGTGAGCTGCCCTCAGCACCGCTCTGCCAAATACCGCGTCCTCTCTCACCTGCTGGACAATGGCGTAGTGGGACGTGAAGGTATGCACCAATGACCAGGTGGTGGCTTTGCAGATGCCCTGCAGGGGCACTCTTTTCAGGAAGGCAGTAGATGAGTCTTGAGCTCTGGTTGAGTGTGCTGTGATGGTTCCCAGAAGCGGCACCCTCACCTGCTTGTAGCAGAACTTGATGCATGATGTAATCCACGAGGAGACGCACTGGGTGGAGAAAGATGACCCTTTCATCTGGTCAGCCACTGTGATGAAGATCTGTGTCAATTTCCGGAATGGTTTTGTATGTTCGACGTAGAAGGCCAGGGCTTGTCTCATGTCCAGTGAATGCCATCTCCTCTCTTCCTCCAAACCGTGAGGTTTGGGAAAAAACATAGGGAGAAAAATATCTTGATTACAATGAAATTGGGAAACCACCTTGTGCAGGAAGGCTGGATGTGGCCTCAACTGTACCTTATCCTTATAGAATACTGTAAAAGGGGGCTCCAAGGTCACAGTCCTAATCTCGGAGGCCCTCCTAGCTGAGGTAATGGCCACCAGGAAATCTACCTTCCATGAAAGCATGGGCAGAGGGCATGAAGCCATGGGTTCAAACGGGGAGCCTGTAAGTCTCGAGAGGATCAGGCTGAGATCCCAGGAAGGCACCAGGTCATAGATCTGCAGATAAAGCCTCTCCACCCCCTGGAGGAACCTGACCGACATGGGATGGGAGAACAGCGATCTCCCCCCTTGCGGATAATGGAAGGGCAAAATCCTTCATCAAGGCCAGTACCAGACCCTGGAGCTTTAGCGGGTGCAGGTACTCCAGGATCGCCTGTATAGATGAAAGGCTGGGAGGAATACCCCAGGACTCCACCCAACAGGTAAACCACCTAGCCTGATACATGATAAGTCTCCACTTAGCTCAATACATGACCTGTGTAGAAGGCTTTCTGCTGCCAAGCAGGACTTGTTGGATCTGCACCAAGCAGGCTCTCTCTCCCTCCATCAGCCACAGAGCCTCCAGGCCATGAGGTGCAGGGAGTCCAGGTCTGGATGCAACAGGCAACCATGGTCCTGGGACAGAAGGTCATGCTGCCTCAAGAGCTCCAGGGGTTGGGCAATCGAAAGATCCATCAGCATGCTAAACCAGTGCTGTCTCGGGCAGGCTGGAGCAATGAGTATAACATCTGCTCTGTCCCTCTTTATTTTCAGCAGGACCTTGAGCAGGAGCAGAAGGGGCAGGAATGCACACATGAGGGTCCCCATCCAGTCGATGAGGAATGCATTGGACATCGACCCAGTCTTGCAACCCCGGAGTGAGCAGAACCTCAGATATTTCGCGTTCCGGATCGACACAAACAGGTCCAATTGGGGAGCACCCCACTTCCAGAAGATCATGGCTGCCATCTCTGGGCATAGCGACCAGTCATGGTGGGGTAGAAACAACCTGCTGAGTTGATCCGCTTCGTTGTTCCTCACTCCCAGGATGTGAGAGGCTGTCAGGTGGAAATCATGCCTCATGGCGAGGTCCCACAGACGGATCGGTTCCTCGCAGAGGAACACTCCCCCCATGCACACTCCCCCCTGCCTGTTTTTGTGAAACATGGCTGTGGTGTTGTCCATCACCACCTGCACCACTCTGCCTTTCAGGAATCGGAGGAACACCTTGCACACTAGGCGAATGGCCCTCAGATCCTTCACGTTGAAGTGCAGGTGCCTCTCCTCCCCTGATCAGAGTCCCTGAGTGCCTAGGTTGGTGCTGATGTGGGCTCCCCATTCTATGTCCGAAGCCTCGGAAATTAGGGTGACTGACAGGACCAGTTCCCTGAATGGAATGCCCTTCATCACTGCCATGGGAGTCCATCACCATTTAGGGAGGCTAAGATGGGCAGGGGAACTGTGACCACCCGGTCCAATGGGTGTCTGCTCGGCACATACACTGAGGCCAACCATACCTGAAACAGTCTGAGCCTCAGGCGAGCTAGTCTCACTGCCTACATGCAGGCCGCCACATGGCGTAGCAACTGGGAGATGATAGAGACCATCACCTCGAAATGTGGCTGAGGCAGGAAGGCTCTGGCCTGGGAAGCATCCAGGGTAGCCCCAATTAATTCTATGCATTGCACTGGGGTCAGTGTGGACTTCTGGTCATTTACAAGTAGCCCCAATGTGCGGCACAGAGAGTAAGTGAGGGTCATGTTGTCCTGCACTTAGGACCTGGACCTGCCTCTGATCAGCCAATCGTCCAGGTAAGGAAAAATTTGTACACCTTTTCATCTCAGGTGGTCAGCCACTACTGCCATGTACTTCATAAACACCCTGAGAGACAAAAGATAGGCCAAAGGGCAGGTAGTGGAAGCCGCCACCATGAAGCAAAGAAAGAGCCTGTGGCTGGGGAGGATAGACACATGAAAGTATGTGTCCTTGAGATTGAGGGCAGCATACCAGCCTTCTGGATCCAGGGAAGGGATCATGGAAGCTAAGGAGACCATGTGAAATCTGAGCCATTTGACATATTTGTTCAGATGACGCCGGTCTAATATGGGTCTCACGTCCCCTTTACCTTGGGGATAAGGAAGTACCTCAGATAGAACCCTTTCCCCCTTTCACTTTGAGGGACCGTTTCCACAGCTCCCAGACATAGGACGGTGTCCCCCTCTTGTAAGAGGAGTTGCTTGTGAGAGGGGTACCTGAAGAGGGACGGCGGCGGAAGATTGGAGGGGGGGAAGATGTAAACTGCAGGGCTTAGACCCCCGAGACTATTCCAAGGACCAATGGTCTGAAGTAATTTTTGCCCATTCAGAGTAAAAGGACCTTAATTTGTTTAGGAAGAGGTAGGATGGATCCAGGAGAGCAATTGGGGTGTCACTCTCAGGCTCACCGTCAAAATTGTTTCGTTTGATTGCCTAACCTCCTGGGGGCCCTTGCTGGGGAGCTGAGGACAAGCTAGGGGACTGATTTCTTCCTCTAAACCCCCTATTTCTATCCCTATGCCTATAGAGTTGGAAAGACCAGGCTGAAGCCTTGGTTGTTGCTGCGCCTGGGGCCGTTACTGACACCTGGAAAACTGGGGCATGTACAGGCCCAGGGAGTGAAGCGTGGCCCTGGAGTTTTTCAGACCGTGCAACTTCACATCAATCTGGTCAGAGAATAGGGCCGACCCATGAAAGGGAAGTTCCTGTGTAGACTGTCGCACCTTCTGGGACAGGCCTGAGGATTGTAGCCATGAGCACCTTCGCGTACAGAAGGTGGAGGCTACGGCCCTGCCCACTGAGCCAGCAGCATCACTGGATGTCTGGAACACTGCTCCAGCTACCGCAATTCCCTCCTCCACAATAGTATTAAAATCTGCAGTCTGGTGCTGGGGAAGGGCCTTGGTGAACCTCCTGAGGGAGTTCCACAGGTTGAAATTATATCTTCCTAGGAAGTCCTGATGGTTGGCAATCCTAAACTGAAGGTTTGCCATGAAATAAATCTCTCCCCCAAACAAGTCCAGCTTCTTATTGCCCTTGTTCTTGGGAGTCGACTCTGGCTGACCTTGCCTGTCTTGGTGATAGCATCTACTACCAGGGTTCCCAGGGCGGGGTGTGTGAACTAATACTCAAACCCCACCACTGGGACATAATATTTATTCTCAGCCACCTTTGACATAGGGGCGACCAAGGAAGGGATTTGCCACAGGGCCTTCACAATCTTAAGGACCCCTTTGTGGACTGGGAGAGCCACTCGTGCTGGGGCAGCTGCCGCCACCACTTTAAAGAGGCTATCTGTGGCCTCTTTTAGCTCTTCCACCTCCAATCCCAGGTTGGAGATCACCCTCTTGAGCAGTTCCTGGTGTGCCCTGAAATCTTCCAGTGGCGCAGAGTGATCCTAGGAGACTGCCTTGTCAGCTGAGGAGGTGCAGCCTGTGGGTGTGCCCCCTCCTGGTGAAGGGTTGTACTCACTGAGGTTTTGTCCGAGGAGTGGTGCGATGGGCCTTTTCCTGGCTGGGGGCATGGACTACACCATTGGCAATTTAATTGATTAGGGCCCCGGCCCCAACTGGATACCCCATGGGGTCCAATAAGGCCATTGTTGTGGCCATTGTCCCTGAGTCCAACCCGGGGCTAACTGCATCACAGGCTCTGACACTTTGTGGTGGCATCACCTCACCTGATGACTGTCCCTCCTGGGAGATCCCGAAGCATCATCGAAGTGAGACCTGGACCGGCGGTGCGGTGTTCGTCCTCGGTCCCAGGTGCCCTTCCATTCTGGGGACCGCCCTCTCAACTTCTCCGACCTGGAGGATGACAAAGACTGCCTCCACAGCTGCGAATGGTGCCGACGAGCGGGGGGCGCGCTCCGAAGAGCTAGAGGTACTAAAGCATCCTCTCAGTACCAATGAATTCCGCTGTCTCTTGCCCTGCGGCTCTGCGGACATATTCGGTGATCGAGGTCGGCGCCATCCCGAACTCCTCAGTACAGAGCCAGACTCCAGTGACTGGGTTCCACACCGTGAACTCTGTGGTGCTGGGTTTTCCTCTGACGACTGGGTTCTGTGCTGCCTCAGTGTGCACGAACTCCTCAGTGCAGAAGATCTGCAATGAGAGCTGTCCAAGTGCTGCTGGCAGACCTTGATCAGTGCCGCCTCCTGGCTTGCGCTACCTCTGGTGCCAGGGAGCGACATCGGTGCCGATAGGGAGACTCCATGTCCTGTTCTGGGGCGGGTCAGCTCGATGACGCCAACCTGGAGCAACTACTAGGGGAGCCGCTCTGCTCTACCTCAGAGACCGTCCAATGGGAGATCTTCCTCCCTGTACCAGGGATCTCCATCGCCATTCAGGGGGACCCAACGCAGGTTTCCCCCATGACACCAGCCCCTTCTCCCTCAGCTGGGGTTGGGGGTGTTGAGGTGATGTAGGCAAGAACAAGGTTCTTGCAGCCTGGAAAGACTCCAGTGTTGACAGCGTCGGCAGGGGCACTCTCCCACTCCCAGGAGTTGGGGGAGGCTTCCTGACCGGAGATGCAGACACCAGAGAAGTGTTGACACTATGGGTCCTGTGCATCTCCATACCCAACCCTGCCTCTATCAACGGCGCAGGGGAGTGTCTGTGCTTCACATGCTGCTTCTTTCTCCTCAGTGCTGGTGATGTTGTGTGGTGCTGCGTGGAGGGTGGCACTGACAGTGTGCTCTGTACTAAAGTCACGCTTGGTACCAAGGCGGAGTGGGTCGGCTCGGATGCCGGGCGGAGTGCTGCCTCCACCAACCGGGCTTTCAGCTGGATTTCTCAGTCCTTTTGAGTCCTCCATTTGAATTCCCTGCAGATCTTGCACTTGTCCTTTCTGTGGGCTTTCCCCATGCACATAAGGCAGCAGTCGTGGGGGGCTGCTGAGCGGGAAGGCCTTCCTGCAGGAGGCACACAGCTTGAAGCCCAGTGACTGGGGCATAAGCAAGGCTAGGTCCAGCAACCATCACTGGTGGAAAGAAGGAACTGCAGGGGTGTAGGGCTGGCAGCCGGCCCTACAGGATCTGCTAAGGGGAAAAAAGTTCCAGGTAACCACACACAGAGGCGTGCACACACCTATAGTGGAATGGACATGAGCAAGCACTTGAAGAGGAACAGCACCATTGTGAATGCTGGCTTAAAGTAGCAGCTATTACATCACAGTGACTTTTTAAGCATCATCCCCGACTACTGGCACAGGGAACATTCTGGATGGGGAGGGATTGGAACTGGAGTACAGTGTTCCCTAGCAATCCTGGTCAATGAAGCGGTTCCTTACCTGTTCTACACCAAGGCAAGTGAGAGCAGCCCTAAAATTCCAATGACTTTCTAGGTACCTAAAATTTTGGACATTGTAACACCTAAGTCCTTGTGTGGATCCAGGCCCAAGTAACTCAAGCTAAAGATTTTTGTATTTTGGGTAGAAGTCAGGTTGGGGCAACACTTGAGGTATAGCTCAAGGTAACAATGCAGTGAAGACAAGTGTGAAGTTTTTTGTATTTTTGTTCAGATGTAATAGCAGACGATATATGAATTTGAGTCAGACTTTGGAATTTTATTTCAATCCCAGGAAGAATAACTTAAAATAAGTACATTTTATATAAAGGGTAAAGAATAAGACAACAGTGTAAAATATAAAACTATGACATTTGTAACTGCCCTTCCAAGAAAGGTTCTACAGTATTTTTAAAATAACTCCCAGAAGGAAAAAAAGTATTAATATTGTGAAGAGCAGTATTTGAGTGTGATTACTATAGTACTTTACAATAAAAGGTATGTTTCTCCCTCTTATATAATATACATTTAAATTGTTCAAATGTTCATGGAGCACATTAGCATCCAGTGTATATAAAAGTATCTTTGTCTGAATGACTGGAGGAACAGATGTACTATATATTGCAGCAGAAGTCCTGGAAAGAATATGTGGAATAATGAGTGAAATAAGTGATTGAGGAAATCAGAAAGCCAGTCTACAATGGTCCTAATGCTAAGCTTGGTGCTTTAGAATAATTAACTTTATTAACTCCCTAGAAATGAGAACATTACATGCAGAGCTGATGGCATTTACCATATGCTGGACAGCCATCTAACATGATACTTTAGTGCAACAGAATGCTAAAAAGCATACTGCAGGAAAACACAGTTTCATTGAATGATAGCGAAGTGTTGAGCGTGGTGATGGAGTAATTGAGAATGCAGTGATACGGTAATACTTCATTGCATGTACTGTGACAATGTGGGCATCATATGGAAAAGGCTGCTGAAATATGAATAGAATTGATGATGCCATAGAGAAAGGAATTTCTTTACTTAAGTGTGAGCAGATGAAGCCAAACTGAAATGAATGGCTGGGTATACAGTCTTAGTGATTCATTAAAAAGTTTGGATATAAAAGTCAACCAACATACAAAGGGTACTTTTACATGGCACATTCATTACAGCAGTGTGTGGAGCACTTACACTGCATGTTTCCCTAGCACACTTATTAATAGCGTTGTAGTTGGTGAGGCACTGCTTAGGCAGTGAAGACACACCTCAACCCTTAGGATATGTACCTTACCCTGCTCTCTACATGCCCAGTCAGTGCCTCCTCCACAGCTACGCTGCTATTTTTAGCAGTGCAGCAGCCCAATGCCTCCCTGCGGCTTAAGTCTATTCCGACTACCATGAGCTGCCGTAGTCTTTCCTTACTGCTGGAAAGACTCCAACAGGATGGAAGCAGTGGGAAAAGGCTTTGGCAACTCCCTACTACTGGAGCCTTTCTCTGCAGTGGGGAAAGGTTCTGACAGCTCCCTGAGGCTCACTGCCTCCCTCCTGCAAGAGCCTTTCTTGCTCTGGTAGAAAGTGAAAGCGTGAGGCCTGAAGCCTAGCATAACAGGCCAAGGCATAAGGCTTAAGCTAAAAGAATGGTCAAGTCTGTTATAAAGCCAATTTAGCAGGAGTCAGGCTGTGAACTTACGACCTCACAGAAACTGATAAGAAGAAAGCTGACACTGCAAACACATATATTTCCAAAACAATACTGAAGTCTAAAAATACATATTAGAGGCAGAAGGTACCAGGACATCCTAACATCAAAGAGATAACAAGGGCCACCTGCCCCCCTGAAATGACATTTTGATGGATAGAAATGTCTTTTAATACGACAAATAGAGATGTTTTGCCCACACCATCCAGTGCAAGGTAAGGGATGATATCAGACTATGATCAGATCATAGTGATCAGATCAGGCAACTGCCTGCATCAAAGAGGCAGATCTAACCTTGTCTGTAACAGTGTATAAAAGAGGATGTCAGAAGAAATGAGATTGTCCAGCCTAGGGGATAACGGAAAGTCCCACGTTAATTTGTGCCAGTCCATTGTAACAGAACACTCATATTTGAAGTGTCCATGTAAGTTATAGGTCACTTCTCATTGTGCTTCAACTGAAATAATCCTGGCCTTCATTGCTCAGTGGATCCATGGTTGTGTAGATTCATTCGATCGTGAGTGCCCTCTCAGTTACCTGCGCGGAGCTGGAACAGCAGCTACACAGGGGGCGCACACACACAGCCAACACTCACAAGCACTAAACAACTGACAAACACTGACAACAGTTGTAGCGTGTGTGGAGTCCAATGTGGACACATTGCGTGTGTGTGTCCAATGTGGAGGCAGCCTGCTTTTCACTGCAGTGGGTAGCTACACATAACGTACATGCCCCCATGTAGTGTGGAGTACCTAAAGAAGTGTGTGTTTATTCTATTCTATAAACCATCCCTCCTAGGGGATAACTAGGGGGGAGTGTCTGATGAGATGAGAGCTCTTGATGAGAGCTACCATGGGTATGTCTGCTTGAGCTGGCTCCAAGTATAGACATGCTCTTAGTATACTGTTCCTAAAGGCAAGTTGGAGTGCAATCGTATAATGCAACTATCAGAACAGTTAACTGATTTGCCAGCTTTGTGCATGCTTGAGCAGCATTTTTCCTACGCATTTTATGAAACAGATAACCATTTCTGACCTTTACAATCATTTGCATAATAAGCAAAATGTAATGTGCTGTTACATTTCTTAATGGTCCATATTTTAAGCTATCATTACAGGTGCCTGAAACTTCTTAACTGATGAATGTGCAATTAAAGATTAATATAATGAGCAAAATAATTAAAAACTAGACTTACATCTGCCTTATTTGAGTTATAATGATGCTTCCACTGTGTGCCGTGACTTTAAGAGACAGTCTGACTATAATCAAGTTTCTCATCATAATTCTTTAAGGATTCCTAGAGACGAGTTGCATCAATATCAGGAAGATATTACACATTTCCTCTTGGAGACATGTATCATGTAGTTGATTAAAGAAATCTGTGTTCAGGAAGGTGCAATGTCAATCCTAAAACATTTACATAAGATTTTATACTAATAAAGGCAAGAACATGAAGATTACAAAGGAAATGGTCAGGAACTCCTGTGCTCTCAATGAAAGTTCATATAGAAGTGCAAAATATATTGTTTTTATTATGTAAGTGTCAATGCACTCATCCTCATAACAAAAAAATGAACATAATCTAAGGCCTTTATCCTGCAACTTCTTAATTTTACTCACATGAATATTACCATTAAAGACAATAATAATTCCTGAAGACAATGGATATACTCAGGTATGTAAAGTTAAGCACGTGCACAAATGTTTGCAAGATTGAGGCTTAAAAGATATACAGAGAGAAGACAAGCTGTTCCGGGAGGCACAGAAAAAGGGACAAAAATGGATTTCTGTTTTAACAACAGATTCACATTTTTCCAAGCCACAAAGAAAATGAGAGTTGTCTGCAAGGAGTTGATCATGGAGAGGGCATTGGCTTCTCGTACTGCATAAAAACAGATTCAAACTTTAAAGATTTTTACATTCTAAAAGTCTCCTTAAGATTTTCCAACTTTTATGTGCTTTTCCAATGTACTGAATAAAAAAAAATTGCAATTTTTATAACCCTATTACAGGATTTCATTTGTTTATTTTAAATATTACATCCTCGCAGCTGAACAAAACAAGGATATTTCTGTAGTATATTTCTGCTATTCAAATTTTGCTCTCATTTTGTCATGATGTCATCAAAGTGTGTTGTTGCCCTTTCTAAACGCCACTGGAGTATTGAAGACTACCCCACTATAAACTGCACCCAACCAGCACCCAACTTTAGACCTCTTTCCCCTACTTGCAACCCCCCCCTTCATCCCTCCTAACAAGTGTCTGGCTTGCTCACCTTCTCTCCCATCTTCAGAACACTTCTCCATCTCTTCTGGTAAGTGCCCCATCCACATCCCAAATTCTCTGGCTAAATGCCTTGGACACTATATCCTCCAGCAACTCCTCTGACAAGCACCAGGATCTGAACCCTCTTCTTATGCATCTCATTCCCCACACAGCTGCCAAAACTTCCCTTCTCCCTTTCCAGCAAGTGCCTGGACCCTATTCTCTCCTCCTTCCTGGCTACCAGGACCTCATTGGACCTGGGGCTTCAGTAGCTCTCTTAGAGTTAAACTTGTTCAGAGGATCTCAAATAGTCCATTTCTCCCAGTAGAAAATAAGATTCTGTTTCCTACTAACATTTTCAGTCATTACTGGTATTCTGATCATTGTACACACTAAAGCCTCATAAAAGAGCAATAAAAATGAATACATATAAAAAGTACCAGCTGCTTCTCATCTTGCTCTCATTGGCTCCTCCACAAGATTCTTTTAATGAGACAGTAAATTAAATCAGGTTGTGTTGTTCTACCGGTTTAATTTCTTTTCTTTCTTTCTTTTTTTTTTTTTAAAAAACACTTATTAAAACCTCTCACAGCTCAGTCCACAAGTTCGGTTTTTAGAAGTTCTCACTTTACTACAGTTATCTTTGATAGTAACCGCAGAGCTGTGACATATGTTGTGTCAGAAGACTTAGAACAGATGTTATCAGTTAGTGAAATTATCACCTCCGCCACGATAAGCATAAACATAGCAGCTAGAGGGTCAAAATCAATATGGGTTTGTAAAGTGCCTACACATTCTGGCTAACAGCACATTAGATTGGCACATCATTTGCTTGGTGAGGAGGGAGAGTCAAGTACTGCCTCAGGAAGAGATGAGCTGAGGTTTTCTATGGGACTATTTTAAACCTGAAGGAGTAATTCTGTCATACAGGGAAGAGGTCTGCAATAGGAGTGGAATAATAAAAAAAATGTTATAAGAGTTTTTGAGGTGGAGAGGGAGTTCAAATCCAGCTTGAATTAATAATGGCCAGAAGATATTAAAATGTGCCAGTTGTCTCATGAGGTACCCCAAAACCCCAAACCATTACCACAAATAGCACCCTTATTTACAGTCTTAGCACAGGGATGATGGATTGTACTGCCACAGCAACCAAATTACCTTTTAAGCCCAAAAGACAGCCCATTTCGTTTAAGACAGACGCACACTGATTTGTCTGCCAATGGCACTGTCATGTTGTACTTACTATGTGAGTAAACAAAAGACCTCAGTCTACACGGCTGTCTTTCTAGCACCGTTCACAAGCCTTATTTTCCCTAGAAGTATTTGTAAAAGACTAGCCCCATAATCAATCTTGCGTGTAACCAATACACTCAGATGACCTATCACAAAGACTTAATTTAAACATACAAGGTCTCCTGGACAGAACAGCAGAAGCACACCAGAAAAATTATACTTTCTTTTTAAATTACACTTTTTTCTTATCTGACCTTAGTCCAGATACACTAGCTCAGAGGCATTTGCTATGACTAATCAGGAAAGTATTCAGTTGTGTGGAAAAAGAGGCAGACGAAAGAGGCAGTTAAACTTTGAGTTTGCTATGCTCTAAAAGAATATATATTTTGGAGCAAGAAAACCACTAAACACCTTTTGAATAAAACTGATATGACAACAGCTCGCTAGGAGTTAGGAACAGACCCTGAGCTCTATAATTGAAAACTTTGTTCAGAACTCATTTGCATTTTTATTTGATATATGAAGAATGTGGGCTTTCAGACCACCTGTCCTGATGTAATTGCATCTGTGATTTGGATTTTACTTTTCAAGTTCATTGTATGTATTAGAGTTGATTCTCTAATTCTGTTTAAGGCCATGAGTACAGCATGAAATAAAATTTGGTAAAACAATTTGCAAATGAAAATTAACACCATTCTAGGAAGATTCTAGCTATTAATATTATGGCTCTTGTAGTCAACACCAGAACAATCATGCTATTTCATTACCACCTGTAGAAGTATGTTTGGGTCATTCGCTATATAGGAAAATGAAATGTAAAGATGTGAATTAAATCGCAACAATTAGTTTTACCAACCCCAAGCCTCAGTACTGCCAGCCTTATTCATGTTATATATACCAGCATACTCCACAAGTGATCTCACTGAAATCAATGACATAGCTATCATAGAAATATATTACTATACAGGAGTAAGGATGGCTTAATTGAACCCATAAACATCTGAATGCTTTAGAACTTAGTTTACATTGAAAATGTTTTGATACCTATCTTTCCCTTTTAAGCTCCACTTTTAAGAGCTAATTATATGACCATAGTTATCACTAATGTGACCATCACATAAACACATTCCATATTCTATATGTATGAATCAAAATGACTAATTCAAATCTGCATGCATAAATATGTCATATGAACTGAGAAGTGTCTGAAGGTCCCTAGACAAAAGGTAATGATAAATGGTAATGTATTGAATTGCAGGCAGGTGTAATGGGCTACCTCAGGTATTCATGTTAAATTTGATTTTGTTTGACGTCACTATTAACATTCTGTAAGTGGGAGTAAAAGAACATTAACGAAATTGAGAATTAAATTGGAAGTGTTACAAACATAAACCAAGATGGAGAAATAATACAAAGGGAAATTGGCCAAAAAAAGTGTAAAAAGTGTAAACCAATACATTTCGGGATTAATAATCCCCACCCTCCGAAAAAAAATTCATTGGAATGGACAACTGGAAAGCATTAATGCCAAGAGAGAGTTAGGTGGGGTTAGTGGAGGTCAAATTAGATATGAGTTTACAGTGTGATAGGGTAGAAAATATGACTGTTTTTGTTGCATATGCTGAGGCATCATTCTACCTGGGATTTTATACAGCAGTCATCACCATGATATCTGGGCAGTTTACAAAGACATCCTGGAGCAGAGAAGCCATATCTTTCCTTTATTACGGGTGTTACTGTTACCTGGGCTTCTTTCAACCCAAAGCTCTTGGTAATTTTACTCTGTGCAAGGTGGTGTCAGGAAAGAAATCAATGGAGACACAGCCATTCAACCAATGGCTGGCACAAAAAGTACAATACCAGAGTGCTCTCACTTAAACCTAGACTTTAGTCTCAAGCACTTACACACAGTAATGTGTAACAGGTTAATAAAACACCCCCAACCTGCAATAATTACCCAAGTTTGGTGTGGCTCTCGAGTTGTACGGTAGCAGACATTCTATAGGCCCATCTTTCAGTTGCCATTGGGAACCTAAATTATGCCCATGAAATGATCCCACTAGTCCAAACCTCTCTTGCCTTATTTATCCTTGTTAGTAGACAACAACACATCAATAAAAAACATGCTAGGTAGACAGTTTCAAAAGGTAAGCACGAGTTCTCCTTAGATCACTAATTAGCCAGATGTGTTCCTGTAGATTCTGCATGCCTTCAAGTCCTGACAGACACATCCCAGAAAGCAAATATGGATAAGTTTCTTGTTTTTCTCCCAAAACACAGACCCCAGCACATTCAACAGAGAATTCATCAGGGAGGAATGCAGGGGAAGGTAAAGGTTAAGCAAGAGGCTACCTTCCTGTGATCACCCAACCTCCCCTCCTCCTCCCCGGCTTAGTCATGCTAAGCAGCAAGACCTGCAAAAAGGCCAACTACTTTTGGGTGCTGTTAGCAACAAACGTATTTATCAATATTACACTATCAAGTGGTCCAGATCTTATACTGGACTGTCAAAATCTCCCCATACTTTACAACACCTTAAACCTAGAACAGTTAGCTCTCAATTCTCCATTGCTAGATTTATACAGATATGCCCAGGAAATGCATCAAAAATACCTCGGAGGCTGGTGGGATTGATTTACAAGGAAAAATGTAAATAAATGTGTATAGTTAAGCAATTAATGCAAGAGGTCTATAAATATCTGGTAAGTCTCTAAATCTTATAGTCTATATGTCTATAAATATCTGGTAAGGAAACATCAAAAGGGAAAGGAATTCTTTTGGGTTCTATAAAGAGATATTACTGAGAGTAAGTGGATAAAATTAAGAAAATGAAAATTTAGGATCAATGTTAGAACTTCCTGACAGTGAGATCTATTATGTAACTATGGAATGGTCTCCACAAGGAAAGTGGACATTTAAAATTAGATTAGCCAGTCTAATATTACAATAAGGAATAATTGCATTGGTAGTGAAATGGACTAGATAACCTAAATGGTCTTTTTCTGTTTCCAAACTTTATAAGCCAAAGGAAATCAACTGAAAACTGACATTGGATTGGGAAACTTCTTAACCTTAATAGTTACAGCCAAAGGCACTTTCTAGATAACATCTTCTACCTTATTTTTTCCCTCATTGTGACTATGGATTACTATTTCCAGACCATTTGCTCACAGCTATAGGAAAACTAATTCTGTGAGCTTTTTAAGCAATACTTTATTAATTTTTTACACTTAAAAAGAATAATCATACATTATAAAAGAGATTATGAAAAATTATATAGGGAACTGCACTGACAGAAAAAACAGATTGAGTCTGAAATATTAAAGTTCTTTCCACTGGGGAAAATAACCGGTTTAAGAAAATCAATTATAGCTGGAAAAAATACACCCTTGATATGTAGTCTAAACCAGGGCCAATGCAAATTTGAGTGAACATAAAGAAAGCAAAATATTTTATACATTATTAAGATAGCACAGAAAAAGGGCAAAATTCAGTCTATTAAACCAGCCACAGATTTAACCCTATTAAAGGCTACAATTCATTTTTTAAAATTACATTTTAAATTATTTTATTTTGTTCTTTGAAAAATTCTGGACAGTTTCAGTCTTATTTATCTGAGATGCTTCTCTTGTCACCATAATACTAGGTTTGCCATATCCACATCTACCATGTCTACACACACACACACACATTCTCTCTCTCTCAACAGCCATGGTATGAAGAAACAAAACATATAAAGTTAAAATGAGTTTGACCTGGCATGTAACTTGTGAGTGTGGATTCAGATGTAAATCTATATTAAAAAACATCCAGCAATTACAGCTGAAGACTGCTCCTATATGGTGAAGTATCTGCTCTGAGTGAGAATGCTCTTTGACATCTATATCTGGCAAGACAAATTAGAACCTCTCTGTGAGCTGTGGAACTTCCATTTAGGTGCTTCAATTAATGTTTCACAACCATTCATGTAGTTATCACAGCATCCATCTGAGATGCCATCTATGCCTTTTACATCTTGAGAATAGGTGGTTACATGCTCTATATGGGGTATGTCATAGTGGCTGTCTAGAAACTCCAAATAGTGCAGAATATGGCTACCATTTTGGTAGTGGTGCATCTCACACATCTCACATTAGCCCAGAGCTCAGCAAACTGCAGTGAGAAGTGGGCTTGTTGGTTGGGTTTAAATGCTTCCTTTTATTTTTGAGGTTGTCTTCATGGGGAAATTTACCAGTATAATTATAGTACCATAGTTATATTGGTGTAACTCCCCTGTGGACACTCTTACTCCAGAATGAGTATCCAAATAGGGAGTTTTAGCAATATAAATATAGAGATATAATTAGACCAGTAAATTTTCCCATGTAGCCAAGTCCTTAGGAAACTTTAAATAGCTTGGAACCTGGTTATCTCAGACACCACCTTTCTGCAGTTGCAATCAGTGAAAGTACTTGAAAACTAGAACCCACCCATTTTAAAAGACAGGGGGCTACTGACAAGACATTCTCCATAATGGGTTTTATGCTTTGGATTCAGGACCCCATTGTCATTCTTGATCAGCCAGAGCAAGGATTTGTAGGCCCACTGACATGCTGGAAAGTCAATCTATGGGGCATTTGAGTAGGAGGAAGGTTAGTGATGTTGCATAATTACATTGCTCAGTAGCAAGGCTGGTTTTACACATTTGATATATATTCTATATGCTATTGAATTAAATATTGTTTTGTAATTATGCATCCCTTAAAATTGGGCATAGGCACTAAGGCCTTGATTCAGAAAAAATTCTTAGTATGTGCTTAAGTCCATACCTAAAAGTAATCAAATGTCGTCCTGAATAAGACCCACTGACTAAGGCCCGGTCTACACTTACCTTTGCAATTTGGTGGCAGTCAACGGGAGATACGCAAGTGACGTAAATCACTTGTGTATCTCCCATTGACTTTGCAGCGTCTCCTCTGCGTGGCGTCCATACTGTGCTGCGTCAAAGGGAACAGCGCTCCCTTCGACGCAGCACTACTCCACTTACCGGGGTGGTTTTCCTGCGTCGCTTCCTGTATCGATCCAGAGGAATCGATGTGACGGCGGCAAATTTGCTGCCGTCAGTGCAGACCCAGCCTAAGACTAAGAAATAGATAAGAGATAGGCCACAAAATGAGTTATCAGGTTTGCACCAGGTGAAAAACAAGCAATGCTACATCACTCAATGTTCAGCTGGACATCCCTTTTTCTATCGTAGAAAAGCAACAGGATGTCAGAATATGATAGATCAAAATATTCACCAATCGTAAAAGTGATCACTATAGCTCCCAGCATACAATTTCACTTTTGACAACTTTTTGTTTGGAATATATTTTTTAAGCCCTTCAGTATCACTCAGATCTTTGCCAGGTCTTCAGTCTGTATTTCCACAGAGAAGGAAGCAATATTGCCTTAGAGTTTCTGGCATCAGTTTCTCTGCCTCTTATGATCTAGTGTTTGATAAAGCGTCTGCTCCAAGGTGTCAGCTAGGTCAGGCTGCAATAAGGAAATAAAACATCAGTACTGAGGAGAAATGGTTAATTTTGTTTAAAAAAGGCTTAAAGAGACACTTACAAACACTATTTCAGTTAAGAAATATTTGAAACATAATGCAGGGACCACAGAAGACCTTCCTATATGTACTGCTTCAATATTACTCCAAGACTGCCTCAAGTCCTAAGATTATTAACATTTTAAATATCTTTTCTTTATAAAAACAATACAAAAGAAACATGCTCAGTAGCTGGAATCTAGCACAACCTCTCTTTGGCTATTCACAAATCCCATAAATCTGCATGCTACTTTTCCTGTCTTAAGCATTAGTCGGGATGCACAGAGCTAACAAATAGGAGGAAATGGCTCTAGAAAGACATTTTTATCTCCAAACGATATGTTATGTTTATTCATAAAGATAATATTAGCCATACTCAGAAAGGAAGGAAAACAGATTACTTTTGGTAGACACATAATGCATGATCCTCCCTGCCCTTCAGTTGCCTAATGTGTCCTCTCAGGGGAAATAACAACACACATATAGGGAAGAGCAGATACTTGATCAAAATTCATATCACATTAGAACATCTGAATCCAAAAAGACTGTCAAAACTGGACTTGGTTACATTTAGTCAAGAACTTGAGGGCAGATTCTGATCTTAGTGGATAATTGAAGTCAGTGGTGTTAATCTGGATTTACAATGGTGTCATAAAATCAATCACTTAATTGCAGTTCATGCAGTTAATCTTGGATTGTCAAAGACATAATGCAGTTTACTGTAATGCTATAGCATGCTAAAATTATAAAAAAAATAAAATCACCTATGTAGGATTCACACCTATATTTTCACAGATTTTAAAAATTAGAGGTTGTTATCTACAAATATTCTAATAAAGACATACTTTGAAGTTAACAAAGTGAATATTAGCAGTTTAAAAATCTGTTAAATGAAACTCTTGCTATTGCAGAATATACTAATAAGGTGACAGTGCTCCATTTTACTATGACCTTATATATGTACTTTGCAACAGCAAGTTTTAGGAAATAAGGATTTTAAACATGATTAAAATTACAAAGCTGGTAAAACTTTACATAGCAATCTTCCTGTACGTTCAGTATTGATAGCCTGTGTGTGTTTTTATGCTTAGTCTTTCGTGGAGAGTACCTTGAGGACCTTGTAAGTTTATTATGAAAAAGCATCCAAAAGTTCTGGTACTTATTCAACTTTCAGGTCTAGAAATTGGTCTGGGAGCCACAGAAGAAGAGCCTCTCTTGTGAATTTTCTAATTTGTTCTTGTTCCAATGGGGTCATAATTTTATGAGAATCGTTGCACATCTGGAATAGCCATAGCTTCCAATGCTGGTCCTGGCTAAGATCATGAATTGCAGAGCATATGAGAATGGAAACAGAAAAAGTTAACTGAACTTATTCCAAGCTCTAGAAAGGCCTTGTTAGTGTTAAAAGAAAATGTTTGACTCGTTTCTAACTTTACCCAAACCATGGTTGCCATAGTTTAGACCAATAAAGCTTTCTAATTGCCAACTGAATTATGATTAATCTGTACACCTCATCGCCTCATACTTAAAGTTGTTATTTGAGACTTTCAAAGCAGTTCAGGGCATTTAGATGCACATCTTCCAATAATTTAATAGAAGACGTGTCACTTAATTTTCTGCAATGCTTTAAACATAACAAATGTAAGAAAAGATTGCTTTCTAGTCTAAGCCTGGTCTACACTACAGAGTTTTGTCAACAAAAGTCAGACATAATAAAACCACTTCAACAAGAGGCATAGAGCTTCCATCAATGTCATTAGGTTGATACCCTGCCAGTGTAGAGACTGTTCCTTACATCGGCTGTTGGCTGAAAGCCAGACAACTAGAGCCCAGATGGCCCCCCAGAGATCTGTGCAGCAGGATCCCGCTCCCAGCTGGAAGCCAGGGTGAGATGCCTGGCCTCTCCTCCTGGTGGGGAATGGGGAGGTAAGGTGGAGAGGAAGAATCTGCCAGGATACTGGGATCCTTCCTGGCAGGAAGTTGCCAGCAGAATTGAGAGACCAGGCTCTCAGCTTCCCACACTGCCCCTTTTAGGTCGGTGGATGTACTCCTAGTAAGGACACGTACCACCAACCTGTGAAGGGTAGTGTGGACATCAGCCACCACAGTAATTAATGCAGTACTGTAAGTCAACATACCAAAGGTCAACTTATCTTCGTAGTGTAGACAAAGCTTAAGTCAATGTTAAACTTCATAGCAGCTACCACTTTCACAACAGAATTACAAACAATTAATGGTTAATAAGGACCACTGATGAAGGGTCACTGTAGGCTTCCCCTCCTATTGCTAACATTCTAAGGTTACGTGTGAAAAGCACAGGATCCCAATACTATTTTTGCAGCTCTGTTTCTCATATGAATAATTTACTGTTTGATCATTTCAGACAACTTTGCCCAGCCTTAGTTTTGTACAGAACTGCATTTTCTCTGAGTCACTTAAACCCTTAACAATTCCAGTTTAAACCCCTTTTAGATGAAGCCGTGCGGTAATTATTGTGCTAAGACCCAGCCCGACACTGCTTCATTTGGCTAAACCTAGAAATTACACCAATTTTCTACTTCCTAACAAGCATTCATTAAACTTTGCGTTTACAGTTTCAAGATTCATTTTTCCAGCAGTCTGAAGTGACAAATCTCTAAGAACGTTGTCTACCTCATCACTTATACAATAAATAAAGATGTTTACTTGCTCTTCATCAAAGAACTCTTCTGATTACTTCCCTGATGAAATGTTTGATCCCCGTAGTGTCTTGGTGAAGTCATAGGCTTGGGTTGCTGAACATTTAATATTGTTTTGTTGCCGCTAAAATCTTTCCTACATTGTCACTGTAAAATATAAACAAAGCTACCCAGATTACTTAAGGAACTAGGTTAGTTCACCTTTGAAAGCCTATAGTGATATCTCTTTCAGAGCACAAGACAACAGATCAGCCTCTCTCACACAAATGGACATTTCTTGTGAGCATAACAATACTACAGGCCACAGTCACCAGCCTGACTGCCTTTCACTACCTAATCACTGTGATAAAAACAGATCAGAGTTTAATGCTCAGCTAATATGCAAATATCTAAGAAGTTGTTAAATTAAAGACTTTGGATTGTTTGTTCAATACCTGAACTAACCATTCCCCCCTCTCTTCTCTCCAAACAATGTGGGTTGCACCAAATATCTGCTCTTAGTAGCACTGCTGAAGTAGAAAACAATACACAGAAATATGTTCAATGGGACATGAAGAAAGAGTACTAAGGAAAATTATTCTGTTGCAAAAAATCAACCCACTCAAAAATAAACATACATAAAATTGCATGGTTATTACTTTCACTGCCCCTAATTTTCTCTAGGTCATTATTAGATTCACTATTTTCCTTTTCAGATAGGTAACAGCAGTTTATGTTCCTAAATTAAATTTGGTGGGCAGTTAATGAGAC